>OY997264.1:451575608-452775608 GCA_963921465.1 Triticum timopheevii | reverse complement strand
GCAGCATCACCAAGCCGGCGGTCAACTCCCCCTGCTGATTGAGCTCAGATGTCGTCGAGGCTCTCCTTCAGCAACTCCATCAAGCCTTAGATGAACTCCTTCTGCTTATTGAGGTGCTTATTGAGCTGATCGGGCATGCCGTTGAGGGACAATGACTCCAGCTCCGCCGGCTCGGCATGTTCGCCTCCGCGGCTAGGGCGCTCCTGGGAGCCATCGCCTGCCCGTGAGAGATCTTTCGAGGTCTCTGTGTGGCGGCGAGCCCTCTCTTTTTTTTCTGCAGCCTTGGTTGCCGCTCCCTTGTTACGAGTAGTTCTCGACCTAGAGCTCTGGTCACCGGCCATGGCAATGACGGACGAAGAAGAAGCACTTATGAGGAGGAAAGGTAGAGTAATTTTTGGTTAGGTAGTTCCCCTTTTTATAACCTAAGTACTAGCACTAGTACTAATACCTGCATAGTGGGAACAAGTTCAGGTTTGGTATGTACTAGTAGGTGTGAGCAGGCTTTCGAATGTGATGGGAACAAGGTAAAGTTGATGGTTTTGGTTTCGAGGCCTGAAACGGCTCCCGATGAGTTTAGCGGAACATAAATTTCAAGTACTACACTGCTCAAATGCGTAAATATTATGTTACTGTCAAAAATTGGCACAAAATACGAAGGAGACTAATGGAAGTACTACTAGCAACCCACGATTTAACTACTCGCATGCGCGAAGTGGAGTAATAATGTCTTTCTTCCGCCCTCACGTCCACTCAATTTGCATGCGCTGTATTAGTTGACCATCAATAAAGTGAACGACTTTACACGCGTCAAATTATCACATGGGGTGGATCTTGGTACAAAATTGCGTCCGCCCGTGTACCCGCGTGTGCGTGCGAGGGAATGAGTGCGTGCGTGGCGTGCGTGCACATCTTCGCTTTGTGCATGTACCGCTAGTATAGCTCAGGGAGGACGAGTACATTGTTCTGGAACCAGCAGCACGTCACTGTGATCAATCCACGCAAGGAGGTCGCAACAACGCATCCACATGTGCCATGTGGCTTCATGAACTATAAGAGAGACACTGTGTAGCTTGCCATTGGTATTCTAATTTACGTGTTTTGCACATACTCGAAGTACTAGTAAGGTACACATGCATTGCACGCATCAGATTTTGCAACCAAATTATGAATAAATACCACACTATAGCATGTAAGCTCTGAGTCATATATGCCTGATGTAGCCCTTCGTTTAATTCTTATAGTTCATCTCATTCAAAATCAATTAGTTTTTATAAAAAAGCTAAGAACGCGGGAATAGGAAAAACATGGGATTATAGTGGAATGTTGTCTTGAATCCTACAGGATTGTACGAGTGTTTGATTGTGCATAGAAAAAACGCAGAATTCTTTGAAAGAGGTTTGAGTGGATGGGATGTTTCCTATGAAATCTAGTGCAAATGAATCATATGGAAAAATTCCTATGGTTTACAATCCTCCGAATCAAGCAACCAAGATAGGAAAAATTCCTAATGATTAGAATCCTCCAAAATTCCTTTGAGAATCCTTTGAATCAAAGAAGCCCTTAATCTATTTTATGATTCATGGAATTGTGCGTTGTAAAGCATAAAGTAAAAAACAAATAATGGCAATTCAACTAGAAAAAAAGTTTGGGCAGTTATGATACGGAAGATTCTAGAACAAAAGAGAACCACTGTTGTTTTGAGGTTTGTGCATTATGCTTAAGTTCAACCATGGAGTCTGCTAGATTGTACATGTGGCAAAATCCGGTGGGGGCTAGAAGATGGTGCGAGGGGCCGAGTGGAGGGAGACTATGAAGGAATGGACAAGTGCGAGATCGATATTTAGAGAGAGGGGGCAAACACGTGCGTTGTTGCACGCAGTGGCGGATCCATGAAAAATAAATGAGCTAGGGGGCCAAGCATTGCTAATCCTTTACGAGGAGGGTCAATTCACGAAATTAAACCCTTTTTAGCAGCAATTGTTTAATGATCACATTCATATTAGCAATATATAGTGATGTTAGGGGGGGGGAGGGCCCTCACTGCCCCCTGTCTTCGCCATTGTGCACGCGTCTGAGAGATGAAGTGGAAGGCATGGATGATGAGAGGGGGACGTTGGATATATAATTAATGTGGGTGTATTAGCTATATATGTTAATCCTATATACAGAGGTATAGATTGATCGATGTGGACGTGGGAAAGAGGGTGAGACCTCACTGGATATATCGATTGATCGGTTTGTGTGGAAAACTATGAAAGACCTAGCTATATACACACATACATAGAGGAACATCGATCGTTGCGCATGCACGCGTGAGAGATAAAGAATGCCCGATATGATGGAGAGGGGGATGTGTGTGGGTGTGTGCCTTCATGGGAGACCGACCTGAAGAAAAAGATTGCATGCGTGCGATGGATAATGCCGACTGGTAGTGTGTGTGCATGCATGCACGAGAGAAAGTTAGTGGTACAATTATAAAGAGAAGACTACTATGTGGGTGTAAAAGAATAGGTGAGGTCATAATCAATGTAAAGTTGAATTCAAATATTTGAATAAGAGATCCTGATGTTTGAAACCCATGCATGCATGAATATAACAGAAACCGCGCGGTGTGGTTTGGAAATGAGCATGTTGTAATGTATACACATTGAACAAGGTCAGACTGATTTGAATTTGAGATACCGATGGCAGACATCATTTGGCCATGTCGCATCCGTGCATGGACACACTATTCTAATTGGAGATGATGGGCGGCTTTGGCATCACATATCTATATCTATACCCCTATATATATATATATATATATATATATATATATATATATTATATTTTTATATTGTGTACGGGCAACTTTAACTTTGAAAGATGGTTGTTGGATGAGGCAAATTCGATGGTCCAAAGATGGCAAATTTGAGCACTACTAGCCGTTGGATATCATCTAGATTCCACCAGATTTCGCCACATGTATAATCTACAAGACTCCATGGTTGAACTTAAGCATAATGCACAAACATCAAAACACAAGCACTTCTTATTTGTTCTAGAATCTTCCATATCAGAATTGTCCAAATGTTTTTCTACATGATTTGCCATTATTTGTTTTTACTTTATGTCTTACAACGCACAATTCCATGAATCTTAAAATAGATTAGCTTTCTTATAAAAACTAGATGATTTAGAATGAAATGAACTATAAGAATTGAACGAACATCTACATCATGCATATATGACTCAAAGCTTGCATGCTATAATGTGGTATTTATTCATAATTTGGTTGCCAAATCTCATGCGTGCAATGCACGTGTACCTTACTCTAGTCTAAATGGTGTTTGTGTGTGTGTTGTGTGTGTTGAGGTGCAAATTGTCTTTTTTTGGGTACAGATTAAGCTTGTTCTTCCGAAATTTCAAGTCGTGCCTTGTTATGCCGAAAATTCAAGCTAGCGTCTCTGTCTATCGTGCTGTGAAACTCCCGCCTCTTCAACCCGCGCCTTGTTAGCCCGAAATATTTAAGATATATCTTTGTCTCGTTGTGCTCCGACAACTCCCTCCATCTCAACCCGCGCCTTGCTATTCCGAAATTACAACGCACGCGAAAACTCCCACCTCGTGTGAAATCCCGACACGCGAAATGCCCGTGGTACCCCTGAACCAAAAGAACCGCCTTAAATCGGTGGGGGTACTTTCGTAACTTACCCCACATTTCGGACAAGCGCGTCTCTAAGCCATGGTTCCCCACTTCCATCCCATCCGCCCACCCAGTCGTACACCGAGACCGCGAAAACCCGTGACGAAACCCCACACCCTGCTCCGTCCGCCACCCAGCTGGAGCCTCTTCCCCGACGATGTCGTCCACAGCAACACCTCGACGTCCCTCATCCACTATACCGGATGAGGATCCGTCATCGATCTCATCGTCCTGCCGGTTCAGCCATCCCGTCCTCCACCTCCAAGGAGCTGCCCCGATGTTCCCCTCGTCTTTCGCGCCACCTCCATTCCCACACCGCCGTCTTCACCTGCACCACCGGAAGAGCATCATCATCACCGTTCCCTCGGATGAAGCTGCGGCCTAATCGGCGCCACCAAAGAGGTTGTACACTAATTGCCGCATTTTCTTCTTGATTCGATCTCATGGTGCTGCCGGTGCTCGGTCCCAAGCCGACACGGCGCGGCTCCATCCACGGCGGCGTCGCCGGCCACTTCCTCCACGGCGTTGCTGCCTCGGCGGCGACGTCCACATCAGTAGGAACTGCTGCTGCTTTAGCTCTCGCTCACGCTGCTGCTCTGCTCTTGCTCTCGGTCCCCTGCCTGGTCTGCTCTTGCTATTGCTCTTGCTCGCGCTGCTGCTCTCGCTCTTGCTCTTGCTTGTGATCCTACTCCGATTTAGCTACACTTCAGTCGACTGAATCGACTTTTGGGTCAGTCGATTTTCAGGGGTGGGGGGCTCTCCGTGGTGAAGGAAGAACGAGCCGCAGCGGGGAGGGGGGCTCGCCAGAGAGGTACTGCACTATCTATCTTAGGGTTCAGGATGGGGGCGATGGTCGCCGGCGCTGGCGGGGCATTGGCGGGGCGGTGGCGTGGGGATCGCCAGAGAAAAAGCTCGGCATGGGGGGGGCCCAGAGGGATGGTCGGGGAGGCGGCGGACCAGCGGTGCGGAGTGTTTTCGGGGCGGGCGGGGCGGCGCACCGCCGGCCGTGGGTGGCGGGGGCTGCTATTTGGCCGGTGGTGGCTGGCGGCTCAGGGGGGTGGACGTTGAAGATGAACCACAGGCCCTTGATTCCGTATCCAACAACTGCAAAATCGACTGACCAGAGATGAAAAAGTCAGTCGACCGATGTGTAGCCTCACCTTGCTAGTGCGTTTAGTTTCGACAGCAAAATTCAGTTTCGACAGCAAAATTCAGTTTTGACAGTTAAGTTCAGTTTCGACAGTTAAGTTCTGAGATGAGCAGCTGATGTATTTTACATCTATCACTTTGTGGTTATGTATTTTACTTCATCTATTGGAGATGCTATTAGAATTCCAGTCAAGTTAACGTGGTTCGTTGTCTCTCTTGTCCTGCTTCAACCTCGGCGTCGTACAACTCACCGGAGCTGCTCCAACGACGAAACCCTCCATCACAGCGGAGCAGTACCTCGGGTTCCATCTCCAGACGCCTAAGATCTTCTTCCCCTCCTCCGACAGCCAAGTCAGCCGGAGCATCCCCACCGGCCAACCCAACCACGCTGAGATCGACATGGCTTCGCCAAAGAGGTTTTACACTTGTTGCATCTCTTTTTTACTCTACATGTTATATATATTGTCCACTGAGCACTCGCAGTAATGGGAAATACGATTATTCTATCCTACTATATGACAAGCAGTGAGGTACCAGGCAACTTAGCTATCCGTGATGGACTCTCTTGAACGCCATCATTATTTATCTCTGCGTTTTTGAGCTGTGCATTTGTCGATGGGCCTGGGAGTTGTGCTAGTATGGCAGTGGCCTGGGTCCAAAGTAATAGAAGTAGCACAAAAACATTTTTTTAGTGTAGGATTTTCCTTGCTCAAGCCTACCTACTAGAATCACCAGTGCTTGAAAGGAAAAGTGAATGAAAAACATAGGAATTGGAAAGTTTCCTATGGTACTACTTTTCATGAATTTGGTGCAAAGAAATGGAGCAAAGGAAAAATGTAGGATTTGTTCCTTTAGTGTCGCCTTGAAAGAAAAACCATAGGAATTCTAATTTCCACTTCTCCTCCTTTTCATATTCCTATTCATCAAGCACAAGACTAAGAGATAGTAGCATAATAGCATTATAACCGTACATTTTCTTGTGGTTTGACTTAATCTCACCATGCTTTTTTGCATCCTGTGATCCTCCAATTGTTGTGAATCAAACTCCCAGATTGGCAGAAATCCTGTGTTTTTAAATTCTTTATTTTGCACGTGCATTCCTATCCTATTCCTGTCTATTTCCTATCCCTGCATTGTTAGAATCCTCAAATTCAAACAAGCCCTTACTCAATTACTTCTATTACAGATATGTGTCAAAGAAAACCTTGTGTGGTTTGTCCTGCTCCTGCGGCGCTGTGTTCCACCCCAGCTCAGCTGCTCCAACGATGGAAGGGTTCACCACAGTAGGGATCCGTTCTCCAGACTGTCTTTCGCCGCCTCAGATCTTCTTCCCCGCCGCCAATAGCCACGACAACTACATTAGCATCATCAACTGAGCAGATGACCTTGAGGACTACACGGGTCCGCAAGAGAGGTCGCACTCTTCCGTGTCTGCTTATGTTATGCGTCGCTTAATATGATGACATGCTACATTATTGTCGTGTTCACCTATTAGAATCTGAGTCAGGTCCAAACTAATGGTGAAACTTGAGTTTTTAAATGGTTGTGGGGTACATATTGGGGCAGCAATCAGTACTATCTGTCTACTATCTGGTTAATCTCCGGTGTCTATTATGAGTTTCATGTTGGGTGCAAACAAACATTAAAGGAGCCATTATCTGAATTTTTTAACTAAAGCTATTATCTGCCTGCTATCATTGGTTTTGGGTCTATCCACAGTTTGCTACCATCACTTTGGATTTGTGCATGCACTCCTTACATAATCTCACTATGTTTTATTCCTATGCATGCCAGTTTTTGTACACAATGGAACTGATCATGTAGAGCAAAAGAGACGAGCCTTGCGTGGCAATAAAATTTCATGCAGACGTCGTTCCATGGTGGGCGCAAAGGCAGCCCCCACTCCACCCATTTCGGATCGTAATCAAGAGGAAGATAACTGTTCTGAGGGGGATTCAAAAGGAGAAGATCACTCCTATTTACCCCATGAGGTCTTCGCTCTAACTTGGCATGCTGATGTTGGTAATATCATGCATATGGTGCCTTGCATTGCTTACTGTATACATTAAAGATGTCATCTGCTTAGTTTAGACATGCTTTGTGTCAATGCCATCTGTTTAGTTTCTTTATCATATATGTGAATCATGCAATGCCATCTTGTCTAGCCAGGCATCATATATGTGAATTTTGCAATGCCACCCTGGTTAGCTAGTCATCTTATATGTGAATTATATCATGCCATCATTTTTTTATTACGTGTTAAATTTGTCAACAATTTTAGTACATTCAATTACTCTTCCTGTGCATCAACCATTCGGCACGGTCATGGAAAAATCTGGAGTGGAAACAAGGTCTTCAGAGCATACAATGCTATCTGACGAAGTGCATGTCTTGCTGGTTACCGATAGCTCCTTAGAGGAGGATTCAGAGACAGATGACCAGTCATATTTCCCCCCGAGGTGCATGCCCTAACTTGGCATGGTTATGTTGCTCATATCGTGCGTATGGTATCTTGCGTTGCTATGTCATTTGCTTAGTTTAGACATGATTTGTGTGAATGCCACCTTTTTAGTGTCTAATTACCATATATGTGAATTATGCGATGCCATCTTGTTGCAAGACATTATATATGTGAATATGCAATGTTATCTTGTTGCAAGGAATTATGTATGTGAATTATGCAATGCCATGCTATTAGGCAAGCATCATATATGTGAATTATATCATGCTGTCCTTTTTTGTGTGTTTCTCATTGCTATTGTCAATAGTGTTTGTATATTCAACTACTCTTCTTGTGCATCAGCCATTTGAATTGGTGATGGAGAAATCTGGAGTGAAAACAAGGTCTTCAGAGCAGCCAATGCTACCTGCTGAAGCAGATATCTTGCTGGTTAAAGATAGCTCTTCATAGGAGGATTCAGAGGCAAATGACCAGTCCTATTATCCCCCTGAGGTGTATGCTCAAACTTGGCAGGGTTATATTACTCATATAATGCATATGTTGTATTGCAATGCTTAGTTTTTACATCATATACACAATATTGAATGCCATCTCCTTAGTTGACACATCATATATGCGATTGCCCTCTGCTCACTTCCTTAGTATATAAATCATATATTTGAATTATGTCATGCCATGATGTTTACATAGACAGCATGTATCTGAATTATGGCATGCCAACCCATTTTCTAAAGACATAATATAGTTATATCATCTCATCCTGTTTACATAGTCATCATGTTTTAAATTATGTCATTCTATCCATGAATTATATCATGCCATCATGTTTCCATCGACGGCATGTTTGTGATTTATGGCATGCCAACAACTTTAATAGACACATCGTATAGTTATATCATGTCATCCTGTTTGCATAGTTATCATATTTTGAAGTATGTCATTGTATCCTGTTTAGTTAGCCATCATACAAGTGAAATTGTGTCGTGCTATCTTGTTTAATTAGCCATCATATATGTGAAATTATGTCCTACTATTCTGTTTGCTTAGACAACATAAATGTGAATTATTTCATGCCCTGTTTTCTTCCCTACTATCCATTGCACATGTCTATCTTACAATGTCTGTACATTCAATTACTTTTCTTGTTTATCAGCCATTTCAATTGGAGGGAGTGATGGCAGTATCTATGGGAGTAAAAACACGGTCTTCAGAAAAGATCGTGCTACCTGTCAATGCAGATAGAACCACAGTTGTACTTGCCCAAGAACCAGCCCCACCACACATAAGCCACACTCATGCAGATTGTACCCCTATCCAGTTGGACAGAGAACCAGCTACACCCCTTCTAACCCCAACCCCAGCAGATAGACACCCAGTTCCCATTGACACAACACCGTCTCCACCACAGAGCACCCAAACACGAGCAGTTAGTAAGGAAACTGCAGTTCCCAAATCACGAGGACCACCACTCCTAACCCGAAGTCAACGCTTAAAGCAGAAGAAGAATTGTTCTGAGGTCAGGTTCAGTAGCTATGGTTCATACTAGTTTGCTCTTGCATCACTGTATTTACTGATACCAACCAATTTCAAATTTGAAGGATGCAATTGAAACTCCAATGGCGCAACAGTTATGTTTTAAACCTGTTTCTTCAACGTGTTTGGCTATTTGCTGTTGTAACTTGCTATATGTTGATTTCAGTTTCAATTGAATAAACAGTTATGTTCTCATGCCATGCACATTACAAGTGTTGTTATTGCTGTGTAGTTTCCCACACTTATATTCTGTCTATGCTGCTTTGTCTTAAATAGATATGATTCGAACTGTATCTATCTTGATTTGGCAACATAAACTAGAATGATATAGACCATACAGTGACCATACTACATAGATATATGTTTGTTTCATGCTGTTATCCTGTCCACCTTACTACTGAACTGGTTTACCAAAATGAGTTCCATATACTACATTGTAAACATGAGATATGTTTGTTTGTTTCTCTTTTAGAACGCGGATAAAATATTGGAGAAGAGTACCCTGTTATGCAATGGTAAAGGAAGTAATGCAAATAAGGTTCAAGATAGTGAGACATCCCTATTGGTCTCCAAGAAAGCTGATAAAAACTATATTGAAGACACCGAGACAACCCCAAAGTCCTGTCTTGATGTAGTGTTCGAGTTACTGGCTACCACTGCTGGCACCAGCTCTTCGAACTCGTTGCCTGAATCAGTTCGGCTTCTTGAGTCTCAACTTCAAGTTGAAAGACATCGATCAAATGTTATGTGACAGGAAGCCGAAGGACTGAGGAAGTCCCTGCAGAATTCAGATGCATACTTTCTGGTGCAACAGCAAGCGCTGGAGGACTTAAGCGCCAAACAAGAGAAAGTTAATAAGCTTGCTAAGCATCTTGCCAGCATTATGGGTACCTAGGATATTGTTTCTTGAGCTCTTCTGAAGTGGTTTCAGTTCTGGACTTGTTTTGCTCTGGCGTTTATGTGCTGCTGTGTTCCCTATATTTGCACTGGTGGCAAACTTTGATGCCCAGTGGATGTAATATGTGTAATAGCCGTGATAGCCTAGTGTAAGTTGCTTGCTTATTTATTTCCTTGTTGTCTTATTTATTTGTTTGCTTGTAGTCAGTGCAGTTCTTTTTCTGCGGTTTGGTAGTGGCCGCAATAACCTATTTTTTAAACTAGGCCATAATAACCATTGGCTAATATTTACTGTAGTGACACTGGGCCTCCTACGGGCCGTAGAAACAGTGGGCCTTCTATGGGCCGTATAAACAGTGGGCCTTCTACGGGCCCTAGAAACAATGGGCCTTCTACGGGCCGTAGAAACAATGGGCCTTCTACGGGCCGTATCATCAATGGGCCTTATACGGGCCGTATGATCGATTGGCCAAACATGGGCCAAACAGACCGCATTCTGGCCGTAAATGGGCTAGAGTTGGAATCGTCCATTCATGGGCCGACCATAACGGGCCATCGTTAATAGGCCATATTTGATGACGCTATGAAAACGTCCCAACATATTAACGGGCCACAAACGGGCCGACTATAACCACGGGCTGAATTTGGCCCACAAGCAGAAAATGACAGTAACGGGCCGTAAGTAAATGAATGCTGGAAATGAGCCCAAGAATAAATGGGCTTTGAGAAGGCCGAAAGATAACATGGGCTGGAAACGGCCCAACGGAATAACAGGCCGTTAATGGGTATAAAGTGATACATTGTTCTTTATGGGCCAGTTTCACCACGGGCCGTTAATGGGTGTAAAGTGATACACTGTTCATTACGGGCCAGCTTCACCACGGGCCGTTAATAGGCCAAGAGTTACATAGGGCCTCATATGGGCCGAAAGACGTCATGGGCCATACATGGGCCAGAAGTGAAAACGGGCTGGAATCATATTGGACGGCCCATAGACGCTACTGGGCCTAATTCGGATAGGTCGTAGCGAGCCCTAGGTTAGCAGGCTGTAAATGGGCTATATGCAAACAAGGCGTTAAGAGGCTTTCAGTTGGCCAGCCCGCCACCTTTTGACCAAGTCAAACGGGTCGGCCTTTTCACAGGAATGGGCCTCTGTTGGGTCGTGCCACGTGTCGACGTATCATAGGTGCCTTCTGTCCAATGAGTGGATGACATCTGTCCCAACGGTGAGCCGACACATGTTTCCTCCAGGCAATGATGATTTTACACGTGGAAAATCCCCATTGGTCAGGGCTGTTAACGGGTTATCAGATCCAAAACTGGACCCGATAGCTTAACGGTGTTCTATTACGGTGGATGCCACGTGTCGGTCACCCTTGACGAAAGCACTTGTATGACGTGCGATTTATCGTCATGGAAGTGGACACTTCCGTGATGATAATTTTAGTAATGTCATGGAACACTTCTACGACAACACAGGTATGCCTATCTTGATTTTGTCATAAAATTGTCATGGATGTACATGCATGACAGAAAACGTGACCTACTGTGCCAAACACATATCATCACGGAAGTGTATTTTTTTGAAGTGTGGGGTGATTTTTTGGATCAAGGTCTGAAGGTTGCGATTATAACACAACATATTGGTTCAAGATGAGATGCTGCAGGCAGTGGGGGTGATGGTGGTGCCCCCAGTGACGTTCTAACACCATTATAAGATAGGCGAATACTTGTTCTAAATTAAAATGTACCACATATGACATATTTGTCAAAAACTAATTTCTTCCTTAAATGAGCAAGATTGTTGACTACATATTTTGGTTCTTTATTATAGACTTCCTTTTTTAGTCGATTCAATTAAAAATGGATGTAATTTTAGAACATACTTAATGCAAAACAAATTGATAAGGTGTTAACTCGATATTTATTTTCCAACACTTCTCTTCTATATAAGGTGAGTTCGTCTCCCCATATTTCCCACTAACCCATAGTTGTCCAGTAACACCAACAAATATATACCTTATGTTTGATCCTTGCAGCTTCCCATTTGTAGTAGTCAGTCACCTAGTTTTACACTTGAGTATGCCAAGGAGGGAGTGGGTGTCCATTTCATTGAGGAAAACAAAGGGCACAATGCCACTTTCTTCAAGCAAAGTCATGGTTTTTCAAGGGTGCAATTGAGATTTCCCTTTTATCGAGGAAAAATCAAAGCAAGATGCATACATTTGGGACACCATTGGTCAAAGCAATTGTTTATGCTATCTTACTGAGAGGCCCACCTACCAAGTCATTCACCAACAAGACGACAAATGTTAGGATTGCATTATTGTAGAAGGAGGTGACAGAGGGTAAGCTAGAAAAATCCCCCCTCCTAACTTATCAACAAGGTCCAAAAATGAGAACTTAGGTATTATAGCAAACTATATCTTCTTGAAGGAAGAAGATCTTAGTCTTGAAGATCTAAACAAGCTCTTCGATGAACTCTTTTGCGTTTGAGAGGACATTAGACACCGGTTACTTGGGAGACCAACATATTGGATTCCAATACATTGGTGGAAGCAAGTAGTGACTGACGTCTAATGTACTCTCTTACATATGCAAGATTTCACCGAAGAGCTTGCTGAGATCATCAAGACAGGGTTCTTCTTCCTTGCAGAAGATATAATTTGCTACCATACCTGGGTTCTCATTTTGGATTTTCTTGGTATGTTGGAGGGCTAGTTTTGCTTATTACCCTCCATTGCATTCTTAGTGTCCAACAGAGCCACCTCATTCTACAACAATGCAATCAAAGTGTATCTTGTCTCGTTGGTGAGTGGCTTGGTAGGTGGACCCCCAATAGGAAAGCATAACCAATACATTTCATGAAAAGCATCCCAAGTGCATGCATATTTTCATCCTTATTTGACACAAAGAAAATCATCATGACTATGAGGGCATAGAGATCTTTCAACTTAGCTTTATCTAGGAACGCATTAAAATTTAGGGGATAATCCTCAAGTTTCGGATCCAGTCCGCATAGTTGCTTCCATGATCTAGGAACACATTAAAATTCAGGGGAACTACAACGCATGTCATTGATCTACAACACAAATTTAGCAAAGACTATTAAGACTAAGTTCATGGTAATTAGTTCAGTTAATCAAATTACTAATGAACTCTCACTAAAAACAACATCTCTCAGGTTGTCTAAGTGACATGATCCAAATCAACTAACCCATGTGCGATCATCACGTGAGATGGGGTAGTCATCAGTGGTGAACATCTCCATGTTTTTTTGAAGAGAAACGGACAGTAGGGGAAAACCCCCACTGACTTTTTATAAACTAGCAAACAACAAACTACAGACTACATGAGAAGAAGGTGTTAGGGTGTGGAGGGGAGGAGGGGTGGGGGAGGAGGGATTAATAGTGTCACTTTTTTACAAGTTTAATTTACATCTCCATGTTGATCATATCTACTATATGACTCATGTTCGACCTTTCGATCTCATGTGTTTCGAGGCCATGTCTGTACACTCTAGGCTCATCAAGTTTAACCCAAGTATTCCACATGTGTAAAAAATGCTTACACCCATTTTATGTGAACGTAGAGTCTATCACACCCGATCATCACGAGGTGCTTCGAAATGACGAACTTCTGCAACGGTGCATACTTAGGGAGAAAACTTTTATCTTGAAATTAAGTGAAGGGATCATATTATAATACTACCGCCGTGCTAAGAAAAATAAGATGCATAACAAGTTAAACATCACATGCAATCAATATATGCCACATGATATGGCCATCATCATTGTGTTTTTTATCTCCATCTCCAAATCACCGGCATGATCTCCATTGTCATCGGCATGACACCATGATCTCCATCATCATGATCTCCATCATCGTGTTGTCATCGTGGTTGTATCCACCAACTATTGCTTCTACAACTATTGCTAATGCATAGCGATAAAGTAAAGCAATTACATGGCGTTTAATAATTGACATGTAGGTCATACAATAAATTAAAGACAACCCTATGGCTCCTACCGGTTGCGGTACTCATCGACATGCAAGTCGTGAACTTATTGAAAAACATGATCATGTCATACATCATCATATATCACATCACGTTTTGCAATACCACATCACAACATGCCGTGCAAAAACAAGTTAGACGTCCTCTACTTTGTTATTGCGTTTTTACGTGGCTGCTAGCGCAAACTCTAAAACTGTTCTTATCTACGCAAAGCCACAATGGTGATAATCAAGTTACCTTTTAACCTTCTACAAGGACAACTTTTGTCAAATCAGATTCAACTAAAGTAGGAGAGGCACACACCTGCTAGCCACCTTATGCAATACAAATTGCATGTTAGTCGGTGGGATTGGTCTCATGTGTGAGGACATGTAAAGTTGGTCCGATCCGCTTTATCCCGCAATACCGCTGAATCCAAATAAGACAAGAGAGCTAAGCTATTTGAGCATCAACGCCCACAACTCTTTGTGTTCTACTCATTCATATACATATACACATAGACCTAGCTCTGATACCACTATTGGGGAACTAAGCATGAAAATCAAGATATTCCTATGATACACCCAAGATCCAATTTAGGAGATGTATAGCTACGAGAGGGGAATGTGTCAACATGCCCTTGTAAACCGAAAGCATTAACGATCTAGAGATCGTGGTTGTTGTAGTCATACTCGCGCCATGATCCAATCCGATCCAAGTACCAAACGGACGACACCTCTGAGATTAGCACACGTTCAGCTTGATTGCCTCCTCTCCTTCTTGATCCAGCATGCAAGGGAGAGGAGGTATATGAGACCAGAACCAACACGACAGTATGGTGGTGGTGGTGGCAGTGGAATTCTGGCAGAGCTTCGCCAAGCGCCTACCAGAGGGACGTGGGAGGAATTGGGAGCGAGAACGAGCCAGGGTCAAGGGGTGGCCTCCCCCATGCACCTGCCCTCATGTATATATACGCTAGGGGCAGGGGAGGGCATCCAAAACCCATCTAGTGCCAGCCACAAGGTTGAAATCCCTTAGAGATAACATCTTATCTCTAGATGCAACCTTTTAAATTTAGAGATAAGACATTATCTCTAGATTTAAACAACATGTGCCTTGAGGAATGGGGCGGCCAGCCTATGTCAGCTATAGCCCCTCCCCCGGGGCCATGTGGACCCTTCCTAGGTCGTTGGGACCCACGGTGGAACCCCCAGAACCTTCTAGAACCTTCTCGGTATAATACCAAAAAACCAAACTTGTTCTGAAACCCAAAATATGACTTCCCATATATAATTATTTACCTCTGGACCATTCTGGAGCTACTCGTGATATCCCGGATCCCATCCAGGACTTCTAACAACCTTATGACTTTCCACTATTAATATCTCAATACTACCCTAGCACTACCGAACGTTAAGCGTGCGACCCTACGGTTCGAGAATCATGTAGACATGACCGAGACTCCTCTCTGGTCAGCAACCAATAGCGGGACCTGGATTCCCATATTGGTTCCCAAATATTCCACGAAGATATTTATTGGTTGAACGACGATGTCAAGGATTTAGCCAATCACGTATGCAATTCCCTTTCTCTGGCGATATGTTACTTGCCCGAGATTCGATCCTCGGTATCTACATATCTATTTCAATATCATTACCGACAACTCTATTTACTCGTTATGCAATACAAGATTCTGTGACTAACTCATTAGGCACATTGCTTGCAAGCTCTTTACGATGTTGTATTCCTGAGAGGGCCCGATATCTCTCCATCACACGGAGTGACAAATCCCTGTCTTGATCCATGTCAACCCAATAGACACCTTCGGAGTTACCTGTAGAGCATCTTTATGATCACCCAGTTATGGAGTGATATTTGATAGCACACAAGATATCCTCCGGTATCCGGGAGTTGCATGATCTCATGGTCAAAGGAACAGACACTGGTACCGTTACATGATATTCAAACGGTTTCTAACCCCTTTCCGTGACGGAGTTTTAAACCGTCGCCTAGTGAGTGTGGGTGATAGGGGGGTCCTTCCCACACGACCCAGAAACCGTTGGGGATAGGTGAGCAACTACTGTCGACCGCCATAGAATAAACATATGAGAAGTCGCGCCAGTCCCACACGTTATGTCTTGATGTTATGTTTCTGATCCGAGAGACATCCGAAATGATTATGCCGCTATAGTCGTGTGAAAAAGGTGGATATCACAAACATTTAATCTACTGATATGTTTGTGATAGGTACGTTATCGCACATAGTTCAAAAATGTAAAATGTTTGCGGTGCCTCTACTATCATCAACATACCATTTTCATAACTATGTGCGATAGGTATTCCTATCACACATGCATAAAGGTTTGAAATGTTTGTCGTATTACCATGAATCGCACACGTATATGAGACGAAACCGTGTGTGCGTCCGTCGGGCATCACAAATGTTTCATGTCAAAGAACCGTATGTTCTCTATTTTTCATCGCAGACGTTGTTTTCTTTCTAATCGTGTGTACATTATTTTATTCGGTCCTGTTTAATTTATTTTCCCTGTAATTTATTATTTGAATTGGAAATTTTGAGGTGTGAAACATGGAATTCAAATTCTCAGCACAATGGTTGAACAACCAATCCATAAATAAAATTCTCAGTACAATATGTTTAGTAATTACACGATTAGGCAAGAATTAACTATGATGAACCACAATATTTTGAGGGGGCAAAGTTGAAGAGACAAGTGTAAATCATTTTGGATGCCGATGGTGTTCAAAAAGCGGAATGCCCATAATGTGCCCTCCTGCCTGCCATAGGCACGAACAACTTTTGTCCAACCCCTTGTGGAAATCAGCCACCCATCCTTTACCGCCTTTAGGAAGACTTCTAGACCATTATCATGGTAGTATGAAATATATACTTTAGCCTTAGTTGCCTCCACTCCGGTCATTTAGTTTGCAAGGTAATCATGAGTAAATTGCTTCGGAAACCATTGAAAAGAGAAAACTTTCAGATACTCATGTCTAACAGAGTAACTTGTTGTGGGCAGGGGGAAAAGCAACACATTACTTACCATCCTAAAGTCCATTGTTCTCTTGGACAAAGTGTAAATAAAGAGCTTAATTACCATCACCCGTCTCTTTGGCCTAAAAATCTTTCTTAGTTTCCTCACTTGACACTTGTTCATGAATATGTCATTGCCCCATATGCAAAAGGGATCGAAGCATGGATTAGTACCAGTCATATATGTACCTACAAGCAACCAATAAATGTTAGAAGCTAAACTGTGATTGCACAAATGATGTCAAATACAACCACCCTCTGTTCCTAAGTACAAGTATTTTTAGACATTTCAATATGAACTACATACGGGTGTATATAGACATAGTTTAGATTAGAAATAGATTCACTCATTTTGCTATGTATGTAGTCTATATTGGGATCTCTAAAGATACTTATGTTTAGGAACATGGGATGCAGCTAACCTCGACGGCAAACAACAACATCGCCCATCGCAGCCTTGTGTAAGTACATGGAAAGGCAATGTTAACTACAACAAGGTTAACATCCACCAAAAATAGCAAATGTTAATAAAAACAACAGCATCTGTAGTGATATCTTCATTGTAAAAGAGTAGCACGGTAGCAAAGGGATAGATTAAAAAATGGATAGAATTGTTTACTACAACAGACAACCTAGTATAGCCATTGAAACTGGTACATATAGAAATGTAATTGACAAAGTTAAACATTGCAAGGCAGGTGCTGCTAGAGTAGAGAATAGCCCTGTTGTCTATAAAAAGGTAGGGAAAATAGATAAGACGGGTTTGGTGTGTTTACTACAACATGCTTAGTACATCAACCATACGAAACATGGCCATTGCAACTGGTATTGGTAAGATTCAACATGTCAGTTCATACTTGGTAAGTCCTGAGGGGTAGTTGTTGGGGCACTTCATATGGACAAGAGCTCGCCCCAAGTCGGCCGCAACAGAGGCGAGGTGTTCCTCCGGGTCGAAGCATGGATTAGTGCCACTGACATGAGTACCTACAAGAAGCAAGTAAATGTTAGAAGCTAAATTGCAATTGCACAAATGATGTAAAATACTATAATATATGGGATGCAGCTAACCTCGACGGCAAACAACAACATCGCTCGTTATGGCCCTGCATAAGTACATGGAAAGGAATGTTAACTACAACAGGGTTAGCGTCCACAAAAAATAGCAAATGGGTAGCATCTCTAGTATATCTTCATTGCGGAGAGTAGCACAGTAGCAAAGGGACAGATTAAAAAATGGATGCAACTGTTAATTGCAACATGCTTAACACCATCCCAAGTCATGTTTTCTAAGTTTGTAGCTGCTATTGGTGAAATTGAGCTGGACAGTTCATATTTGAACATCCCACGGTGTGCAGTACTGAAAAGAACAAGGCACATTTAACTACAGGCAACCTAGTATAGCCATTGAAACTGGTACTGATAAAAATGCAATTGAGAGTTAAACATCGCAAGGCAGGTGCTGCTAGAGCATAGAATGGCCCAGTTGTCTATAAAAAGGTATGGAAAATAGCTAAGACGTGGTAGGCATGTTTACTACAACATGCTTAATACATCAACCTTACAAAACATAGCCATTGCAACTCTTATTGGAAAGATTGAAGTGGTGAGTTCATACTTGGTAAGTCCTGAGAGGTAGTTGCTGGGGCACTTCATCTTGGCCAGAGCTCGCCCCAAGTCAGCGGCGTTGCAGGCAAGGTGTTCCCCTAGGTAAAAGCGTGGATCAGTGCCGCTGACATGTGCACCTACAGGCAACCAATAAATGTTAGAAGTTAAATTGCAATTGCACAAATGATGTAAAATACTGTAAGACATGGGATGCAGCTAACCTCGACGGCAAAAAACAACATCGCCCATTATGGCCCTGTGTAAGTACATGGAAAGGCATGTTTACTACAACAGGGTTAGCATCCACCACAAACAGCAAATGGAAATAAAACGACAACATCTATAGTGATATCTTCATTGCGGAGAGTAGCACGGTAGCAAAGGGACAAATTAAAAACTGGATACAGTTGTTAGTTACAACAGGATTAATAGCATCCTGAGTCATCTATTGTAAGTTTGTTGCTAGTATTGGTGAAATTGAGCTGGACAGTTAATACTTGAACATCACATAGTGTGCAGTACTGAAATAAACAAGGCACAAACATGCTTAATACATCAACCGTACAAAACATAGCCATTGCAAGTGGTATTGGTAATATTGAGCTGGTCAGATCATACTTGGTAAGTCTTGGCAGGTAGTCGTTGGGGCACTTCATCTTGGCCAGAGCCTGCACCGAGTCGGTAGCGGTGGAGGTGAGGTGTTCCTTCGGGTTAACACGCACAGCGACCATCGCGCCATCGACCGCCATCAGCTCCTCGACCTCAATGTGACATGTGGTTGGGCTTGCACGGCAATGCTTTGGAGGTAGGGGCGGTGGGGATTTGGAGGCATGAGGATGTTTCGCAGGTGCCATTTAAGAAATCAGGCCGGGGCCATGATAGGGATCGATGGGTTACCTGACTAGACCGATGATTCTCAGGAAGAACATAGATGTGGTTGAAGCTGTGGTTGAGGCAGCAACGGTTTGAGCTATCGGGAGGGGGCGTTGGGGGGAGATACTGTCGAAATGTTTATGGGTGGGGATGTGGCGCGCCTAATGAAAATTTTGCTGTGAAACTTGAAACTTGGGCGGGTGAAACACATAACACAGACGAAGCGCGTAAAATACTCGTGTGCGAGCAAATAGAAAATTGGCAGATCCTGTTTCCAATAAATGTACACATGTAGTTGATTTTTTTGGTCAATGGTACGCTTGCTTTATTAGGAAACATCGCATCGGTAACTGACTTATGGATCATGAACGCAAAAAAATGCACACGGGTACGCCATAGAAACCGTGTGTTTTGTGATCTAATAATTCTTATATCTGTAAGGATCAAAGCCCTCAAAGGATGCGCTTACCAACATTGTATTTTAATAGTAGATAGTACCAACTAAAAGTACTACTGGTAATTTGCTCTACAACTAGTATGTAGTGTTGGTAGATGCTCGTAATTAAGTATACAAACTTACGGGTGACACACACACTAACTACTTCTCACATGCTGGCATCGGGGCATGCTGGCCAGATGCCATCGTTCTCCTTCCCGGCCTTGTTGACGGCATCCCACCGTGCTTTCATCTCCGCCGAGCTCTCCTCAGCATGGCTCTTCTTTCTTGCGGCGGCAGGCTCTCTTTTCTTCACTGATTTCTGCCTTTTCCGTTCCTTGTGTGTGGCTTTGGCCGTCTCTAGATCCATCGCCCATTCGGCCATCGCAGCATCAAGATCCACCCATGTACTTGTGCAGTCGTGGACAACGATGAACTTGGCGCGGCGGGATGCCGTCGCTTCCTTACCATGTGTGCGGTCGCGGGTGGCGAGGAACTCGGCGCGGCGGGATGCCATTGCTTCCTTACCAGTTACTATGCGGCACGGTGCCATGAGTGACGCTTGGAGAGAGCTCTGGGGCGGAGTGGCTGGACAGCCGTAAAATGCGGTGGTTTTTAAGAGCTCAAGGACAAACGATGAAGGAAATCTGGCTTCCCTTACAATACTGGTCATTCATTATCGCACATGGTTTTCATCCGTCGCCTTAGGGAACAGTGTGCCCTGAGCCTATTGTATGTTGCGTTATGATTGGCCGAAACCCCAGCCACACGGATCATGCGTGTGCACCATAGGAGGCACCAAGATCAAACAACAATCCAAGTCCTCTCATCACACTCGTGCAGCTGTAGCTGGATTGGATTTATCAGTGCTAAATGCCTAGAAAATGCACATAATCCCCTAAATATGGTAAATGAGCCTGAAAAAGTGCCAAATTTGAACACGGTGATTTGCAGGGTATATGTTCATCATAGAAAAAAATTCAAGGAAAAAAACGAAGGAATTTGGATTCCCCTTCAATCTTGGGGATTTCCCTATCGAAACCATGGAATTCCTCGGTGATGGTTCGATTTATGCAGGGCGTGCATGACGACATAAGCCAAACCTTCTCAAATTTTTACCAGGGCACGGTAAGGTCATGCCATGGCACCATGCTAGGTGTCATGTTTTTGAAGCATGTATTTCATTTTCTATTGTTGAAACACCAATAAACGACATGTTTGTGGTTGACTATTGAAACACATTTCCTTGAAATATCTACCCATCCCTTTAAAAGGCATGAGAATTTACTAAATAGAAAGAGCATGGTTTTCCAGACCATTCTGGTGCACCTTTTCATGCACCAATTGTTTGAAATTGAATTATGTGCATTAATGCCTAGAGAATGCACATAATCCCCTAAATATGGTAAATGAGCCCGGAAGAGTACCAAATTTGAACACGGTGATTTGTAGGGGTATGTTCATCATGGAAAGATACTCATGGACAAAGGACGAAGGGAATTTGGATTCCCCTTCAATCTTGGTGATTTCCCTCTTGAAACTATGGAACTTCCTCGGTGATTATTCAATTTATGAAGGGCGTGCATAATGACATTAGCCAAGCCTTCTCAAATTTTTACCAGGGCATGGTGAGGGCATACCATGGCACCATGCTAGGCATCATGTTTTTCAAACATGTATTTCATTTTTCTATAGTTAAAAAACCAGTAAACAACGAGTTTGTGGTTGACTATTGCCACACATTTCCTTTAAATCTCCACCAATACCTTGTAAAAGACATGATAATTTACTAAATAGTACGAGCATGGTTTTCCAGACCATTCTTGTGCACATTTTTATGCACCAATTGTTTGAATTTGAATTATGTGCATTAATGCGTACAAAATGCACATAATCCCCTAAATATGGTAAATGAGCCTGGAAAAGTGCCAAATTTGAACACGATGATTTGTAGGGTGTATGTTCATCGTAGAAAAAAACTCATGGACAAAGGACGAAGGAAATATTGATTCCGTTCAATCTTGGTGATTCCCCCCTTGAGACCATGAAACTTCCTTGGTGATGGTTCGATTTATGAAGAGTGTGCATGATGACATAAGTCAAACCTTCTCAATTTTTAAGTAGGGCACGGTGAAGCCATACCATGGCACCATGCCAGGCATCATGTTTTTCAAGCATGTATTCCATTTTTCTATAGTGGAAAAACCAATAAACGATGAGTTTGTGGTTGACTATTGCCACACATTTCCTTGAAATCTCTGCCCATACCTTGTAAAAGGCATGATAATTAACTAAGTGGCACGAGCATGGTTTTCCCGACAGTTCTTGTGCACCTTTTCATGCATCGATTGTTTGAATTTGAATTATATGCATTAATGCGTACAAAAGGCACATAATCACCTAAATATGGTAAATGAGCCCAGAAAAGTGCTAAATTTGAACACGGTGATTTGCAGGGTGTATGTTCATTGTAGAAAAGAACTCATTGACAAAGGACGAAGGAATTTTGAGTCCCCTTCAATCTTGGTGATTTCCCCCTTGAAACCTCGAAACTTCCTCGGTGATGGTTCGATTTATGAAGAGCGTGCATTATTACATAAGACAAACCTTCTCAATTTTTTACCAGGACATGGTGAGGCCATGCTAGGTGTCATGCTTTTCAAACATGTATTTCATTTTTCTATAGTTGAAAACCAAGAAACTTCAAGTTTGTGGTTAATTATTGCCACACATTTCCTTGAAATCTCTACCCATACCTTGTAGAAGCCATGAGAATTTACAAAATAGCACGAGCATGGATTTCTAGACCATTCTTGTGCACCTTTTAATGCACTGGTTGTTTGAATTTGAATTATGTGCATTAATGGGTACTAAAGGCACATAATCACCTAAATATGGTAAATGAACCAGGAAAAGTGCCAAATTTGAACAGGGTGATTTGCAGGGTGTATGTTCATCATAGAAAAAACTCATGGACAAAGGACGAAGGGAATTTTGTTTCCCCTTCAATCTTAGTGATTTCCCCCTTGAAACCATGAAATTTCCTTGGTGATGGTTCAATTTATGAAGGGTCTGCATGATGACATAAGCCAAACCTTCTCAATTTTTTACCAGGGCACGGTGAGCGCATACCATGGCACCACGCCAGGCATCATGTTTTTCAAGCAGGTATTTCATTTTTCTATAGTTGAAAAACCAATAAATAATACATTTTTGGTTGACTATTGACACACATTTCCATGAAATCTCTGCCCATTCCTTGTAAAAGGCATGAGAATTTACTAAATAGCACAAGCATGGTTTTCCAGACCGTTCTTGTGCACCTTTTCATGCATCGATTGTTTGAATTTGATTTATGTGCATTAATGCCTAGAAAATGCGCATAATCACCTAAATATGGTAAATGAATGTAACACCCCAAAAATTTAACCAGGTTTTAGTTATTAAAATTTTGCCAAGAGTTTAAAATTTTTGCCTGCAGGAATATCTCTGTTGATTTCAAAACCTTTCTTTTAATATTAAGGAGTTTTTCCCAAGTGGATCCTTCCAAAACATATTGGACTTATTTTCCCTCTCATTTAAAAACATCTCTCAATCAGTAGATTTATTTATTAAATTATTTCACCTTAGCTTTATTCATTAAATGACTTGTTTTGAGTTTTGGAGCTCTTTTTGTACTACAACCAGTTGATAGATTTATCTAAAAATCTAACCAAAATTTGGAGATGTCATGTGATGTCTCTAAATCACTTTTGTGCAATAATATATTTAATTCATTGCATATTTTGAGTGCTACACCTGTTTTCCTTCTCTGGTCGAGTGGGCAGTTTTGCACTACAACCCTTTTAAATATTTGTTTCTAGCTTCCACCAAAATTTTGTGATGTTAGTAGGAGCATATCATTCCATTATATGCAAAAACTCCAGGGTTGTTCTTTGAAAATTTTGAGTGAAACAACCTCATCTTCATTCTGGTCCAACATGATGGTTTGTACAACAACCATATTTTTGCTTGCTCTTTAGCCCTTGATTCTTTCTCCTACTTGTAGTCCTCCATGTTAAACTCCTAAGTCCAGGAGCATGCAACCATTGGCATATTTTTGGTTCATGAAATAATGCCATTCACCTCCTGTCCAGATTTGGAGCTCTGCAAAACTTGCACTAGCAAGTTTGTGCTTTCCACCAACTAACCTCACCACCCTCTTGTGCATGCAAAGAGACACTGATCTGGAAGATTTGGCCCCTCCAGGAAATGCCTAGGTGCCTGTGGCATTTTTTCAAACACCTGGAGTGCATGATCAGATTTGACATGAATGGTTGCTTGCATTATGCACTTGACCACTTGACCAAACGACCTTGTCCCTTGAGTTTCCCTCTATCTCTAACCTAGTCCTGTTGCTTGCCAACCTCACCTGTGACCTGTAGCATGCCATGGCATTGTATCGAACACCTTCCGTGCGTGCACTGGACGCGCCCAGAGCGCGGGTATTGCACGAACCACGCCTGAGCCGACACGCTGGCCCCCTGGTTTTGGCCCGCTCTGCAGCGCCACGCCACGCACCACCCTCCTCGCAGCAACGCGCCAAGCCGCCCTGGCAGCCAACAGCGCCCTCGCTAGAGCACTTTTGGCGGCACACCAGCGTCCGCAGCACGCACTGCCGCGGTCGGTGCTGCCCAAGCTACCAGCACTCGCCAGCTGCCCCCTTGAACATCTCCAGCTCATCCGCAGCCTCATCACCTAGTGCACGTCGCCGCCACGTCGCCATAGCTACAGAAAGTCGGTAGCGGGCGACCTTATCCACGGCCGCTGCAGAACCGACCGCGAGCGCCTATTTAAGGAGACGTCCGAGCGCGTTACGTGGAGGAGGCAGCCTTAGTATGCTTCCATAGTGCTTCTGTGACAGCCAATCGACCCGGGGAAGCCTTCTTCCCCATCTCCGGCGACTGCAGCCGCCGCCACTGCCCAGGCCCTGCCGGCGCCTCCAGAGCCTCCCCCTCTCCACCCTCTCCACCAGGAGCTTCCTCTCCCTCCCGTGAATAGATCCCCCTACTCAATTTTGTTCGGGAGCCATCGCCGCCACAAAACCACTTCGCCACCGAAGCCTTCCTCCGCCGCAAAGCTCGCCGCCGCAGCTCCGTCCCCCCGAGACCGTAACGACTACCGGAGTTACCGCCTCGATCCCCTGAGCCCGCGGGTGACCTCCGTTTCCCGAATGGTGCCGCCGTTCGCCGACGAGCATGCCGGAGCCCCGCCTCCTCTTGGGGCAGAGGAAGAGGAGGGAGGTCGACCAGTCAAACCTGACCAGTGGGTCCCTCGGGCCCACTGTCAGTGACACCCCACGCGTCCACGCTGGATAAGTGGAGGCGCAAAGGCTCAAGTACGTCTCCTCTGTGCGAAAGCGTAATCCCGCTCGAACCGTTTTCTCTTCTGATTTTATTTTAAAAACAGATTTTTGACCAGAACTTTGACTGGTTATATCTTTTTAAGGATAACTCCAAATGAATTGATTCTTTTTCCTACCTCTCTCAAATATTGTCTAGTTTATTTTAAGATTTATTTGAAAAAAAATTAAGAACAACTTTTTGTGCTGTTTTTATTTTGTGTGTTAATTCATTTATATTGCTAAAATAGGATTTTTGAAGAGAGGAGAAATGTTTCAAGAGTTTGAAATGCACCCTGCCTTCCCGTGACCTGAAGGCAAGCATTCTGAACCCCGACATAATATTTTTGTGTGTTCGATGACACGTTTATAACATCACCTCACTTTGGAGAAACTTGTTATTTCATGTGATATGATCATATGCATGGGTGCATGTTATTGATTTCCATGCTGTTGGAAATGAACACACGTGTGATGATAATCATCCTCATGTGCCTTGCATGTATACCGGCAGGAATCCAGGAAAACCTCTGCCTTGGGTAGGCATGAGTTTGTCGCCGGTCTCCGTCGGGACGGTTATGTCTGGTATGGCATGGTAAGGTAATATGAGCGGTGACTCTGTTGGTTGAAATATATTCGTTATGCTAATCATGCAGGGAATACTTAAACCTCCTGAGTTGACCGTAGATCGAGTCTTGTTCCAGTAACCCCCATACTTGTTTCGTACTACCACTCGTCTCTACAGCAAGTAGAGTACGGTTCAGTAAGTTGTCAACCTCTTTCTAGCACACACCGTACAGAGAGGCCAGGGTGGAAGATACCGGTTGTAGCTAGTAGGCAGGCCACCTAGTCCGGGGGCATGGGTGTTTCCGGTTGAGACCGAGAGGGGAGGCCACCCCTTAGAGCGCGCGATATAAATTTGATCCCATGCTACGCGAGGTTGTAGCCTACCCACTTAGAGTTTGCTTGACAGGTGTCGTGGGTGATTCCAGACACGTGTGAGTTAAGCTGGTGTGTGCAAGTTAGGTGTGTTTTCAACAAAAAGACCGTAGACGGAATTAGTCCCGATGGACTAAAGAAATCCATTACTCGTGGGTAAAGAGTACACCCTCTGCAGAGATTAAACCTATTTGAATAGCCGTGTCCATGGTTAAGGATTACAGTCTGGGACGGGCCAAGTGTCGGTCTTAGTGTTGGTCTTCAGAGGTGAAACTGTTAAACCAGAACGGGAATTACTACTTGTGACTTGTGATAATTATCATTATTATTATTGTTGACTAACCCGTGATATTATTGTTATCATCGAGTATCTCTGGGATGGTTCTACCTCGGGGATATTCACTATGATTGTTTCTTTTAAAGCCCTTTATGTGGTGTCGCTCAGACGCCCGACTGTGGCATTTCTTTTAAAGCCCTTTATGTGGTGTCGCTCAGACGCCCGACTGTGGCATTTCTTTTAAAGCCCTTTATGTGGTGTCGCTCAGACGCCCGACTGTGGCATTTCTTTTAAAGCCCTTTATGTGGTGTTGCTCAGACGCCCGACTGTGGCATTTCTTTTAAAGCCCTTTATGTGGTGTCGCTCAGACGCCCGACTATGGCTTTTCTTTTAAAGCCCTTTATGTGGTGTCGCTCAGACGCCCGACTGTGGCATTTCTTTTAAAGCCATTTATGTGGTGTCGCTCAGACGCCCGACTGTGGCATTTCTTTTAAAGCCCTTTATGTGGTGTCGCTCAGACGCCCGACTGTGGCATGCTTGTTATTTATTTCATAATTTTTAATACTTAAATGACATTGCATATTCATATATTACATGCTTACACACATCAGAGTTATATTTATCTTTTGTTACTGACGTCATGAGTATAAAATATTTTGAGCACATCGTTGTTATATTATACCCGTGTTCATAATGTTTGCGAGTACATTCAAAGTACTTACTGGCTTGTCCCTGGCTATTGTCTTGGCCAGGTTTCTTGCGCGGAAAGGAGCGACCGTGTTGACAGCCCAGGAACCCACACAATGGAGATAGCAGCCTCACGAAGATAGGAGTTAACCTGGTCAGCTGTTCCCGTGGGAAATGGAGTCCCATAGACACTGATGTTTCACAACCCACTTCCGCCATCAACCACTAGAAACCATTTGTTGTACTCACAGGCCAGAATGGTCTTGTACTACATATTTTGTATTTTGCTTGGAATTTCTGTATCAAGTTGGTGCCTCATCAGCTAACAGTTATCCTAGGGCTGGTGATCACGGCGGCCATTTTCTGGGAATTAACACCCGAAGAACCGGTCGCCACAATGAACCCAGAAAAATTTCAAGTTTGAAAACGTTTCATTGGAGGGGGTATGTTGATAGTAGAAAAAACTGAATCACAAACTAGGAAGGAAATTTGGATTCCCTGCAATCTCGATGATTTACTATCGCACACGATTCATCTCCATCGCCTCTACAAACCGTGTGTGTTCACCCACACATGCAAAAGGAAAAAAACAAAACCCTCACCCCAGTCCCGCTTCGTCCCCACCCACTCGCCGCAGACTCCTCTGCAACTTTGCACCTCATAAACTTCTATCGCGGTGGCCACCCTAAGCTCGACGGCTATCGTCAGCGGGCGGAGGCCACACTCTAGATGTCATCGACTTACACCGACTTTCTATAGTCTGATCGATTGGGTTTTTTTGCGGGATTGGGCTGGGGATTTTTCTGATGGAGAAGATAATCAATTTAGAAAAATATTCATTCATCTCATATCATAGTCCGTCCGTCGCTGTTAATCAACCGGCGGAAATCGCTGTTGATTCATTTTTCTTCTAGCTGATTCGAGGGTTTTCATTCAAGTGTCCACAGTGCAAGCACAAATCAGGCAAGTGTGGTTGCTGCCAGTCATAAACGAAGTTATACCTCACCATTCCAGATGACTTCGGGGAGTGCTCGGTATGTTCAATCTCACCATACCATGGTAAGCATGACCTAATTTTATGAATATATACCGTCTATTTCTACATTTGTATTAAAGGTACGGTGCCACAAGGAGCCTATACATCGAAGCCGTTTTTTCCTATATTAAGCAAAATAATGATGTATTGTTCATTCAACTACCCTCATATCTGTAAGTTACTCTCGTATATATTTAATTATATATTTTGTACTTTGCTTTCAACTATATATGGTTATGTTCTGTAAGTTACTCTCGTATTTGCATCTTGCTCTGTTATTTCAATATATTTAATTTACGATCTCAATTTTCATGCCAACCGGTCTTCTCCGCAATCAGTCAAAGAAGTCCGCAGCTTCTTAGGTTTGGCCGGCTATTACAGGCGCTTCGTTCGCCATTTCGACATCATTGCAAAGCCACTGACACATCTCCAGAAGAAACATGGGGAGATTTTCAAGCAGTACATCCCTTGCTTTGCAAGAACACGAGTAGAAGGAAATATTGGGCTTTACTTTGTTGATGACTCCATGGATGTCATATTGACAACGCCACATGGATTTACAATGATAGTTAGCATAAAACTTGATAAAGATGGCCACTCCTATTTTGATGCGGACCTTTGGAGAAAAAATTCTTAGTTTTATGAACTGAAAGGTGTCAATAAAATTCTAGTGCGTGCACCACAACCCGGTCTAACTAACATGGATGTTTAGTTCCCCAATGTCATCAAGCGATCAAAGTCTGATCGAGGTTAGTGTTCTTTCAACTTTCTCCATGCTGGCATATTACTTAGCAAAATCAGGGTATTTGGTCTAACTAACTAATCACTAATTAAGCAACCAATTGTGATTTCATTTTATGACTCCGTTCCTAGGCAGTAACAAATTCTATTTAGTGATTTATGCCCACTATATATTCTTCTGTCATGTTTTGAATGAATAATACCTTTCCACCTTTTAAGCAGGATATGTTGGATGCATAGTTAACGAGCTGTATGTTACTCAGCGTACCAAATTTCACTAGAAAGACTTGAAGCATGTCACAAAAAATTTTCATTATCTGACAGAGATAGCACAGTGTATGAACGCTGGGTTTTGGATGGGATTAATTTGACCGATGGTGCACACATTGAACAAGACCAATTGTGTGCACATAACTCTGGTACAAAGTCTTATTTTTATGTTGATGTTCATAAACTATATATAATATATATCTTCCACGATATGTCACAATTGATTTTTATTCTACATTACAACAGAAATTGCCCGCTACAGCTATCCTGAATCGATTTCCTGGCGTGGTCGAATTACACTTGTGCCTGCTAATAACACCAAAGTGATTGCAAGGTACTGCATTTCCCGTAGGAATGGAACCATTCAACTTAATAAGTTCTCGCTTGTCGTGGCAATGCACCCACATCGGAAAATTGGAGACACTGTTCTACTCATGCTCTACCAAGGCACATGAGGGTTCTTCCTTTTCATTGACGAGATGCCGAGTCACCATGATCAAGCTGCTTCCAGCGGATAGTTGTGGTTGTTTGCCCTCAGCCTCTTGAAATGTGCTTGTTGTTACTATGTTAAGTAGGTAGATATGTACCGTATCTTTATCAAAACCATGTTACCAAGATCCGCCTGTTATCGAATAGTGTCACCAATATATATATAGTGTCACCAATAGTGTCACCAATATATATATACATATACACACACACACACACACACACACACACACACACACACACACACACATATATATATATATATATATATATATATATATATATATATATATATATATATATATATATATATGTTTGTAAAATGTTGTTAGCCAAGTTCTTAAATTTCATGGAATGTATTAGTATTGTACACAGTTCATTCAGTTTAAGTGTGCGCCCGGTAGAGTTGAGGATGTCCATGTTTTCGACGTGGCGATCAACACTAATGTCCAGAAGGCTTTTGCATATTAATCGGCTTTCCGGATATGGGGGTACCCATACTTGCCTACCTGCGGCCCGCGGCGTGGCTCCACCAACGGCCTGGTATGGCCCAGTTTCGACATCAACAACTCAAGACCCTCGCGAGGGGCCAAGCCTCGCGAGGTGGACGACACCAAGACCTCCAAGGGGATCAACCTCCTCAGGCTGGCTCCCGAGGAGCGGAGATTTCCATGCAAGGCTCACCTCGTGAGGTCCGGGTAACGTGAGCCATGACGATCAAGGCCAGGCGGGCACCAACGGGTGCAGTGTACCAGTTTCCTCTTTGGTGCAAAGGAGGCAAGCAGCAGACACGAGTCTTGAGGAGGCAGCCAAAGGTTTCCATTCCTGTGCAACAAGACCAAGACCGCCAGGACAGCAGGACGGAGATCATCATTGAGCCCACCGCAGCGTCACAACCAGAGGCTTTTGCAGGCGAAGACCACATTAGTCAGGATAAGATGTACTTGTTATCTGCCTTCAAATTTGGCTGTTGTGGGATCCCTTCCCGCCTCTTTTTGGGAAGAGGACCAAGGCCACTATAAATAGGACCTAGCCACCACCAGGGGGGATCGGACCCATTCCACCCTCACAAGCTAACCAGCTCATTTGAGCCCAAGAACACGCCTCCTGAGGTTGTTCTCCACTGTACTAGTTCTTCCTCAGCCCCTCGAGGCAAATCGACCAGAAAGCAGGAGTAGGGTTTTACACCTCAAGGTGGCCCGAACCTGGGTATATTGTTGTGTCCCATTTCCTTCGAGCTCGACGCGTTAGGCTGTGAGATTAGCGAGTCGGCAGACTGGGGAGAGTGAGATCTTCGCACGAACCCCAGAGTTCAAACCTCTCAAGGGTTTGCAGAACCCGTAATCCGACGTTTGGCGAGCCAGGTAGGGGTGCGTCAGAGCTTCTCTTCCGTTGATCGATTCGCCACCGCTCCACCACCTTCATGGCTGACGCTTCGAGGGCTTGCATTGAGCACTGGGTTGTTCGGCCAGCCCAGGCAGCAACAACCAACCAGGAAGACCTCCACTACGCGCTGCTCGTGGCCCGTGCGCCACCTGGCGCCGTTGGTTGCGTGCGGCTTGGGCCGGCACCGTCCTCCCTCGTGTCGCGCCGCTGCACGATCTTCGAGCTACGCCACGGCGATGCACCGCACACTCGCCGAGAGCAGGCGAACATGCAAGCCACGCTCATCGTGGCCCGGGAGCTATTGTGATGCAGGCTGGCGGAAGGTGGCCGTGACGCCCTGCTGGAACGGGTCGCCGAGCTGCTGGACGCTGCGTGCCAGGGGGCGGCACCGTTCTGCGCCCTGCATACATCACAAGTTGTGGCGGGGGTGCACGCTCACACCCGCCATAACCACGCACCCCTGGAGCTCCTGGGGGGCCTCTCGGCGTTAGTCATCCTACTCTGACCGCGATGCCTCAGGGTGAGGCAGACCCGGGCGGCCTCCCCTGGGGTTGCGCCGGAGCGCCAGCCCGTGCCCCTCGGGACCTGGAGCTAGGCCCGGTGGGCAGCGGCATGAGGCACATGGGCAGTGGCTCGGGCGTGGCCAGCCCGGAGGCCTATGTACCAACCATGATGGACCTGCGATACACGTCAAGGGAGGGCCACAGCTGGCTCCCCTCACCAGGCTGGGTGCTGGAAGCGCATGAAGACGAGGCTCTCCGCGAGCCACGCCAGAGCTTCAACGACACCTTCAATGACGACGGTCACTGGGTACAGTCGATACCTCAGGAGCACGATTACGCTAACCATGAACCGCAGGTGAACCCAGCCACAGCCGTCGCCAGGGCCCCTGAGATGATGGCCCCGCCATGCGTGGGAGGAGAGCCCGGGAGTGGGGCCTTCCCTGCGCCGCATGGAGCAAGGCGCAACACGAAGGTAGGTCCTCTGTCGGGGAAGGCGCTGATGAGCCCTTCCTCCCGGCGGAGGGCCTACGGTCGCTGAGGGAGCTGCCAGCATCCTCCTAGCCCCTTGGTCTCGTCCTGGTTTCTGGACACCCCAATGGTGGTCGGGGGTGGCGCAGGTTGGGCCGTCCTCGGGCGACATGAAGCAAGGCCTCGTGCCTGTGAAGGTCTCCGCTGGTGACACTCTCACGTAATAATGAGTGGGGTTGTACACGTCCCGGAGTCTCCTGAGTACCGCCCTCGGGCCTCACGGGGTCTCCCACCCACGTCCAAATGGAAGCACCATGCTCCGCGCTGGCCGTCGACACTGTCCCCCAATGACTATGCCCACATCCATTGGAAGCACATAGCTCCGTGTTGGTGAGAAGACCAGAAGACTAGCTAGGCGCCGGACGTGGCTATTTGCTGTCGCCCCTTTTTCTGTAATCCAAAGTGCTTATCAAAAGAAAAATGGGGGGAACTTTTCTTGACTCGTGTCATTTTCTCGCTTTCTGGCTTCGTGTTTAAAAGCAAGGCTCATGTCTGCTGCCCCCTCCCCCCCGGTGAGCCTCCCGCGAGCAGGGGCTGGGTGTGGTACGCGCGCATCGAGCGTGTTTGGGCCAGCCCCGAAGATGCTAAGGCCCCTCCCAGGGGTCAGGAATACAGCCACTATGAGCATACCTTACCGTAACCCGGCAGCTGACTCCTCACGAGGCACCCTAGGGCAGGTCAGCGGGCTCCTCAGGAGGCCTAAAACCCCACAAGCCCGCGGTAGCCTCACCTCGGGGGAAGGGTGTTACTACGGCATCAGGACCCGCTCGAGACCTGCAGAACCAATGATAAGTCGCAATAATTACCCCACTCCAGAACCCGCAGGCTCGCTGGGGCACACACCGAGCCCTACTTCAAAAGCATTTCATCATTCCATACATCACAAGGGGCTCCCCTTTAAAAATGCTCTCACGCCCCACAAGGCTATGTCTGGAGTTTCTTTTCATAAAGGTCAAAGTAAAGAAGAAACACATGCCTAGTTGGATGCGCCATCTTCATCATCTTTGTCCGCGCTGTCATGATCATCCTCCTCATCCTCGCCACCTGCACCATCTCCTTCAGCTGCAATCACAGATGCATCGTCCTTGGGAGCAAATTCCGCTACCAAGGCATCCACGTGATCATCCAGCCAGCCGGCCAGGTTGTCCTGGATGACCGTGAGCATGGGGGCTATCATGGTGTCGAAGTTCAAATGAGGATCACGGTTGAGGAGGTGGCTGATGACGCACGAGAACACGCGACCAAGAAGACCCCGGCTCCTCTCTTCAATAAGCTCGTGAGCCCTCGCGGCCCGATCCTCCAGGTGGGTCACGATGTCGGTGAAGAAGCAGAGGTGGCTGGCATAGTCATCCTCGTGTGGGTGAGGGGCGCTCTCATCACAAATGGTGCCAAAGGCTTGGTCGGCTCTGACTCTGAGGTCTGGGAGCATCAAGGCGTGCTCACACTGCATCTCCCGGCTACGGTTCGCTTCATCTGCGGTCCTCTCCGCGAGAGACGTGACGTCCTTGATCTGCTGCTGAAGGGAAGACAGGTCGGCGCGAGCAGAGGCCAAGGCACACTTGGAGGAGGTCAGCGCTTCCTTGGCAGCCCTCTCACGCTGCTTCGCAGATTCCAGCTTCATCTTCAAGGCGGCGGTCTTGCCCTCAAGATCGGCCTCCAGGAGCTCCGACTTCAGGCGATATTCGTCCGCAAGAGCCGCGCGAACCCCCGCCACCTTCTGATTGACCTCCTACTGAACCCTGGCCACCTGGGCGGCAACGACATCCTCAACAGTGGCCGCCTGACGCTCCCTCACCTCCAGTCGTTCAAGATCTAGGCTGTGCTCTACAGCGTCCAGAGCTAGCTCCTCCTCGTGCTTCCGGATTTCCGCCTCGACAGAAAGAATCTCGACTGGTGACGCAGCCAAGGCGGCCCTGTGCGCTTCTACCTGCCGCTCAAGGGCAGCGTTTGAGGCCTGGAGTCCCTGCTCGCGCTCCTCAGCTGCCTCAAGACGATTGTCGGAGGCCTTGGCTTCCTCCTGAGATCGGGCGCAAGCTGTGCGAGAAATTGCAAGGGATGTCGCAGTGCTGGAGTTTGCTTGCTCATGTTGCAGGCACCCAAGGTTGATGGAAACCTTCAGTTGGTGCCATTTGCACGCCAAGCGTAGATCCTGCATCTCAAGGCGGGCGTCAACATCAGCAAGCTCTCCTCCAAGTTGAAGCAGCGCGCACATCGCCTGGCCAAAAAGCTCATGGCGGACAGCACCGCGCCCACGCGCAAACTCCAGCGCGCGACCAGCCCCTCCCTCCGTGCTGGGGGCTGACGGAGGGGTGTGGAGCGTCTCGCCTGCCTCCTGCGGGGGGCTTGGAGGCACGGTCCTGCTTCTTGAAGACGAGGCCGACGCTGAGGGCGCCCAACCATCGGTGGTGGCTAATGGAGGGGCCCTTGGCACGCCTCCTGCACCCCAGACCAGGCCGCGAAGCAAGGATGATGGAAGCTCAAGGCTGCGGTCCCCCCAGCAGCGCGTCAGCCGCTTGGATTGTCCCCGTTCCTCGCACAGGAGTCGGGCATGGGGGGCTTGGAGTCAGGAGTGGGCCGGAGCCCCCCGGAAGATGCCTCTCCTAAGGTCTCTTCATCGCAGCCAAAGGGATCCTGTGGACCCTTGGTCAGGGAAAGATGCGACACACAAGAAATCACTGGAATAAGGTACTTACTTGTCCACGACTATGTACTTCCTCTGCTTCAGCGGCTGGTAGGCGTCACCATTGCAGCTCGGAGACCCTTTCCTCTTGTGGAGTGCTTCAAGATTCAGGAGAAGCCAGACGGGCTCGGAGGAGCGATCCTCAGCAACTGGAGAGCTCGGTAGGGATCCTTCGGTGGCAGCCTCAGGAGCGCCAGGAGGCACCTGCCCCTCAGCCACCGCCTCGGGCCCGCTCGCCCGAGCCTTGGTGGCAGTCATCTCAAGGCCATCGGTTCGCGCCAGCCCCCTGGTGGCCCCTTCTGGGGCCCTCACCAAGACCTTAGGAGCATCGGCCTCTTGGGCAACCGGCGGGGCCTGACCCTCGGAGGTCGCCCCAATGGTACCTCGTGGCGTGCGCCCCCCCCCCCCCCCCCCCCCCCGCGTCCACACTCAGTGCACATGCCATGAGGTCGAGAAGCAAGGGAGCCACGAGGATAAGATTCTCACGAGGCCCTTCAAGCCCTGCCGGGCACAGCCCCCACTCGTCGAAGAGGGGCATCTGCTTCACGAAATCTGCCTTGTTCAAGCACTGGTACAAGAGGCAGCCCTCCCTTGGAAGCGTGGCAGGCTCTGGGTTGCCCGTCAGAAGCAAGAGCACCATGCGCAACGTCTTGGGAGGAAGCACGTGCACTTGGAGCCTCATGGGGTCCTTGGTGCCGGTGAAGGCCCACATTGGGTTGGAATGGCGCTGGAGCGGGGCGATGCGCCACTGGATGAATTCTTGCACCACCATCGGTGGCGTCACCCCGAGCTTCTTCAGCCTGGTCAATCGAGTCCAGTCTCGGGCAAGCCGATGGTCGACAAGCTTCACGTGCCCCCAACCGGAGCTGGGCACCGGTGGCACACGAGGGGTCAAAAGCAGGGGCTGTGCGTGCCAACGTCTACAAACAACCACTGCTTCCGGAACCCCTCCGCGTCCGGCGAGAGATCAAAGTCGATCCGCGAGCCAGCCGTCGCCGCAACAACCTAGAAGTCCATGCCCCCCGAGTGCTGGAAGATGTCGACTAGACGAAGCAAGAAGAAATGACAAAACAAGGCTATGGAAGGAGCGATGCCGACCATGGCTTTGCAAAGGAAAGCGAAGACAGCAAGGAGGATCATGGATTAGAGATCCTGGTGCAGCGCATTAATCTGGTAGTGCGAGCCTATGGCGTTGAAGAAAGGGGAGAAAGGAGGAATCAGGCCCGGGAAGAGGGCATGAAGATGGATAGGGATCTCGGTGACATTCATGTCAACCGCGGACCAAGAGGTAGGTGGGGCAATCGTCGCCTTCCACTCATTGGAATCGGTAGCAAGAGCTGGGCGGACCTTGGCCAGTCCCTCTCGGTTCATCACCATTGACCGCTCGAGAGCAGGTACCAAGACCGGCGGGGATTCGGCCGGAGCACGGGACCTCGCCTTCTTCTTCCTCTGCTGCAGGGCCATGGCGGAAGTAAGGAGGTGGAAAACACTGATGCCGGATCCGCAAGAGGGATTGCAAGTTGGTGGAGAGAAGGAGCCAAGGCCAAGCGCGACAACCAACAAAGGCAGACTGCACTAGCAACGGGCGGCCGCCAGGCTTGGTGGATTTCAAGGAGATGTGGGAAAGTGGAGACGCCCATGTCCCATCAATCGCCCAAGGCCGCAGGCGGTTAGGGCCCGCGGTGCTCCGCACTTGCCCTTTGGCTTCGCCTAGAAGCCAAGTCTGAGCGTGCCTTGGGCCCGGGGGCTACTGTCAGCGTTCTGGATATGGGGGTACCCAGACTTGCCTGCCTGCAGCCCACAGCGTGGCTCCACCAATGGCCTAGTACGGCCCAGTTTTGACATTGACAACTCAAGACCCTCGTGAGGGGCCAAGCCTCACGAGGTGGATGACACCAAGACCTCCAAGGGGATCAGCCTCCTCAGGCTGGCTCCCAAGGAGCGGAGATTTCTATGCAAGGCTCACCTCGTGAGGTTCGGGTGACGTGAGCCATGATGATCGAGGCCAGGCGGGCACCAGCGGGTGCAGTGTACCAGTTTCATCTTCTGGGCAAAGGAGGCAAGCAGTAGGCGCAGTGTCCCGAGGAAGCAGCCAAAGGTTTCCATTCCTGTGCAACAAGACCAAGACCGCCAGGAGGACAGGACGGAGGTCATCGCCGAGCCCACAACAGCGTCCCAACCAGAGGCTTTTGGAGGCAAAGACCACTTTAGTTAGGATAAGATGTACTTGTTGTCTCCCTTCAAATTTGGGCGTTGTGGGATCCCTTCCCGCCTCCGTTCAAGAAGAGGACCAAGGCCACTATAAACAGGACCTAGCCACCACCAAGGCGGAGGGATCAGATCCATTCCACCCTCACCAGCTCACCAGCTCACTTGAGCCCAAGAACACGCCTCCTGAGGTTGTTCTCCACTGTACTAGTTCTTCCTCAGCCCCTCGAGGCAAATCCACCAAAAAGCAGGAGTAGGATTTTACACTGCAAGGTGGCCCGAACCTCCGTAAATTGTTGTGTCCCATTTCCTTCAAGCTCAACGTGTTAGGCTATGAGATTAGCGAGTCGGCAGACTGAGGAGAGCGAGATATTAGAACACACCCAGAGTTCGAACCTCTCAAGGGTTTCCGGAACCCGTAATCCGACAATATTAATTGTCCATATTGCAAATTCAGATAATATACAGACATGCTAGCCCATACAATTGACATATTCGACATGTAGGAAGAATTCAATCGAATATATATTGCTAAATTTACAAGAATATAACGAACCGCGCGTGCACAAAAGAGCTACTATGCTCTTGATGCCAACCCAACACGCACACAAGCCATCATCGATCAGCGTGTCGATCATGGGACCAGTGGGAGTGGAGGCCGCCAAGTTGATGACCTACACACCTTGATCGATTGAGGCTGGGGCAAACTTGACATCAGGGATCGCTGGTGCTGCCTCGGATGCAGCGCTCACCAGAGCTACCGTGACCGTTGAGTCGGCCTCGGCGGCGTCCGGCGAGACGACGTTGGCTCTTGCCAGGGTTGCCGTGACGGCCCCCAGGCATGCCCCAACGACGTCCGGTGTTGCGCCCTCCTCCATCTGGGACATACTTAAGCTTGTGCCTCGTACGACAGCCATCACTGTCGTAGTTGTCCTTGCATTGTCGCAGTTCCTGCTCCGCCGCCCGCACTATCTGCCGCACTCTGCGGTAAGCCAGCAGTATCGTACGTTGGCGATCCCTGTCCGCTTTTAGGACGACCCTAGCTAATGGCGGCTTGCTCGTACTGCGTTTCTTGCTTCCTCTAGCTGTCATCGGGAGTAGTGGCAGCTGTCAAATTTAGGGATCTGGCAACCCTTTAGAGGTTCAAACTCTGGGGTGCGTGCGGAAATCTCAACCTGCCCAGCCTGCCTACTCGTGATCCTGCTAAGCCTAGCACGTCGAGCTCAAAGAGACACAAAGACACAGAGATTTATACTGGTTCGGGCCACCATTGTGGTGTAATACCCTAATCCAGTGTGGTGTGGTGGATTGCCTCGAGGGGCTATGGATGAACTAGTACAGTGGATGAACAAGCCTCAGGAGGTGAGGTGTTCTTGAGCTAGTGTGGTGCTCTACTTGTTCTGATCTCGGTCCTTCTCCCCCCTCTTCTATGGTGGTGGCTAGGTCCTAACAAAAGTAGTCTTCGCCTGCGAAAAGCCCCTGGTCGTGACGCTGCGGTGAGCTCGGTGATGACCTCCGTCCCTCAGTCCTGGCGGTATTGGTCTTGTTGCACCAGAATGGAAACCTTTGGCTGATTCCTCGGGACTCCGCGCCTGTGGCTTGCCTCCCTTGCACCAAAGAGGAAATCTGCGCTTTGCACCCGCCCGGCGCCCGCCTGGCCTTGGTCGTCACGGCTCACGTCAGCTGAGCCTCATGAGATAACTTGCATAGAACTCTCCGCCCCTCAGGAGCCCTCCTGAGGAGGCCATCTCCTTCGGGTGTCTTGGTGTTGTTCGCCTCACGAGGCTTGGCCCCTCGCGAGGGTCTTGCGGTGTTGGTGTTGAAGCTGGGCCCTACCAGGCCGTCGACGAAGCCACGCGGTGGGCCACAGGCAGGCAAGGCTGGATACCCCTAAATCCAGGATGTCGACAGTAGCCCCCGGGCCCAAGGCGCACTCGGTATTGGCTTCGACAGGAAGCCAAAGGGCAAATGCGGAGCGCCGCGGGCCCTAACCGCCTGCGGCCTTGATGATGCATGGCGATTGATTGGACGTGGGAGACTCCGTTTCCCCATGCTGCCTCGGTAACTGCTCCTATCTGACTAAAGAGGTGCCGCCTGCCACCAGGCTTCCATTGCTCCTTCTTCGTCTTGCTCCAGATCCCTTTCTCCCTGCAGCGGAAGAACTCACTGAATCTGCCAATTTCCCCAAATCTTCTGCTCGATGGCCGCCGAGAAGACCGTGGATCCTGCCCCGACCGCCGGCTCCGCCTGGTATGAGCCAGGGCTGCTGGCACCCTGCATGACTAGGGAGAAGCTCCAGACCACACTCCTCCTGACAGTGAGCGACGACAATGAGTGGAAGAAGACCGTGCTCCATGTCGCCACCGCTGCACTGGAGCCCGCGGGCAGCAACTTCTTCCCCTTCTTCATGCACAACATCTTCTTGGGGCTGGTACCTCCATTCTCCCCCTTCTTCATCGCCATCCTTCACTACTATGGTCTCCACGCGCTCCACATCCATGCCAACTCCATCCTCCTTCTTTCCCTTTTCGCCTTCTATTGTGAGGCATTCATGGGGGTGATGCCCTCCGTTTCCCTATTCCGCCATTTATTCTACCTCCGCATGACTGGCGACAATCCGGTCGAGTGCATCGGCTCTCGCAGCGCGGGGTGGTAACACAATCTCCTGCACCGGGAAGAAGGTGGAGCATGCCATTGTCACGCCCAATATGCGACCCTATCCAAAAGGAACTCGAAGGTCCCACCAAGGATAGACCCGCATATTGAAACGCTTTTGCAAGTGGATATCATTACATCAACATTACATAATAAATGGGGATACATACAAGAGTGAAAGTGCGTTATATCGACTAGAGGGGGGGGGTGAATAGGCGATTTTTATGAATTCTTCACTGAGGAATTTGCTGGTGAGGAAATTCCTTAGCGAAGAACTACTTGCAGCGGAATAAGTACTCAGAAGTAAGCATAACAGAATACAAGCATGGTCATCATGATGAAATGAATACTAGCACAGAGTACAGAAATCGTAATCACAGGATAACACAAGATGAAGACAAACAGACTGAAGAAATTGAACTGAGGAAATTGAGAAAGTCTTCAGTCAAAGTCTTCAAACACAGATATGAACAAACACTCAACACAGTAATGAGGAAATGAAAGGGTTGAGGAAATAGAACCATTTAGGTTGGTGAAGACAATGATTTGGTAGACCAGTTCCAACTGCTGTCTCAGTTGTACGTCTGGTTGGAGCGGCTGAGTATTTAAACTCGAGGACACGCAGTACTGGACACCCAGTCACTGAGCACGCAGCTCAGGACACCCAGTCCTCACCGTATTCTCCTTGAACTAAGGTCACGCAGACCTCGTCCAATCACTCGTGGTAAGTCTTCAGGCGACTTCCAAACCTTCATAGACTTGGTCACTCGGCGATCCACAATTCCTCTTGGATGCTCTAGACCATGACGCCTAACCGTCTGGAAGAAGCACAGTCTTCAAAGGTAACAAGCGTCGGATCCACGCAGGATCAATTTCTTCAGTGATGCTCAATCACTTTGGGTTTGTAGGGGTTTGGTTTTGGGATTTCCTCACTTGATGATTTTCGCTCAAAGTCCTTGGAGGATGGGTTGCTCTCAAATGACAAGTGTCAAGTTCTCTCGGAGCAGCCAACCAGCTAGTGGTTGTAGGGGGCGGCTATTTATAGCCTAGGGAGCAGCTCGACATGATAAGACATAAATGCCCTTCAATGATATGACCGTTAGGTGGATAGGATATTTTGGGACAGCTGGCGCGCAGCACAGCAACTGTCGGAAATTTGACTCAAATTCCTCAGGGCTATCATGTTCCTCACTGTGTAGGCAATTCGCACTGACGAATTCCTAACTCCTCAATCAGAACAAATTCATCAGCGACCAGAAGAACTTCGTCTCTGTCACTGAAGAAAGTGACTGAACTGTATGAGATTTCCAAAGGCTTCACTCGAAGGGATTGGTAGGTGTAGGATTTTGAGTTGAGCATCACATGGAAATTTTTCCTTAGTATTTCCTCGACCCCCTTTAGCAGTACGGTGTTTCATATGACTCAAGAAAGAGAAGATGAAACTACGAAAACAAAAGTCTTCACGCTTCATGTTCCACAAATGAATACCAAGTCTTCAAGGTCACACCAATTTCTTCACTTTCAAAGTCTTCAGAAAGTCTTCAGAATATCAAAGTCTTCAGTCGAATAACTTCATTATTAGGGGTCGACTTTCTCTGTAAATATCAAACTCCTCATAGACTTATAGACCTGTGTACACTCACAAACGCAGTAGTCCCTTAACCTATAAGTCTTCAATACACCAAAATCACTAAGGGGCACTAGATGCACTTACAATCTCCCCCTTTTTGGTGATTGATGACAATATAGGTTAAGTTTTCAACGGGGATAAACATATGAAGTGTAACTACTGATATTGAGGAATTTGATTGCAAGATATAGATGAACTCCCCCTGAAGATGTGCATAGTGAGGAATTTGTGATTGAGGCAATGCACATTTGAAGAGTTGAATCATGGAGATCTCCCCCTATATCTTGTAATTCATACACGCATTTGTTATATAAAATGAAGAATTTGAAATGCATGATGAAATATGGTGCCTGATGAGATTCAGCATGCGTGCAATAATATTAACGAGGAATAAGCATGCCGAATAAAGCATCAAAAGTATCAGAGCAAGTGCAACAAAAGTATCAGCCGCACCATCGGGTTTAAGATTACAACTCGATCCAAATAAAAGTTTCAGAAGAATGAGAGTTGTAACTTAAAAAAATTCCCTTAATATAGACCCGCTTGAAGACTAACTCAGATTTCTCCCCCTTTGTCATAAAATGACCAAAAGGATTGAAACTGAGGACTAACGGCCCTGAAGAATTTCAAGTCGATGGAGGAGCGCCAGCGTTGTCGGGGTTGTTTGTTGTAGCAGGGCCTGCCGCAGTGTCGTCCAAATCTTCATACTCATCAGTGTCACACGATGAAGAATAAGAGATGGCCACCATTGGAGGAACTTTGACCCTCTTGAATTTCTTCGGAGGAGGTGCAGACCAGTCAAATTCTTCCTTGAGACCCATAGTCTTCAGTTCTTCAGCGCTATAGACATGAGTGAGGACAGCCTAGGTGCGGTTGAGGGTTTCATGAAGGTAGTAATGGTTCTTCTTCACTGCATTGTGTGTTGAGGTCATATTGTGAAGAAGTGCACCAAACTGACGCTTTACCCATTTGTGATTGCGATCAACCTTCTGATGAAGACTGAGGAGTAACTCACAGTCAGTCATCACCCTGGGTGCTGTGGCTTGAGGATTTTGCTTGGCTGAGGTATTTGCGGCAGTGTCATGTGTGGCAGAGTCGTCATTGGTAGAGTAAGATGCAGCTAGGCGAAATTGACCATCCAATGGACGAATGCCTTCATCGATCACAGCAGCTTCCTTGCCTTTATCATCAGCTGATGAAACTGTCCGTTTGAGGACTACAATGGGAGGCAAGTAGCTACCGTGGTTCAGAGTGTCAGCTTTGTAATTCAGTGAAGATCTTGCCCTGATCAATCTCATAATCCAAGGAGCATAGGGCTTCATCTCGAATGGTGACATAGCAATATTGGCCAGAGTCCTCATGAAGAAATCATGGAAGTTGACGGGAACGCCATGAATGATGTTGAAAAGCATATTCTTCATGATGCCAACGACTTCTTCATCATTTGAGTCGTGGCCTTTGATAGGACTCATTGTCTTCGTCAGAATGCGATAGACAGTTCGAGGCACATAGAGTAATTCCTTGACGAGGAATTTGGTTCGTGGGGCCTGCCCAGGCTTCAAGGCTTCATGAGCACTTGCATATAGTGATTTGTCAGTTCAGGGTCACTGTAGATGCAACGTGCACTGTCATGGGGAGGATCGAGAGGAAGGACACGAAGCAATTTAGTTGCCGGTGCCTTGTAGTGAGTGTTTTCAGTCATCCAGTCCAACACCCATGAGTTGACATCTTCAGCATCTCCAGTGATATGCAGTGTTGCGTAGAACTGAAGAATGAGTTCTTCATTGCAGTCGCAAATGTCAGTGCAGAAATTCAGTAATCCTGCATCATGAAGAACACTGAGGACTGGCTCGAAGCATGGCAGCGATTCCATATCCACGTGAGGAATATGTTCATGATCGAAGATTTTGTCTTTGTCAAACAGCACTAAGGAATATAAGTTGGCTTGACTAGCAGTCGAGAAATGCCTCTTCCTTATGCGAGCGCCATAGGGGTTGTAATCAGTGAACAATACATGCTTGTAAAAGAAGTCTTCAGCCTTGAACTTCTGTTTGATTGAGAATGGATTCTTCGGCTTGGGCAGAGGGATGTCAGTGAGTTGCATCACCACCTCAGGAATCGCGAGCTCAGGTTCTTCAGGCTGAGGAATTTCTGGTTCCTCTTCTTGTGCAACCTGAGGATCAGCAGCAGCAGGTTCTTTAGCACTAGTGCCTGGAATTTCTTCATGAACAGAGGGAGTGGGTTGAGTTTCTTCAGAGCCCAGTTGAACTGTTGTTGCAGGGGACACGGGAATCTGTTGGATAGGTGTGAAGAGAGGAGTATTGGGATGCTGACTTTCCCAAAAGTCATCATTCATCACAGGTGTGGTGCATCCTATATCCACATCTTCATCTTCAATTTCATCAACACCAGCCTCTTCAGCTGGGAACTGAGGCATAGGTGAGGAAATAACTGGCGTTGAAGGGATTGCGTCCACTTCAATTTCTTCATCAATCTGCTCTGACGAAGCAGCAGAATGATTTTCTTCATCAGGTCCGCTTGGGATCACATACTCTTCTCCAAAAGGAACAAGGTCCTTTGATGGCATGGAGGAAATTGGAACAGCATCAATCAGATTTTCGAGTGAGCTGGTCATTGGCTTCATCTTCTTCGCAGCCGAAGAATTTGACGCAGCTGATGCCTTCCTTTTCTTCACTACAGCTCGCTCTGCAGCCTTGGTCTTCTTCACCTCATAGGCAGATGGAAGAATTGGAGTTGGTGTAGGCGCGGGAGGAGCTGAGGAATCTGGTTGATTTTCTTCAGGCGCAACTGATGCAGTTGCCCTGATCTCTTCAGTTTCTTCAGGCGCACCACTAGTGGATGCCCTAGCAATTTCTTCAGCGGCTGGAATGGAGTCATCAGCCCTGGAACTAGCATTTTCTTCAGCAGGCTGAAAGTCATCAGCGGTGCTGGTATGTTCTTCAGCAGGCTGAGCAGAGTCTGCAGCCTGAAGATTTTCTTGTTGCGATGGGGCTGCAACATTTGTGAATTTCTTCGTCAGATTGACGAATCTCACTTTGGCTCCTTGCCAATCAGCATAGTAGGCATCAAAGTCTTTGCTGAGGGCTTGAATTTCAGACTGAGCCTTGAGAAGTTCCTCAGGTGTCATTCTGACAACATTTTTCTTCAGGAGCTTCTCCTTCCTGTATTGTGCTTTCTTGATCTCTCTTGCCTTTTCAAACTTCCATTTCTCTTGAGTGATGAAATGGGTCAGCATGTGACTTTGACCAGGAGTCAGATGGAAATCAGGCATTGGGGTGTTTGTATCCTTGTGCCAAAGGTCAATGTAGTCGAGGATTTTCCTCGGATCCAAAAGAAGTGGCACAGATGTGCCTTTGGCTCTAGCGGCCTTCACCTGTCTGTCTCTGATGATTTCTGCAAGTTCATCATCAGAAGCTTCATCATCAGAGGGCACATGGAATCTGACCTGTTTCTTCTTTGGACTTGGCCAAGGACCGCGTCCAGCTATTGCTTTAGTCTTCAACAGTGTGGGGCATGATGAGGAAATCGGTGCAGCTGAGGAACTTGCTGAGACACCAGAGGCAATCGAGAAACCAGCAGTCCTTTGACATGTAGCCAGATGCACAGGAGCTGAGGACTTCGAAGGAGCTGCTCAGGACTTTGGTGGAGCAGTAGCAATGTGAGGAATTTGCCGTGAGGGCATTGCTGAGGAACTTGGCCGTGAGGGCGCTGTTGGTGAAGTACTTGGCTTACGAGCAGGCTTCTTTGGCATAGATTTCCTCGGCCTGACCGAGGCCTCAGTAGCAGCAGAAGTGGCAGAATCCTCATTGAATTTCTTCACTGCCTCCTTGGCTTGTCTTGCCAATTTTGCTTGGCGCTTAGCCCATTCTTCAGGGAAGTCCTCACCACTCTTGATGCTAGTGGGATCAGCTACTTGGCTAGGTGCCAATGGAGCTCTTGGGCATGGAGGATTTAAAGCAAATTTCTTCATATACTTAGGAGTAACATATCTGTACTCCCTCCATTCTCGTGCCCATCTCCATTCAATCCTCTGTATGCGCACCTTACGCTGATTTTTGTTTTCTTTGCGGAATTTGGCTTTGTCAGGTGTGCAATAGTCCTTATAAATGTCATCAGGGATCTCGAAAGCAGTCGTGACCTCAGGCTTCTTTCCTCCTTTCTACGGTCTCTTACCTTCAGCCATATTCTTCAGATGAGGAATTTGAACAATTGAGCACTCTAAAGAAGTATGCAATTTTTCTTCAAGGAACGCTGCAAATGAGTTAAGTTGAAGAGAACCTAGTGATTCAGTTAAGCGAGGAATTTGGAGAGGTCATATGCGTTCTCAGAAGGTTTTTCGAAAAGAACAAGTTTTGAGGAATTTGACCAGATGAACCTTGAGGAATTTCACTAAGCGTTCTTGTCTTAGGTTCCAGAGTTGTATAGATCGAAGATCCACACAATTAGGGAATCTTGAAGAAAATGGTTGCTTAGAGAAACAGATCAAGATCATATGATGTGTGAGGTGTTCATATGTGTGAAGATTTGAAGAATAAACACCTTCGAAGATTTTCAGGAAAGCTTGAGAATCAAAGTGAGTAATAAAAGTAACTTTTAATTACCCGAAGTGAAGAACACGACGAACTAAGAGGAACAGATGTGAAGTTCGTAAGGTTAGATCTCCCACGCCCTAACTTGGCAGAGGAAGACAGCTACGGCGGCGGCGGAGTGAAGATTTCCGCAACCGGCGCGAGTACGACGACGACGAGGTCGAGGCAGCGAAGCTCTTCCTCACCGGCGATGATGGAGTAGCGGCGGCGCTAGGGTTTGAGGAGCTCGAGCGAGAGAGAGTAGCGATCGAGCGGAGTAAATGAAGTGAGGAAGGGGAGAGGGGTATTTATAGACACGGTGAAAAACTGTTCACCCGAAGATTTTGGGACGAACATGCCCCTGCCCTTTCTCCTTCTCGCGACATGTGTCACCCACGTACTGTGTAGATGAGATCGTGTAAGATCGTGGGTGAATAGAATAATGCATCCTGGGATGCGGAACTGTTTGAGCGGTAAAACCAAAAATCTGGATAAGATTTGTTTTAAAGTTTCGTTCGCAATTTCTTCAGCTGACAAGGACACAGTGAAGATTTTGAACAAGTTTCAAATAAAACGCACATGAAGAATTTGTGAATAGCTTGGGTTGAGTATAGCATAGAGGGGTGTCAGTGTCAAAACCGGCGGATCTTGGGTAGGGGGTCCCGAACTGTGCGTCTAGGCGGATGGTAACAGGAGACAAGGGACACGATGTTTTACCTAGGTTCGGGCCCTCTTGATGGAGGTAAAACCCTACGTCCTGCTTGATTAATATTGATGATATGGGTAGTACAAGAGTGGATCTACCACGAGATCAAGGAGGCTAAACCCTAAAGCTAGCCTATGGTATGATTGTTGTAACATATGTTGTGTCCTACGGACTAAAGCCCTCCGGTTTATATAGACACCGGAGAGGGCTAGGGTTACACAGAGTCGGTAAAAATGGTAGGAGATCTACATATCCGTATCGCCAAGCTTGCCTTCCACGCCAAGGAAAGTCCCATCCGGACACGGGACGGAGTCTTCAATCTTGTATCTTCGTAGTCTTGGAGTCCGGCGGACGATGATAGTCCGGCTGTCCGGACACCCTCTAGTCCAGGACTCCCTCAGTAGCCCCTGAACCAGGCTTCAATGACGATAAGTCCGGCGCGCATAATGTTCGGCATTGCAAGGCGCGTTCCTCCTTCGAATAATCCAGAGAAGATCATGAACACCAGGATAGTGTCCGGCTCTGCAAAATAAATTCCACATTCTACCGTAGAGAGAATAAAATGCACATAAGTTCAATCTGCTAACGTATTTTGCGGCATGTCGTCACACCACTACCAAGCCTTTACTTGAATCGTTTTTTATTATACCACCTCAGCACGTTTAGCGAAGCGGTTTACTTGGCACGTCTTGTCGAAGCAGAGATCGTGCTCCCCTTATTCCGGGATTCTCATCAATACGGACGTGGCTAACCCAACCGTGCCATTGATGGTGGCGCTTGGGAGATAAGCGAGTTTTACCAGGCCGGTGGGGGCGCGTAGTCTTCGCCTGCCTATATATAAGGGATAAGGATTCACCTTTTTACTCACACCTTCTTCCTCCTTTGCTTATCCACCTCTGCGCACTCAAGCTCCAACGCCCAAGCTCGCGCATCTCGTCCTAACATTCCCCGACCATGTCCGGAGGGGGAGGCAAATGGTTGGCTTCCACCGTCAAGGTGGAGCACATCACCAAGCTGCGCAGCACCGGATACCTTTCCGGCGATATCGCGCACCGGCTGCCCGACGAGGGGCAGCTCATCCCTACCCCCGGGCCCCATGAGAGGGTCGTTTTCCTTCCCCACTTCCTCCGCGGACTGGGTTTTCCACTTCACCCCTTTGTCCGGGGGCTCATGTTCTACTACGGCCTGGATTTCCACGATCTAGCGCCGAACTTCATCCTCAACATCTCGGCGTTCATCATCGTGTGTGAGGCCCTCCTCTGCATCCGGCCCCACTCTGGCTTGTGGCTCAAGACCTTCAACGTCAAGCCAAAGGTAGTGAAGGGCACACAGGCGGAGTGCGGAGGCGCCATGTTGGGCAAGATGCCCAACGTCCTCTGGTTCGAAGGGGCCTTCATGGATTCCGTCAAGGGGTGGCAATTGGGGTGGTTCTATATCACCGAGTCGCGCGACCCTGCGTGGGCGGCGGCCCCCGAGTTTAGATCTGGTATCCCCACGTAGCTCACCTCCTAGAAAGAGAAGGGCTTGCTGTGGGGTAATCCGAAGGAGCTGATGGGACTCCGAGCCTGTATCCAGAAGCTGGTGAACAAGAAGCTCGGGCTCGTCGACGTGGTCTAAGTCATGCTCGTCCGCCAGATCCTCCCATGCCAAGAACGGGCATTCAATCTGTGGGAGTTCGATCCGGAACAGCACCAGGCGCTAAGCGGGCTCTTCGACACAACGTACGAAGGCGCCTGGAGGGTGCTGTTTAAGGGTGCCGAGGCCCCCGCATCCGCGACAGAAGATCGCGGATTTCGCTCGCAGCATCCAGCTGACGAGGTAAGTGATTCGACCCCTTTACGGGACACTTGTTGTAAATAGATTGATTCTAAGAGGGTTTCAATCTCCCTTTTCCTTTGATAGGAATGGATGTGGAAGGCCGAGCAGCTTATCTGCCTGGCTCCCATGCCAGAAGACCCAGTGGATGCCCGTCTAGCGGGGCTGCTGGTTCCGGCACCGCACGTGGTGCCGGAGAAGAAGGCCAAGAAGGCGGCCATGGGGACTCAAAAGAGTTCCCGTAATCAGGCGTCCGACGACGAGGCGGACTCCTCCCCCAAAGATGAGGAGGAGGAAGAAGACTCTCTCCTGGAGGAGGGAGAGAGGAAGAGGAAGGCTTCCCCAACAGGGGAGGCCGAAGGGTCCAAGAGGGGGAGAACTATTCCCCCGGACAGCTCCGCCAACACCGACGTTGGCGAGGAGGTGTGGCCTTCAAGGGCCAGGCCTCCGGCAAGATCGTAAGTATCCGGATCCCTGATATGCAATTTCTTTCGTGTCACATAGTGTCCTACTAATGCCGCATACTGTCCGCAGTCCGGCCGATGATGATCTCCCCGCTTCATCGAGCGGGTCGTTAGCCCCGTCGGATGTGGATTCACTTCCAACTGCCTCTACCCCCCGCGCCGATGAGGACGCCGAGGTGGGATCCCAGAAAGGGACCCATCAGGAGGAGGCTTCGGAGGCGCCGTAAGGCAGCCTCCCGGACTTTGCGCCGGACTCTACGTCGGAACCTGTAGTGGTTCCAGAGTCCGGCAGGCGGCCCCTTCGAAAGAAGGGCAAGACCGTGACTCCGGCGGCCTCCATCCAACCGGAGACGCCGGACAACTTGCTGGAGGCGCTCAAAGGCACTTCCATCGAGGAAGAACACCGCACTGTTATGAGTGCGGTGATTCAGAAGGTCCAGATCGCCAAGAGCGGGTTGACCGAAGCCTGCAGTAGCCTTTTAACAGGCATTGAGGTAAGAAGTTAAAATTGTGTAATGTAATACCGCATAGACAGTAGCCCCTGATGCTCGGTTCGGTGTTCGGAAAGAAAAGCCGGACTTAGGATCTAAAAAGATATTTGCAGGTTGCTAATAAATTATGTCAATATGGGTTTGCAGGCTGTGCTGCTGACCTCTGCCGCACTGACTGCGGAGGTTGGTACATTGAAGCAAGATCTCGAGCGGTCCGAGCGAGAGCTCGGCCATGCCAAGAGGCAGCTCAAGGACAAAGAAGGTGAGTAGCACCACTTTGAATTGTTACCTTACAGAAAAGGATTTTGGTCGCAATAAAATTAACAAGGATAATATGGGTATTGCAGGGGCCACAAACGAGGTGGCAGCCCTGAAGGAGGCTGTGTCCGCGGCCGAACGCAGTGCGGCCGCGGAACGGGCAGAGCGAGAAAAGAAGGAGGCACAGGTGGCGGAAGTGCGGCAAGAGCTCCAGGCTCTCATGGAGAAGCATGAGAGCTTGGAGCGCGACTTCAAGACTCGAGAGTCCGAGCTCGCCTCGGCTCTCGAAAGTGCCAAGTCCGCCAAGGCCGAGGCCCGTAAGGCCCTTCAGGAGGTTGAAGATGTAAAGAAGATAGCGGCGGGTAAGGCATTTTTCATGCAAAGCAAGCATGTTAATGTAAACTACCTGACACTTACCCGCATTCGGAGCTCCCCAGGGGCGTTTGCAGATCTGCCGCGTAGTGTGTCCGATGCCGCCGCATTCTACCGTGGCGAGGAGGGGAGCTCAACGGAGAAGGTCTTCTGGTCTCAGTATGCTGAGGCCGGCCATCCGGTGCCCCCAAGCGACCAGCTCAAGCAGCTGGTCGAATTCCACAAGGTAGCTGAGGAGGCCATGAAGGGCCTTATAGTCCAGCTGTGGCCTGGACAGGCCATGCCTGGGAGCTACTTCGGCCTCGTGCGGCGGCTGGTGGATGTGTGCCCCTGGGTGGAGGTCATCAAGCGCGCCGCCTGTATTGAAGGTGCTCGTCGGGCCCTTGCCCGCACAAAGGTGCACTGGGGCAGGCTGGATGCAGAGAAGCTTCTTACTGACCCGCCGCCACCGGGCAAGGAGTATCGTACGCTCAAAATGTATTATAAAACTGTCCTGAAGGGGGCCCGCGATTGCGGATGAATGCCCTAGAGATGTAATTTTTGAGTAAACTCGCTATGTATTATCCTGTGCGCTGAAAACTTTGTTCATTTGCGCTTTAAGCAACTCTTTTTTAATTTAAAATATTACCTTCTGTGCGGCCGTTTATAAAATCTGAGAGATGGCAAGTCGTTGGCTTCAGCCCCCAAGCCGCAAGTGCTGGGGTGTTCGGCATAACTTGAGCACTCTTGTTCCCGCTTTTGGGTCCATCTAGGGAGGCGCTCAACGCAACGAACAAGGCAACCAGACTTATAATGGTTGAACACTCTCACTTAGCCATAGAATTCTATAATTTTAAATTTCGGCGAAGCCCCTAGTATTCGGAAGACCGAATTCGGGGCGCTATCCACGCCTTTCGTCAGACATTGTCCGGAACTTCGCTCGAAGCGGCGTGAGTCTTTAAGGACTCGAAAAGACCTCTCGAACAGCGACCAGTCTCTCGCCTTATCATGCCGGTCAGTTTTAGCATTCTCCACTGAGGCGCTCGCCCGGGTCAACCGGGGCGCAATCGCAGTGGTTCTCCCAGTGCCACCTTAGCCGACGAAACAGAATGTAAGGCACCAAAACGTGGGAGCCGGGCAAACCCAACTATTGACCCAAGACATGATTCGAAGCCGATTCATATAATGCTATAAGTTTGGGGTGCCGCACTTGTGAAAGTGTTTGGACTTATCACATCATAATGTGGGGAACATAAGCCCCTGGTGTATTAGGCCGTATCAAAATATACGGGTGCAAGATGTCATGTAATGAACATATATATGTAATAACAGGCAAAAAAAAGTGCTGCATCATTTATTAAAGGAAGTCTGGTATGAGTGCGGACTGATACAGATAGTGCGGTAAGCAAGGGTTTTGGACTAATTAAACATGTCTCCCTCTAGGGATGGGCTGCAGACTTGGTGTATATAATCAAATTTAATGCTCATAATTGAGACCACCTGAGTGTTCGTCGCCACATTCTTTACTCCCCGGCTGTTGCATCATGAGTTCGGCATGTTCACCGCCGGACAGGGCCTCTGGCTAACGGAGTCCTGTGTACATAAAGAAGGAAAATAATAATAAGAAAGAGTGGCACACTTGCGAGCCCCTGGTGTGGTTGAGCCGCACTCTGGGTCCATTGTGGTCATGCCCCTTCCCCTACGCCCATGGTATCTCCAAAGCGTAATGATGTACGCGGAGGGTTGTTCTTGCAATCATGCGAGGGCGGGGGTTAGGGCCGCATTGCTACGCGTGCTCGCATCGTGCCAGGTGGTCTTGGTTGGTGTTGCTCTGGGCGCGTTTGGCTGTATCCGGCCGTTTAACGGCCGAACTCGAAAACTGCCTTAAAAGGCTGCTCTGTACTTCTGCCGCAAGAGCCGCTGTGTGCTCCTCCGTTCGGAGGGAGCCTTCCATATTTCCGTTGACCGTGATGACTCCACGAGGGCCTGGTGTCTTGAGCTTGAGGTATGCATAATGCGGCACGGCGTTGAACTTTGCAAACGCGGTTCGTCCGAGCAGAGCGTGATAGCCGCTGCGAAATGGGACTATGTCGAAGATTAATTCCTCGCTCCGGAAATTATCCGGGGATCCGAAGACCACTTCCAGTGTGACTGAGCCTGTACAATTGGCCTCCACACCTGGTATGACGCCTTTGAAGGTTGTCTTTGTAGGTTTAATCCTTGAGGGGTCTATGCCCATATTGCGCACTGTATCCTGATAAAGCAGGTTCAGGCTACTGCCGCTATCCATCAGGACTCTCGTGAGGTGAAATCCATCGACGATTGGGTCTAAAACCAATGCAGCGAATCCGCCATGGCGGATGCTGGTCGGATGGTCTCTTCGATCGAAAGTGATCGGACAAGGGGACCATGGATTGAACTTCGGGGCGACTGGCTCCATCGCGTATACGTCCCGTAGTGCACGCTTCCGCTCCCTCCTGGGTATATGGGTTGCGTAGATCATGTTCACCGTCCGCACTTGTGGGGGGAAACCCTTCTGTCCTCTATTGTTCGGTGGTCGGGTCTCTTCCTCGTCGTCGCTGTTTAGCCCCTTGTCGTTGTTTTCGGCAATTAACTTGCCTGCCTGCATGAACACCCAACAATCTCCGTCGGTGTGATTAGCTGGCTTTTCAGGGGTGCCATGTATCTGGCATAAGCGGTCGAGTATTCGGTCCAAATTGGACGGACCCGGAGTGGTTCTTTTGAATGGCTTCTTCCGCTGACCGGGTTTAGAGCCTCGGAATCCGGCGTTGACTGCCGTATCCTCCTTGTCGTCGCTGTTAATGCGGCGTTTATTTTTACTTCGACGCGACCTGCCGTTGTGGTCCTTAGTATCCATACTGCCAGAATTTTTACTGAGGTTGTTGCTGCGAGCTAGCCAGCTATCCTCTCCCGCGCAAAAGCGGGTCATTAATGATGTGAGGGCCGCCATGGATTTCGGCTTTTCCTGTCCTAGGTGCCAGGCTAGCCACTCGTTGCGGATGTTATGTTTGAAGGCTGCGAGGGCCTCTGCATCCGGACAGTCGACGATTTGGTTTTTCTTTGTCACGAACCGTGTCCAGAATTGTCTAGCCGATTCGTCTGGCTGCTGAATTATGTGGCTTAGGTCATCGGCGTCTGGTGGCCGCACATACGTGCCCTGAAAGTTGTCGAGGAATGCGGCTTCCAGGTCTTCCCAACACCCAATTGACTCTGCGGGCAAGCTATTAAGCCAATGCCGAGCTGGTCCTTTAAGCTTGAGTGGGAGATACTTGATGGCATGGAGATCGTCGCCGCGGGCCATATGGATGTGAAGGAGATAATCTTCGATCCAAACCGCGGGGTCTGTTGTTCCATCGTAGGATTCGATGTTTACGAGTTTAAACCCTTCAGGGATTTGATGATCCATTACTTCGTCAGTGAAGCATAGCGGGTGTGCGGCGCCTCTATATTGAGCAATATCACGACGTAGCTCGAGAGAGCGTTGTCTGCTATGTTCAGCCCGGCCGGGATTATTGTATCCGGCGCGACGGTGTTCGTCGTGGGTCGTGGGGCGCCCACGTGATTCGTAGATGGATCTGGATTGCCTTGCTTTGTCCTCCAATACATCTCGCAAGTCCGGCGCGTTCCCTCTTGGCTTCGTACTTTTGGAGCGATGCCGGGGTACGGTCTTGGTGGAGGGCCTGGATGCCTCTCTGTCGCGGCCACGGGGTGGTCAGTCGGCCGTATCGTGCGCTGGTGATGAAGGTATGTATGCTTCTTCCTCTAATCGGGGGAGCAACTTGCGTCTTGGGTAGCTTTTGGAGGGGCGTTCGAGTTTATACTCTTCGGCCGCGAGGACCTCGGTCCATCGATCGACTAGCAGGTCCTGATCAGCTTGAAGCTGCTGCTGCTTTTTCTTTAGGCTATTTGCCGTGGCGATAAGCCTGCGTTTAAAACGCTCTTGTTCGACGGGGTCCTCAGGCACGACGAATTCGTCGTCGTTGAGGCTTGCCTCGTCTTCGGAGGGAGGTGTATAGTTATATTCCTCGACCCCTTCGTCTGCCGCCCTCTCGTGGGGGCTTGCTTCTGCATCCTCCTGCACTGAGTCTTGCTGGAGGGGATTGTCTTCGGCACTCTCTAGGGTATTATTATCTCCTGTGCCGGAATCTCCATTCTTGCTGTGGCGGGATTTAGAGCGGCGCCGCTGACACCGGCGCTTGGGCAGTTTCTTTAAGGAATCTGCCTCCGCTGCTTCTTCGCCGTCCCCGTCTTTTGGGGTGTCCACCATGTATATGTCGTATGACGAGGTGGTCTTCCAGTGCCCTGTAGGCGCTGGTTCCTGTTCGTCTTCGGCATCGTCGTCCATAGCGTCGATGTCTTCGGAGTCGTAGTCTAGCATGTCGGTTAAATCGTCGACAGTGGCTACAAAGTGGGTGGTGGGTGGGCTCTGAATTTCTTCGTCGTCCGTATCCCAACCATCCTGGCCATAATCCGGCCAGGACTCTCCAGATAGCGAGAGATGCTTTAGCGAATTTAGGATGTCGCCAAAGGGTGGGTGTTGGAAGATGTCCGCGGCGGTGAATTCCATAACCGGCGCCCAATCAGATTCGATTGGCAGGGGCATGGGAGGTCCGGAGTCCGGCACCTCGGAGTCACGAGCTTCGCGAGGGACAAGGCTAGTGTTCGGCTCCATCGCCGTGGAAGTTGAAGCCCCAAGGTGGTGTCCATCCACCGGTCCTCGATCTGGGCGATCGGCTCCGGACTAAGGGCCGGAGCGGATTCGTGTGCGGCCACCAAGGCACAGTTCGGCGGCAGAGCTAGATCATGCCCATCGTAATAGTGCGGCGCGCTTGGCTTTGGCTCGAGCCCGTCGAAGATCAAGTCCCCACGGATGTCGGCTGTGAAGTTTAGGCTTCCGAATCTGACCTAATGGCCAGGGGCGTAGCTTTCGATCTGCTCCAGATGGCCATGTGAATTAGTCCGCAGTGCGAAGCCGCCGAATACGAAGATCTGTCTGGGAAGAAAAGTCTCACCCTGGACAGTGTTGTTGATTGAAGATACCATCGAGCCTATCGGTGACGACACAGAGGAACTCTCAATGAAAGCACCAATTTCGGTGTCAAAACCGGCGGATCTCGGGTAGGGGGTCCCGAACTGTGCGTCTAGGCGGATGGTAACAGGAGACAAGGGACACGATGTTTTACACAGGTTCGGGCCCTCTTGATGGAGGTAAAACCCTACGTCCTGCTTGATTAATATTGATGATATGGGTAGTACAAGAGTGGATCTACCACGAGATCAAGGAGGCTAAACCCTAAAGCTAGCCTATGGTATGATTTTTTTAATGTATGTTGTGTCCTACGGACTAAAGCCCTCCGGTTTATATAGACACCGGAGAGGTCTAGGGTTACACAGAGTCGGTAAAAATGGTAGGAGATCTACATATCCGTATCGCCAAGCTTGCCTTCCATGCCAAGGAAAGTCCCATCCGGACACGGGACGGAGTCTTCAATCTTGTATCTTCGTAGTCTTGGAGTCCGGCGGACGATGATAGTCCGGCTGTCCGGACACCCCCTACTCCAGGACTCCCTCAAGGGGGAAGGGTCCGATCACATTCACTTAGCAGAAAAAAAACAACTTGAAGAAATAGCTATAAGTGAATGCTGTAGAGGACATAAACTCATATATATATATAGCCAATGAAGAAAAATGACGGAAACAGTGAAGATTTTGCAGAGTTGAAGAATTTGAAAAACTGAAGAATTTCAAAAATGAGGAAAAACTCAGATTGAAGATTTTCAACTTTTGTGGTGGCGTGACCCACCGTATAAGAATGATGATTTCAGACACCACGTACAATTGTCATAGGGTTCTGAGAATCTTCATTAATTTCTTCACACTTAGAGTGTTATTCTTCATTGATTGAAGAAAAACGTTTCTTCATGTGTTGCACATCTAAGTCATCAATTTTGCATAAGTGTCAGGGTGTGTGTCCTTTTCAAAGAACATTTGAAGATTCTAAGATATTTAGCTCGCACTGCAACTTGCTAAATTGCTTCTCATCCAAGGGCTTAGTGAAGATATCAGCTAGCTGTTCTTCAGTCTTCACGTGCTCGATGGAGATGTCGCCCTTCAACACATGATCACGAAGAAAATGATGACGAATCTGAATGTGCTTTGTCTTCGAGTGCTGAACTGGGTTGTGAGCAATCTTGATGGCACTCTCATTGTCGCAGAGGAGAGGCACATTCTTCACGTTGACGCCATAGTCCTTGAGGGTTTGCTTCATCCAAAGCAGTTGAGCACAGCACGAGCCAACATCAATGTATTCAGCTTCCGCAGTAGACAGTGATACGCAGTTCTGTTTCTTCAAGGACCAACAGACCAAAGATCGTCCGAGGAAATGACAAGTACCAGATGTTGACTTGTGGTCCACACGATCACCAGCATAGTCAGGGTCAGAATATCCAATGAGATCAAAAGCAGAGCCCTTGGGGTACCATAATCCTAGTGTTGGTGTGTGATCTAGATATCGAAGAATATGCTTCACAGCCTCATGGTGTGATTCCTTCGGTGCAGCTTGAAATCGGGCACACATGCAAACACTAAGCATTATATCTGGCCTAGATGCACATAAGTACAATAAAGAACCAATCATGGAGTGCCATACCTTGTGAACAAAGTCAATACCATTTTCATCAGTGCATAGATGGCCATTTGTGGGCATAGGAATTTTGACGCCTTTGCAATCTTGCATGCCGAATTTCCTCAGTACATCTTTGAGGTATTTCTCCTGAGATATGAATATGCCATTGCGCTGTTGACGAATTTGAAGACCTAAGAAGAATTTCAACTCTCCCATCATAGACATTTGATATTCTTCACTCATCATATAGGCAAATTCATCACTATAATGTTGGTCAGTACAGCCAAAGATAATATCATCAACATATATTTGGCACACAAACAGTTCACCATCATAAGATTTAGTAAAGAGAGTAGGGTCAAGTGAACCGGGTGTGAAGCCATTCTTCACGAAGAATTCCTTCAATGTATCATACCACGCCCGAGGGGCTTGCTTGAGGCCATAGAGGGCCTTATTGAGTCTGAAGACTTTGTCAGGATTCTTTGGATCTTCAAAACCTGGGGGTTGAGCAACATATACTTCTTCCTCAAGCTTACCATTGAGGAATGCACTTTTCACATCCATTTGATATAATATGATATCATGATGGTTAGCATAAGCAAGTAATATGCGAATAGCCTCAAGTCTAGCAACAGGTGCAAAAGTTTCATCGAAATCAATTCCTTCAACCTGTGTGTAGCCTTGAGCTACTAGTCGTGCCTTATTCCTCACCACAAGGCCATTTTCATCTTGCTTGTTGCGGTAGATCCACTTTGTGCCAATGATATTATGCTTGCGAGGATCTGGACGATTGACCAGTTCCCAGACATTGTTGAGCTCGAACTGATGTAATTCTTCTTGCATAGCCTGAATCCACTCCGGCTCCAAAAATGCTTCATCTACCTTAGTGGGCTCTGTGATAGAGACAAAAGCATAGTGCCCACAAAAGTTAGATAAATGTGAAGCTTTTGAGCGTGTGAGAGGACCTGGTGCACTAATGTCATCGATGATCTTCTCCACTTGCACTTCTTTTGCAACGCAAGGATGAGCTGGTTGTCGCTGAGGAATTTGATCAGCATTTTCTTCAGCACCATTTTATTCAGCATTTTCTTCAGGTGCATCAGCTCGACCTTCTTCATGAACTGGAATGAATTCTTCAGCAGATTCTTCAGTAGGAATGACATCCTCAGTTGCCTTGAACTTGATAGAATCCTCCGGTGCTGGTTCATCTAACACAGAAGGTAGGTGCTCTCTTTGCGAGCCATTAGTTTCATCGAACCGCACATCTACAGTGTCAACAATCTTGTGAAGAACAATGTTGAAGACTCTGTAGGTGTGCGAGTCCTTTCCGTAACCAAGCATAAAACCTTCATGTGCTTTCGGTGCAAATTTAGAGTTGTGGTGAGGATCTCTAATCCAACATTTAGCACCGAAGACTTTCAAATAACTCACATTGGGTTTCTTGTCAGTGAGGAGTTCATAGGCCGTCTTCTTGAAGAATTTGTGAAGATATACTCTGTTGATGATGTGGCATGCAGTATCAATTGCATCAATCCAAAAACGCTGAGGCGTTTTGTATTCATCAAGCATAGTGCGAGCCATCTCAACAAGAGTTCTATTCTTGCGCTCCACGACGCCATTTTGCTGAGGAGTATAGGGAGCAGATAACTCATGAGTAATACCAAGTTCATCAAGATAGTCATCAAGACCGGAATTCTTGAAGTCAGTTCCATTGTCAGTTGTGATGTGCTTGATCTTCACACCAAAGTTGGTTGAAGCCCTCGAGGAAAATCGTTTGAAGACTTCCTGCACTTCATGTTTGTAAGTAACAATGTGTACCCATGTATATCGAGAGTAATCATCAACAATGACAAAACCATAGAGATGCATCATTAGTGACTGCTGAGTAATGATTAGGTCCGAAGAGGTCCATGTGAAGCAATTCGAATGGACGAGTAGTGGTCATGATAGTCTTCGCTGGATGCTTGGCCTTGGTCATTTTTCCAGCTTCACAGGCTCCGCATAAGTGATCCTTGAGGAATTTGACATTCTCAATGCCAATGACATGCTTCTTCTTCGCAAGCGTGTGCAAATTCCTCATGCCTGCGTGACCAAGTCGTCGATGCCATAGCCAGCCTTCTGAAGCTTTTGCAAGTAGACACACGGCTGGTTGTGGTCCTCTAGAGAAATCAACAATATACAAATCTCCTCTCCTAAAGCCTTCGAAGTCTTTGGAATTGTCAGCTTCCATAATCACAACACAGCGATACTTGCCAAATACAACAACCATATCAAGATCACAAAGCATTGAGACTGACATGAGGTTGTATCCTAAGGACTCAACAAGCATGACTTTGTCCATGTGTTTATCCTTAGAAATTGCAACCTTACCAAGACCCAATACCTGACTTTTGCCTTTGTCAGCAAAGATGATATGCTTCAGATGTGACGGTGATAAGAGAGAATCCATCAATAGATTCTTGTCACCAGTCATGTGATTCGTACATCCACTATCGAGGACCCACTCAGTAGTTTTGGGTTGATCATCCTGCAGATGAATTAGTGTAACTTACAATCTCATATGCTTCATAAGTGAAGAATATGATATCAAGTTCATCAGATGAATTTCATCAAGCAGTAAACAGATATAGCAGTATTAGGACGTGTGAAATGAAAGTTCATTTCATCATGATTCGCCTGTGTCCTTTCAGGCAATTTTTGTCAGGTCCCCAGCAAATTCTTCAAACGTTAAAGCACGTATGGAGACCTGACCCTGCAGAAGAGATTAGTTCTTTTTCTTCACCACCCACATCTGAAGGGGTGGCAAAGAGTTCATCACTCTGCGAGCACCATACGAGAATGGTGGCATAGAGGCCAAACCATTTCGTTTCACATAAGAGGGGTTAGGGTAAGCATATGAATAAGCAGAGAAATTCTTTGAGGACTTATGAACATAATGGTTTGAAGAATAATGCACATATTCATAGCCCTTAGCTCTACCCTGCGAGACAGAGTTGTTAGCACGATGATAATCATATGAGGAATTTGATCCTTTTGAGGAATTTGATCCACGTGAGGAATTTGGTCCGTATGAGGACTTGGATCCATATGAAGAATTTGGTCCATATGAAGAATTTGATATGGGGTTCCTGTTCTTCATAGGTGGTGTCATGAGGACATTCACCTGAAGACTTTCAAGGTACTTCTTGGGAACCCAGATTTTCTTCATAGGAGAACCATTCCTGCAGTTAGTGCCAACATATCTAGCAAATACTTCACCATTCTGATTTTTGAATTGTTTATAGTTGGAGTCAAATGACTCATCAGAAGAATGAGGAGATTCACATGTAAAGCCAGATAAGTTAGATGGATCAACTGGAGGTCCCTTTGCAGCAACCCATGAGGTTTTGGGGTACTGCTCAGGCTTCCAATATGTTCCATCAGCATTAAGTTTCCTCTCAAAGGCAATACCCTCTTTCCTAGGGTTTCTGTTGAGGATCTGCTTTTTGAGCACATCACAGAGAGTCTGATGCCCTTTGAGGCTTTTGTACATGCATGTCATGTACTATTCCTTCAGCCCTGCATTGTCAGTGATACTAGCAATGTCCTCAGATGAGGAATTAGTGATAGCAGAGGCAGGTGAAGAATTTGTAACAGTTGAAGCATTTGAACATTCAGGTGAAGAATTAGCAGATTCACGTTCGACGCACTTTAAGCATGGAGGAGCAAATTCTTCCTGAGAAGCGCTGATTTGTTGAGCTATTAATGAATCGTGTTCCTTCTGAAGATCTTCATAACTCACTCTTAGCTTCTCAAGATCTTGCTTTCTTTGAATAAATTCATAAGAAAGTTTCTCATGATCAGATAAGAGAGAGTTATGATTACCTTGAAGATTATCAAACCTAGACTGAAGTCTCTGAAGATTTTCAGTCAGGGCTTTAGTGCGATCCATTTCTTCACCCAACATATCATCACTTTTGTCTAGCATGTTTTGAACCTTTTCAAAAGCCCTTTGTTGTTTTACAGCAATCTTAGCAAGTTTAGAGTAGCTGGGCTTGAGATCCTCATCAGATTCATTTTCACTAGATTCAGAGGAGGTGTATTTGAGTACCTTTGCACCTTTTGCCATGAAGCAATAGGTGGGAGCGTAGTCATCATTATCTTTGTCAGGCTTGTCGGTGAGGTCAGTTTCTTCGGTGTTGAAGATGGACTTGCTGACGAAAGCAGTAGCGAAAGCCAGACTCGCCACACCAGATTCGGATTCTTCAGATGCCTCCTCTTCCTTATTTTCCTCAGATTCAACTTCAGAGTCCATTTCCTTGCCAATGAATGCCCGAGCCTTCTTGGAGTTGCTCTTCTTGTGAGATGAAGACTTCGAGGATTTTGATGATGAAGATTTTGACGATTTCTTCTTCTTCTTTGCATCATCAGAACTGTAATCCTTGTATTTCTTCTTCTTCATTTCCTTTTCCCACTAAGGACAATCTTGAATATAGTGACCAGGTTTCTTGCATTTGTGGCACAACCTTCTCTTATAGTCACTGGATGAGGAATCACTGCTTCTTGAGGATTTTCCAAAGCGACCACGTCTTGAGAACTTCTGGAATTTCTTCACGAGCAGTGCTAGCTCCTGGCTGAATTCTTCAGGATCACCAAGGCTACTACCAGAATCCTCACATTCAGAGTCAGACACAGCCTTGGCCTTCAGGGCACGTGGTTTGCCATAGCTTGAACCATAGAGATCCCTCTTTTCAGCAAGCTGGAACTCGTGAGTATTTAGCCTTTCGAGGATATCGGCAGGATCAAGAGACTTGTAGTCAGCACGTTCTTGTATCATCAGTCCCAGAGTATCAAATGAGGAATCAAGCGATCTCAACAGTTTCTTCACCACCTCATGATCAGTGATGTCAGTGGCACCGAGGGCTTGAAGCTCATTTGAGATGTCAGTGAGGCGATCAAAGGTTTGTTGGACATTTTCATTGTCGAGTCTTTTGAAGCGGTTGAAGAGATTCCGAAGAACATCAACTCGAGAGTCACGCTGAGTTGAGACTCCTTCATTCACTTTGGACAGCCTATCCCAGATAAGCTTAGCAGTTTCCAAAGCACTCACTCTTCCATACTGTCCTTTCCTCAGATGGCCACATATGATATTCTTCGCTTGAGAATCGAGTTGCTTGAATCTCTTCACATCGGTAGCGTTCAGTGAGGGTGAGACAGAGGGAACACCATTTTCCACAACATACCAGAGATCGTTGTCAATTGCCTCAAGATGCATTCGCATTTGTTCTTCCAGTAGGGGTAGTCCGTCCCATCAAAGGTAGGACACCCAGCCGAGACCTTGATCATACCTGCGGTCGACATAACTAAAACTCCAGGCGGTTAAACCAAAATCACACAGAACAAGGGAGTACCTTGCTCTGATACCAATTGAAAGTGCGTTATATCGACTAGAGGGGGGTGAATAGGCAACTTTTATGAATTCTTCACTGAGGAATTTGCTGGTGAGGAAATTCCTTAGCGAAGAACTACTTGCAGCGGAATAAGTACTCAGAAGTAAGCATAACAGAATACAAGCATGGTCATCGTGATGAAATGAAGACTAGCACAGAGTACAGAAAGCGTAATCACAGGATAACACAAGATGAAGACAAACAGACTGAAGAAACTGAACTGAGGAAATTGAGAAAGTCTTTAGTCAAAGTCTTCAAACACAGATATGAACAAACACTCAACACAGTAATGAGGAAATGAAAGGGTTGAAGAAATAGAACCAGTTAGGTTGGTGAAGACAATGATTTGGTAGACCAGTTCCAACTGCTGTCTCAGTTGTACGTCTGGTTGGAGCGGCTGAGTATTTAAACTCGAGGACACGCAGTCCCGGACACCCAGTCACTGAGCATGCAGCTCAGGACACCCAGTCCTCACCGTATTCTCCTTGAACTAAGGTCACGCAGACCTCATCCAATCACTCGTGGTAAGTCTTCAGGCGACTTCCAAACCTTCATAGACTTGGTCACTCGGCGATCCACAATTCCTCTTGGATGCTCTAGACCATGACGCCTAATCGTCTGGAAGAAGCACAGTCGTCAAAGGTAACAAGCGTCGGATCCACGCAGGATCAATTTCTTCAGTGATGCTCAATCACTTTCGGTTTGTAGGGGTTTGGTTTTGGGATTTCCTCACTTGATGATTTTCGCTCAAAGTCCTCGGAGGATGGGTTGCTCTCAAATGACAAGTGTCAAGTTCTCTCGGAGCAGCCAACCAGCTAGTGGTTGTAGGGGGCGGCTATTTATAGCCTAGGGAGCAGCCCGACATTATAAGACATAATTGCCCTTCAATGATATGATCGTTAGGTGGATAGGATATTTTGGGACAGCTGGCGTGCAGCACAGCAACGGTTGGAAATTTGACTCAAATTCCTCAGGGCTATCATGTTCCTCACTGTGGAGGCAATTCGCACTGGCGAATTCCTAACTCCTCAGTCAGAACAAATTCATCAGCTTCCAGAAGAACTTCGTCTCTGTCACTGAAGAAAGTGACTGAACTGTATGAGATTTCCAAAGGCTTCACTCGAAGGGATTTGTAGGTGTAGGATTTTGAGTTGAGCATCACATGGAAATTTTTCCTTAGTATTTCCTCGACCCCCTTTAACAGTACGGTGTTTCCTCTGACTCAAGAAAGAGAAAATGAAACTACGAAAACAAAAGTCTTCATGCTTCATGTTCCACAAATGAATACCAAGTCTTCAAGGTCACACCAATTTCTTCACTTTCAAAGTCTTCAGAAAGTCTTCAGAATATCAAAGTCTTCAGTCGAAGAACTGCATTTTTAGGGGTCGACTTTCTCTGTAAATATCAAAGTCCTCATAGACTTATAGACCTGTGTACACTCACAAACGCATTAGTCCCTTAACCTATAAGTCTTCAATACACCAAAATCACTAAGGGGCACTAGATGCACTTACAAAGAGGCATACCATGCCACACGAATACAACATCATCATACATAAGATCTACATCCGAACTATGGATGAAACACAAACAGAAACTCAAACGACATCCACCCTGCTAGCCCAGGCTGCCGACCTGGAACCTATCCCCTGATCGAAGAAGCAGAAGAAGAACTCAACACAAGCAAGCTTCGCTCTCACGCCATGATCATCGCATAACATGTACCTGTAACTGTTGTTGTAGTAATCTGTGAGCCACGAGGACTCGGCAATCCCATTACCATGGGTATCAAGACTAGCAAAGCTAAATGGGAAAGGAAGGGGGGTAAAGTGGTGAGGTTGCAGCAGCGACTAAGCATATATGGTGGCTAACATACGCAAATGAGAGCGAGAAGAGAGCAAGCGTAACGGTCGTCAACTAGCAATGACCAAGAGGTGATCCTGAACTCCTACTTACGTTAATCATAACACAGAAACCGTGTTCACTTCCCGGACTCCACCGAGAAGAGACCATCACGGCTACACACGCGGTTGATGCGTTTTAATTCAGATCTGGTGTCAAGTTATCTACAACCAGACATTAACAAATTCCCATCTGCCACATCACCGCGGGCACGGCTCTCGAAAGTTTATACCCTACAGGTGTGTCCCAACTTAGCCCATGATAAGATCTCGCGATCAACGAAGGATATACCTTCTCCCAGGAAGACCCGATCAGTCTCGGAATCCCGGTTTACAAGACATTTCGACAATGGTAAAACAAGACCAGCAAAGCCGCCCGGATGTGCCGACAAATCCCGACAGGAGCTGCACATATCTCGTTCTCAGGGCACACCGGATGATCCAGACGTCGGGTTGGCATAGACCCTGGTTGCCCAGGTGGCGCCGGACATCGCTCGGTTTGGACCAACACTTAGACAAGCATTGGCCCGGGGGGGCTAAAATAAAGATGACCCTCGAGAGAGCGACTCCCAAGGGAAAAGTAGGTGGTGGTGAAGCAAATGGTAAAACCAAGGTTGGGCCTTGCTGGAGGAGTTTTATTCAAAGAGAACTGTCAAGGGGGTCCCATAAATCACCCGACTGCGTAAGGAACGCAAAATCCGGGAACATAACACCGGTATGACGGAAACTAGGGCGGCAAGAGTGGAAAAAAACACCAGGCATAAGGCCGAGCCTTCCACCCTTTACCAAATATATAGATGCATTAATTAAATAAGAGATATTGTGATATCCCAACATAACCCTGTCCACCATGGAGCAATCTTCAACTTCACCTGCAACTAACAACGCTATAAGAGGGGTTGAGCAAAATGGTAACATAGCCAAACAACGGTTTGCTAGGAAGGGTGTCAAAAGTTAGAGGTTCATGGCAACTTTGGAGCAAGATTACAACATGTTACAGCAGTCTAAAAATGCAACCAGGGGCATGAATGGATAGAGAAAGACATGTATAACAAAACATCCTTAGTGAACATCTCCAGATTATGCATAGAATGACTTGTAGCAGCAGGTTTACATAGCATCACGAAATAACAGAATCAGCCTAGCAAAACAGCAACAGCAAGTACCCTACTTAACAAGCTTGATGCACTCACCACACAACTCACAAAAATACATGGACAACACCCCTGTAAAGATGGCATATCATAGTTCAAAACTCATGTAGAGCTCATGCTCATAGGATGCACACATCAAATGCAACAAAAATGACAAATCACCAAGTTATAACAGTTTCAGCAGGTTAACATCAACATGCACTCTTGCAACAATGATTCAAGCATCAAGATGGACTCAAATGAACATGATGCAATGGAATGAAATGAAGTACTCGTCGAGGCGAACAATTTGACATATTACACGCACGAAACGGAGCCACATGCATAGAGTTATGATGCGATGAACATGGCATGATAATGTCAAAATACTCAGGGACTTGGTGGAAATCGGGGTCAACCTTCGTGGACTGGATCTGGATCTGGGGGTTCGAGCACGGGAACCGAGGTCAGGCCGGAGCTCTCGCCGGAGCTGGGCGGGGAAGTTGCCGGGGAGGCGGATCCGGGCCGGATCCCGGCGAGGTGTGGCGCGGGGACGCGGTCGGCAGGGAGGAGGCGCGGCGGCCGGAGGAGGAGGCACGGGGCGGCCGGGCTCCTCTCGCGAGGCGATGGCGAGGCGCGCCGGCGGTGCAGCTCCGGCTGGGGGCGGCGCGGCGCGCCGGCTAGCGCGGATCCGGGCAAGGCGCGGGAGGCGCTCGGGTGGCGGAGCGGGCACTCGAGGCGGTGCGGCGGCGGGGGATCCGGCGAACGGCGGCGCGGGACGGACGGCGAGGCGGTCGGCGGCGGAGCCGGGGCGGAGACGCGGACGGCGGGGCGCGGCCCGGTTCGGGCCTGGCGGGGGTCGGATCTGGGCCTCCCGGGCCCGCGCGGGCGCAGAGGAGAGAGAGGGTCGGCGGCGGTGATGTGGCGCGATGGGATTGGGCGAGGCGGCGGCGGAGCTGTGGTGGCGGCCTCCGATTCGTCGGAGCGACGTGGCGGCGGCGGTGGACACGTCCGGCGCGGAGGCAGACATGTCCGGTGGCGGGGAGGAGTATTGCTAGGGTTTGTACTGCGAGAATTTCGGGGAGGTGCACCTATTTGTAGGTAGAGGGAGCTAGGAGAGTCCAAATGGAGCACGGTTTTCGTCCACACGATCGTGATCGAACGGCGGAGGGCATGGAGGGGTGTTTGCTGGGTTTTGGGCCACTTTTAAGGGGTGTTGGGCTGCAACACAAAGAGGCCTTTTACGGTTACCCGGTCAACCGTTGGAGTATCAAACGACCTCCAAATGGCACGAAATATGACAGGCTCTCTACCGGTGGTGTACCAAGGCCGCTTGGCAAGACTTGGTCCATTCCAAGTAAGTTTAACACCCGCTCACAACGAGAGACAAAAGGGGGACGCCGGAGGGCCTAGGAGTGCCGGATTGCAAAACGGACAATGAGGAAAATGCTCGGATGCATGAGATGAACACGTATGTAAAAATGAAATGCACGTGATGACATGGCAATATGCAACACGCAAGCAAATGACATGGCAAAAATGGCAAATAACTGGCGGACACCTGGCGCATCGAATCTGGGGCGTTACAGCCGTGAAGAGGTGGGTCTTGATGGATGCCAAGAGCTCCCAGAGCTTGTTGAAGCTGCCGACTGCATTCCTCGTCTCCGAGAAGTGGTGGCGTTCTGAGAAGATCACCGACCCTTCCCTGACATCGTTCGTGAAGAAGATGGATAGGGAGCTGAAGAGCGCGAAGCTGACGGGGGCCATGCTCATCAGGGAATTCCTGAAGTAGCGCATCGCGCCGCTTCAAGACCGCCCCCGCCCCTTGTGGAAGCTTGGTGGTGATGACGACAAAATCCGCCTGCATAGAGATCCCCTTCCCGAGGAGGAGCTGAACAAGGTGTTGCTCTACCTGGCAGGAAAGGACCCGAGCGACCCTCTAGAAGACTGGCTTCCGCTGTACTACCGTGATGACGCCGAGGAGGTTGTCGCAACCATGCCTGTCTTTGACGAGCTTGGGTTCGTGTGGCTGGGGCCTTGCCTGCCGCCTACTACCTTGGTGCACCTGTCCTCCGACGACCAATCCTCCGAGGCCACCGAAGACGAGGTTGTGGAAGAATCCTCTACTCCGGAGCGAAGGGAGCTCCTGCGCGACCTTTCTGACAATGACGATGACGACAAGCCCCTGGTGGTGGAGGTGTCGCGCCCACCTTCACCGACGCCGTCCCAGGCGGCGCCAACTGCGAGCTCTCCTGCCCCCAAGAGCTCAGCACCAGCTGCTCCACCCCAGCGCTCACTACTAAGCAAGAAGAGGCGCTATGCCTTCGTCGACCAGTAAGTCTCTCCCTTAACCTTGCTTGTTGGTTCTTGAAGTGGTATTGAGCGTCTTCTCCTGTCGTTAGGAAGCAGCCGTCGAAGAAGTAGAAGGAGGGTACAGAGGTCACCGTGGCTGCAAGCGATGAGGCGGCCACCACGACCCTGGTGAAGAAGAGTGCCGCTACCCCCATAGCCCAAGAGGTGACGCCATCTCTGGAGGACGTGGATGCCCTTCCTCAGGAGGTGCTGGTGGCCTCAGCAGGCCTGACTCCTCCGGCACCCAGCCTTGCCGCGGCTGCTGAGGACAACTAACCTTTGGAGCCCCTGGTCTTTCCTGAGGCTGAGGTTTCTTCTGCCTTAGCGCCGAGGGCGTCTCCTCCCTTGCCCAACGCGTGGCCGAGTCATGGTGGTCCTGCTCCCTCCGGGACTCTGGAAGAGGCAAGGGCGGCACTAGACCTCCTCCAGGGTGAACTTTAAGGCCCGGATCATCGTTTCACGTAGTGACGCCTGGTGCCGATCTCTGGTTGGCTCAAGGCTGATGCGTCTGTTCGCGCGGCCTGGGGTTCCGCTGAGGAAGACCAGAAGGGGCTTGGGGTGGCTGCATGGCGGAGGCTGATCTGAAGGCTCTCCAGGACCGGCAGTCCGCCCAGGCCAGCCAGCTCCAGGAGCGTGAAGAAAAGCTGAAGGCTCAGGAAGCTGCCATCGCCAACCAAGACGCCGAGGTGAAGAAGACGGCCTTAGAGCATGCTAGAGAGCGCGACCGCGTGGAGAAGCTGAAGGAGGAGGCGGAGGCAGCCCAAGCGGCCCTAGCTGAGGCCAAGAAGGTGGTCGCCATGGAGAGCAACATCCTTTCCTCCCTCGAGGCACGCTTCCACAGGCCCAGAAGGCTGTAACGCCCCAGAACCGATGCGCCATGTGTCTTCCAGTTATTCGCTGTTGTTGCCATGTCATCTGCTTGCGTGTTGCATTTTGCCATGTCATCATCTGCATGTTTTCAAAACTTGCATCCATTCGGGTTCCCCGGTTCTCTCCGTTGTCCGTTCGGAGTCCAGACCTCTCCCGCGCGCCCGTCGCCCCCTCTCAGTCCTTGTTTCATAAGTGGCCAAAAAATGTTCTCGGGATGGGATGAGAGTTCGCGTGCGGTCTTATTATAGTGTAGGTAGGCCGCCTGTCAAATTTCATCGCATTCGGAGTCCGTTTGTCTGCCCAACCGTTAAATATATAACTGCGATATAGCCGGTATAGACATTGGACGGTTTCGGGATCCGAAACCCGTGTAGGGTCGCATATTTGGCATGACAAGTTAGTATCAGAGCCTCGACCGACCATAGGAGCCCCCCTTGATTGTTCGTAGTTGGCCGTTGTCGAGTCTAGAAGAAAACTATTTCAGAGTCTAGTTATATCGGAGAGTAGGAATTCTTTTTAATCCTCAGCCCCTTTGTCGCTCTGTGAGGAATCTTGACGTAGGTGTTTTGAACTACTCCTCTTACCTTTCAAACCTTCTTTAGGATCACGCAGCTGGGTTTCCGATCGTTGGTTCTCAGCTCTTTTTATCCGGTGCATTTCTCGTCAAGTTGACTCGAGCCTCTTCATCGTTGTCAAGTTCAATCCTCAGTTGTTTTCTTTTCCCACCCGCCCACCCCTTTTCATCTCGGAGTCGGAGTCAATAGTCGAGTATCCATCCTACTCGTGCGAAGTCTTTGCTTTCTTTCAACCGGTGTTTTCTCCTCAAGATGTTCGTCGATTCCCCCTTCCAAGTTGCCTTTGTTTTCCCGTCCTCCCACCCTCTTCTTCCCGGAGCCTGAGTCTCTTTCGAGCATCAATTTCATTCGTACGGAGCCTCTTCAGTCTTCCCTCAATTATCTCAATTGGTGAATTCTCGTCTCGTTTGATATTCTTCATCTCTTTTTTTTCCGGTGCACTCAATTCAAGTTTTTCGTGTTGATCGCATTCTTTCCCTTGGTTAAAGTGTTCTCCTTGCTCGTTTACCTCTCGCCATTCAATCATTCCGGAGTTTGGAAGACATCTCAGAAGATTCGTCTGTGTTACAATTAAGTCGAGGTTGTCACCTCATTCAAATATTTCAACCATTCCGGTGCAATATTTACCTCTTCAACAACCCTTTCCAACGGTGTTTTTCTTTTAGTGGGCCCTAACCCACAGGTCTTTTCCCAGGATCTTACCTGACTCTTCTAATTATTCCAGAGCCATTCCTAATTCTTTTCGAGTTTGACGTAAGAATGAATTTCATCAGTCAGATGGCATCTCCAAGATCGTTTTCAAATTCTTTTCATCTTTGGTTCAACCCTTCCTCTTTAACATTCTACCGGAGTATCTCAGTAATTTTGGTGGTGTTACCCATCGTCATTTGAAGACCGAAGAAGAGTTTTTCCTCTAAATCTTGTCTGTTCTCTCGAAGATTAGTGGTTCTAGCTTCATATTATCCTCTCAAATATTCCATTCATCAGATATTCTTTTCTTAACCATCCGGAGTATGTGAGGAGTTGTTTTTCCATTTCTTTTCACCGGAGGCCATCGTTCCAGAAGAATTCTTCATTCTCACATTTCAGCTACCGTTATCCAATTATCCCGGCGCTTCGTGCAATTGCTCTTTAATCATATCGAGTTCTTCCCGTTCTCTTGTATCTAAATCCCCTCAATCACATTGGTTCTTCTAATTCTTCCCGGTGATGCATTCTCTTTCATCAGTCTTTTCCGAATTCTTACGGTGGTTCGTTCAAAATTCTTTTTCCTTGATTATCATATTTTTTTTTCGTTCTTTTCAATCCTACCGGTGGTTCATGAAGACCTTCTCAGGTTTGGGCTATGTCACTTCTCAATCCTTTTCAAGAAGAATAAGTAGTATGCAAAATCCATTGATTGTCATCAATTTAATTTGATGAAGGATAAGCATACAATAAATCTTATTCTTATTTCCTCAAAATGATTAATCCCTTCCTTCGGAGTTTGTTCTTGATGAATATATTCTAGTTCCAAGTGTTTTCATCTTTTCTTTTCCGGAGTTCAAATTTTCCTCGGCTATTTCGTCGGAACCTCCATCTAAATCACTGCAAGGCTTGAATCTTTATTCTTTTATCCTTCATTTCTATCTCATCATCCTTTTGTTACCGGAGTTCTTCTGGTGGTTCGTAAGGATTTAATTCATTCTTCAAGTGTTCATGAAGATTCTTGTTGGTGGATTTCAAGTATCTTTTCCTCTTGCGTCTCGAGGTGCAATTAATTCTCCGTATTCTTTTGAAGTGGAGTTTGCATTTCTTTGTTATTCTCAGCTATTTCAACCATTTCCGGTTGTGGTCGGTTGTCACCTCATAACTTTGAGATGTTTTCCATAAGTCCACAACAAGCAATTCTTTTGTTGTTGAATTTCCAACAACTCCATTCAATCCTTCCTTCTACGGATGCTTTCTATCTATTATATAATTAAGACAAGAGGCAAACCAACCATTACGTTCATCCACATATGATAATATTTTATATACCGTTTGATTAGAATAATAACGGTTGAGATTTAAAGGTTCTTACGTAACATTGTAAAATAGATGTGCCAGTACTATTCAATGGTTATGTTGTCACGTTATATGTATGTATAAGCATTAGGTATGTGAAAGAAAAAAGAGAGTAAAAAATCATATTGATTTGTCACGTTACATGTATCCTCATCATCACGTAAAAGAGATGGACACAGGAGGCTGCAAATAAACATGACGTGCATAGATGTACATGAATAAGAGTTTTAGGAAAAATAAGTAGGACGTGGAGGCAGACCTCAACTTGGACACGGACATGTTCTTAAAAAAACATGGACACGTACATGTATTGGAAAAAAGGCTTGCGTGAAGGATATTCATTGGAAAAGAACATGCTCACATGAATCCACTAATTTACAAGGAACTAACAAGTCTACTGTTCTGACGCATCTACATGCATGCGCATATTAACCTTATACTCTATACTGTTACACAAAAAAATTCAGCTATGAGACTTAAATTAAAATTTAACCAGTAGAACTGCACATGTAATTCAAACTAAATAAATTATCAATCGGTAATTTGTCATTTGCCAATTTATGAGAAGATGCTGCAAGGAAAAAATATATTACCGAGTTTATATGAATTTACACCAATAGTTTTTTTTAATATACACCAACAGTTACTTAGCCTTATATGGTCCGAAAACTCAAAACGGTGCCCGGGCTCATCTGCTCCCTCTCAGCAAAAAATTCAAAAAAAAATACTATAAAAATTCAAAAAATTCCAAATTTTTTTGTGGTGGTAGATAATTTGACGCGTGAGGTGCGCCCCAAAATTAAACTTATTTGGACATCTGAGTAGCTCTCGGCAAAAAAGACAAATCGGGTCAAAACAGTGCGTGAACAGTAAACATTTTTACAGACCCTGATTTTGTCTTTTTTGCCGAGAGCTGCTCAGATGCTCAAATGAGTTGAATTTTGGGGCGCACCTCACGCGTCAAATTATCTACCACCACAAAAAAAATTGGAATTTTTTGAATTTTTCTAGTATTTTTTTTTTGAATTTTTTTCTAAGCGTGGGTGCAGCTGAGCCCGGGTGCAGATTAGCCGCACTCTATATGGTCAGGCTACATAAACAATTAGAGTACGAGCATTTTGTCAAGAACATTTAGAAGCATGCGTCGAAAATCGATGTCAATGATATTGCGCTATCTACAAAAGGAATTGCATAAAATATAGAGGTAGACAACAAAAATCTTCAGTATTTAATTGATGACGAACTGGTTTGGTGTGGTAGGTGTAATTAGTCACCTTTTGTCAAGCATCGGTGGATGTCGAAAAGATTTCAACCTAAAAATCAAACATTTCAAATATATTTTTTTGTATTTAAAAATCATATATCAATGGCAATGTGGCGTTCAACTTAACATTTATGTGCTGGCGGAAATAGCGACTAACAAAGAGCAGTAGAAAAGAGAAATTTGATTAGTGTTATGGGACAAGCGGTCAGCTTGGTAAGCTACCAACAAGAAATTGCAATCAATGATTAGTGCTATGGAATTATATGGCTTTGAATTGCAGTGTGCTGATCCCCATGACATAGCAATAAAAAGAAGTATTGTTAAACTTAGGATTCCAAGGTCTTATCTCTTCTGGGCGATGCACATTTTGGTCATCTCTTTCTATATAATTTAGAAGTTGGTGGAGGAAACAATACTGCATAACAATTAGACTCCAGTGAAAAGAAGAAAGACAACATTAATTAAGGAAAAATCTCTGTCATGCCTTTTTTTTGAAATACAGTTATATTCAAATAAATGGGCATGGTGTGACAAGCTAGGTGGAATAGTGAAACCCACGTATTAGTACAAAATCATATGGTTTGGCATGGTGGGACACATGCCTTGGTTCGGTTTATCTTTGGTTGCCATAATAGCCCAGTCTATACCAACAAATTTACACATATTACAGAAATATGCGAAGTGAAGTTTGGTGATGATTTATATAGATATAAAAAAAATTCTAATTGTTTATATAAATATTTATATAATGATGGATCAAATGCAAGAATATACATAGATAAATATAAGAAAAACACACACACATAATATAACTATCGGAAGTCTAGCCGCGCAGACGCGCGGGTCACCCCACTAGTTTCATTCATGGTAGAAGTTGTCTTCCTCTTCTCCGTTTCCTCTTCATTCAACCATTTCAATTCTTCCGGAGGAGTTCTGTTGTTCCTCTCGTCAAGTAGCATTCCATCTTCTCAAGTTCATGTTCTAATCTTTCAATGTTCAGCCGAAGTGCTGCATAAATTTTGTCATCTTTATTCCTTTTCTAGCTTGTTCTAACCGGGGTGCTTTCAGAATCTATCTTGTCCTTTGACCTTTTGGGTCTCGTCATATTGATTGATCCTCTCTTCTACTCGAGTGTTCTCGACTTTGTTCACCCTCTCTCTTTTGTTCTTATTTTACCTCATCTCTTTTCTCTTCCATCTCGGTCCTAAGATCTCGGGACGAGATCTCTTGTTAGTGGAGGAGAGTTGTAACGTCCCGGAACCGATGCGCCAGGTGTCTTCCAGTTATTCGCCGTTGTTGCCATGTCATTTGCTTGCGTGTTGCATTTTTCCATGTCATCATCTGCATTTCATCTGCATGTTTTTCAAAACTTGCATCCGTTCAGGTTCCCCCGGTTCTCTCCGTTGTCCGTTCGGAGTCCAGACCTCTCCCGCGCGCCCGTCGCCCCCTCTCAGTCCTTGTTTCGTTACTGGCCGAAAAATGTTCTCGGTATGGGATGAGAGTTGGCGTGCGGTCTTATTGTAGTGTAGGTAGGCCTCCTGTCAAATTTCATCGCATTCAGAGTCTGTTTTGTCTATGCAACCATTAAATATATAACCGCGATATAGCCGGTGTAGACATTGGACGGTTTCGTTATCCGAAACCCGTGCAGGGTCGCATATTGGGCGTGACAAAGGCGCTCTTTGGAGATGATCCCTCGAGAAAGGTGGTGGTGACGACCCCGAGGAAGAGCCCTGCTACTCTGCTTCCTGAAGTTGTGGCGGTGCTCGAAGATGTTGTCGATGGGTTCGCATCCTTGGTGGAGAGCGAGGCGTGATCACTTTCTTCCTCGGCTCTGATGTGTGTCTTCAGCCATCTTTATCTCCAGGACGCCAGCTTCAACCTCTTCTCCTTCCTTACTCTGGTGGACGCCGACTCCTAGGATGCTGCTGCTGCCACTGTGAAGTGCTTTGTGGACGCCATGCTGAGCAAGTACCTGGTGGTTGGTCCCCCGACTGAAGCCGGTGGAACGGACAACGCGCCTGTCGACGAGGCTCTGCTGGCGGGCAGTGGTGACGCCCAAGTCTGAAGAGGTGGCCGGGCGATTCTGCTTTTGCTTGTTTATCCTGCATCATCCGACATGCCGCAGGAAGGCATTTAAAACTATTTGTTTGGAACAATATGTCCTGTAATAACTAGATTATGCTCCTTCAGCTTTTCCGTTTGCTTTGTTGTTCTGCGTCGACAGAGCCCAGCCCTGCGCATACCTCAGTCGTCGTTGGGTCGTCCGGATCACCAAGACGAGCCCAAGAGGTGAGGGGCTACGTGATCAGTTAGGCTCCTGAGTCGCGATGCTCAGGAGTCCTCCTTGATGTGCGAACAACTTAGGAAAAGATGCAGGGGCAAGCCTTGGTGTTCTACGTCGGCAGGGCCCGGCCCCGTGCATGCCTCAGTCGTCGTTGAGTTGTCCGGATCACCAGGACGAGCCCAAGAGGTGAGGGGCTACGTGAATATTTAGGCTCCTGAGTCACGATGCTAAGGAGTCCCCCTTGATGTGTGAATGGCTTGGAAAAGAAGGGTGACAGCCAGGTCTTGGCATTCTGCGTCAGCAGGGCCCGACCCCGCGCATGCCTCAGCCGTCGTTGGGTCGTCCGGATCACCAGGACGAGCCCAGGAGGTGCGGGGCTACACGACCAGTTAGGCTCCTGAGACGCAATGCTCAGGAGTCCCCCTTGACGTACGAACAAACCATCATACCATTTCCTCGCCGAGCTCTCGCTTGGGAGGGGTTGCGAAGACCAGGTCCGTGAGGCCTAGCGAGGTGGGGTACGCCAGGCGTGACCTGAGCGTAGCCCCCATGCCCAGCCCCTCATGCTACCTTCCCGAGGGAGAGCAGCGCGGTGAGGCTAGCCACTGAGCCTGGAGGCTCCCTGAGGTTAATGTGGCCGTGAGGCCACCCCCAGTTGTTTATCACCAGCGCGGAGCATAGTGCTTCCGCTCTTGCACGAGCATAGCCGCTCCTCGGCAGTGTTGACGGCCAGGGCGGAGCTTGGTGCATCCACTGGTGCGTGGGAGGGGGCTCCCTCTGAGGAGATCCCCCGAGGCGTGTACAACCCCGCCTTGACACGTGGCTTGCACAGCAGGGCTGGAGGATGTATATGGGCACCCTGAGCCAGCGCGGGACTCACGAGGCCCTACCTCAAGGTGGGTTGCACCTGGTATTGATTGGAGATGCTTGAATTGGTCCTGCGATATGGTTAGGCAGCCTGCACCGAATGAGTTTCCTGAGGTTATTGCATGAGAATGCCAGACACCAACAGCCCCAGGAGGTGACGTGAATGGGACCAGCCTGCCAGACAGAGCTCAGCCGCTGGATTTATCGACGATGCAGGGACGGACCAAAGCACAGACGCCGTGCCCAGTCTTCTCATGAAAAGATCCTGAAGAAAAACAACCGACGCGTGGTTCCCGTGGCCACTGGGGCACCAGGTCGCGCGCCCTCACTCACCCACCAAAGATTAGGTCATGCAAGAACAAGGCACCAAGAGCCACGGGAGGTGACGTACACGGGGCTAGCTCGTGAGTCAGAGCTCAGCTACTTGGGTTTAGCAACGCTACAGGGACGGACCCGAGCACGGACGCTGTGCTAATCCTTAATTATGAGGTGGTCATGGGAGGGCTTGCAAGGGCGCGAGACATTCTTAGCGATGAAGCGCCGGTCAGGCAGTCAATAATTCAAAAATAGCTTGCAAAGGATTGTAACTGGCTCTGATAAATGTGGAAGGGATACATGCCGTAGGGACGGACCCACACGGCCTGGGGATGATGCAGGCCGAGGGGCGCCCCCAAACTGAGCGGACTAGGGAGATGTCACCCCGTACCATTGATGAAGAGTTGTTGAAGTAGCCAGAAAATGTTTGATGCTGAAGCCGTTCCTCATGAGCCGCTCCGGTGCCGAGCCTCGGGATACTCGGAGGGACCGGAAGGCTCCTGAAGGTGCTACTCCATCTCCTCCAGGGTCGCCTGGTTCCTGGACTCGCAGGCCGCCCGAGCGTCCCTCATGCAGCGCTGGAACGCCTCAGCCGCGCCCGCCAAGCCAAAAGGCATGCAGACATAGCTGTGAGGCGTACCCTCACATCGGCCGACACGAGATGGCCACATGAGCTGCCGAGACGCGGCTCTGTTGAGCCCAGGGATGTCGATGCAGACGCAGAACTCCTTACCCTCGCTAGGGCAATTCGCTGCGCCACGCGGCAGGTAGCGATCGCCTTGCAGAACCCTTCCTTCTAGAATCTTCTCGATTGCCTTGCTGATGAACTATTGGACGCCTGGTGCCCCACGCCTGCTGCCTTCTCCTGGGAAGCGTGCTCTGAAGAGCGCCTCCACATGGGGCCCGAGCGCCACTCTCGCGACATTGGCTAGATCTGAGGCCCTCCAAAGGAGAGCCCCAGAGCCTAGCCTGAGAGGAGCGCCGGGCACTGTCGGTGTTCTGGGAATCGGGGTCCCCATTCTTGCCTGCCTGCAGCCTGCAGCATGGCTCAACTAGTGGCCCAGTACAGCCCGTCTTCGTCAACCAACACTAAAGACCCTCACGAGGAGCCAAGCCTCGTGGGGTGGATAATGTAAGGCCTCCCTAGGGGCGGCCTCACCAGGCAGGCTCGCGAGGAGGCGGAGAGATCAAGGCGAGGGGTAACTCACGAGGTGCCCATGACGCAAGCCATGACGATCAAGGCCAGGCAGGTGCCAGGAGGGCGCCAGCCCGCGCAGTGTCCCCGTTTCCTCTTTGGTGCAAAGGGGGCGAGCGCAAGCACGAAGTACCGAGGCATCAGGCAAAGGTTTCCATATCAGTGCAACAAGACCAAGACCATCAGGACGGCAGGATGGAGGTCACCATGGAGCCCAAGACGGTGTCATCACCAGCACCTTTGGCAGGCGAAGACCACCTTTAGTCAGGATAGCTTGTACTAGTTGTCCCCTTTCAAAATGGCCGTTGTTGGATCCTTTCCCGCTCAATATTTGGGAGGAGGACCAGGGCCTCTATAAATATAACTAGCCACCACAGTAGGAGGGGATCTGATCCGAATCCAGTTCATCTACACACCACCAAGCACAAGAACACCTCTCCTTGTGAGGATGTTCTTCCTCTGTACTGTTCATCATCAGCCCAAGAGGCAATCCACCACACCACACACAGGAGTAGGGTATTACACCATAACGGTGGCCCGAACATATATAAATCTTGTGTCTCTTGTGTTGTTCATCGTGCTAGCTTAGAGTTTGCAGCGAGGCTGAGGGCGTGTTTCGCTAGGGAGGGATCTTTGCACGCACCCCAGAGTTCGAACCTTAAGGGTTTTGCCGGAACCCGATATCCGACATTTGGAATGCCAGGTAGGGGTGCACTGGAGTCTTCCTTCCGCCGATCTGTGTTCCACTGCTTCATCGCATCCATGTCCAGCGACCCGACGACGGACGCCGACCACTGGGCGGCATGGCCAGCCCGTGCAAAGCCGCCTGCCCAAGGTGACCTCAACCCCGCGCCCAGGCAGCCCGCGCACCGCAAAACGCTGCAGGGCGCAGGCGACGCGGTCAAGCACCGCCTGCCCTTACTCCGCGGCAGGTGCGATCAGCCGCAAGGGCCTCGAGCCACGCCGCGGCCACGGTACCGCACACCCGACGGGAACAAGCAAACATGAGGGCCGCGCTCACTGTGGCTCGGGAGCTGCTGCGGTGCAGGTTGCAGGAGAGGGGCCGAGACATGTTGCTGGAGCATGTTGCTGAGCTCTTGGACACCGCGGCCTTGGGGGCACCGCCCTTCTGTTTCCAGCTTCCACCCCATGCCCCGGTCGGATCACGTGGCGGGCCTCTCCGCGCCTGCGCGCCCTTAGGCGCGCCCCAAGGCTTCATCGACACCAGCTCAACCATCGGCGTCGGGCGTCAGGCTACACCAGCACCACCTTTGATGAACAAAGGCATGCGCATCGCCGCCTACGGCCCAGGCGGGCCGCTGCCCTGCCATCCTCAAGACGGCATGTTAGGCCAGGCCACATGGAGCACGGGGCACTACGGCAAAGTCTTCGAGGCAGCAACCTCAGAGGCTTACGTGCCCCGCATGGTGGATGTCAGATTTCGGGTTCCGGCAGATCCTTGAGGTTCGAACACTGGGGTGCGCGCGGAGATTCAACCCTCTACCGGCTCGCTCCTCGCCGAATCGCTAGGATCTAAACTACCAAACAGAACAGCACAAGAGACACAAGATTTATACTGGTTCAGGCCACCATTGTGGTGTAATACCCTACTCCAGTCTGTGGTGTGGTGGATTGCCTCTTGGGCTGTTGATGAACAATACAAGGAAGAACAACCTCGCGAGGGTCTGTTCTTGGCTGGTGCGATGAACTGCTGGGAGGAGTTCAATCGCTCTATCTACTGGTTTCTTGGTGGGGATCCCGATTGCTAGGTCAGGTCCAGATGCCTCTACCCTGGGGGTGGTTAGTCCTATTTATAGGCAAAGGCCCTATGCCTCTTCCCAAATATTGAGTGGGAAGGGCGCCAACAATTGGCCATTTTGAAGGGGAATAGCGGGTACACTTATCCTGACTAAAGTTGGTCCTCGCCTATCAAAGGCTCTGGTGGTGACGCCGGCTTGGGCTCCACAATGACTTCCTTCCGGCCATTGGGCTGGTCTTGGTCTTGTTGCACCAAAATGGACGCCTTTGCTTGATGCTCTCACCTGCGCTTGCTCCCTTTGCACCAAAGAGGAAAGGAGGACACTGCGCGGGCTGGCGCCCGACTGGCGCCCTTGGTCGTCATGGCTTGCGTCATGGGCACCTCGCGAGGTACCCCGCCTTGAACTCTCCGCCTCGTCGTGAGCCAGCCTGACGAGGTCGTGCCTGAGGAAGCTCCTTGTCGTCTGCCCCGCGAGGGTCTTGAGCTTGTGTTGACGAAGATGGGCTGTGCTGGGCCTCCTTTGAGCCACGCCGTAGGCCGCAGGCAGGAGAGTCTTGGGACCCCCGTTCCCAGAACGCCGACAGTAGCCCCCGGGCCAACGGTGCGCCCGAACTTGGCCGAGCAGGGAGGCGAAAGGGCAAGTGCGAAGCGTCGCGGGCCCTAACAGCCTGCGGCCTTGGGCGCCGCGTGGCGGTTGATTGGACGTGGGCGCCCCTACAACCGCGCGAGTTTATAAAGGAGCGGCATCTCCCTTGCCTCCTTTACTTCCTCCTGTTGCTGCTCAGATCCCCTTTCTTGCGCCTCTCCTCCCTGCTTCCGAAATCTTCAGATCTACTCCGTCTATGCGCCCTAGCCAGTCATGGCGCCTCGCCAAGCCCTGGCCGGAGCTTGGTACTCGCCTGCCTTGGACTCGCCAAATGTGTCAGAGGCGAGCCTTGCCCGGGTGCGCCAGATGGCGACGGAGCAGGGCATCGACGGGACGGAGGCGTTCAAGGCCGGATCTGCCATCCCTGAAGGCCGAGGGAGCACCTTCTATCCGCTCTTCGTGAGCGCCATCGTTGCTGGTCTTGTGCCTCCCTTTTCCGAGTTCTTCTTCTCTGTCCTCCGCCACTATAATATTCAAGCTCTGCACCTCCATCCCAACTCTGTCCTTCTTCTGGCGATCTTCGCCTACTATTGTGAGGCTCACGTAGGGGTGAAACCCTGGGTGGCCTTGTTGCGCCACTACTTCTCCCTCCGGACCTCCCGTGGTTCTGCCTCCGCGTGCGCGAGCTTCATCACGTACGGCGGCTCCATCGCCATTTCGAACCCTGGGAAGAGGATTGAGGGCTTCAGGAGCAAGTGGGTCTTGGTGGATGCTGGGCGCATCCACCCTCGGCTGATCCTGCCCACGGAGCACCCCGCGAACTCCGACGACTGGTCCCGGTTGGAGCTTCTGGATCCCCGCGCGAATCTAGTGTTGGAGAAGATGGACGCAGATCTGAGGCCGGCCAGCGTGGCGGTGGCGAAGCTGACCGGTGCATCGCTGCTGAGGGAGTTCCTGGAGCATCAGCTGGCTCCGCTCCGTCAGTACTCACTTCCGATGTGGAGGCCTCACCCGAGCCCCGTGGTCTTGGCCAATGAGGGTCTGGCTGCGGTCCTCCATGTTGGAAATATGCCCTAGAGGCAATAATAAAAGTAGTATTATATTTCATTGTTCATGATAATTGTCTTTATTCATGCTATAACTGTATTATCTGGAAATCGTAATACACGTGTGAATACTTAGACACCAATATGTCCCTAGTGAGCCTCTAGTTGACTAGCTCGTTGTGATCAACAGATAGTCATGGTTTCCTGACTATGGACATTGAATGTCGTTGATAACGGGATCACATCATTAGGAGAATGATGTGATGGACAAGACCCAATCTTAAGCATAGCATAAAAGATCGTGTAGTTCGTTTGCTAGAGCTTTGCCAATGTCAAGTATCTCTTCCTTCGACCATGAGATCGTGTAACTCCCGGATACCGTAGGAGTGCCTTGGGTGTATCAAACGTCACAACGTAACTGGGTGACTATAAAGGTGCATTACAGGTATCTCCGAAAGTATCTGTTGGGTTGACACGGATCGAGACTGGGATTTGTCACTCCGTATGACGGAGAGGTATCTCTGGGCCCACTCGGTAATGCATCATCATAATGAGCTCAAGGTGACCAAGGTGTTGGTCACGGGATAGTGCATTACGGTACGAGTAAAGTGACTTGCCGGTAACGAGACTGAACAAGGTATTGGGATACCGACGATCGAGTCTCGGGCAAGTAACGTACCGATTGACAAAGCGAATTGCATACAGGGTTTGATCGAATCCTCGACATCGTGGTTCAACCGATGAAATCATCGAGGAGCATGTGGGAGCCAACATGGGTATCCAGATCCCGCTGTTGGTTATTGCCCGAGAGTCGTCTCGGTCATGTCTGCGTGTCTCCCGAACCCGTAGGGTCTACACACTTAAGGTTCGGTGACGCTAGGGTTATTAGGAAGACTAGTATGTGACTACCGAATGTTTTTCGGAGTCCCGGATGAGATCCCGGACGTCACGAGGAGTTCCGGAAGGGTCCGGAGGTAAAGATTTATATATGGGAAGTTGTTAAAAGGACACCAGAAAGTTTCGGGGGCATACCGGTATTGTACCGGGACCACCGGAAGGGTTTAGGGGGTCCACCAGGAGGGGCCACCCCTCCCCGGGGGCCACTTGGGCTGCGTGGGGAGTTGGCCAGCCCCTGGTGGGCTGGGCGCACCCCCTCCCTTGTGCCCTTGCGCCTAGGATTGAGGGGGGAACCCTGGAGGGGGCGCCCCCCCTTGCTTGGGGGGCAAGTCCCCCCTCCCCTTGGCCGCCGCCCCCCCCCCCCTCTAGATGGATCTAGAGGGGCCGACCCCCCTTCTCCCTTCACCCTATAAATAGAGGGGTGAGGGGAGGGCAGCCGCACCACAAGCCAAGGCGCAGCCCTCCCCTCCCCAACACCTCTCCTCCTCCGTTGTGTGCTCGGCGAAGCCCTGTCGGAGTACTGCTTCTCCACCATCACCACGCCGTCGTGCTGCCGGTGGAGATGTCTTCCTCAACCTCTCCTTCCTCCTTGCTGGATCAAGACGGAGGAGACGTCACCCGTACCGTACGTGTGTTGAACGCGGAGGTGCTGTTCGTTCAGCACTTGGTCATCGGTGATTTGAATCACGTCGAGTACGACTACATCATCACCTTGCAAGCTTCCGCACGCGATCTACAAGTGGTATGTAGATGCAAACTCTCTCCCGTTATTCGTTGCTTAGATGAACTCATAGATGGATCTTGGTGAAACCGTAGGAAAAATTTTAATTTTCTGCAACGTTCCCCAACAGTGGTATCAGAGCTAGGTCTATGCGTAGTTCTCTAATGCACGAGTAGAACACAATTTGTTGTGGGCATGGATCTTGTCAACTTACTTGCCTCTACTAGTCTTTTCTTGCTTCAACGGTATTGTGGGATGAAGCGGCCCGGACCAACCTTACACGTACGCTTACATGAGACCGGTTCCACCGATCGACATGCACTAGTTACATAAGGTGGCTGGCGGGTGTCTGTCTCTCCCACTTTAGTTGGAGCGGATTCGATGAACAGGGCCCTTATGAAGGGTAAATAGAAGTTGACAAAATGACGTTGTGGTGTTTCGTAGGTAAGAAAACGTTCTTGCTAGAACCCAATCGCAGCCACGTAAAAGATGCAACAACAATTAGAGGACGTCTAACTTGTTTTTGCAGCGATTGATCATGTGATGTGATATGGCCAGAAGTTGTGATGAATGATGAATTGTGATGTATGAGATCATGTTCTTGTAATAGGATTCACGACTTGCATGTCGATGAGTATGACAACCGGCAGGAGCCATAGGAGTTGTCTTTATTTTTGTATGACATGCGTGTCATTGAAGAATGCCATGTAAACTACTTTACTTTATTGCTAAACGCATTAGTCATAGAAGTAGTAGTCGTTGGCGTGACAACTTCATGAAGACACGATGATGGAGATCATGATGATGGATATCATGGTGTCAAGCCGGTGATAAGATGATCATGGAGCCCCGAAGATGGAGATCAATGGAGCTTTATTTTTTTTGACACCTGAAACAGTAGGAGAGGCTCCTACTGTATATATTAAATTAAAGTATCAAAAAGTTTAGTACAATGTTATATCCTTACATCCATAGCCATGATAAAATTAAGGTTATATGAAGGCAGCCTAAGTAATCACTAGACTATGCGGCAGAAAAGGACTGAATAAAAGTGGGAATGAATTGTTTGTGCTTCTCTTTAGATCTATGTATGAGTAAAGAGAAGTCCTCTTTGAATCTTCTTGCCCATGACCCAACCGTAGGGTCAATTCTTCTAAAGTGCTTGTTATTTCTTTCCTTCCACAAACTCCATGAGGCATATAAGAAAATCTCCATAAACATTTGGTTGTTCCAATGGGACTTCGCTTCCTTGATCCAGTTGAGTCGATCTCCATTAGCTGTCCAGTGAATATTCAAAGTGTCCCAACAGGCTGAACTGAAGTGGCAAGTAAAGATCATGTGTTCAATGGTTTCTTCCACATTGTTGCCACACAGGATGCAACCATAGTTGCCCCCGATGTTGTAATGCCTTCTCTTCAACATGTTTCTGGTGTTGAGGCGATCAGAGAGAAGGAGCCAACCAAAGACTTTAATTTTCATTGTGGCCGAAGATTTCCAGAGCCATTTGTAGGTAATATGGGCAGTGGCCTCACGGAAATAGAAATTATAATATCTTTTGGCAGTGTATATCTCAGAGCCCCATTCGTAGATCCAGGAATCCATGTCATCACCCTCACCAATGCCAACATGCGCTGTAATCTCCTATAGATGGCGTAACTCATTGTGCGCTTGTACGGACAGTGGTAGATGAAAGGTTTCATTGAGACTAGTGCACCCAAGAAAATCTCGAATAGAGATGTCTTCGAGTTTGGCATAGGAAAAAGCACGTGGGTGTGAATCAGCAAGGACATCATCCAACCATAGATCATTCCACATAAGTACAGTATCTCCTTTGGCAACAACCACTTTTGATATTCCTCTATAAATGGGAGTGAGTTTGAGCACATCCTTCCACCAGAACGAGCCGCATGGATCAGAAGCGTGTGGAATTTTGTTATTGTAGTATGTGGTCCAAATCAAGTCTACCCAAGGCAGATCCCAGTGATTATAGAATTTGTGGAGGTATTTCATGAGTAGAGCATCACTTTGGGTGTGTAAATCAAGAACCCTGAGGCCTCCACACTCTTTAGGTCTGCAAACCATTTGCCATGAAGCTAACGAGTTACATTTGTCCCCATCATACGTTTTCTTGGTCCAGAGACATTGTCTTCTGATTTTGTCCAACAAATCAATAATTTTCGGTGGCAGTTTGAGTGTGCATAGTGCAAAGATTATAAGGGATGTGATTACCGAATTGAGCAGAGATAATTTCCCTCCATATGAGATCATTGACAGCATCGCCGTCAGCCTCCGTTGAACTCCACAAACCAATGGCATGAGATCTTGTACTGTAGGTTTAGAAGTACCCATTGGCAGCCCAAGGTAAGTAAAAGGTAACTTTCCCACGACATAGCCAAAAATTTGTGCAATATTTTGAGCGGTGGAGGCATCACAGTTCATGGGCACAAGAGTAGACTTGTGGAAATTAATCTTTAGACCAATGGACATGGCATAATCAGTAAGAATCGTTTTGACGAGAGAAGCTTGGTCCGGACACGCTGGAAGTAGCATGATAGTGTCATCGGCGTACTGAATCACCGGGTAGTCTGATTGGTTGGGGCGTTGAAAAGGCAACTTAAGATCGTTTCTCCGAAAGGAGTCATTGATTGCCGCTTGCAATAAATCTTCCGCCAGGACAAAGATTAGGGGGAAGAGTGGATCACCTTGGCGCACCCCACAAACACAATTAAATTGTCGGCCCGGGACACCATTAAGGAGCACAGAAGACTTTGCAGATGAGAAAATTGTTTTGATCCACCCCAGCCATTTATCATTGAAACCCATGTGTTTCATTATTTCCAGCATAGCATCATGGTCGATGGTGTCAAATGCCTTCGCAAAATCCAGCTTGAGCAGTACTATTGGCTGTTTAGAAGATTGGCATTGGTATATGTACTCAAAAGCCCAAGCAAGGCAGTCCTGAATAGACCTCTTTTTCAGGAAACCGTATTGGTTGCGGTGAATAATCTTGAGAATGATTTTTTGTAGTCTGTTAGCTAGAAGCTTTGTGATCACCTTAAGACAACAGTTAAGCAGAGTGATTGGTCTATAGTCATTAACTCCTTGTGGCGCTGAAATTTTTGGTATGAGCGTGATGAATCCATCATTGATACTCTCCAAGTTGAGACCACCCTCAAAAAATTGATCACAGAGTGCATATAAATCTTCCTTAATTATGTGCCAGCAGGTTTTGAGAAATGCCCCATTAAAACCGTCAGGGCCCGGAGCTCGATCCGCGGGCATTTCTTTGATGACTAGATCAATCTCCTCCCTAGTAAATGGCACAGTTAGATCATCCAGCCCCTCAATTCTCTTGATAATGGAGGGATGATCAAATTTCATCTCATGCGGAGAGGATGTGCCTAGCCTTTCTTTGAAAGAGTGATAGATGACAGATTCTTTGCTTGCGTGGTCATCTATTGTTGTTCCATCATTAAGGGTTAATGAGGCAATATTATTCCTCCTGTATCGTTCGGAGGCCATAGCTTGGAAAAATTTGGAGTTTTCATCCCCAAAACGAACCCATCGAATTGTGCACCGTTTCTTCCAATATTGCTGTTGATATGACAATAATCGTAGGATATGGGCTCTTAGGATAATCCTAAAATTAGCCTCAGGAGTTGTGAGCGGCCGTCTGTTCTCCAACGTGTCGAGGTCCGTTAGAGCCTTGTTGGAGTTAGTAATGGCTATCGACAAGCGGGAGATATTCTTGCTCCAATTTTTGAGGCCGTACCGCAAGTGCTTGAATTTTCTACAAAGAATGGTTGCACTGTTGGTCGAGCGGACCGGCTTATCCCAAGCAGATTGTACCACCTCCATAAAACTAGGGTGTTTTATCCAGAAAGGCTCAAATCGGAAAAGCTTACTTCGAGGAATAGAAGTTTCAATGGAGACCACACACGGTATATGATCCGACACGGGCTTGCCTAGAGGTTTAACAACAGTGTTTGGGTATGAACCAGTCCAGCTGCAGGATGTAAAAAACCAATCAAGTTGCTCCAAGAGTGGATCCTGTTGCATATTACTCCATGTGTAAGTGCGGCCTTTGATTGGCAGTTCAACGAGAGCCTGTGTACGTATGAAATCATTGAACGTAATCATGTCATTAATGCTCCCTCCCGGTTTGTTACGATTGTCAGGGCTGCGTATGTAATTGAAGTCACCAAGTAGGAGCCAATCCTCATTAGCAGGTATGTTTAATGATAGTAACCAATTAGTGTAGTTAATACGGGGATCGCCTTGACACGGGCCATAGATGTTCACAAGTGTCCAAGATTGGGAGGACTGTGTTGATTGAAATTTAATTACCAGGGCAAAATCTTCCGATGCAATAACCGTACCAGAGAAAACCGAACTGTTCCAAATAGTAGCAATTCCACCCGAAGCCCCATGTGAAGGAACAAAAGAAAATTGGTCAAACCGACGGGGACAACAAGACTTGATGAAAGCATTATCGATCATAGGCTTCTTAGTTTCTTGCAAACATATAACTGAACAACCACTAGCATTGATAGCATTAGAAAGTGCTAAATGTTTATCACCAGAGTTTAACCCACGAATGTTCCAACATAATACATTCCAATTGACCAAAAGACCCATAAAGCTAAAGAACCCGTGAATTAAGACGAGGACGAAAGCCTCCTTGGACTCCAAGAGCGCAGCTTCAGTCAGTTCTTCTGGAGGGATGGCACATTTTTTGACCCCCACCTGCTGGATTACCTGAATGGGAGTTGGGGGTGGTACTTCCTGGTCAGCCTCAGTGTCCAGCTCCGTGATGATCACCGAAGATGGAGCAGTAGGAATGTGGCGAGGTTTGACCTTTGAGTGCTTCTTCTTGGTGTCAGTCAGAGCATGGACCCTAAATCCATCATATTTATTGGATCTGGCACTGCGACGAAGAGAGACTGCACATTCAGGTGCCTGCACTTTGCCAGGATGAGAGGAAGCGCCTCCCTCAGTCAGAGCCACATCAGAAGGAGGCATAAGCAGAGAGCTTGAGCTTCCCTGGAGCAGAGCCATGGAGTTATCAGACGTAGCGGTTGCAGGAACAGACCAGGAGTGCACCACAAAAATACAGTCCTCATTATCCCTAGTGATCTGATGCCCAGCAGTAATAATAATAGAATCATTGTCGCGGCTAACTTGTACCTGAACTTTCAGGCAGTCCCTAAAACCCAGGCCCGAGCTCCAAGGGCCAAAAGTGGCCATAACAGGCTTAATGGCAGTCCACAGGAAATCATTGATTTGTCTCAGCGGCCGGGCCGAGTGGAAGAGCATAGAAGCCATCAAGTTCCCATGGTGGGACATGGTGAATTGCAGACCAGAGTTATTTAGAGAAAGATCCAATGTGATAGAATCTTGCTGTTGCATTACAGGAACCAAGGAGGTACTGGCATTGTTATCAAAGTTACCTCTCTAGAGATTATTGAGAACATTGACAGGCACAATAACAAACCCATCAGAACTGATAGAAGAATTAGAACTGTTGTGCCAGGATATGGAGTCATTCCAAGCCATTGCAGGGCTGTCTAGCAGATTATTTTCAGGTAAAATTCCATCAGAAACCTGAAGTCCTTCAGCAGCCAACCATGCCTGAAAATTGTACACAGTAGGAGGTGGAGGAGCTGGCCAGGCACCCCATTGCGCCTGAAACAGAACCTGCTGATCCACTTGCACATTGTCATTGTCCTGATTGGCCTGATGCATAGCGTGATCAGCAGCAACATTCTGAGCCATCCAATTGTGCAGCTGGGCTTGGTATATTTGTTCAGCAGTCAGCCCTTCACCAAACAGAGGATGTGGAACACCATCATCAGGAGGTGGATCTTCCCCAGCGGGTGGAACTTCAGGTAAGTGTGCATTCCAATCACTACTACGTAACATAGTTACCGCAATCGTCCAGCAATGCCTAGCACCTCCAATCTGCCTCATCACAATGCTCTTAGGGACCAATCTAAGATGAATGACCCTGGCCTTTAGTAGCACAAAACGCCTATCACTCCTGGGATTATGCCATTCAATGAGAGTACCGAATGTATCCACAGACTTATGCATGTAATGCTGGGTTTGGTAGTCATATGGAAATCCAACATACAAGATCCAAATCTCCGGGCCAAAAGTGGTAAGCCTCATGTTAAGCGCAGCGTCATGAGGAACAAAAGAGATCACCATGTGTTCATCAGCTTGCATCTCATCTAGTTCAAAGGTGGTTCCGACAACAGTGTCTCTAACGAGGGAGTCCTCAAAACCAAAAATACCAATCCCTAGAGGGTGATCCTCAACTTCAGTGGGGAAGAAATGAGACTCATGGAGCAAACCTTGGATGGTATCTGTGAGGGCTTCTTTCTGATGCTGCGGGATGAACCTATTGGCCTCAGCAATGGCCAAGAAGTCGTGGCGCAGGGGAGGCACCGCACTGACCACCATGTCCGCTCTCACTCTCCGATCAGTTGGGCCAAGCTCCACCGTCATGCCTTGCGGCAGGTAGGGGACGATGTTGATGGGGAAGTTCGCCATTGTTGGTGGAGGAGGGAGGAGCAGAGTATGCGCAGAGGAGAGCACACTCGGCGAGGTGGAATGCGTATTGGTAGGGGGTATGGATTGATTGTGTAGCCAATTTTCTTTGTTGGAGCGCCGCCCCTGAAGACAGGATGGTGACACGTGTCCATGGCAGCCACAGATATCGCAATGAACGGCGGGGGATTGTTTGGGTCGAGCAGGGTGGCGCAGAGTAGGTAACTGAGGTAATTGCTAGCTGGAGGAGGGAATCCGTGCAGCCCCGGATTTGACTGGACCAAAATCAATTAGCCTCCCATTCCCCAAGTTGGCCGTGGCAGTGCGGCTAGTAGAAGGCAAGCACGGTAATGATTCCATCTCAAAATAAGGATAAATAGGATTCTTGCCTTTGAGAGCCTTGTCAAAATTATTCGCTGCTCCAGATGAATGAGGATCCGATTTCTTAGCATTCTTGGGCTTCCAAATATAGTGCTTGGCCTTAGGATCAAAACAGGTGCGCTTGGTGTGGCCCAAGAAGGAGCAGGCCTCACATTTTAAATAGGCCGGGCAATGGAAAAAAAAGGTGAGATTGTGACCCACAAATATAGCAGGCCCGTGAGAATAGTTGCGGCCCAGAGCCCACATCCTGGCCGATGCTGGGCTGGATAGAATTCATCGTACTAGCGGTGGGACAGCTGCAATTGTCATTAATACAAATAGAACAAATCTCACCTGGAGATGCAGAGGCCAGGTGGCCAAGCGATTTACAAGAGGAGCACAAATTAAGCCTCCCGTAAATGTAAACCGAGGTAGGGACCGAAGATAGGGACCAGATATTGGCAATATGTGTATCAGAATAACCAAAATGACGTTGGTCCAAAATATGGAAGAGCATGAAATTCGGAATATTGCTCCATGCATGCTCCTTAAACCGACAGCCTTCAAATCTGTAATTAATATTCCGTATCCCAATGGCCTCATTATTCCCCGCAGTAATTGGTGATTTGAATTTCCCAAAGATGATGGCCGAAGACAAGGAATGTTGTTTAATGCCCTGAGTAACTGTCTGTCTAGCTGTCGGCCCTGGAAAAACCTGTTCCGGCGACTGATCTGCCGGCGGTGAGCCGTCCGGCGACTGAGCGTTGGTGGAAACCAAACCCTCCATAGGAGAGAAACCAAATTTAGATAAAATCAGACTTGATGTGATAGTAGGCATGTCATGCTGTGTAGAGAACTTGTATTTAGACTTGATAGCAATAGGAGAACGAGCAGCCACCTCTGGAATATGAGAATCAAGGTGCCAAGATGAATCCGTTGTCAAAATGCCATTATTGTTCTGCCGAAAAAGACTGAAGTGACAAACGAAATCCGGCCAAACTCTATCCTTGAGACCATAGATATAATGCCCAACTTTATTGGAAGCCACAGAAAAACGAAATCTTCTTCCCTCGATATGTGACACATTAAGTCCAGAAGGAAGGCCTCCAATACAACATTGGAGTGCAATAACAACCGAATCATCATTGAGAGGGAAACTTGCCGAAGAGAAATGCACCACCAAGAAGAACTCTTTGTTCGAACCAGAAGGAGAGAAATGGACAGTAGAACCAAAACATCGACGCACCTGAGCTGCCACGGCAAGGCCGGGGGAAAAATCCCAATGCAGAAGACCTTCCATGATCGTCTAGATCGAACAGATCAAAAATCTCCATGGTTGGATGGTTGGTGGTGGAGGGCAGGTGGAGGGGAGGAGAGGAGGTGGGAGGAGCCATCCGCCGGACCTTTATGATATTGGCCATATCATGTCACAACTATATAATTGCATATGATGTTTATTGTGTTTATGCATCTTGTTTACTTAGGACGACGGTAGTAAATAAGATGATCCCTTACAAAATTTCAAGAAGTGTTCTCCCCTAACTGTGCACCGTTGCTACAGTTCGTCGTTTCTAAGCACCACGTGATGATCGGGTGTGATGGATTCTTACGTTCACATACAACGGGTGTAAGACAGTTTTACACAGCGAAAACACTTAGGGTTAACTTGACGAGCCTAGCATGTACAGACATGGCCTCGGAACACGGAGACCGAAAGGTCGAACACGAGTCGTATGGAAGATACGATCAACATGAAGATGTTCACCGACGATGACTAGTCCGTCTCACGTGATGATCGGACACGGGCTAGTCGACTCGGATCGTGTAACACTTAGATGACTAGAGGGATGTCTAATCTAAGTGGGAGTTCATAATTTTGATTAGAACTTTATTATCATGAACTTAGTCTAAAACCTTTGCAAATATGTCTTGTAGATCAATGGCCAACGCTAATGTCAACATGAACTTCAACGCGTTCCTAGAGAAAACCAAGCTGAAAGATGATGGCAGCAACTATACGGACTGGGTCCGGAACCTGAGGATCATCCTCATAGCTGCCAAGAAACAATATGTCCTAGAAGCACCGTTACGTGACCCACCCGTTTTCCCAGCACTGCAAGACGATTTGAACGTTTGGCAGACTCGTTCTGATGATTACTCCCTCGTTCAGTGCGGCATGCTCTACAGCTTAGAACCGGGGCTCCAAAAGCGTTTTGAGCATCACGGAGCATATGAGATGTTCGGAGAGCTAAAACTAGGTTTCCAAGCTCATGCCCGGGTCGAGAGATATGATGTCTCCGACAAGTTCTACAGTTGTAAGATGGAGGAAAACAGTTCTGTCAGTGAGCACATCCTTAAGATGTCTGGGTTGCACAACCGTATGACCCAGCTGAACATTAACCTCCCAGATGAGGCGGTCATTGACAGAATTCTCCAGTCGCTTCCACCAAGCTACAAGAGCTTTGTGATGAACTACAACATGCAGGGGATGGTGAAGACCAATCCTGAAGTGTACTCAATGCTGAAGTCAGCAGAGGCTGAAATCAAGAAAGAACATCAAGTGTTGATGGTCAATAAGACCACTAAGTTCAAGAAGGGCAAGGGGAAGAAGAACTTCAAGAAGGACGGCAAAGATGTTGCCGCACCCGGTAAGCCAGTTGCCGGGAAGAAGTCAAAGAATGGACCCAAGCCTGAGACTGATTGCTTTTATTGCAAGGGGAAGGGTCACTGGAAGCGGAACTGCCCCAAATACTTAGCGGATAAGAAGGCCGGCAACACCAAAGGTATATTTGATATACATGTAATTGATGTGTACCTTACCAGTACTCGTAGTAACTCCTTGGTATTTGATACCGGTGCCGTTGCTCATATTTGTAACTCACAGCAGGAGCTGCGGAATAAACGGAGACTGGCGAAGGACGAGGTGACGATACGCGTCGGGAATGGTTCCAGAGTCGATGTGATCGCCGTCGGCACGTTGCCTCTACATTTACCCATGGGATTAGTTTTGAACCTTAATAATTGTTATTTAGTGCCAAGTTTGAGCATGAACATTGTATCTGGATCTCGTTTGATACGAGATGGCTACTCATTTAAGTCTGAGAATAATGGTTGTTCGATTTATATGAGAGATATATTTTATGTTCATGCTCCGATGGTCAATGGTTTATTCTTAATGAATCTCGAGCGTAATATTACACATGTTCATAGTGTGGATGCCAAAAGATGTAAAGTTGATAATGATAGTCCCACATACTTGTGGCACTGCCGCCTTGGTCACATTGGTGTCAAGCGCATGAAGAAGCTCCATGCTGATGGACTTTTAGAGTCACTTGATTATGAATCGTTTGACACATGCGAACCATGCCTCTTAGGCAAAATGACCAAGACTCCGTTCTCCGGAACAATGCAGCGAGCAACCAACTTGTTGGAAATCATACATACCGATGTGTGCGGTCCAATGAGCGTTGAGGCTCGCGGAGGATATCGTTATCTTCTCACTCTCACTGATGACTTGAGTAGATATGGGTATGTCTACTTAATGAAACACAAGTCTGAGACCTTTGAAAAGTTCAAGGAATTTCAGAATGAGGTGGAGAATCAACGTGACCGAAAGATAAAGTTCCTGCGATCAGATCGTGGAGGAGAATACTTAAGTCACGGATTTGGTACACACTTAAAGAAATGTGGAATCGTTTCACAACTCACGCCGCCTGGAACACCTCAGCAAAACGGTGTGTCCGAACGTCGTAATCGCACTCTATTGGATATGGTGCGGTCTATGATGTCTCTTACCGATTTACCGCTATCTTTTTGGGGATACGCTCTAGAGACAGCTACATTCACTTTAAATAGGGCACCGTCTAAATCCGTTGAGACGACACCGTATGAATTATGGTTTGGGAAGAAACCTAAGCTGTCGTTTCTAAAAGTTTGGGGATGCGATGCTTATGTCAAGAAACTTCAACCTGAAAAGCTCGAACCCAAGTCGGAAAAATGCGTATTCATAGGATACCCTAAGGAAACTATCGGGTATACCTTCTACTTAAGATCCGAAGGCAAGATCTTTGTTGCCAAGAACGGATGCTTTCTGGAAAAAGAGTTTCTCTCGAAAGAAGTAAGTGGGAGGAAAGTAGAACTTGATGAAGTACTACCTCTCGAACGGGAAAGTGGTGCAGCCCAGGAAAATGTTCATGTGATGCCCACACCAACTGAAGAGGAAACCAATGATGATGATCAAGGTACTTCGGATCAAGTTGCTACTGAACTTCGTAGGTCCACAAGGACACGTTCCGCACCAGAGTGGTACGACAACCCTGTCCTGGAAATCATGTTGTTAGACAACGGTGAACCTTCGAACTATGAAGAAGCAATGGCGGGCCCGGATTCCAACAAATGGCTTGAAGCCATGAAATCCGAGATAGAATCCATGTATGAAAACAAAGTATGGACTTTGACAGACTTGCCCGATGATCGGCGAGCGATAGAAAACAAATGGATTTTCAAGAAGAAGACGGACGCGGATGGTAATGTTACCATTTATAAGGCTCGACTTGTTGCTAAGGGTTATCGACAAGTTCAAGGGATTGACTACGACGAGACATTCTCTCCCGTAGCAAAGCTGAAGTCCGTCCGAATAATGTTAACAATTGCCGCATACTATGATTATGAGATATGGCAGATGGACGTCAAAACGGCATTCCTTAATGGACATCTTAAGGAAGAGCTGTATATGATGCAGCCGGAAGGTTTTGTCGATCCTAAGAACGCTAACAAAGTATGCAAGCTCCAGAGATCCATTTATGGACTGGTGCAAGCATCTCGGAGTTGGAACATTCGCTTTGATGAGATGATCAAAGCGTTTGGGTTTATGCAGACTTATGGAGAAGCCTGCGTTTACAAGAAAGTGAGTGGGAGCTCTGTAGCATTTCTCCTATTATATGTAGATGACATACTCTTGATGGGAAATGGTACAAAACTTCTGGACAGCATTAAGGCCTACTTGAATAAGTGTTTTTCAATGAAGGACCTTGGAGAAGCTGCTTATATATTAGGCATCAAGATCTATAGGGATAGATCGAGACGCCTCATAGGTCTTTCACAAAGCACATACCTTGATAAGATTTTGAAGAGGTTCAAAATGGATGAGTCCAAGAAAGGGTTCTTACCTATGTTACAAGGTGTGAGATTGAGCTCAGCTCAGTCACTGACCACGGCAAAAGATAAAGAAGAGATGAGTGTCATCCCCTATGCTTCAGCCATAGGATCTATTATGTATGCCATGCTGTGTACCAGACCCGATGTAAACCTTGCCGTAAGTTTGGTAGGAAGATACCAAAGTAATCCCGGCAAGGAACACTGGACAGCGGTCAAGAATATCCTGAAGTACCTGAAAAGGACGAAGGACATGTTTCTCGTTTATGGAGGAGACGAAGAGCTCGTCGTAAAGGGTTACGTCGATGCTAGCTTCGACTCAGATCTAGATGACTCTAAGTCACAAACCGGATACGTGTATATGTTGAATGGTGGAGCAGTAAGCTGGTGCAGCTGCAAGCAGAGCGTCGTGGCGGGATCTACATGTGAAGCGGAGTACATGGCAGCCTCGGAGGCAGCGCATGAAGCGATTTGGGTGAAGGAGTTCATCACCGACCTAGGAGTCATACCCAATGCGTCGGGGCCGATCAAACTCTTCTGTGACAACACTGGAGCTATTGCCCTTGCCAAGGAGCCCAGGTTTCACAAGAAGACCAGGCACATCAAGCGTCGTTTCAACTCCATCCGTGAAAATGTTCAAGATGGAGACATAGAGATTTGCAAAGTGCACACGGATCTGAATGTCGCAGATCCGTTGACTAAACCTCTCTCGCGTGCAAAACATGATCAACACCAGAACTCTATGGGTGTTCGATTCATCACAATGTAACTAGATTGGTGACTCTAGTGCAAGTGGGAGACTGTTGGAAATATGCCCTAGAGGCAATAATAGAAGTATTATTATATTTCATTGTTCATGATAATTGTCTTTATTCATGCTATAACTGTATTATCCGGAAATCGTAATACACGTGTGAATACTTAGACACCAATATGTCCCTAGTGAGCCTCTAGTTGACTAGCTCGTTGTGATCAACAGATAGTCATGGTTTCCTGACTATGGACATTGGATGTCGTTGATAACGGGATCACATCATTAGGAGAATGATGTGATGGACAAGACCCAATCTTAAGCATAGCATAAAAGATCGTGTAGTTCGTTTGCTAGAGCTTTGCCAATGTCAAGTATCTCTTCCTTCGACCATGAGATCGTGTAACTCCCGGATACCGTAGGAGTGCCTTGGGTGTATCAAACGTCACAACGTAACTGGGTGACTATAAAGGTGCATTACAGGTATCTCCGGAAGTATCTGTTGGGTTGACACGGATCGAGACTGGGATTTGTCACTCCGTATGACGGAGAGGTATCTCTGGGCCCACTCGGTAATGCATCATCATAATGAGCTCAAGGTGACCAAGGTGTTGGTCACAGGATCATGCATTACAGTACGAGTAAAGTGACTTGCCGGTAACGAGACTGAACAAGGTATTGGGATACCGACGATCGAGTCTCAGGCAAGTAACGTACCGATTGACAAAGGGAATTGCATACAGGGTTTGATCGAATCCTCGACATCGTGGTTCAACCGATGAAATCATCGAGGAGAATGTGGGAGCCAACATGGGTATCCAGACCCCGCTGTTGGTTATTGCCCGAGAGTCGTCTCGGTCATGTCTGCGTGTCTCCCGAACCCGTAGGGTCTACACACTTAAGGTTCGGTGACGCTAGGGTTATTAGGAAGACTAGTATGTGAAAACCGAATGTTGTTCGGAGTCCTGGATGAGATCCCGGACATCACGAGGAGTTCTGGAAGGGTCCGGAGGTAAAGATTTATATATGGGAAGTTGTTAAAAGGACACCGGAAAGTTTTGGGGGCATACCGGTATTGTACCGGGACCACTGGAAGGGTTCCGGGGGTCCACCGGGAGGGGCCACCGCTCCCGGGGGGCCACTTGGGCTGCGTAGGGAGTTGGCCAGCCATTGGTGGGCTGGGCGCACCCCCTCCCTTGGGCCCTTGCGCCTAGGGTTGAGGGGGGAACCCTAGAGGGTGCGCCCCCCCTTGCTTGGGGGGCAAGTCCCCCCTCCCCTTGGCCGCCGCCCCCCCTCTAGATGGATCTAGAGGGGCCGGCCCCCCTTCTCCCTTCCCCCGATAAATAGAGGGGTGAGGGGAGGGCAGCCGCACCACAAGCCAAGGCGCAGCCCTCCCCTCCCCAACACCTCTCCTCCTCCGTTGTGTGCTCGGCGAAGCCCTGTCGAAGTACTGCTTCTCCACCATCACCACGCCGTCGTGCTGCCGGTGGAGCTGTCTTCCTCAACCTCTCCTTCCTCCTTGCTGGATCAAGACGGAGGAGACGTCACCCGTACCGTACGTGTGTTGAACGCGGAGGTGCTGTCCGTTCAGCACTTGGTCATCGGTGATTCGAATCACGTCGAGTACGACAACATCATCAGCTTGCAAGCTTCCGCACGCGATCTACAAGTGGTATGTAGATGCAAACTCTCTCCTGTTACTCGTTGCTTAGATGAACTCATAGATGGATCTTGGTGAAACCGTAGGAAAATTTTTAATTTTCTGCAACGTTCCCCAACACTCCAATCCTTGGTTGGGGGCGACGTGGCGAGGCTGGAGGGCGCTCCTACACCCCTGTTCCTCCGCAAGGACTGGAAGCAGGTAGTGGGGTCCATGCCCGTCTTCAACGGGGACAGGCCCATGCCCGCGGAGGCTCCAGAGGACCTGGTGGACGTGTCCTCCGACGACTCCAGCAAAGAGAAGGAAGAAGGGGAGCGGGAAGAGGGGGTTGACTCAGAGGCGGAATCAAGGGCTCCTCCCCTTCGGTGTAGGTCCCGCACTCTCCGCCTCCCCCAGAGTGACGATGACGAGGATGAGGATGAGCAGGGCGGCGGGAGCCTGCCTCCGATCCCGAAGAAGGACCGGACGGGGCTGATCCCCCGCGGGTCTGCCCCGGCCCCGAGGTGATCCACAGGTGCGCCTCTTGCTCCCGAGCCCCTTGAAGCTGACCCTTGCAGCCGGCTCTTGGTCTTTAATTACGTCCGGAGGCTGCTTGATCCCACCAGCGACGACCTGTAAGTGCTTGATTCCTGTCTTGATTATTGTTCGGTTGCCAAGACTTGATGCTCGTATCTTCCGGCCAGGCTGGCGCCCGCGGCAAAGCCGAAGGGAGCTCCTAAGGTCCCATCCGTGGCAGTGCCTCTGCCCGAGAAAGAAGGTGACTATGATGCGCATGCCTCTCTTGCCCGGGCATCCTCGCGAGGTCAGGCTGAGTCTGCTGGGGCAAGCTTAGACCCCTTGGCCCAGGCGACTCCCGAGGTGCCCTTGCCTGACGCCGCCACCACAGCCGTCGTGGCGCAGCAGGTTCCGTCTCAGAATACTGTGGTCACACTGCCGTCCTCTCCTCCTACTCCACCGACCGCTGCTTCTCCGACTACTGTTCTGGATCGCGCCGTTGCCGGACTGGACCGTCTGTGGCAGGATCTTCTGGGTGTCGACCCTCGTCTAGTGGTCGGGCACTTGGAGCTGGCTTCTGGCTGGATTCGCTCCGATGCTTCGATACGGGGGGCGCTGGTCCAGGCCTCGACAGCTTGCGACGAGGAGAAGTAGGCCGTCCTTGAGGCGAAGGTTGCCCGCGATGCTACCCTCGGGGAGGTAGCTAACGTCCAAGGTCGCTATGAGATGCTGGAGAGCGAGCTGAAGGGCCTGCAAAACCAGCTTGCCGAGGAGGCCCGCCTTCGCCAAGAGCAGGAGGAAAGCATGAAGGCTCACGAGGCGGCCGTCAAGGACATGGAGGCCAAGCTCAAGAGGCGCCGTGGCCGCCTAGGCGTGCAGGAGCAAGAGCTGGAGGCGAGGAAGGTTGAGCTGGACGACAAGGCCCGGGTTCTCACCGAGGATCGCGTGGCCTTCGCGGATATGGAAGAGAAGGCTCGCACTTCACTAAAGACGCTTTATGACAGCGGCCTTGAGAGCCCGCTGGCCGACGAGGAGGATGGCCCCGCCAAGCTGCTTCCCTTCCTCGTTCGCGCCCTTCAAGACATCACCCTTGGCCTTCGCCCTACGGCCGAGGCCGAGGCACGCGTCTTGTCTTCTGCAGCACTGACGCGGGTCTTCACCCACATCTATCTTCGTGACCCCAACATCGACCTCGACAGCCTGCTGGAGCCAGTGAGCCGCGAGCGTGCCGCTGCCGCTGCTGAGGCCGTGAAGGGTCGTGCGGAGGCTCTGCTGGGGAAGTTCCGGGCCTTCAGTACCAAGCCGAAGCGGAGCGCTGCTAGCCCTGCTGCTCCACAAGGCAAACCTGCTCCGCGCAGCTCCCCCGCCGGCAACTGACTCCGACGTGGCTCCCATCCTGCTTTTAATTCCTGCGCATGTACCATGCCTCGGGGAGGCATTAAAACTTGTGTTTGATGCTGCGATAACAGTATGGACTGTAATATTTGCCTTTGAATTCCCTGAAATTTGCATTATTCCTTCCTACTTGCTTATGTTCTACGCCAGCAGAGCCCGGCCCCGCGCATACCTCAGCCGCCATTGGCCCCGACCGGAAACTAGGACGGGACCAAGGAGTGAGGGGCTACGTGACAAGTTAGGCTCCTGAGTTGTGATGCTCAGGAGTCCCCCTTGGCGCCCGAACAACAAGTAGGGAGGTGAGGTGGGGTGGATATGCCATTCTACATCTGCAGAGCCCGGCCCCGCGCATACCTCAACCGCCGTTAGCCTTTCGGAACTAAGGAATGAGGGGCTACGTGACCAGTTAGGCTCCTGAGTCGCGATGCTCAGGAGTCCCCCTTGATGCTCAAATGGCCTTCGTACCTTGGCTCCGCTCAGGGAGGGATGTGCGACGAACCAGGCCCGGGGGGCCTGGCCAGGTGGCGTTCGTCTGGGCGTGACGCAGCCGCAGCCCCCGTGCCCAGCCCCTTCGCGCGGCACTCCCGAGGGGAGGCGTTGCGATGAGGCCAGACACTGAGCTCCAGGCTCCCTGAGGTTAATGCGGCCCAGGGGCCACCCTCAGTTGTTTATCATTAGCGCGGAGCATAGTGCTTCCATATGCGTACGGGCATAGCCGCTCCTCGGCAGCTTCGTCAGCCAGCGCGGAGCATGGTGCTTCCACTGGTGCGTGGGAGGGGGCTCCCCTTCAGGAGGAGCCCCCGGGGCGTATACAGCCCCACCCTGACATGTGGCTGGGACGGTAGGGCTTGACGAGGTGTATCTGGGCACCCGTGAGCCAGCACAGGACTCACGGGGCCCTACCTCAAGGTGGGTTGCGCCTTGCTCTGGGCCTTATCTTGGAGTGTGTTCCTGCAAATTTGGCTAGATGTCGGTGCTCTACGTCTTCGGGTCCCGGCTCTCAATCTGGTCTCAGCCATCGCTGGCATGCCAGGTCGCGATGCCGTGGACAAGACCAGAGGGTGAGGGCCGGACAGCCGGTAGGAGCCCTGAGTCGCGATGCTCAGGCACCCCCCCCTTTAACGCGCAAGCTGGGTTAGATGTCGAAACTCTACGTCCTTGGGTCCCGGCTCTCGGGCTGGTCTCAGCCATCGCTGGCATGCCAGGTCGCATTGCCGTGGACAAGACCAGAGGGTGAGGGCCGGAGAGCCAGTAGGAGCCCTGAGTCGCGATGCTCAGGCACCCCCCTTTTAACGTGCAAGCTGGGTTAGATGTCGAAACTCTACGTCCTCGGGTCCGGGCTCTCGGGCTGGTCTTAGCCGTCCCTGGCATGCCAGGTCGCGATGCCATGGACAAGACCAGAGGGTGAGGGCTGGAGAGCCAGTAGGAGCCTTGAGTCGCGATGCTCAGGCACCCCCCCTTTAACGCCCAAGATTCCGACACCTAGGAGAAAAAGGCACCAAATAACAAGCATGGTGGATCGAAAGCATAGCCCTAAGATAAACGCAAGAAAGGTACATGCCGCTGGGTCAGGCCCGAGCGGCTTGGGGATGATGCAGCCCGAGGGGCGCCCAAAATAAGGTAAGCTAAGGACATGAAATAAAAGGGATACATGCCGCAGGGACAGACCACGTGGCCTGGGAATAATGCGGCCCTGAGGGCGCTCCCAGCTAGAAATGAAACTTGAAGGATGTCACCTGATGATGTTGGGGACGAAGGGGTGTTGGTGTAGCAGACTCGGCGGGCCGCGGGAGCCGATCCTCACGAGCCCCCAGGCCCAGGGGCCTCAGGAGGCTCCGGAGGCGCTGGTGGCTCCTCGCGGGCCATCTCCATCTCTGCCAGGGCTGCGGCACGCCTGACCTCTTGAGCCTCCAAGATAGCTCTCATGAGGCGCTGGTGCGCAGCAGCCGCGTTCGTCAAGCCATAAGGCATGCGAACGTAGCTGTGGGGCGGACCCTCGCAACGTCCTACTCGCGAGGGCCAGAGGCACTCTTGAGACGCGCCTCGGTTGAGCCCCGGTATGTCGATGCAGACGCGCAGCCCACCATCCTCGCCTGGATGGGGGCCACAGCAGGTAGGCGGCGGCTGCCTCTCATGACCCTTGACTCCTGTAACTCCTGAATGGCCTTGCTGACGAACTCCTGAGGGTTTGGTCCTCCTTGCCTTGCTCCTTCTTGAGGGAAACATGCTTCGAAGCACGCCTCCATGTGGTGCCCAAGCGCCTCCCTCGAGACCTTGGCGAGGTCAGCGGCCCTCCAGGGAAGAGCCCCCGAGCCCTGCCTGAGGAGGGCGCCGGGCGCGCTTCCCTATGCGATGGAAGGAGGCTCCCCCTGAGCAGGCGCGGGCCCTAAGGGGCCTGCCTCCTGAGGGGCCGGGCCGGACAATGCCTTCTTCTTCTTGGGGGCGGCCTCGGGAGGCCTCCTGCTGCCGCGGTCTGGGTCTTCTAGTGATGCGGCTTAAAAGGCTCGCTCCAGGGAGCACACTGCGTCTCTCTCTTCGCAGGGCACCGTGATGACCCCGCCACTTCCTGGCATCTTGAGGACGTTGTAGCCGTGGTGGGTTACGGCCATGAACTTGGCCAGCGCCGGGTACCCGAGGATGGCGTTGTACGGCAGGCGAATGTGGGCGATGTCATAGTCGATGAGCTTGGTGCGGTAGTTGTCGCGTGCCCCGAAGGTGACAGGAAGGCGGACCTGCCTGATCGGGACCGTGGAGCCGTCGGTGACTCCAGAGAAGGGCCTGGTTGGCTGAAGCTGACTGTAGGGCACTTGAAGACTGTTGAACGTTTCCACGGACAGGACGTTGAGCCCTGCCCCGCCGCCGATGAGGGTCTTGGTGACCAGCACGTTGCTGATGATTGGGGAGCAAAGCATCGGGAGGACTCCGGCTGTGGCCGCGCACTTGAGCTGATCCGCTGAGTTGAACGTGATGGGGCATGCCGACCACCTGAGAGGGCGCGTGGCCTCGAGCTCGGGGAGGACTGCATTCACTTCGCGGGCGAACTGCTTGAAGATGCGTTGAGAGGCTGGGGCTTGAGCTCCACCCAGGATGCAGGCGATTACACATGGTTCCGGGAAGCCCCCAGCCCCCTCGTCCTGATGACGGTCTTCATTTCTCCTTGGCTGCGGCGGCAGCAGAGGGAGGCCTGCGTTCCCTTGCGGGTGATCCTCGCGAGGCTGATCCCTCCAGCCTCTCTCGCGAGGCGGGTCCTGCAAGCGATCCTTGCGAGGTTGGTCGCGCCACCCTTGGCGCGGGCCGCGGTCTTCCCAACGTCCTGCATTCCTTCCTCCTCCTCGGTCGTAGCCCCGGTCGCTACGGTCGGGACATCTGCCGACCCTTCCTTCATGCACGGCCCAGAGCTCTTGGCATTCATTGGTGTTGTGGGTGTGGAGGTCGTGGTACACGCAGTACCGACTGCCCTTGGAGGATTCGGGCTGATCTCTGCCCCGCTTGGTGTCTGGCTCGGCCGCGAGTACGGTAGCTCCCTTGCGCTTCACATCCTTGGCCTTGGGCTTCTTCTCTTCGGGGTTTGTGGCAGGCAGCTCGAGGAGGGAGAGGCGCCCCTCCTCAGCCCTAGCGCACTTGGTCGCCAAGTTGAACAGCTCCAAGGAGGTGCACAGGTCTTCATGAATCACCAGCTCCTCCTTCATCTTGACATCGCGCACACCGTCGGAGAAGGCAGAGATGATGGCCTCCTCCGTCACCTTGGGGATCTTGAGGCACGCGTTGTTGAAGCGCTAGATGTACTTCTGCAGGGTTTCCCCTGGTTGCTGCTTGATACGGCGCATGTCGCTCACGGCGGGTGGCCGGTCGCGAGTACCCTAGAAGTTGGCGATGAAGTGGGTGGGCATCTCGTCCCAGGAGGTGATCATGCCTGGGGCCAGATTCAGGAGCCAGGTGCGGGCTCCGTCCTTGTGCACCATGGGAAACCAGTTCGCCATGACCTTTTCGTCTCCGTTGGCAGCCTCGATGCCCAACTCGTAGAGTTGGAGGAACTCTGCAGGGTCAGCCGTGCCGTCGTAGCGAGGAGGCAGGTCTGGCTTGAACTTACCGGGCCACGCGATGCTGCGCAGCTCGGAGGTGAAGGCGCGGCAGCCCGCCGTGGCCACGGGGGGCCTTGGGCGACGGAGAGCTTGGTCCTCGGGTCCCCATGCGCCGCGGCTGGGGGCAGTGCAGGGTCTTGACGTGCTGCAGCAGGGAGCGCTCGGGCAGCTTCTCGAGGGCGAGGGACTTCTTGGCAGCTCTGCGCTTGCCGCGCTGGCGCCTGACGGAGCGGGTTCCACCCAAGGGCCGCGCGCCTTGGGGCCAGGGCACCTTCTTGAGGAGGAGGCGGCTGAGGTGCCCCAGGGGCTTCATTGCCCGCGCAGGGCGGGGTGCGGTGCAGCGAGAAGGACGGTGCGGGGGCGCCTCCGGTGGCGCGGACGAGCTCGGCGACTCGGTTGAGTCATTCTTCGTAGACGTTGTCGATGGGGCGGTAGCGCAGGAGCTCGTTTGCCGCGATGAGAGCAGCTCGGTCCTCCATGGCCGCGCGGGGCGCGCGTGACGAAGAACCAGCGGGGGTGAGCGAGGGCGTGGCAGTGCGGCCGTCCCGCCTCATGGATGGATGCTGGGACGATGCTTGTTGTTCGTTCCCCGCCGGACCGGTGGCGGCGTTGACGGCAGGTGACGGGGAACGACGAGGGCGCCCGCCGACGGGAGCCGTCTTGGCGACATGGGAAGCGAGGGCGGCTCGGCGCTCGGCGTGAGCCCAACGAGCGTCAGACATGGATGCGATGGTCGGAGAAGAACGAGACGACGGAAGGCAAATTCTGGCACACCCCTACCTGGCGTGCCAAATGTCGGATTTCGGGTTCCGGCAGACCCTTGAGGTTCGAACACTGGGGTGCGCGTGGAGATTCAACCCTCTACCGGCTTGCTCCTCGCCGAATCGCTAGGATCTAAACTACCAAACAGAACAGCACAAGAGACACAAGATTTATACTGGTTCAGGACACCATTGTGGTGTAATACCCTACTCCAGTGTGTGGTGTGGTGGATTGCCTCTTGGGCTGATGATGAACAATACAAGGAAGAACAGCCTCGCGAGGGTCTGTTCTTGGCTGGTGCGATGAACTGCTGGGAGGAGTTCAATTGCTCTATCTACTGGTTTCTTGGTGAGGATCCCGATTGCTAGGTCAGGTCCAGATGCCTCTACCCTGGGGGTGGCTAGTCCTATTTATAGGCAAAGGCCCTGGGCCTCTTCCCAAATATTGAGCGGGAAGGGCGCCAACAATTGGCCATTTTGAAGGGGAACAGCGGGTACAATTATCCTGACAAAAGTTGGTCCTCGCGTGTCAAAGGCTCTGGTGGTGACGCCGGCTTGGGCTCCACAATGACTTCCTTCCGGCTGTTGGGCTGGTCTTGGTCTTGTTGCACCGAAATGGACGGCTTTGCTTGATGCTCTCGCCTGCGCTTGCTCCCTTTGCACCAAAGAGGAAAGGAGGACACTGCGTGGGCTGGCGCCCGACTGGCGCCCATGGTCGTCATGGCTTGCGTCATGGGCACCTAGCGAGGTACCCCGCCTTGAACTCTCCGCCTCCTCGTGAGCCAGCCTGACGAGGCCGTGCCTGAGGAAGCTCCTTGTCGTCCGCCCCGCGAGGCTTTGCCCCTCGCGAGGGTCTTGAGCTTGAGTTGATGAAGATGGGCTGTGTTGGGCCTCCTTCGATCCACGCCACAGGCCACAGGCAGGCAAGTCTGGGGACCCCCGTTCCCAGAAGACCGACAGTGGATTGGGTGTACGCGCTGGAAGACGACCCTGGTTCGTTCCTCGGGTCAAGATGGGAGGAAGAGACGCCAGAAGCCGAGCCTTTTCAGGAGCCTCAAGGAAGCCTCACCAACTGCGCTAGCAGCAGCAGCTACTGGGTACCGCTAATTCCTCAGGAGCAAGCTTATGCTAACCATGGGTCGCAGGAGGTTCAGGTCACCGCAGCGGACGGCTGCCCCAGCTCAGCAGCCACGCTTCCGCCAGGAGGAGCACACTGGGGGCTGCAGGAGAGGGGCCGGGCGTCGGTGTCAAAACCGGCGGATCTCAGGTAGGGGGTCCCAATCTTGCGTCTAAGGCTGATGGTAACAGGAGTCAAGGGACACGATGTCTTACCCAGGTTCGGGCCCTCTCGATGGAGGTAAAACCCTACTTCGTGCTTGATTGATATTGATGATATGAGTATTAAAAGAGTTGATCTACCACGAGATCGTAGATGCTAAACCCTAGAAGCTAGCCTATGATGATTATGATTGTCCCTCTATGGACTAAACCCTCCGGTTTATATAGACACCGGAGGGGGCTAGGGTTTACACAGAGTCGGTTACAAAGAAGGAGATCTAATATCCAGATCGCCAACCTTGTCTTTCATGCAAAGAAGAGGCCCATCCGGACACGGGACGAAGTCTTGAGTCTTGTATCTTCATGGTCCAACAGTTTGGCCAAAGTATATAGTCCCGCTGTCCAGATACCCCCAAATCCAGGACTCCCTCAGTAGCCCCTGAACCAGGCTTCAGTGACGATGAGTCCAGCGCGCAGTTTGTCTTCGACATTGCAAGTTGGGTTCCATCTTCGAATACTCCAAAGAAGACTTAAGGATTGCGTCCGGCTCTGTAAGATAATTCCCGCACACCATCGTAGAGGGCATAACACTTCACAAATCTGATCTACAGATAATTTTTCTTGTAGGGAGCCCTTACACTGTGGCCTATCTCAATACGAACCGGTTTTCTTGGCCTGCCTCGACACGCGTTGCGAGGCAGTTTTATTGGCACGCCTTGCCAAAGCAGAGATCGTGTTCCTCTTATCGCGTGATCCTTCATCAATACGAGCACATGCTACCCCATGATGCCTGTTGGTATGACTCCATGTTTTTAGGTAAGTCCCAAGCGGTTACGCTGAGGATGCTTGATATTCAACCCCTTTATAGAGGGGCCGAGGCCTATCCCTTGTTTCTACCACGCTTGCGCCTTTCCGCATCTCGAGTTCCAACACCCGAAGCCCAAGCTTAAGCACTTCGGACCTTCAATCATGTTCGGATCCAACCTTCAAGGCCGGTGGATGATAGAGGAGGACATCACGAAGCTTAGGGAGGTCAGATACCAGACCGCCGACATCAAGCACAGGCTTCCTGCTCCAGGGCAGGTCATCCCTACTCCTGAGCCCAACGAGAGTGTCGTATTCGTTTCTCACTTCCTCCGCGGCTTAGGCTTCACCCTTGATCCCTTTGTGAGAGGGCTCATGTTCTATTACGGACTAGATTTCCATGATCTAGCTCCGGACGCCATCCTTCACATCTCGTCGTTCATCATTGTGTGCGAAGCCTTCCTCCACATCACCCCGCACTTCGGCTTATGGCTCAAGACCTTCAATGTGAAGCCAAAGATGATTAAGGGGCGACACATGGAGTGCGGAGGTGCTCTAATAAGCAGGAACGCCGACGCCCCATGGCCGGAGGGCTTCTTCCCAGAAGTGTCCGATCTATGGCAGCGGAGGTGGTTTTACATCATGGCTCCGAGAGGCACAAAGTGCGTGGCTGCCCCCAACTTCCATACGGGCCCTCCGCCTCAATTGGCGTCATGGGCCAATGTAGGACTGGATTGGGGGCCTACTACTGATGTACTAATATTACAGAGCCGCATCCGGGAGCTTCTTGAGAGGGACATTAGCCTTGTCAGCGTAATTTAGGTAATGCCAGTCCGACGGATGTTGCCGTGCAAACGCCGGCCACTCCGGATGTGGGAGTTCAATCCATCCGCAGACTATTCTGCACTTCTTCGGCATGACGCTCGAAGGGATGTGTAAGTTATTCTTCGGACCACAAGTAAAATGTCCAGACACCACCGAGGATGCGGGTCTGAGCTGCAACCGCCTAGATACCCGAGTAAGTAACCCAGAAACCGAACACTTCATTCATATTTATCATAACATTATTCTAAAAACCATCCACGTCCAGGAATGGCTCAACAAGGCGGAGAGAATCAGGTGTCCGGCGCCACTTCCCGAAGGCTCGCTTGGCCCTGCCATAGCCAAGATGCTTAGTCGTGTTCTAAGTCAAGTACCCTCGGGGAAAGACGAAGGGAAGAACAGAGAAGCAGAGCTTCACACATTGCACATCCAAACCAGGGGAATTACTACCTCCACGAAGGAGGACAGTCGCGGAGGGGAATCTAGGGTCTCCTCCCCTCGCGAGAAGAACAAGGCCGCCTCCGAAGACTTGGAGACGGAGGTGCCTAGACAAGGGAAGAAAACTTCACCAGGGGGCCCTGCCCTGAAGGGTGTCCTCACTGTGTCATGCCCACCAACGGGCCAGCCCTCAGCCGAACTGTAAGTTTAATCACAAAAACTTCTGCTTCCTCCTCCGAAAACAATAACCAAGATACATTCTTTGCAGTCCGGCTAGCAGCTCCTCTCAACAGAGTTCGTCTTCGGGGGATCTCCTTACGGAGATGATGGAGAGTGAAACCGCGCCAGCCTCTCCGCCTTATGGGGCAGGGCGACCCCGAGGTGTCATCATGGAGGAGTCCAGATTTGCCGAGGCCGAAAGCTAGTACTTAGGCCGCCCAGAGCCCTCAGCGCTCGGCTCCCACAGGGGGGGGGGGGGGCGATAAGAAGGGTCCGGCACAATCCAGCGACCGGCTGAACACGCTGTCGGGCCTTCTGGAGCAAGCCACTCTTTTGGAGGATCACCGTTCATTAATGAGCACGATGCTTGAGAAGATTTCGTCCGCTACAAGCGGATTGAATGAAGCTTTTACAAGCCTGCTCAGAGGCTTTGAGGTATGCAAGAAAATATGTAATTTATTGTTGTGGCGCATGCGCTAGGTGTGCTCCGTATAGATAGTAGCCCCTGAGACTCTGGTTGCCAGCCCTAGGCGGCAAACAGAGGATCACTTTGTTAAGTAATGATCGCGCTGAATTTATGCGCATGTGGCTAATGGTCCGGCTGCCAACCGGACCATTGAAGTCGCCGAACTGTGGTGACGGATTGATGTTGTGGATGCCGACATCGCGCTCGTGAACGAGCGGTTTAACGAGTCACAAGGTATGTGCTCTGCTTTCCTTATTTTCTATAGGAAAAATTAAGAGGAGCATAATGTTAATGTGATATGCTTGGACTATAGACGGAGCTGCTGCCGTGGAGGCCCTGAGGGCGAAACTTGCCCTAGCCAAGTTACAAGCCCGGGCTAGCAATGCAGCTTCCCTAAAGGCACCCGAAGAGTTGAGAGCCAAACAAGCTGCTCATCGCATAAGCGAAGATAAAATAGCTGAGATGGCTGTGGAGCTGAAGAACACCGCCGACCGGTATGAGCTCCTTGAAAAAGAGAATCAAGCTATATTCGGATGACTTGAAGAAGACCCTTGATGCGGCCAAGGAAACGCGCTCCGAAATTAGGGATGCGCAGGAGGAGCTTCGACAGGCCGGAGAAATCGCGGCTGGAAACCCCTATTTTTGCGGATGAAGTTCTTAGATCCGAAATACGCTCCTCTGGATCGACGCTGGAGCCTTGCAGACGCGTATGCGGATCTGGCAAAGAGTACAGCTGATGCGGCCAAGTTTTTTGAGGATCAAAAAGATAATGAAGTGGAAAAGCTGTTTGGTCGCAATTCAGTGCTCCAACGTGCTCGGTGCCATTAAGTGAAAGGATGGCTGTTGTGGCCGAGCTCCATAGGTTGTCTGGTCTTGCGATGAGATCTGTAATAGACCATCTATGGCCAAAGGGGCCGAATCCGAACAGTTATTTTGGTTTAGTGCAACAATTCCTTGGTGCCGTATCATGAATCGATGCCATGAAGAGGTCAGCGTGCATAGAGGGTGCGTGAATGGCTCTTGACCGTGTTAAAAGATACTGGACAGATATGGAGGCCACCATCATTGCAACCCAGAATCCTGCGGGAAGCCAGGATCCAGCCGAGCACTACTTGGAGCAGGTAACAGAAGGTGCTCGTTTAATAGAGGCTCCGTGCTCGAAGAATGTCATGTTCGAGTGACAAATCGTTTCATTGTAAAAACAATTTTATTTTAATCATGGAGGCTATGTTTATACTTTTCACCCGAAAGTGTTATTGTGCCTCCTGTACGACCGTTTGTTGTTCGTATGTAATCTGAAAGTTAGCAGTCGTTGGCTTCAGCCCCCATGCATAAAATGCGGGGGTGTTCGCGAGAATATGTGTAATCACACTTGATCCAACGTCTTGGTCCGTTAAGGAGGTGATCGCACGTCGAACTAGGCAACCAGACTATATAGCTTTAACACTTTCACTTAGCCATAGGAGTTTGACGGTGGGGCTACTATGTAGCCCCTGGTACCTTTGCGTGCATCCGAATACTGGCACGTGTGTACATGACCGGGAAACGGTCATTTGTTATTGCGGAGGAGTCCTAAAGATTCCGATGAGTCCTCGAGTGGTTGACCAGTCTCTCGCTATATCATGATAGTCAGTTTTGGCTTTCTCTACTGAGGTGCTCATCCGGAATAACCAGCGCACAATCGTAGTATTTCTCCTTTGGCCGCCTTAGCCGATAAGAACATAACGTAAGGTGGCAAACCCAGGAGCCGGGCAAACCCAACATTTGACCAAAGGCATGATTCGGAGCTGATGCATATAAGGCCAAACTTGCGACGCCGAACACTCCTGAAGGTATTCGGACTTTAGAACATATACTAGGCTGAAGAACGCCCTTTATTATGAACCCTGTATTTCCAGGTACATGCATTAGTCTATCGTGGCGAAATGCCAATAACGGCGGTATCCCCTGTGGGTGTAGTACCCATGGGATGTGTAAACAACAAGAGACAATAAAGAAGGTTTACACAGGGGCTTAATCTAAAGAGAAACCTTTGATCGGGGCCCTGCTGCACGTCTGCGCCTTTGTCTCTGTTGTGCCGTGTCCTGGGAGGGTATCGCATGAATGATGTCCATAAAAAGGAAAACTCATGTAGAAGAGTATGACATAAGCGTGCGAAGAGTTGACTATTATCAATGGATAGCAGAAGTGTAAGACATTGGCATGTTAATAAGGTCAAGCCAAAAGGTGGGCTTTGTTGAATATTTGAAGCCCCTGGCGTCCTCTATGGGATTACATGTATAGCGCCCAGCTCAGGTTTATATGGGCTGCCAGACTCGTCTAACTGTGTCCGTGGTCTTAACGACCGATCATGCGTTCTGATATTAGAGGCTGCTTAGTGTCTGGCTGCTAGAGCCGTCGCATACTCTTCCGCGCGTAAGGAACCCTCTGTATTTCCGCTAATGGTGATGGCGCCACGTGGACCGGGCATCTTGAGTTTAAGGTAGGCGTAGTGCAGTACTACGTTGAAGCGGGCGAAGGCCGTTCTCCTGAGCAATGCATGATAACCATTTGGAGGGGGGCGATGGTGAAGAGTAGTTCTTTGCTTCTGAAGTTGTCTGGGGAACTGAATGTCACCTCTAGTACGAGGGAGCCCCTGCAGCGGGCTTCAACGACTGGTATCACCCCTTCAAAGGTGGTGTTACTTTGGCTGATTCTGGATGGGTCTATCCCCATCCTACGGACAGTGGCATGGTATATTAGATTGAGACTACTGCCGCTGTCCATGAGGACGTGAGTGAGATGGTATCCATCGATTATTGGGTCGAGCACCAAGGCAGCTGATCCTCCGTGCCGCATACTAGTCGGGTAGTCCCTATGATCGAAGATGATCGAGCAGGCCGACCAGTGGTTAAGTTTGGGGGCGATGGGCTCTATAGCGTATGCGTCTCTGAGCGCGCATTCGCGCCTTCTCTTGGGTATGTGAGCCGCATGGATCATATTTACCGTTTTTACCTCTGGTGGGAATTTTTTCTGGCCCCCAGTGTTTCGGCTCACGAGGCTCATCCTCGTCTTCACTTGGTGTTTCCCTTCCCTTGTGTTCGGCATTTAATTTGTCGGCCTACTTAAAAATCCAACATTCTCTGTGAGTGTGGTTCGCAGGTTTTTCGGGGGTGCCATGAATTTGGCACAGTCTGTCCAGGACTTTGTTCAGGCCGGACGGTCCCTCTTTGCTGCCTTTATATGGCTTCTTTTGTTAACCGGGTCGAGAGCCCCTGAATTCGGCATTGACCGTTGTGTTGTTCGGACTTTCTTCCTTGTTTCGATGTTTGTTTTTATTGCCTCATGGCTTCCCATTGCCATCCCTAATTTCGGATGTGCCTGGGTCGTTGGTGCCTCTACGGGCCAACTAGCTGTCTTCACCTGTGCAGAAATGGGTCATAAGGCTTGTTGAGGCTACCATTGTCCTCGGCTTTTCTTGGCCGAGGTGTCTGGTGAGCCATTCATCCCGGATACTGTGCTTGAATTCTGCTAGGGCTTCGGCATCCGGACAACCGAATTTTCTTAGTGAGGAATCTATTCCAAAGCTTGCGGGCGGACTCTCTGGCTGTTGAATTATGTGACTTAGGTCGTCAGCATCCGGAGGTCGGACATAGGTTCCTTGAAAATTGGCCCTGAAAGCATCCTCAAGTTCCTCCCAACTTCCGATTGAGTTTTCGGGGAGGCTTTTCAACCAGTGCCGAGATGGTCCCTTCAAATTGAGGGGAAAGTATTTAATGGCATGGAGGTCGTCCCCACGAGCCATGTGGATGTGAAGGATAAAGTCCTCAATCCAGACCCCGGGGTCTGTCGTTCCATCGTATGCCTCTATGTTCACGGGTTTGAAACCCTGTGGAAATTCGTGGTCCAGTACCTCTTCGGTGAAGCATAGAGGGTGAGCGGCCCCTCTGTGTCTGGACGTGTTGTGGCGTGCTGTCGACTGTTGTTGTGTCCGGTGCTAATTCTGAAATGGTACTCGATCAGTCTGATCATTTTGGTGACCATAATCCTGCACCGGAGCGTGTCCTCTAGATCCATAGATGGACCTGGTCGCGCCGACCTTTTTATCCAGGAGCTCACATAAATCGTGTGCGACGTCAGTAGCTGTTCTATTGTGGTTATGAAGTGGTTGGTCCGGCCTACTGGCCGTATTGTTCTTCGGTGGAACGGCCTCATCGTTGAATTCTGGCAGCAGCTTGCACTTTGGATAGCTCTTTGTGTGGTGATCGTTGCCGTATGTTTCTTCAGTGTCTAGCACTTTTTTTCCATATGCGATTGAGTGTTTCCTGTGCGGCCTTAAGCCTTTGCTTATGCTTCTTTAGGCTTCTCGCAGTGGCCATAAGCTTTCTGTGGAGGTTATCTCATTCCAAATGTGTTTCCGGGATGATGAATGCGTCATCGTCTAGACTGTGCTCCTATCCTGGGGCGCTTTGATGAGTTCGGCCCTCGGGACCACTGTGATCGGGCGTCTGCTCCGGGCTGTGTTTTGTGTGACCTGGCTCATCCTGCTCCATCACTTGGTCCATATGGTCGTTGTTGCCTTCAGAGTTAACTGGGGTGTCGATCTTTCTAGCGCTGTTATTGCTGTTTTTACTGTGGCTGGACTTAGACCGGTGTCTGCACCATCGTTTTGGCTTTTGTCCGGGGGTTTTATCCTCTGTTTTGTCGCCATCGTCCTCTTTAGGCGTGTCCACCATGTATATATCATATGATGAGGTGGCAGTCCAGTGCCCCGTGGGCGGTGGTTCGGAATCGTCCCCTGCGCCAACGTCCGTATCGTTAGTGTCATCGGAGTCGAAGTCAAGCATGTCTGTTACATCGTCGATAGTGGCTATGAAATGGGTGGTGGGTGGGGAACGAATTTCTTCGTCGCCTTCTTCCCCCTCAGGCCGGACATAGTTCGGCCAAGTATCTCCTGACAAAGAGAGAGACCTTAGTGAATTTAGCATGTCGCCGAGGGGCGAGTGCTGGAAGAATCCGCGGCGGTGAATTCCATTACCGAGGCCCAACCATAATCGACAGGCTCAGGGGCGCGCGGACCAGAACCTACAGCCAGACATGAGTCCGGTCGTCCGAAGTCACAGGCTTCCTTGGAGGTGGAGTCTGTGCTCGGCTCTACCGCTGATGAGTGTGCGGCCTCCGAGGCGGGGTCCATCCACCCGTCTTCAGACGACGCGATCTACCCCGGATTTAGGTCCGGAGCTCCTGCTGGTGCGATATCCCGAGTATTGTCTGACGCCAGGTCTAAGCCATGCTCGTCGTGACTGTTCGGCACTGCTCGCGTAGGCCCGAATCCGTCGAAGATCAAGTCTCCATGGATATCGGCCGTGTAGTTCAAGTTTCCGAACCTAACCTGATGGCCAGGGGCGTAGCTGTCGATCTGCTCCAGATGGCCAAGCAAATTGGCCCGCAATGCGAAGCCGCCGGACACGAAGATCTGTCCGGGGAGAAAAGTCTCAACCTGGACCGCGTTGTTGTTGATGATTGAAGGAGCCATCGAGCCTTGTAGCGATGACAGAAAGGAACTCTCAATGAAAGCACCAATGTTGGTGTCAAAATTGGCGAATCTCGGGTAGGGTGTCCCGATCTATGCGTCTAAGGCTGATGGTAACAGGAGGCAAGGGACACGATGTTTTACCCAGGTTCGGGCCCTCTCGATGCAGGTAAAACCCTGCTTCCTACTTGATTGATATTGATGATATGAGTATTACAAGAGTTGATGTACCATGAGATCGTAGAGGCTAAACCCTAGAGGCTAGCCTATGATGATTATGATTGTCCCTCTATGGACTAAACCCTCTGGTTTATATAGACACTGGAGGGGGCTAGGGTTTACACAAAGTCGGTTACAAAGAAGGAGATCTAATATCCGGATTGCCAAGCTTGTCTTCCACGCAAAGGAGAGTCCCATCCGGACACGGGACGATGTCTTGAGTCTTGTATCTTCATGGTCCAACAGTCCGGCCAAAGTATATAGTCTGGCTGTCCAGATACCCCAAATCCAGGACTCCCTCATTGGGAGCCAGGCCCCTCCCCACGGCGCATGGAGCAAGGCATCCCCCGGAGGTAGGCCCTCTGCCAGGGAGGTGTTGCAAGGCCTACCCCCGGCAGAGGACCCGTGGTCGCCGAGGGCGCCGCTGGTGTCCCCTTTACCCCATAGGCATCGTCCTTGGTCCCCGGCCGCAGTCAATGGTGGTCGAGGGTGGCGCAAGGCGGGCCCCTCATCTGGCGATATGAAGCAAGGCCTGGTGCCTATGAAGAAGGCCCAGTGCCTGTGAAGCTCGCCGCCCGTGACACTCTCACGTAATAATGAGTGGGGTTGTACACGCCCCGGAGTCTCCGGAAAGCCACCCTCGGGCTTCGGGGGCTCCCTCCCACGCCAAGTGGCAGCACTTATCTCCGTGCTGGTGAGAAGACGTCGAAGACTAGACTAGGTGCCGGACGCGGCCTTTTGCTTTTTGCCTCCCTTTCTGGGGTCGACCTTCCTTGCTTCGGATTTAAGTTGAAGTTGAATTTGCATTTGTGTGTGCAGGGGGGTGTCTTGTCTTGTTCCTGTGGTTTCTTGTGTTTTGGGTTTCTGCCCTAGTTTGGAGTTTGCATAAGCTGCCTCCCCCTCGCGAGCCTCTCGCGGGCGGGGCTGGGCAAAGCACACGGGCGCTGCGTGCATGCCGTCCCACGGCCGGCACTCACTCTCGCGAGGCCCTCACGACCTGGTCAACAGGCCCCTCAGGGAACCCTCGGAGGCTCACGGCCTCACGAGCCTATTCAGGACTTGTCCTAGCTAAAGGTAAACCCCAACAACAAGCTCGCCGCAGGGCCCATAGGACCATGGAGGCACATGTTCAGCATCATTCTTGAAAGCATGCAGACGGTAGTCTTCTTACTTGAGGGGCTTCGCCTCCCAAAATGCTCTTACAACCTTTGGAGCCGTGCCCGAGATTTTGTGTGCAGGATAAATGGCAGGGGAACACGGGATCAGTCAGACATATCGCTCACCGCACCCTCTTGGTCGCCTCCAGAAGCATCACTGGCACCGCTGTCATTGTCACTGGCATCACCATCACCATCATTGGCGCTGCCGTCACCAGCATTTACCACGTCGCCACCATCCGTCGCGACTACCACCCCGTCATTGACGGAAGCAAAGGCCCTAACGAGCGCATCCATGTTGTCCTCCACCCACCGTGCCAGGTCGCCCTGGATGGCCTCGGGCACCGGGGCGATGACGGCGTCGAAGTTGAAGTGGGGATTAGTGTTCTGAAGATGGCTGAAGACGCGGGAAAATGCACGCCCAAGCAGGTTGTGGCTCCTCTCCTCGACAAGCTAACGAGCTCTCTCGGAGCGCTTCTCCAGGTACGTCACCACATCGGTGAAGAAGCGGAGATGACTGGCATAGTTGGTCACATGAGGATGCGGGGCATCCTCATCACAGATATTGCCCAGGGCCGTGTTGGCCCTGTTCCTGAGTTCCTGGAGCATGGGGCCATGCATGTGCTCCAGCGTCTGCCGTTGAAGCATTTCCTCTTTGTTCTGCTGCGCAATGGACTCGGCATCTTCAACCTATTGTTGAAGAAGAAGCAGCTCGGCACGGGTGGAGGCCAACTCAGTCTGTGCCGAGACCAGGGAGGCTACGGCGGCCCTTGCGCGCTGCTCCACTTCAGTCCGCTTGGACCTAAGGGCAGCAGTCTTGCCCGCAGCTTCGGCTTCAACCCTCTTCAGCTTCAAGTTGTACCTGCTCACAAGATCCGCGTGAGCCTCTGCCACGCGGCGGTCGACCTCCTCCTGGACTCGAGCCTCGTGCGCACCAACATCGTCCTCGGCCTGGGTAACCTAGTGCTCCCTCGTCTCCAACCGCTCCAGATCAAGGTTGCACTCGGCGGCCTCTAGCATCAGTGCTTCCTCACGTCTGCGGAGCTCCTCTTCCTCGACAGGCGTCCCCTTCAGCGACGCAAGGGCGACCTGACGCAGGTCCACCTGCTGCTCTAGGGAGGCGCTCCAGGCTTGGAGCTCCCACACGCGCTTCTCTGCGATCTCACGATGATAATCTGCTTCCCGAGCCTCCTCCAGAGCTCGAGAGCAGGCCTCAAAGGACGCCTCGGACTTTGCGTTATCAAGCTCATGCTGGTGGCGCGCGAGGTTGATGGCCACCTTTAGCTTGCGTCGCTCCTCAGTCAGTTGCATGCCCTCTGCTTCAAGGCGCGCGTCCACATCCGCAAGCTCTCCACCAAGCTGGCCCATCGCGTCCATCGCCTTCCGGAGGAACTTATGGCGAACAACGCTTCATTCGCGCGCGAGCTTCAGCATGATGCTGATGTTGTCCACCGTCGTTGGTGCCGTCGCTGGGGCCTGAGGCGGTTTGCCCCCTCTCGGCAGGGGGCTGGGTGCTGGCGCCCCCACGATCGCTGGTCGGGCCTCACAAGGGACCCGGACCGGCGTAGGCTCACCCCTTGAAGAGGATCCCAGGACGGACACCAACCAATTGCCATCCACGATCAGAGGAGGAGCCCTGGGCAGGTTGGCCACGCTCCAGGCAGGGTCGCGAAGGAAAGGCGGCAAAGGCATGGGCTCAAGACACCTTGCGGGCAGGCGTGCTTCTCCGGCTGACCCCACATTAGGGGAAGCTTCTAGGCTCAGGACGCTCAGGGCCAGCGATGAAGGCAAGGCCGGAGGAGGTTGCTTCGTGGGAGACTCCGCAGGCTTGACAGGTGGGATCCTAAAGAGTCACAATCAGGAAAGGGAGCAGCAATTGAAGAATTACAAGGATGAGGTACTTACTCGTCTATGGCGAAGTACTTCCTATGCTTCAACGGTCGGAAGGTGCGACCACTGCAACTCGAATACTCCTTCCTCTTGCGGAGTGCGGCAAAGTCCACGCGGAACCGACCCAGGCGCTCGACGTGAGGACTAGCGCGTGGCGTGGATGGAGAAGCACCAAGGCGGACAACCTCAGGGGCACCAAGCTGGGAGGAGCAATCAGGCACCACCCCCGATGGCCTGCCAAGGCCTCAGGAGCTCCGGCCTCGGGAGCCACGGGCCACGTCCCCCATCGACGACCGCCTCAGGGCGGGCTTCACGAGCTTCGGAGGATGACGCTTTGGGAAAACCGTGCGGCGTCAGCGCCATGACACCCGAGCCTCCAACCTCAAGCGATGCTTTCCCCCCCTATGCCCACTATTGGGGCAAGATCGGTGCTGGCGGCGAGGAAGGGAGCCACAGCAACAGGATTCTCGCGAGGCCCCGCAAGGCCGACCGGATACAACCCCCATTCGTCGAACAGAGGCATCTGTCCCGCGAACTCAGTCATGTTCGAGCAGAGATACAGGAGGCTACCCCCGTGTCGTATGTCGCCCGACGAGGGGTCGCCAGTCAAGACCTCAAGCACCGTCCTCAATGTTTTGGGTGCAAATTCTGTCTCCTGAAGCCTCATGCGGTCCCGGTCGCTGGTCAGGGCCCACATCGGTCGGGAATGGCGCTGGAGAGGAGCAATGCAACACGGAAGGTACTCCTTCACCACCCGAGGTGCAGTCACACCGAGATCTCTCAAGATCTTCAGTTGGAACCAGACAAAGGAGAGCTGGGGGCTCACGAGTCTCTCGTGGCCCCAGCTAGGATTGGGGACAGCGGGCAACGACGGAGGCGAGAGTAGAGGGCTGAGCACTCCGACATCCAAATACAACCACCGCGTCCGGAACCCGCTCAAGGATGGTGGGAGGTCAAAATCAATCCCCAAGGCGGCCGTCTCTGCCACGGCCTAGAAGCTCACGCATCCCGAGCACTTTGAGTGATCGGTCAGGTGCAGCGAGAAGAAGTGGCGCAAGAGGGCGACAGAAGGAGCAATGCCCATGAAGGCTTCACAAACAAAGGCGAAGACGGCAATGAGGGTAACGGATTGGGGATCAAGATGCATCATATGGATCTGGTAATGGGAAGGCACTGCATTGAAGAAGGCGGAGAAAGGGGGAACCAGACCAGCCCACAGGGCGTTGACGAAGAACCAAACCTCAGCGATTGTCATGTCAATGGAGGCGTGGGACACAGGCCATACGATCGTCTTTCCGCACTCGTTGATGCTGGAAGCGAGAGCAGTGCAGACCTTGCCCAGGGCCTCCAGGTTGAGCACCAGCGACCGGCCGACGGCGGGCTCGATTGTCGGGGACGAACTGGTTGAGGACAGAGGCTTCTTCCCCTTCTCCTTACTGGTGGGTGGCAATGGTGGAAGCAGAGCTCAAGTCAGATCGGGAGCTGAAGCAGAGATTCGAGGAAAAGGGGGGAATAGGAAGGACGTTGCCAGTAGGGAGGAAATAACTATGTAAGGCGCCGTGGCCGCCTAGCCAGGCGAATATCAGGGCAGCGTGGGGAAGCGGAGACCCCCACGTCCAATCAGTCACCACGCATCAACCAAGGCCGCAGGCTGTGCGGGCCCGAGGCGCTCCGCACTTGTCCTTTGGCTTCGCTGCTAAGCCAAGTCCGAGCAAGCCTTGGGCCCGGGGGCTACTGTCGGCGTTCTGGGAACGGGGGTCCCCAGACTTGCCTGCCTGCGGCCTGCAGCGTGGCACAACTAGTGGCCCAGTATGGCCCTTCTTCGTCAAACAACACTCAAGACCCTCGCGAGGGGCCAGGCCTCACGGGGCGGATGACACAAGGCCTCCCTAGGGGCGGCCTCACCAGACAGGCTCGCGAGGAGGCGAAGAGATCAAGGCGAGGGGTACCTCGCGAGGTGCCCATGACGCAAGCCATGATGATCAAGGCCAGGCGGGGCCAGGCGGGTGCCAGCCCACATAGTGTCCTCGTTTCCTCTTTGGTGCAAAGGGGGCGAGCGCAGGCGCGGAGTACCAAGGCATCAGGCAAAAGTTTCCATATCGGTGCAACAAGACCAAGACCAGCAGGATGGCAGGGCGGAGGTCACCATGGAGCCCAAGACGGCATCATCACCAGCACCTTTGGCCAGCGAAGGCCACCTTTAGTCAGGATAGCTTGTACTAGCTATCCCCTTTCAAAATGGCCGTTGTTGGATCCCTTCCTGCTCAATATTTGGGAGGAGGACCAGGGCCTCTATAAATAGAACTAGCCACCACAGTAGGATGGGATCTGATCCGAACCCAGTTCATCTACACACCACCAAGCACAAGAACACCTCTCCTCGCGAGGCTGTTCTTCCACTGTACTGTTCATCATCAGCCCAAGAGGCAATCCACCACACCACACACATGAGTAGGGTATTACACCGTAACGGTAGCCCGAACCTGTATAAATCTTGTGTCTCTTGTGTTGTTCATCGTGCTAGCTTAGAGATCGCTGCGAGGCTGAGGGCGTGTTTTGGTAGGGAGAGATCTTCATGCGCACCCCAGAGTTTGAACCTTAAGGGTTTTGCTAGAACCTAATATCTGACAGGCACGCCTTCCTATGCGATGGGTGAAGGTGCCGCATCCGTGGATGCGAGACTCAGCGCTGCATCCTCGGGTGATGCTCCCTCATGAGACCCTTGGCCCAGATGCAGCTTCTTCGTCTTGGGGGCGACCTCAGGAGGGAGGGCGCCGTCTTCGTCTTCTGGGTTCTCAACTGCTGCAGCCTGGAAGGCGCGCTCGAGGGAGCACACTGCGTCCTTCTCTTGGTAGGCGACCGTGATGATGCCGCTGTTGCCTGGCATCTTGAGGACGTTGTAGCTGTGGTGCGTGGCCACCATGAACTTGGCTAGTGCTGGGTACCCTAGGATGGTGTTGTAGGGCAGGCGGATGTCGGCGACGTTGAAGTCGATGAGTTCAGTGCAGTAGTTGTTGCGCTCGCCGAATGTGACAGGGAGGCGAACTTCCCCGATCGGATGTGTCGATCCGTCGGTCACTCCTAAGAATGGCTTTGTGGGGTGCAGCTGGTAGTACGACAACTGGAGCATGTCGAACGTCTAAATGGAGAGAACGTTGAGCCTTACTTCGCCATCGATGAGGGTCTTGGTGATGATCACGTTGCTGATGACGGGGGAGCAGACCAAGGGAAGCGCGCCGGCGGTGGCCACACACTTGAGCCGGTCTAAGGAGTCGAAGGTGATGTCGCACTTGGACCACTTGAGAGGGCGAGTTGCTTTAGGTCTGGGGAGCGCTGCATTCACCTTGCTTGCAAATTGCTTGAAGACACGGTGAGAAACTGGGGCCTGTGGGCCGCCCAGGATGCAGGCGATGGCCCGAGCCTCCTGGAAGCCCCCAACCCCCTCGTCCTGGTGGTGATCTTCGTTCCTTCTTGGCAGTGGAGGAAGAGGAGGCAAAGTTGCATTGCCCTGAGGGCAGTCCTCATGAGGCTGCTCCCTCCAGTTTCCCTCGCGATGCTAGTCCTGCTAGCGGTCCTCACGAGGCTGGTCGTGCCACTCCTGATGGCGGTCGCGTCCATCCCAGCGTCCTCCACCTCGGCCACCTCCGCGATGTTGGTGGGAAATGACACCTATAGGATCACTGGAATCCCTTCTACGGTTGCGGGGCGCGGAGATCGTAAGGAGAGCGGGACTAGCAGACGACACAAGGGGGATTTACCCAGGTTCGGGCCGCAAAGGTGCGTAAAACCCTATGATCCTGCTTTGGTGGATGTATTAGTGTTCTTGAGCTCTCGAACTAGCTCTAGGTGCTGCGAGGTTCAAAAGAGTCGAATCCTTTCTCCGTGTGCCGTGGGTCTCCTTTTATAGATGAAAGGGGCTGCCACAGTGGCACACAGGAGGTGGAAAGTGCTACAGCGTTGCGAGCTTATCGCTTGTATCACAGGACAAGATGCATTTAATGCGAGGCTTAGGTGTCCCTTTGGTTTATCGAGGACGAGGCGAGGCCCGTCCCGTCCGTCGCTGCTCCTCTTCGCTTCGACAGGCGCCCTGGCCAGCGATGCAGGCGGTGCCATGTAGGCAGGCAGGCAGCTGAGGTGGCATGGTAGTGGAGCCTCCACGAAGAGCTGCATGTTGCCACGCAGGTGCCTGCCCGGCTGGCTGGGTCGGCAACTGCATGCGAACGGCGGCGAAGACTTGGCTGGCTCGGGCCTGGCAGTGGCCCTGGCGGTGCGCTTGGCGAGGGTCTTGCCGGGTGGCCCAGCAAAGGTCTTGCCGTGGCGCGCTGGCTCCCGAGGCAAGGATCTTGCCGGGGGTCTTGTGGGTTCCTTCGGTGAGGATAGTTGCCTTCCTATCCTCTTTTGATCTTGAGCATTCTATGTCTTCACAAAGATCTGCATGCCACCACGGAGGTGTCTCCCGAGCACTGTCCCAACGCATTCACCTAGCATTGGTGGGCTCAAGCGTGGCTCACTTCGGCTGGCATGGGCGGGCTGCCCTGGTAAGGGTCCTTGCGGGGGGAACCTGCTACGCCTATCTAATCTTTGTGGCCTTGGTCCTTGTTGTTCCTTCAATTGTCCTTGTGGCATCGGCTTTCCTCCGGCTTCCCTTTCCTGCCCTATTATGTGTGGTCATGGCAGGAGGCTCTGACTGCCCGTGCACAAGTAAAGGGGTCAAAAGCAAAGCCCCTACTTTTGTACACCGACAGGAGCCCCCGGGCCTGGGCCACACATAAGCGCAGCATGTTGTTGGGCCAGGCCCAGAACGGTGTGCGGGCAGTTGGGGCGGATTTTTAACGTGGCCACTGTTCCGTCCGCTGTGCTTCCCCACGACCCGCGTTGAACGCGTGATGTGGGGGTCATGCGTGTGCATGACGTGGGCATGCTGGCGTCAGCTTGTGGCAGACAGTAAAGAGGCGGCTTGCATGTCTCTTAGAGACCGCAGGGCCGCCTCCCATTTACTGCCCTTGCTCGGGAACCGTCGTTCCACGCGTCCCACTGCGCCCGCCCCTTGCGCCATGTTCGCTGCATGCATAACTCGGAGAGAATGACGGGCGCACGGGATGTGGGTAGTCGCGCACGTGCGGGTCGATTCCCACGCGCCTTCAATGGAGCGGGGAGGGCGATCGATGGCCCCGCTTGTTGTCACTTCAAGAAGCCGGATTGGCCGAGAGGGGGCGGCTGAGCCTCGCCCCCGCCCCTTTATAAAGAGGGGAGCGGGCGGAACGGTTCCCCTCATCCTCTCCCCATCTGCCTCTCCCCATTCCTGCTTTCTTTGTTCTTCTGCCATGGTGAGGGGGCGTGGCGACGCTTCATCGGTGGCAGCGAGGGTTTCGGCTAGGCAGCGCATCGCTCCTCCCCAAGAGATCGTAGCGGCGCAGCTGGCTGCTAGAGGAAGGGGGAGGGGGCGAGGTCGAGGCCGTCGTGGTGCCCGACGGAGAGGAGGACGGGGCGGCGGGTCAGCCTTGCCTCCTCCAGCAGCCCCTCCTTCGATGGAGGGCCACGCCAGGGACAACCCCTGCGAATTCTTCGTCAGGCTGTGCCATCCACCGCGTCGTCGCCTTCGCCTCCGGACTCCATTTGGGCGGGAGATGGAGCTGGATCCGCCGCATGCGCTGCGGCTGCACATGAGGGGTTGTGAGAACAGTGGCACCTGGGTCGATGTCGAGTTCCCCGCCCCTCATGTCATGTATCTTCACCGAGGATGGAATAACTTCGCTCGCCTCCACAGCTTGACGGATGGGCTCGCTCTCCATTTCAAATTAATGGAGGGTGGCCTCCTCTCCGTCAAGAGCTTCAGGCACTTTGGGACCCGTGTGTGGTGCTGCGTGGAGAGCTCCTCTGATGATGAAGAATCCTCCTCAAGCGAGAGTGGCGAGGAAGACAACAGCAGCGACGACGAGGGCAGCAAGCGGCAAGATGACGGTCCGACTAGGTGTCGGGCGGCGCTCCAGGCGGCACCGGCGACTCCATCATCCGTGTCGCCGGCTCCTTGAATTTCTCGGGGTCGTCTCCTTGGGCAGCTGGCGTAGGGACCCCGCGGAAGAGGAAGAGGACGGGCGGCAAGGCCGTCAAGTCGGAGTACGCGGGCACCTACGCCTTCGTCGCGTGTTGACATCTTGCCGCCTCGTCTTCGAGCTCTGCCTCCGGCGCCGCCATGACCATCCAGCCCTTGGACGGCCACCGAGATGTTCTCTCGGTGTCTTCTGCCACTCTTAGCTTGCCTAGGTGCTCCTTTTGCCCTTCTACTTTCTTGTTCCATTTCCTGAGGAGCGGGACAAGAAAGGGATTACGGGCACCTTACATCTTTTTAGTCTTGTAAGCCTTCGGGCCTTTGCTAGCTTTGGAACTTGTAATCCCCCTTTTTCATGTTTTTCATCCCGTATGGACTGTACCTGTACGGGATGTTTTTTAATGAAAAAGTGATGTTTACCGGGATTTTCATTCGTGGGAGGAACCCACGGCAAGGAGTGAATCCTTATTATCTCTAAGACAAACGTTTTCTCGCCCGGCAACAGGCCTTGCCGTTCCCCCACTTCGCTCGACCTTTCTTACGCCTTTGGCGGAGGCAGGGATGAGGTGGGCTTAGGCCCCTCGTTCCTCTTCTTTGTTGCTGCGGCTACGACCAAATCTAGACCCAGGGTATAATCCTTGGGTGCCGAAAAGGGGGAGCACGGTAGCTTAGAGGTGGAACGGGGTTTCACTTATCCCAGTCCATAACGGAATGCATGATAGAGGATAGAGAACATATCTGGATCTGCAGCCCCCGGCAACCTTGGCTTGCCGCGGATGGATCTTTGTCCTTGCAGCCCCCGGCAACTCTGGCTTGTCGGGATCCGGACGCCGGTCCGTTTCCTTTCTTCCCAAACGGCTCAGCAGGAAAACTTACGTGCACTTGACCTCTAAGCTAGGGGTTAGCCGCCGCTAAGCTCTATCAACCCTAACCAAGGAAGAGACTCAACCTAGCATGCATGCTATAACTTAGGGTGCCAGCGCTTCGTTTATTTATGCTCAGGGTTTGCGCCTGGCTTTGTACAAAGGGTTACATGCCTTGCCGGCAAGGCTTGTACAAAAGGGTGGCTCATCGGGAGGCCCGACAGCCGCGCCTTATGGGTAAAACTTGCGAAGATGCTCGGTGTTCCAGGAGTTGATCACTGGAATGGCATCTTCGGTCTCCGGCCGGACTGCGCTGGTCCTGGTGACTCGTGTCACCCAAGAAGGGCCTTCCCACTTCAGCGTCAACTTGTTGGAATTCTTGGCCAGCTGAACATGCCGAAGAACAAGGTCTCCTTCCTCAAAGGTCCGCGCATGAACCTTGCGGCTATGGTAGCGGTGCAAGGCTTGATGGTAGCGTGCTGCTCTCACAGCCGCCTGGAGACGATCTTCCTCAAGGAGCGTCACGTCATCTTGCCGCAATTTCTCTTGCTCAAGCTCATCATAAGCGAGCACTCGAGGTGACCCGTATATGAGTTCCGTGGGGAGAACTGCTTCTGCCCCGTAAACCAGGGCAAAGGGTGTCTGGCCGGTGGCTTGATTTGGCGTCATTCTGATCGACCAAAGAACCGCCGGCAACTCATCAATCCAGCGCCTTCCACTCTTGTGCAGCCTGTCAAAAGTCTTCGTCCTTAAGCCTCGCAAGACTTCAGAATTTGCTCTCTCCGCTTGGCCATTGCTCCGTGGATGTGCCACGGAAGCAAAACAGACCCTGCTGCCGAGATCCTCAATGTATTGCATGAAGGCATGGCTTGTGAGCTATGTGCCGTTGTCGGTGATGATCCTGTTGGGCACCCCAAAACGGCACACTAGTCCCTTGAAGAACTTGATGGCTGACTGCGCTATCACCGTCCTCACTACCTCCACCTCTGGCCACTTTGTGAACTTGTCAATTGTGACGTACAAGTACTCAAAGCCCCCGACAGCACGGGGGAAAGGGCCCAATATGTCGAGCCCCCAGACCGAGAGGGGCTAGGAGAGGGGAATAGTTTGTAGGGCTTGAGCTGGTTGATGAAGCTTCTTCGAATGGAACTGGCATGCTTCACACTTGGTGACTAGTGCCATCGCATCCTGGAGGGCGGTGGGCCAGAAGAAACCTTGCCGGAAGGCCTTGCCGGCAAGGGCCCTCGACCCTATGTGGGAGCCACATATGCCTCCATGTATCTCTGCCAACAACTTTAGTCCTTCCTCCCGGGAGATGCACATCAATTTCACCCCATTCAGTCTTCTTCTGTACAACACGTTATCAACGAATTGGTACAGAGCAGACCGGCAGGCTACTCTTTCTGCCTCTTCCTGCTCCTCAGGAAGCTCTCCTTTTTGAAGGAATCGAACGGTGTGCTGTGCCCATGCCGGAGCCTGTGGCTCGACGGCAAGGACCAAAGGCATCTCTTCTACCACGGGAGCGGCCGCCTCCACGGCCATGACCAGAGGCTGCCAGAGTTGGTTGCCCTGTGGCAGGATCGGCATCCACGACAACATCTTCGCCGGCGGATCTGGGGAACTCGGTGGGGAAGTACATGCTGGGGCCTAGCTTCCTCCGCTTGCTTTGCCCGGTCGACGGCTCAACGGATGGTTGGGTTAACTGAAGCACAAAAGTACCTGGTTCCACAGGTAGCTTGAGGGCAGCACACTTTGACAGGTAGTCAGCGATGTCATTCTCCGCTCGAGGGACATGCTCCGCCTGTATACCGTCAAAGCGCTCCTCCAGTTTCCTCACCTCATCTACGTAAGCTTCCATCAACGGGTTTTGATAATCTTTGTTGATCTGCCTAACGACGAGTTGTGAGTCGCCCCTGACGATGAGCTTCTTAACTCCGAGGTCTGCCGCGATCTTGAGACCGGGAAGCAAACCCTCGTACTCGGCGGTGTTGTTGGTCGACTTCTCCTGGGGGAAGTGCATCTGGATGACATACTTGAGGTGTTCTCCGGTGGGTGCGACAAGCAGTACACCAGCACTGGCGCCTTGCAGCAAGAAGGCACCATCAAAGTACATGATCCAGTTGCGGCTCGTTTCCTCATCGGAGAGGGCGGTCTCCTGTACCTCTTTGTCAGGCGTCGAGGTCCATTCCGCAACAAACTCCGCCAAGACTCTGCTCTGAATCATCGTGGTACTTTCAAACTTTAAACCGAAACTTGACAGCTCCAGGGCCCATTCCACGATTCTTCCCATTGCATCTGGGTTATGCAGTATCCGTTGCAACAGGAGGCGGGTGAACACCGTGATCTCGTGCGCTTGGAAGTAATGGCGCAGCTTCCTCGACGCCATAAGGAGGCTGAAGAGCAGCTTTTGCACACCTGAGTACCTCGACCTAGCCCCCTGCAAGAGGGAGCTGATGAAGTAAACTGGGTGTTGTACCATTTTCTTCTTCTGCGCCTCTTCACCCGACCGCATGGGTCCTATCGTACTGGCGCCAGTCTTGCCGGGACCGAGCCTTGCCGGGGACTAAGCCTTGCTGGGGAGGGTTCCAGCCCGCCAACTGTTGACTCTGCCGCCGCTGCTGCCTCCTCACAACCTCCCTCTGCGCCACTAGTCCGGTGCTAACCACCTGATTTGTTGCCGCTAGGTAAAGCAGCAACAGTTCTTCTGGCTTGGGCGCAACCAGCACTGGGGTAGAGTATAGGTATTTTTTCATGTCTTGCAGCGCTGCCTCAGCCTCTGGGGTCCACTCAACTGGCCTGGCCTTCTTCAAGATCTTAAAAAAAGGAAGGGCATGCTCTGCGGATTGGGAGATGAACCGGCTCATGGCGGCAACGCAACCAGTGAGCCGGCGCACGTCCTTGATCCGTTTGGGTGCCTCAATCTGCTCGATGATCTTATCTGGGTTTGCTTCAATCCCATGCTGGGACACAAAGAACCCGAGAAGCTTGCCGGACGGGACACCAAAGATAGACTTCACAGGGTTCAATTTGAGGTTGATCTTGTGGAGATTCCTGAATGTTTCCTCCAGATCTTGCTCAAGTGTTGCTTTGTCCTTGGTTTTGACCACTATGTCATCCATATAGGCTTCCATATTTCTATGCAGCTGGGGTTCAAAACCATTTTGAACTGCTGTTGCAAAGGTTGAGCCAGCACTCTTCAACCCAAAAGGCATCCGTAAGAAGAAGTACGTACCACATGGGGTGATGAATGCTGTCTTTTCCTTGTCTTGTTTTGTCATGAAGATCCGGTGGTATCCCGAGTAGGCGTCAAGGAATGATAACAGGTCACACCCAGCCGTGGAGTCAACAATCTGGTCGATGAGCGGTAATGGGAAGGGATCCTTTGGACATGCCTTATTGATGTCTGTGTAGTCAATACACAGCCTCCACTTCCCATTTGCCTTGCGCACCACTACCGGATTGGCCAACCACGTCTGATGGAGTACTCCTCTCACCAAGCCTGCCGCCTCTAGCTTTCTAATTTCCTCCGTGATGAACTCCTGCCTCTCCAAAGCTTGCTTCCTGACCTTCTGTTTGATGGGCCACGCATGAGGATAGACACCAAGGTGGTGCTCAATCACCTCCCTGGGAACGCCGGGGATGTCTGTCACGACCGGTTTTCTGGGTATTAATTTCCAGAAAATGGACGTTGTGCTCACCAGCCCCAGGATTACTGTTAGCTGATGAGGCACCAAATTGGTACAGAAATTCCAAGCAAAATACAAAATATGTAGTACAAGACCATTCTGGCCTATGAGTACAACAAGTGATTTCTAGAGGTTGATGGCGGAAGCGGTTTGTGGATCATCGGTGTCTATGGGACTCCATTTCCCAACAGGAACAGCTGACCAGGTTAACTCCTATCTTCACGCGGCTGATATCATCGTTGCATAGGTTCTAGGGCTGTCGTCGCAACGCTCCTCTCCGTGCAGGAAATCTAGCCAAGATGATAGCCAGGGACAAGCCAATGAGTACTTTGAATGTACTCGCAAACATTATGAACACGGGTATAATATAAATGATAATCGTGCGCTGAAATATTCTATGATCACATCGTCAGTCATAAAATAAAATCTCTGGTGCATGCAAGCAAGTTATTTATATGCAACATGAATATGCAATAATGGGGTAGCAATAACATGCACCGATCGGGTGTCTGAAGCGACGCCTCGAAAGGGCCATGAGATGAAGCATGCCCCAGTCGGGCGTCTAAGCGACACCACATAAAGGGCTTATAAAGAAAATAACAAGCATGCCACAGTCGGGCGTCTGAGCGACACCACATAAAGGGCTTATAAGAAAATAACAAGCATGCCACAGTCGGGCGTCTGAGCGACACCACATAAAGGGCTTATAAGAAAATAACAAGCATGCCACACTCGGGCATCTGAGCGACACCACATAAAGGGCTTATAAGAAAAATAATCACAATGAATATCCAGGAGGTAGAACCGTCCCAGGGATACTCAATACTTCAAATAATATAAAGGGGTTAGTCCATAATAATGATCATCATGATCATCAAAAGTCAAAAATCATGATCCAAGTTCTGGTTTAGTAGTTTCTCCTCCGAAGACCGACACTAAGACCGACACTTGACCCAACCAAGACTGTAGTCCTTAACCATGGACACGGCTATTCGATAGGTTTAATCTCTGCAGAGGGTGTACTCTTTACCCACGGGTAACGAATTCCTTTAGTCCATCAAGACTAATTCCGTCTACGGTCTTTCAAATGAAAACACACCTGACTTGCACACACCAGCTTAACTTACCGGTGTCTGGAATCACCCACGACACTGTTAAGCAAAACTCTAAGTGGGGAGGCTACAACCTCGATTAGCATGGGATCACAAAATTTATACCGCACGCAAAACTGGGGAAGCTATCCCCTCGGCTACAACAGAAACACCCATGCCCCCTGACCGGATGACTGGCTTTAATCCATGGCCTTGGTACCCTCATCCCGGCCCCTCTGTATGGTGTGTGCTAGAAAGGGGTTGACAAATTACTGAACTGTACCCTACCTGTGGCAGGGACAAGTGGTAGCACGAAACAAGTGTGGGGGTTACTCGAACAAGACTCGATCTATGGTCGACTCAGGAGGTTTATAGTTTCCCTGCATGACATGAATAACAAATATATTTCAACCAATACAATCAACACTCATTATATCTTACTATGCCATACCGGACATAACCGTCCCGACGAAGACCGGCGACAAGCTCACTCCTACCCAAGGCAGAGGTTTTCCGGGATTCCTTTCCGGCATGCATGCAAGGTACATGAGGATGATTACCATCACAAGTATACTCATTCCCAGCAGCATGGAAATCACTAATATGCATCCATGCAAATGATCATATCACATGAAATAACAAGTCCTTCGATATGAGGTGGTGTTATAAACGTGTCAACGAACACACCAAAAATATTATGCCGGGGTTCAGAATGCTTGCCTTTAAGGTGTGGAGAGGTGGGGGTGCTCTCCAAAACTTTTGAAAGCTTTCTGCCTCTCTCCAAAATCCTATTTTTGAAAATATTGGAATTGACACACGATTTCAAAACAGCACAAAAAAGTTGTTTGAAATTTTTTTAAATAAATCTTAAAATAAACTAGACAGAATTTGAGAGATGTAGGAAAAAGAATCAATTCATTTGGAGTTATATTTTAAAAGTTATAGCCAGTCAAAGCTTTGGTCAAAAATCTGTTTTTAATAATAAAACAAAAAGAAAACGTTTCAGTCACGAATACGCTTTCTAAGTAGGGGTTACGTACTTGGGGTTTTATGCTTCCACTTAAAACACGTGGAGGCGGGGCTGGGTCTCTGACAGTGGGTCCAGGGGGCCCACTGGTCAGGTTTGACCAGTCTATTTCTCCCTCCTCTTCCTCTGCCCGAACGGCGGCGAGGCAACGGCGATCAACGCCGGCGAACGGCGGCTCCCCGCGGGCTCCAGAGGGTCAGGATGGATCCGCAAGACCTGGGCGGTCCTCCCGGTGGTCATTGGGTCGGCGGGGACGGAGTGAGCTGCCAGCGGTGAGCTTCGCGGCGGAGGAGGCATTCGGGAGCAGAGTGGTTTTGGGGCTGCGGTGGTTCCCAATCGAAATTGAGCAGGGGGAAGGTTTCAGGGGAGGAAGAGAGAGCTTCTGGTGGAGAGAGTGGAGAGGGGCAGGCTCTGGTGGTGCCAGAGTGGTCGAGACGGCGGTGGCGGTTGTGTTTGCCGGAGAAGAGGAAGACGACCCCTCTGGTCTTTCTACTACCACGGGAGGGTCAGTGAGGGCATGAGGGAAGTTCCTTGAGGGCTTGACGAGCTCGGGGCTTCCTTTTATAGCGCGACGAGGTCGGTTCCGCGGCGGTGGGGATAAGATCGCCGGCGACCGACGTTCTGTAGCAGCAGGGGGACGTGGCGGGGCTGAGGATGGCGGCATGAGCTAGCGGACGAGCGGGGCACTGCTCCAGGGCGAGCTGGCGAGCGGGAGTGGCTCGGGCGGCGCAGAGACGGCCGGGGCCTGCATGCGGCCGTCAGCTGGCCGCCACGGCCGTCCTGGCGGTGGCGCTGTGGGGTGCCAGGGTTGGTCGAGGTGGCGTGGCGGTGCAAGAGGGTACGTGGCGCTAGCTGCTGTTGGCCAAGGGCCGGAACGAGGGCGGGGCAGGACGCAGCGGCTCAGGCGCACGTGCGTGCCAAAGGCACGCTCTGGCGGGGTAGCCTAGAGTGCTCGAGCGGGGCTGGCAAGAAACCGGGCTAGGTTCGGGTTAGCAAGGGGATCAAGGGACATGGTGGATAGGTCAGGGGCTCAAGTTCACAATGTAAACTTGAAATCATGCCAAATCTGGCTATGCACTCAGGGTGTTTGACAAAATGCCACAGGCACCTAGGCTCTTCTTGGAGTGGTCAATTTCTCCAGGCTAGTGTCTCTTTGGATGCATGAGGGGGTGGTGAAGTTAGTTTGTTAAAAGGAGAAACTTGTTAGTGCAAGTTTTGCAAAACTTCAGTTCTGGACAGGAGGTGAATGGCATCATTTCATGAACCAAAAATGATCCAATGGGTGCATGCTCCTGGACATAGTGGTTTAACATGGAGGACTACAAGTAGGAGGAAGCTCATGGGTAGAGGAGCAAGTTAGCAGATGGTTGCAGTACAAATCACCAAGTTGCACCAGAAAGAAGATGAGGGTGATTCACTCAAATTTTTCAAAGAACATCACTGGATTTTTGCATAAAGTTGAATCATAAGCTACTACCAGCATCCCATATTTTTGGTGGAGGCTAGAAAGAAGTATTCAAATGAGTTGCAGTGCAAAATTGCCCACTGGACCAGAGAAGAAAAATGGGTGTAGAGCTCAAAATATTTCATGAATAAAAGATATTTTTGCATAAAAGTGATTTAAAAACATCACCTGACATCTCCAAATTTTGGTTGGAATTTTAAGTGAATTTATCAAATGGTTGTAGTTCAAATATGGCCATATAACCTTGGGAAACCATTTTTCAAGAAAATAAAGATCAAGCAAACTAATTATGTAATTAGTTCTACTAATAAAAGAAAAGTTTTTCTTGAGAGGTTAAACAAGTCCAATAACATATTTGAAAAGTTTTCACTATGGGGAAAACTCCATAATAGCAAGTGAGAAAAAGGTTCAAAAATCAAAAGGGAGCCCAGAAAATAAAAGTTTTAATTTCCTGGAAATTTTTTAGTTAATAAAACAAGGTAAAAATTTTGGGGTGTCACAATGTCGGAGGCTTGCCATGCAAACACATCGACATTCGCCCGCAGGAAGGTGACGAGCTCGCTTTCCTATTAGCCGTCAAGGGTGGAGCTGACAGTAAAGGCTCCCCCCAAGCCGTCCTCCTTGACGGGCACCCTCTTGGTCTCTGGTGGCGTGGCTCTGGATTTCTTGCTCTTGCCGGCGGGGCTCTCTAGCACATTCTCAACAGAAGCACAACACCCCGAAGAGGTGCGCTTGCTGGAGTGGGTGCAAGGGGTCTCGCCGGTCTTCTTCTCTTCCGGGGCTCTGTCGGCAGGAGCAGGTGCCTTAGCGGCAGCTGCTGCAACTGCTTCCCGGTAGAGTTGGTCGGCGCAGCTCAGCGCATCTTTCTTGTCGGAGGGGACGGTGATGATGTTCATCGGCCCAGGCATCTTCAGCATGTTGTAGGCGTAGTGTGAGGCCACCATGAACTTGGCTAGCGCCGGGCGGCCGAGGATCCCGTTGTAAGGCAAGGGGATCTCGGCTACATAAAAAACAATCCTTTCCATCCTGTGGTTCAGCTCACCTCCGAATGTCACAGGCAGCATGATCTTGCCCTTTGGCTGGCTCCTCCCCGGGTTAACCCCTTGGAACGTACCCGTCTCCTCGAGGCCTCCATCACGGATCTGCAGCCTTCTGACCACAACAGGTGAGATCAAGTTCAGGCCGGCCCCGCTGTCAACCAACATCTTTGTCACCTTGAGGTTGCGGATTGTTGGCGAAACCAACAACGGGAAGCACCCGACCGCAGTGGTGCGGTCAGGGTGGTCCTCGGTGTCGAAGATGATGGGCGTGCTGGACCATTTCAGCGGCTTCCGTGCGTCAAACGATGGCTCCACCGTTGTGAACTCACGCGCCCACTGCTTGAGTTGGCGGTGGGATGTATGCAGCGAGGCGCCGCCTTCGACGCACATGGCCTCTGTGGCTTTCTGAAACTCGTGGTCGCCGGACTCATCGTCCTCGTCATGATCATCGTCTTCCTGCTTCTTGTCGCGGCCCCGAGCGGGCCTCTCTTGCTGATTATCCTTGCCGCGGCGGCTTCCTTGGCCGCCACATTTCTTGCCGGGTCCCTCGCACCATCTGGCCCTTTCTCCTTGTCCCATTGTTCATACTCGACTTTCTACTTCTCGGCGAGCAGCTCCACTTGCCGGCAGTTTTGGAGATCATGGCCCTTGGTGCGGTGGATCTTGCAATACTGCTTGTCGGAGTCTCCTGGCTTATTCTCGGCCGCCAAGGCCCGGCAAGCGGTACACCCGGCAACCTCCTTGCTGGGGTCACTTGCCTTGGGTTTCTTGGTGGCACCAGTATCGTCAGATCCCTCGACGGCAAGCATAGTCTTGCTTCTGCGCTTCCTGTTATGGCGCCGACCCTTCTTCGCAGGGGTGGCGGTGTCATCCGTGGAGTCGGTTTCTGCACCGGCGTCTTCGCCGGGGTACTTCCTCCCCTCGTCAGCCCGAGCGCACCGATCGGCCAGAACATAAAGTTCGGCCACATCTCTGACCTTGTTCATCGTCAACTCTTCGCGCATCTTAAAGTTGCGCACGTTGTCGGTGTCAAAACCGGCGGATCTCGGGTAGGGGGTCCCGAACTGTGCGTCTAGGCGGATGGTAACAGGAGACGAGGGACACAATGTTTTTACCCAGGTTCAGGCCCTCTCGATGGAGGTAAAACCCTACGTCCTGCTTGATTAATATTGATGATATGGGTAGTACAAGAGTAGATCTACCACGAGATCAAGGAGGCTAAACCCTAGAAGCTAGCCTATGGTATGATTGTTGAGATGTATGTTGTCCTACGGACTAAAGCCCTCCGGTTTATATAGACACCGGAGAGGTCTAGGGTTACATAGAGTCGGTTACAATGGTAGGAGATCTACATATCCGTATCGCCAAGCTTGCCTTCCATGCCAAGGAAAGTACCATCCGGACACGAGCCGGAGTCTTCAATCTTGTATCTTCGTAGTCTTGGAGTCCGGCGGATATTGATAGTCCGGCTGTCTGGACACTTCCTAGTCCAGGACTCCCTCAGTAGCCCCTGAACCAGTCTTCAATGACGATAAGTCCGGCGTGCACAATGTTCGGCATTGCAGGGCGGGTTCCTCCCTTGAATAATCCAGAGAAGATCATGAACACTAGGATAGTGTCCGGCTCTGCAAAATAAATTCCACATTCCACCGTAGAGAGAATAAAATGCACACTTAGCTCAATCTGCTGACGTATTATGCGGCGTGACATCACACCGCAGCCAAGCCTTTGTTTGAATCGTTTTTTACCATACCACCTCAGCATGTTTGGCGAAGCGGTTTCCTTGGCACGTCCTGTCGAAGCAGAGATCGTGTTCCCCTTATTCCGGGATTCTCATCAATACGTGCGTGGGTAACCCAACCGCGCCATCGATGGTGGTGCTTGGGAGATAAGTGAGTTTTACCAGGCTGGTGGGGGACGCATAGTTTTGTCCGCCTATATATGAGGGATAAGGATTCACCTTCTCACCTACGCCTTCTTCCTCCTTTGCTTATCCATCACTGCGAACTCAAGCTCCAACGCCCGAGCTCGCGCATCTCGCCTCGACCTTCTCCGAATATGTCCGGAGCGGGAGGTAAATGGTTGGCCTCCACCGCAAAGGAGGAGGACATCACCAAGCTGCGCAGCGCCGGATACCTTTCCGGCGATATCGCGCATCGGCTGCCCGACGAGGGGCAGCTCGTGCCTACCCCAGGGCCTCATGAGAGGGTCGTCTTCCTTCCCCACTTCCTCCGTGGACTGGGCTTTCCACTCCATCCATTTGTCCGGGGGCTCATGTTCTACTACGGCCTGGATTTCCACGATCTGGCGCCGAACTTCATCCTCAACATCTCGGCGTTTATCGTCGTGTGCGAGGCCTTCCTCTGCATCCAGCCCCACTTCGGCCTGTGGCTCAAGACCTTCAACGTCAAGCCGAAGGTTGCGAAGGGCACGCAAGTGGAATGCGGCGGCGCCATGTTGGGCAAATTGCCCAATGTCCCTTGGCTAGAAGGGACCTTCGTGGACTCCGTCAAGGGGTGGCAATCGGGGTGGTTCTATATCACCGAGCCGCGCAAGCCCACATGGGCGGCGACCCCCGAGTTTAGATCTGGAATCCCCACGCAGCTCACCTCCTGGAAAGAGAAGGGCTTGCAGTGGGGCAATCCGGTGGAGGTGACGGGACTCCGAGCCTGCATCAAGAAGATGGTGAGCAATAGGCTCCGGCTTGTCGACGTGGTCCAAGTCATGCTCCTCCGGCAGATTCTCCCATGCCAAGAGCGGGCATTTAATTTGTGGGAGTTCAATCCGGAACAGCACCAGGCGCTAAGCGGGCTCTTCGATACAACATACGAAGGCGCTTGGAGGGTGCTGTTCAAGGGCGCCGAAGCCCCCGCATCCGCGACCGAAGACCGCGGATTCAGCTCGCAGTCTCCGACTGACGAGGTAAGTGATTCAACCCCATTACGGGACACTTGTGGTAATTAGATTGACTCTAGTGAGGTTTTAATCTGCCTCTTCCTTTGACAGGAATGGATGGAGAAAGCCAAGCTGCTTATCAGCCCGGCCCCCATGCCAGAAGACCCAGTGGATGCCCGCTTAGCAGGGCTGCTGGTTCCGGCACCGCACGTGGTGCCGGAGAAGAAGGCCAAGAAGGTGGCCGCGGGGACTCGAAAGAGTTCCCGCAATCAGGCGTCTGACGACGACGAAGACTCCTCCCCTAAAGACGAGGAGGAGGAGTATTCTCTCCCGGAGGAGGGAGAGAAGAAGAGGAAGGCTTCCCCAATCGGGGAGGCCGAAGGGTCCAAGAGGGGGAGAACCATCCCCCCGGACAGTTTCGCCAACATCAGCGTTGGCGAGGACGAGTGGCCTCCAAGGGCCAAGCGTCCGGCAGGATCGTAAGTATCCGGATCCTTGATGTGTAATTTCTTTTATGTCGCGTAGCATCCTTCTAACGCCGCATTTTGTCCGTAGTCCGGCCAAGGATGATCTCCCCGACTCATCGAGCGGGTCCTTGGCCTCGTTGGATGTGAATTCCATCCCGACTGCCTCTACCCCACGCGCCGACGAGGACGCCGAGGTGGGATCCCAAAGAGGGAGCCATCAGGAGGAGGCTCCGGAGGCGCCGTCAGGCGACATCCCGGACTTCGTGCCGGACTCTACATCGGAACCCGCAGTGGTTCCAGAGTCCGGCAAGCGGCCCCTTCGAAAGAAGGGCAGTTGGCGCCGGATAACCTGTTGGAGGCGCTTAAAGGCGCTTCCATCGAGGAAGAACACCGCACTATCATGAGTGCGGTGATTGAGAAGGTTCAGCTTGCCAAGGGCGGGCTGACCAAAGCCTGCAGCAGCCTTCTAACAGGCTTTGAGGTAAGACGTTAAAATTATGTAATGTAATACCGCATAGACAGTAGCCCCTGATGCTTAGTTCGGTGTTCGGAAAGAAAAGCCGGACTGAGGATCAAATAAGATATTCGCAGGGTTGCTAAAAATATGTCAATATGGTTTTCCAGGCTGCACTGCTGGCCTCTGCCGCATTAACGGCGGAGGTTGATAAGTTAAAGCAAGATCTCGAGCGGTCCGAGCAAGAGCTCGGCCATGCCAAGAGGCAGCTCGAGGAAAAAGAAGGTGAGTAACACCTCTTTGAATAAGTACCTTACAGAAAAGGATTGTGGTTGCGATAAAATTAACAAGGATAATCTGCGCATCGCAGGGGCCACTAACGAGGTGGCGGCCCTGAAGGATGCTGTGTCCGCGGCCGAACACAGTGCGGCCGCGGAACGGACTGAGCGAGAAAAGCAAGAGGCACGGGTGGCGGAAGTTCGGCAAGAGCTCCAGGCTCTCATGGAAAAACATGAGAGTTTGGAGCGTGACTCGAAGACTCGACAGTCCGAGCTTGCCTCGGCTCTCGAAAGTGCCAAGTCCGCCAAGGCCGAGGCCCATAAGGCCCTTCAGGAGGTTGAGGACATAAAGAAGATAGCGGCGGGTAAGGCATTTTTCATGCAAAGCAGGCATGTTAATGTAAACTACCTGACATTTACCCGAATTCGGAGCTCTCCAGGGGCGTTTGCAGATCTGCCGCGCAGTGCGTCTGACGCCGCCGCATTCTATCGTGGTGAGGAGGGGAGCTTGGCGGAGAAGGTCTTCTGGTCTCAGTATTCTGAGGCCGGCCATCCGGTGCCCCCAAGCGACCAGCTGAAGCAGCTGGTCGAACTCCACAAGGTAGCTAAGGAGGACATGAAGGGCCTCATAGTCCGGCTGTGGCCTGGACAGGCCATGCCTGGTAGCAACTTTGGCCTAGTGCGGCGGCTGGTGGATGCGTGCCCCAGGCTGGATGTAGTCAAGCGCTCCGCCTGCATTGAAGGCGCTCGTCGTGCCCTTGCCCGCATAAAGGTGCAATGGGGCAAATTGGATGCGAAGAAGCTTCTCATGGACCCACCGCCGCCGGGCAAGGAGTATCGCACGCCGGAGAAGTACTATAAGATTGTCCTGAAGGGAGCCTGCAATATTGCAGATGAGTGCTCCCGAGATGTAATTTTTGAGTGAACTCGCTGTATATTTATCCTGTGCGCTGAAAACTTCGTTCATATGCGCCATGAGCAACACTTGTTTAATTTAAAATATTACCTTCTGTGCGGCCATTTATAAAATCTGAGAGATGGCAAGTCGTTGGCTTCAGCCCCCAAGCCACGAGTGCTGGGGTGTTCGGGATAAACATGAGCACTCTTGTTCCCATTGTTGGGTCCATCAAGGGAGGCGCTCAACACAACGAACGAGGCAACCGGACTTATAATGCTTGAACACTCTCACTTAGCCATAGAATTCTATAATTTTAAATTTCGGCGAAGCCCCTGGTATTCGGAAGACCGAATCCGGGGCGCTATCCACGCCTTCTTCGGACATCGACCGGAACTTCGCTCGAAGCGGCGTGAGTCTTTAAGGACCCGAAAAAAAACCTCTCGAACAGCGACCAATCTCTCGCCTTATCATGCCAGTCAGTTTTAGCTTTCTCCACTGAGGCGTTAACCCGGCTCAACCGGGGCGCAATCGCAGTGGTTCTCCCAGTGCTACCTTAGCCGACGGAACAGAACGTAAGGCACCAAAACATGGGAGCCGGGCAAACCCAACTATTGACCCAAGACATGATTCGGAGCCGATTCATATAATGCTATTAGTTCGGGGTGCCGCACTTGTGAAAGTGTTCGGACTTAATCACACCATAATGTGGGGAACAGAAGCCCCAGGCGTATTTGGCCGTACCAAAATATACGGGTGCAAGATGTCATATAATGAACATATATAAAAGATAACGCAATTGCAATAAAAAGGTGCTGCATTATTTATAAAAGAAAGTCTGATAGTAGATCAGACTGATAGAAATAGTGCGGTAAGCAAGGGATTTGGACTAAATAAACATGTCCCCCTCCAGGGATGAGCTGCAGACTTGGTGTATATAATCGAATTTAATGCTCGTAATTGAGACCACCTGAATGTTCGTTGCGGCCTTCTTTAGTCCCTGACTGTTGTATCATGAGTTCGGCAGGTTCGCCACCGGACAGGGCTTCTGGTTGACAGAGTCCTGTGCACATAAAAGAAGAAGAAAAAATAAAAAGGAAGGGAGGCGCACTTGTGAGCCCCTGGTGTGGTCGAGCCGCACTCTGGGTCCATTGTGATCGTGCCCCTTTCCCTGCACCCATGGTATCTCCAAAGCATAATGATGTACGCGGAGTGTTATTCTTGTGGTTATGCGCGGGTGAGGGTTGGGGCCGCATTGCTACGCGTGCTCTGATCGCGCCAGGTGGTCTTGGTTGGTGTTGCTCCGGGCGCGCTTTGCTGTATCCGGCTTTTTAACTGCCGGACTCGAGAATTGCCTGAGAAGGCTGCTCTGTACTTCTGCCGCGAGAGCCGCTGTATGTTCCTCCGTTCGAAGGGAGCGTTCCGTATTCCCATTGGCCGTGATGACTCCACGAGGGCCGGGCATCTTGAGCTTTAGGTATGCATAATGCGGCACCGCATTGAATTTTGCAAACGCGGTTCGTCCGAGCAGAGCGTGATAGCCGCTGCGAAACGGGACTATGTCGAAGATTAACTCTTCGCTTCGGAAATTATCCGGGGATCCGAAGACCACTTCCAGTGTGACTGAGCCTGTACAGTTGGCTTCCACTCCTGGGATGACACCTTTAAAGGTTGTCTTTGTAGGTTTAATCCTTGATGGGTATATGCCCATTTTGTGCACTGTATCCTGATAAAGCAGGTTCAGGCTGCTACTGCCGTCCATCAGGACTCTCGTGAGGTGGAACCCATCGACGATTGGGTCTAAAACCAATGCGGCGAATCCGCCATGGCGTATGCTGGTTGGATGGTCTCTTCGATCGAAAGTGATCGGGCAAGAGGACCATGGGTTGAACTTTGGGGCGACTGGCTCCATCGCATAGACGTCCCGTAGTGCGCGTTTCCTCTCCCTCTTTGGTATATGGGTCGCGTATATCATATTCACCGTCCGCACTTGTGGGGGAAAAACCTTCTGTCCTCTATTGTTCGACGGCCGGGTCTCTTCCTCGTCGTCGCTATTTAGCCCCTTGTCATTGTTTTCGGCAATTAACTTGCAAGCCTGCTTGAACACCCAACAATCTCTATTGGGGTGATTAGTTGGCTTTTCAGAGGTGCCATGTATCTGGCATAAGCGGTCGAGTATTCGGTCCAGATTGGACGGACCCGGAGTGGTTCTTTTAAATGGCTTCTTCCGCTGACCGGGTTTAGAGCCTCGGAATCTGGCATTGACTGCCGTATCCTCCTTATCGTCGCCGTTAATGCGGCGCTTGTTTTTGATTCTACGTGACCTGCCGTTGTTGTCCTTAGTATCCGGACTCCCAGAATTTTTGCGGAGATTATTGCTGCGGGCTAGCCAGCTGTCCTCTCCCGCACAAAAGCAGGTCATTAACAATGTAAGGGATGCCATTGACTTCGGCTTTTCCTGCCCCAGGTGCCGGGCTAGCCATTCGTCCCGGATGTTACGTTTGAAGGCTGCAAGGGCCTCTGCATCCGGACAGTCGACGATTTGATTTTTCTTCATCAAGAACCGTGTCCAGAATTGTCTGGCCGATTCGTCTGGCTGCTGAATGATGTGGCTTAGGTCATCAGCGTCTGGTGGTCGCACATATGTGCCTTGGAAGTTATCAAGGAACGCGGCCTCCAGGTCTTCCCAACACCCAATTGACTCTGGGGGCAGGCTATTAAACCAATGCCGAGCTGGTCCTTTAAGCTTGAGTGGGAGGTACTTGATGGCGTGGAGATCGTCGCCGCGGGCCATATGGATGTGGAGAAGATAGTCTTCGATCCACACCGCGGGGTTTGTTGTGCCATCATAAGATTCGATGTTTACGGGTTTAAACCCTTCGGGGATCTGATGATCCATTACTTCGTCAGTGAAGCATAACGGGTGTGCGGCGCCCCTGTATTGAGTGATATCACGACGCAGCTCAAGAGAGCGTTGTCTGCTGTGTTCAGCCCGGCCGGGGTTATTGTATCCGGCACGACGGTATTCGTCGTGGGTCGTAGGGCGCCCACGTGATCCATAGATGGATCTGGATTGCCTTGCTTTGTCCTCCAATATGTCTCGCAAGTTCGGCGTGTTCCCTCTTGGCTTCGTACTTTTGGAGCGATGCCGGGGTACAGTCTTGGCTGGGGTCCTGGATGCCTCTCTGTCACGACCACGGGGTGGTCGGTCAGCCATATCGTGCGCTGGTGATGGAGGTATGTATGCTTCCTCCTCCAATCGGGGGAGCAGCTTGCGTCTTGGGTAACTTTTGGAGGGACGTTCGAGTTTATACTCTTCGGCCGCGAGGACCTCGGTCCATCGATCGGCCAGCAGGTCCTGATCAGCTTGAAGCTGCTGCTGCTTTTTCTTTAGGCTGTTTGCTGTGGTGATAAGCCTGCGCTTGAAGCGCTCTTGTTCGACGGGATCCTCAGGTACGACGAATTCATCATCGTTGAGGCTTGCTTCGTCTTCGGAGGGAGGCATATAGTTATTATCCTCAACCCCTTCGTCTGCCGCCCTCTCGTGGGGGCTTGCTTCTGCATCCTCCTGCGCTGAGTCTTGCTGGAGGGGATTGTCTTCGACGCTCTCCGGATTGTTATTGTCTCCTGTGCCGGAATCTCCATTCTTGCTGTGGCGGGATTTAGAGCGGCGCCGGCGTTTGGGCTGCTTCTTTAAAGAGTCTGCCTCCGCTGCTTCTTCGCCATCCCCTTCTTTTGGGGTATCCACCATGTATACGTCATATGACGAGGTGGCTTTCCAGTGCCCTGTAGGCGCTGGTTCCTGTTCGTCTCCGGCATCGTCGTCCATAGCGTCGATGTCATCGGAGTCGAAGTCTAGCATGTCGGTTAAATCCTCGACAGTGGCTACAAAGTGGGTGGTGGGTGGGCTCTGAATTTCTTCGTCGTCCGTACTCCAACCGTCCTGGCCATAGTCCGGCCAGGACTCTCCCGATAGCGAGAGATGTTTTAATGAATTCAGGATATCGCCAAAAGGCGAGTGTTGGAATATGTCCGCGGCGGTGAATTCCATAACCAGCGCCCAATCCTGATCGATTGGTAGGGGCGCGGGAGGTTCGGAGTCCGGCAAGGAGTCCGGCGCCTCGGAATCACGAGTTTCGCCGCGGACAAGATAGGTGTTCGGCTCCATCGTCGTGGATGTTGAAGCCCCCAGGGCGGCGTCTATCCACCGGCCCTTGATCAGGGTGATCGGCTCCGGGCTAATGGCCGAAGCTGATCCGTGTGCGGCCACCAAGGCACTGTTCGGCAGCAGAGCTAGATCATGCCCATCGTCACAGTGCGGCGCGCTCGGCTGTGGCTCGAGTCCGTCGAGGATCAAGTCCCCGCGGACATCGGCCGTGAAGTTTAAGCTTCCAAATCTGACCTGACGGCCAGGGGCGTAGCTTTCGATCTGCTCCAGATGGCCAAGAGAATTGGCCCGCAGTGCAAAGCCGCCGAATACGAAGATCTGTCCGGGGAGAAAAGTCTCACCCTGGACAGCATTGTTGATTGAAGATGCCATCAAGCCTATCGGTGACGACACAGAGGAACTCTCAATGAAAGCACCAATGTCGGTGTCAAAACCGGCGGATCTCGGGTAGGGGGTCCCGAACTGTGCGTCTAGGCGGATGGTAACAGGAGACGAGGGACACAATGTTTTTACCCAGGTTCGGGCCCTCTCGATGGAGGTAAAACCCTACGTCCTGCTTGATTAATATTGATGATATGGGTAGTACAAGAGTAGATCTACCACGAGATCAAGGAGGCTAAACCCTAGAAGCTAGCCTATGGTATGATTGTTGAGATGTATGTTGTCCTACGGACTAAAGCCCTCCGGTTTATATAGACACCGGAGAGGGCTAGGGTTACACAGAGTCGGTTACAATGGTAGGAGATCTACATATCTGTATCGCCAAGCTTGCCTTCCACGCCAAGGAAAGTACCATCCGGACATGAGCCGGAGTCTTCAATCTTGTATCTTCGTAGTCTTGGAGTCCGGCGGATATTGATAGTCCGGCTGTCCGGACACCCCCTAGTCCAGGACTCCCTCACACGTTCTGATGGAACGCACTGATCACGGCGGCAGGATGAACGTCGGGGATGTTGTACTGCACTCGGCTGAACCTTTGGATGTACTTGCGCAGGCTTTCTCCTTCCTTCTGGGGGATGATGTGTAAATCACTTGCCTGGCCATGAGCTTGGTAACCTCCGGTAAAGGCGCCAACAAACTCATGGCACAGATCCACCCAAGAAGAGATGGAATCCACCGGCAAGTCCATCAACCATGACATGACATTTGGCTTTAGTGCCAACGGGAAGTAGTTGCTAAGCACCTTATCATCACGGGCCCCAGCAGCTTGCATCGTGATGGTGTAGATGCTGAGGAACTCTGACGGGTGAGTCTTGCCGTTGTACTTCTCGCCAACGTCGGGCTTGAACGTACGGTGGGAGGGCTACTGGAACTGCCGCAGCTCATGGGTGAAAGCCGGACAACCCACCTGTAAGGTAGGCCACTATAGGCTCCCGGCACTGGGTGGTCTGTAGCAGGCCCTTCCCGCCTGTCCGACTGGTGGCGCGCGTCGTGTCAACGCTCGATCATAGTTCGAGCGTCCTCCTGAGCCCGCTCCCGAAGGAATTGACGCCGATTGCGGTTGGTTCACGGGTCGGACGACGCGATGGAGATATCGTCTCGAGCGTTGTCGCGACGAACCGACGCCTGGGGTGGCCGGGACGGAGGAGGGGAGTGCACCGTGGCTGCATCGCCTCCAGCACGGTCTCTGCTGGCACGCGGTGGCCCAGTGGAGCGACAGCCTACGGGTCCCGCCGGACGCAACTCATCATTGTTGGCAATGCCGACGAGGCTCCGCATGGTGGCCCTCCACTCGTTGAGCTTCTCCGCGACGGGAGGAAAATCGAGGAGAAGCTACGCGCGCTAGGGCTTTCGCTGGCGTGGGTGGAGGCGAGAGCTGGGTGGACCGCGATGCGCCTCGACTTCTAACTGCATTAGAAGGAGCTGCGTCATGGCTCCGCAGTTATTCGCCACCTCCATCAGCACCTCGGCGCGCATGCTGGCCCTCTTCTTCATGTGATGGACGCACGGGACTCTTCCCAGGGCGGCGCGCAGGGCCACCGACAGGGTGACGCTGCTCAACACGCACAACCTGGGAAGAGCGCGCCATTGGCGCCAATGTCGGTGTCTTGGAGGTCACCGTGCTACCGCTTGGCGGGATGGCGGCTCCCCTGGAGGGCCCCGTGCCGCCTGCAGGGGGCCCGACTCCACCTCCGGAGCCCGCGACCGGTGGTTTGTCGCCTGGCGTGTGAACGATGCCGCTTGCCAGGCCAGGACCATCGGGGTGATGTAGATGTTCGCGGGCCACGCCACGGGTTCTCTCCATGACTGGCCCACTGCTGGTCCGCGCCGGTACCAACCAGGTCCCGGACGAACCGATCGCCATGGTCGTCTTCTTCTTAGGAGCCATGGCGATGGAGAACATCTAGGTCAACTGCTAGGCTAGATCCTCATGATTGTGTGACCCCTACCTGGCGCGCCAAATATGTCGGTGGGAAAGGACACCTATGGGATCACTGGAATCCCTTCTACGGTTGTGGGGCGCGGAGATCGTGAGGAGAGCGGTACTAGCAGACGACACAAGGGGGATTTACCCAGATTCGGACTGCAAAGGTGCGTAAAACCCTATGATCCCCCTTGGTGGATGTATTAGTGTTCTTGAGCTCTCTAACTAGCTCTAGGTGCTGCGAGGTTCGAAAGAGCCAGATCCTTTCTCCGTGTGCCATGGGCCTCCTTTTATAGACGAAAGGGGGTGCCACAGTGGCACACAGGAGGTGGAAAGTGCTACAGTGTTGCGAGCTTATCGCTCGTATCATAGGACAAGACGCATTTAATGCGAGGCTTAGGTGTCCCTTCGCTTTATCGAGGACGGGGGCGAGGCCCGTCCCATCCGTCGCCGCTCCTCTTCGCTTTGACACGCGCCCTGGCCAGTGATGCATGTGGTGCCATGTAGGCAGGCAGGCAGCTGAGGTGGCATGGTGGTGGAGCCTCCACGAAGAGTTGCATGTTGCCACGCAGGTGCCTGCCTGGCTGGCTGGGACGGCAGCTGCATGCGAATGGTGGCGAAGACTTGGCTGGCTTGGGCCTGGCAGTGGCCCTGCCGGTGCGCTTGGCGAGGGTCTTGCCGGGTGGCCCGGCAAGGGTCTTGTCAGGTGGCCCGGCAAGGGTCTTGCCGTGGCATGCTGGCTCCTCCGGCAATGATCTTGCCGAGGGTCTTGTGGGTTCCTTCGGTGAGGATAGTTGCCTTCCTATCCTCTTTTGATCTTAAGCATTCTATGTCTTCACAAAGATCTGCATGCCACCACAGAGGTGCCTTCCGAGCCCTGTCCCAACACATTCGCTTAGTGTTGGTGGGCTCAAGGGTGGCTCACTTAGGCTGGCATGGGGGTCTTGCCGGGGCTACTGAGGCTGCCCTGGCAAGGGTCCTTGCCGGGGGAACCTGCTACGCCTATCTGATCTTTGTGGCGTTGGTCCTTGTTGTTGCTTTGATTGTCCTTGTGGCTTCGGCTTTCCTCCGGCTTCCCTTTCCTGCCCTGTTATGTGTGGCTGTGGCAGGAGGCTCTAACTACCCGTGCACAAGTAAAGGGGTCAAAAGCAGAGCCCCTACTTTTGTACACCGACACGCGACCGTAGCCTTGATGGTTGCGCTCGTGGCGTCGACCGAGGCGCCTGTCGTGCAGAGCCCTGAGCTCCTGGCAGTCGCTGTTGTTGTGGCTGTAGACGTTGTGGAAGGCGCAGAACGGTCGCTTGCCCTTGGATGACTCGGGGTGGTCGCAGCCGCGCTTGGTTTCTGGCTCGGCCGCGAGCATGGTTGGCCCCTTGCACTTCGTGTCCTTGGTCTTGGTCTTCTTGTCTTCTGGATCAGCATCAGGGAGCTTGAGGAGGGAGAGGCGTCCCTCCTTAGCCCTTGCACACTTGTTCGCCATGTTGAACATCTCCAGAGCGGTGCATAGATCCTCATGGATGGCTAGCTCCTCCTTCATCTTGACATCATGGACGCCATTGGTGAACGTAGAGATGATACCCTCATCAGACACCTTGGGAATCTTGAGGTGAACGTTGTTGAAGCGCTGGATATACTTATGCAGGGTCTCTCCAGGTTGTTGCTTGACGTGGCGCAGGTCACCCGCGGCCGACGAACAATCGCGAGTGCCCTGGAAGATGGCGATGAAGCGGTTGCGCATCTCCTCCCGGGAAGAAACCGAACCCTCGATCAGGTTCAGGAGCCAAGAACACGCGCCATCCTTGAGGGCCACCGGGAACCAGTTTGCCATGATCTTCTGATCGCCGTTGGCCACCTTGATACTCAGCTCGTAGAGCTATAGTAACTCGGCGGGGTCTGCGGTGCCGTTGTAGCGTGGAAGCAGGTCAGGCTTGAACTTGCTCAGCCAAACGACGTTGCGAAGCTCCGTAGTGAACGCGCGACATCCTGCCGTGGCCATCGAAGGTCGTCGAGGGGGTGGAATGTGGTCCTGGTGCACGCGCACCGCCACCTCATGTGGCGCCGCGCGAGCCTGGTGCTGGGGTGCTGGAAACACGCGTGCTTCTCCTTGGGGACGTTGCACCACCTGGCAGCTCACGTCATCCCGAGTCGGCGCCGTGAGCTGTGGGTCGCGCCGCAGAGCCATACGCGTTGGATCGATGATGGCGCACCGGGCCGGAGGTGGAGGAGGAGCCCCGTGCGTGACGTCGCCTGCTGCAGGTGGTTGCTGAGGCAGCACGCAAGCTGGCCCGTTGGAGCCCCCGTGTGCGACGCTGATGAGCTCGGTGATCCGCTCAAGCCACTCCTCGTAGATATCACCCACCGGATGGTACCGAAGAAGCTCCCACGTCGTGAGCAGAGCGGCATGCGTGTCCACCTGGCCACGCCTCGCATTGGACAACGAAGCTGCTGGGTTCAGTGAAGGAGTAGCGGTGCGGCCGTCACGGTGCACCGAGGGGTGTAGCGATGAAGCTTGCTGCTCGTGGCCGGCAGGGCCCGTGGTGGCATTGGCCACCGGAGAAGGAGCGCGGCGGGCACAGACGTCCCCCGCCGGTGTTGTCTAAGCAACACGGGCGGCGATTGCAGCCCCACGCTTGGCGCAAGCCCTGCGCGCATCGGCCATGGAGGTGTCAGAGTGGTGACGGATCGAACAACAGAAGAGAGGATTCGACGCACCCCTACCTGGCGCGCCAAATGTTGGATTTAGGGATCCGACAACCCTTGAGAGTTTCGAACTCTAGGGTGCATGTAGAAATCTCAACCTACCCATCCTGCCTACTTGTGATCCTCCTAAGCCTAGCGCATCGAGCTCAAAGAGACACAAAGACACAGAGATTTATACTAGTTTGGGCCACCGCCAATGGCGGAGGTAGGGGGCGAGCAGGGGCCTAGCCCCCCAACGATCGAGCGAACATGAAGTACCTACTATATAATTGACGATACATAGTCAGGTACACATGCATTTGGCCCCCCATAATTATCTCAGTGTCCAATAGTAGTAGTAAGAAAAAAAAGGCCCGTGTGAAAAAAGCCCACTAATAGCGGCCGATGGGCATTGGCTCTACCGCTCTAGGCTAGCTGGCTAGCTTTCTGGTAACTATACATCCATAATTAGCGTATACATGGGATTAGTCGCCGCCGCCGTTCCAGTTTTCGACACCCTCGCCCCCGTTCGCCTCTCGCCCTTCTCGCCCATCGCCCTGCTCTGCTCGGCTGCTCCTCCCAGGCCCCAAGCCTGCTTCTCCTCATCTCCTGCCTCGGTGGCTCCTGCTCTTGATTCTCGATCAGGGATCAGCCAATCTAATTCACATATTCAGGTAAATGGCTGCTGCACTTGTCAATTCTTCCTGCAGTCCCGCTTCAATCCACGAACTAGCAAGTCAATTCTCATCCTGTTATCCTGTATCCGTGTCGAAATGGTGCTCAAGATTTTTTTTGCTTTGGTAATTTGGTTGTGTAATTTGTGATTCTATGGTCTTTGATTCTATGAAGAGTTCCCCGTTCCCATCTTTCACATGTCCACAATTATCATGATAGTGTTGTACTGTGTGTGCCGGTCAGTTCTTATTTTGTGATGCAAATTATCCGTTATCTTGTATTAGTTCCTATCTGCGATTATGTCGAACTTATATAGTATGTTAATTCTCCATGACTCCAATCCAATCTGCAGGTAGCAGCTATGAAGAGAAAAGCATGGCCAAACACCATTAAGATTAATGCTTTTTTTAAACTGGTTGCTTCAAGTTCTCAACCTACTGAAAGATTAATCGCTGCTCCAGCAAGGTTAGCACATCTGACTCTACGAATCTCTCCCTGTTCTCATCTTCTCCTGGTGTTGACACTATAAATCAGATTTTACTTTTTTTGCTGCATGATCCGAGATGTCCCAATTCTCATCTTCTCTCGGTATTGAAATTATACATCAGATTTTACTTGTTTCGTTGTGTGATTCGAGATGCTACAAAGAGTTTATATCTTCTACATGTCCTATAAATTATTGTGATGCAAATTATGTTATACGATTCCTTATCTATCCGTGATGCCAAAATTTTCTATGTCGAACTTATACAATATAGCTAATTTTGTGATTGCCAATTTGCCATTTACGATTCAGCAGTTATGGAGAGAAAAAACGCTGCCAAACATCATGAAGATTAATTCATTTTGAAGCTGCTTGCTTTCGAGCTACCTACTAACCTTGTTTTATTTGACCGGATTTTTTTCTTAAGTTGGCTTGGCCCCCCCTATACTCAAATCCTGGCTGCGCCCTAGGCCACCGCTGTGGTGTAATACCCTAATCCTGTGTGGTGTGGTGGATTGCCTCGAGGGGCTATGGATGAACTTGTACAGTGGATGAACAAGCCTCAAGAGGTGAGGTATTCTTGAGCTGGTGTGGTGCTCTACTTGTTCTGATCTCGGTCCTTCTCCCCCTCTTCTATGGTGGTGGCTAGGTCCTATATATAGTGGCCTTGGTCCTCTTCCCAAATATGAGCCGGAAGGGATTCCACAACGGCGGGATTTGAAAGGGGACAAGTAGTATAGTCTATCCTGCCAAAAGTAGTCGTCGCTTGCTAAAAGACTTTGGTCATGACGCTGCGGTGGGGTCGGTGATAACCTCCGTCCTGCCATCCTGGCGGTCTTGGTATTTGCACCAGAATGGAAACCTTTGGCTGATTCCTCGGGACTCCACGCCTGTGGCTTGCCTCCCTTGCACCGAAGAGGAAACCTACGCTCTACACCTGCCTGGCACCCGCCTGGCCTTGGTCGTCATGGCTCATGTCTGCTGAGCCTCATGAGATAACTAGCATAGAACTCTCCGCCCCTTAGGAGCCCTCCTGAGGAGGCCATCTCCTTCAGGGGTCTTGGTGTCGTTCGCCCCGCAAGGCTTGGCCCCTCGCGAGGGTCTTGCGATGTTGGTGTTGAAGCTGGGCCGTACCAGGCCGTCGATGAAGCCATGCGGTGGGCCACAGGCAGGCAGGGCTGGATACCCCCGAATCCAGGACACCGACAGCGGCATGGCCGTCGACCGCCAAACCAACCATCATGCCTTCAGCCTTGATTCCGCCATTGTGTGACTCCATCCCGTCGTCGTCCGTTGGGGGTATGCCGGTATGTGTGGGTAACTAGCTAGTAACTACGCCAGTAGCGAGTCACCACCGCCGGCCATTGGTATGCTTATTTATAGCTAGCAGCTGGCTAGGGGATTGGGGATTTTACAATTCACCCCTATGGAGCACGGGAAGCCTTCGCCGGAGCGCGGGAAGACTAAGTGGAGCACTCAACCCGACAATCGTATGCAGTGTCACGTGTTATCGCACATGTGTTACCATAATGAAATGTATGTGTAACTGACTAATCATCGCACACAAGTACTCGCACACGCATCTTGTGTGATACTCCTAGCCATCGCAAGTAACTAGTTTGCAGTTTACAAAGTTTTTTCTACACACAGAATTGCACGCAAATTAACTCCAGTAACCGTCTGTGTTATACATTCTCATCGCAAACAGTTCTTCCGAGAGGGCTGTTTGCCGCCTATCACACACATCTTGTTTACACGAATCATTTGTGTTCTTTTGGCTCATCGCAAACAGTTCATCCAGGTGAACTGTATGCCGCATATCACACACATCTTGTTAAGTTGAACCGTTTTTGTTGTGTTCCCTAATCAAAAATAGTTTGTCCGAGTGAACCTTATGCCGTATATCACACACACCTTGATCTGGCTAAACGTTTTTGTTGCTTTCCCTAATAGAAAAAAGTTCACCCAAGCAAACTGTATGACGTATATCCCACACACCTTTATATAGCAGCCCGTCTCTGTTGTTCTGCTTCATCGCAAACAGTTCGTGTGGATTAACCGTATGTCACTCATCGCATACGCAACTGTAGCATGAACCTTGTTTGATGTATCCGCCATCGCAAACGTTTTGCATCTTTTTTGACGGTTTTATAGCATTACCGTTTGAGATTAATGCATCACACAAAGTTTCATCGAAGGGTCTCTGATTGGACTGTCGCGTTTGGACCATCCTGCAGTAGTGTGTTGGTACTGCTTGATACGTCCATTTTTTCATCATGCTTTTATATTTATGATTATTAAATTAGGGGCTGTTATTACACGTTATATCACAATACTTATGCCTTTTCTCTCTTATTTTATAAGGTTTACATGAAGAGGGAGAATGTCGGCAGCTGGATTTCTGGACTGGAAAAGGAGACAATATTACAGACCTATTCTGCACAACTCGAAAAGTCCTGAAACTTCATGAAGATCAGTTTTGAAATAAATAAAAATTATTGGGCGAAGAAAGCACTAGAGGGGGGCCACCATCCAGTCACAAGGGTGGAGGGCGCGCCCTACCCCCTGGGCGCACCCTCCTGTCTTGTGGGCCCCTTGGTAGGCCCCTGACGCCCATCTTCTACTATATGGTGTCTTTTGCCCTGGAAAAAAGAAGAGTGAAGCTTTCGGGCTGAAGCGCCGCCGTCTCAAGGCAGAACCTAGGCAGGACCAATCTAGGGCTCCAGCGGAGCTATTCTGCCGGGGAAACATCCCTCCGGGAGGGGGGAAATCATCGCCATCGTCATCACCATCAATCCTCTCATTGAGAGGGGGTCAATCTCCATCAACATCTTCACAGCACCATCTCCTCTCAAACCCTAGTTCATCTCTTATATCCGATCTTTGTCTCAAAACCTTAGATTGGTACCTGTGGGTTGCTAGTAGTGTTCATTAATCCTTGTAGTTGATGCTAGTCGATTTATTCGGTGGAAGATCATATGTTTAGATCCTTAATGATAACTAATACTCCTCTAATTATGAACATGAATATGCTTTGTGAGTAGTTACGTTTGTTCCTGAGGACATGGGAGAAGTCTCGTTATAAGTAATCATGTGAATTTCATATTCGTTCGATATTTTGATGAGATGTATGTTGTCTTTCCTCTAGTGGTGTTGTCGGAGTAATGGGCCACGGGTAGGCTAACCCGAGTCCCAGAACCTTTCAAGGCATCGGGGCAGACTGCGCCCCTCAACTACCTACGGCGACTCTAAGATGAGCCGAGTCCCAGAAGGCGACTCCAAGATGAGCCGAGTCCCAGAAGGCGACTCCAAGATAAGCCGAGTCCCAGAAGACGGTTCCGAGAAGAGCCGAGTCCCTGAGGCGACTCTCGTCTCGGCCGAGTCCCAGAGGCCACTCCGAAGAAGCCGACTATGGGGAGTCGGCCCGCGACTCCCAACCACCCGGTAATTAAAGACGAGCATGGCCACAGTACGCCGTACTCACGGAGATCTCCGCCCGGCGCAGCACTGTTGCCATGCTAGCCCTGACATCAGCCCCTGGGGCGGGGCCCTGTACCCATGACGCCTTGTCTGTACGGCCCAGAGACGGCAGGGCCTACCAGTCAGCGAGAGCACCGAAGACGGCTGGCACGCTGAGAGTCAGACCCGTTGGGAGTCGGCCCCCCGAAGCCGGCCGGCTCCTCCCACGGGCCCCACGCGCCATTAACCAGATGCGACCGGGGGATGGCCACAGTGATCGCCCGCAGGCGGCGGCACAGTTGCCATAACCCCATGACCAAGCCCGTGTCATTAGAAGCACGGCTACAGTAATCTGCAGCCGACAAGTCCCGCCCACGGCAGGCGCGGGCTGATGCCCTCGTACCAGGCTAGTCGGCGGGGCCCACCAGTCGGCGGGCCCCAGGAGTCGGCGGAGAAGACGGCGCCTGAGAGATAGACGACTGGGACCCGCGCCCAGCCGGATTTACCGTTGTAGCCCTGGGGGTAGGCCTATATAAACCCCCCAGGGCACCCATGCAAAGGATTGGCATCCAGTAGCATTAGATAGAACACGAAAGGAGGGAGAGAACTAGCCTAGCCTTCTCCTTCCTCCAGAAACAGCTCTAGGAGCACCCTTGTATTCACTTTGCCTTAGTGATCATGCGGAGACCCCGCAGAGCAGCGGTAGGGGTGTTATCTCCTCGGCGAGCCCTGAAGCTGGGTAAGATCTGCCAGCGTGCATGTCTTCGCCTCATCCCATTTCCAGGCACCGGCGATGTTCTACTCGCCCCCACCATGATAAGCCATCCTTTGGCATATGTCGCACCCAACCCCCAACATTTGGCGCCCACCATGGGGCGTGGTGCACCGTCATCCGGAGATCTGTTCTAGACGGGAACCCTCTTCCTCCCTGGCGAGCGCAGCCAGCCAGGCTCGCCAGATGGAGTCTGCAGCCTCGCCGAACTTGTCGGCGAGGTTCGACTCTCCGACGAGCCTGCATCCGACGCAGGCACGGGTGGCCCCGAGAGTCTCCTCGCGGGCCTCCTCGACCAACTACACGTCGCCGGCGAGCCTGCCGTGGACTTGGAGTCCGTAGGCTCCACCGACCCGATGCTGGTCGACTCCGACACCGAGTCGCTTGACACTTTCCCCACCAACGTGGCGGTCTACGACGAGCCGCTTCCTCACGAGGAGAGTGGCGGAAGCGCCGTCACGGAGGTGCTCGTCATCAGTCACGACGAGCGCTCCGGTGAAGAAGCTCAGGACCCGCTCACCGCAGCCCTGCAAGACCTAACTGCGCCCATTCCAGAGGACGCAGACGTCGAGACGCTGGAGACGCGCCGCCTTCAGATCATCGAAGGCGCAAAGAGGCTGGCGAGCATGAGGCGCTTGTCAGAAGCCTACCAACGCGAGATGGATCGCGCCGTAGGCGGCTCGCCGGCTCCAACTGGGCCGAGCCGCCTAGGCGCGGTCTGGCAGCACGGCGCGACCATCGCCAAGTTGTTCAGGGCTAAACGCCCCGTATACGCCACCCCTGCAGAGAACATCCGCGCTGCCCAAGCGGCGACTGACGAGCTGAAGAACTTTGAGGGCGAAGAGCGCCGCATGATGACAGAGCGAGTCTAGCAGCTCCTCGATGCGGTTGCTGCGCAGAACGCGGCCGGCGGCCGCGCGGATGCGCTGCAGCAACCGAACGACGATTTGCCTCCCCGCCGAGATCAAGGCGCGACATCTCGGACACCGACTAGCGGAGTCCGCGGAAGGAAAGAAAAGGAGCCAGCTGTCAGTCGCAGTCGGACTCACATCACCATTGAGCGCGACCAAGACGGTCGTCCGAGAGCAGTAGAGCGGCGGGATGACTACCTGCCTCCCCCACCAAGAAGAGAGCGGCGAGTTTCCCTGCCGCCTGTTGAGCATCCGACTCTTGGCGGCCGCCTCGGCCATCGAGAAGGAGTCGGAGAGAACGACGCCCGCCATTGGATCGACCGACTCCACCGATCCCTGGTGCTGGAAGAAGAAGACGAGCTGGGTCCGCCTTGCTTTGGGCCCCGCATCAGAGACGAGCCCTTCCCCAAAGGGTTCATGCTCCCCCAAGACACACGCAAGTACACCGGCTCTGTGAAGCCGGAAGACTGGCTGATAGATTACTCCACGACCGTCAGCTTAGCGAACGGCAACAAGCGGGTTGCCGTGAAGTACGTTCCACTCATGCTCCAGGGCACGGCCCGGACGTGGTTGAACAGTCTGAAGCCCCGCAGCATCAATAGCTGGGTCGACTTCACCGAAGCCTTCATCCGCAACTTCACGAGCACGTACAAGCGACCTCCCAAGCCGCGCCAGCTTTCCTTGTGCGTGCAAAGCCCTGATGAGTCAATACGCGACTACCTCACGCGCTGGGGCGAGCTTCGGAACTCCTGCGAGGGCGTGCATGAGGTGCAGGCTATCGAGTACTTCACTGCCGGGTGCCGAGAAGGCACCCTCCTCAAGCACAGGCTCCTCTGCGACAAGCCAGAAACCCTCGACGAACTGCTGATCATAGCAGACAAGTACGCTACAGCCGACTCCTCCATGAAGACAGAGATTCAAGTCAATGCGGCTGGCAAGGTGGCTCGTCAGGCTCCCAGAACTCCAGCAGGAGACACCAGTCAGCGACAACAACAGAGCGACAACAAGCGCAAGGCCCAACCGCCGGCTTCCAACAGTCGGCAGGCTGCGACAGTCGAAGATCAACAGCCGAAGGGGCAACCTCCGGCCAAACGGCAGAAAGGCGGCAAATCCAATTGGTTACCCGCCTTTCCCTATGAGCAGACTCTGGATGGTCCCTGCAAGTTCCACAATGGCGCGTAGCCATCAAATCACACCACCCGAAAGTGCCACTGGCTTACCAGAATCGCCAAGGGAGACGACATCCTTCCCCCTCCGCCTGCTGGGCCGCCGCCTCCGCCGCCACCCCAGCAGCCGGCTGCTCGGCCAGTCGGCGCAGTGCAAGACGAGTACCCAGAAGAGCATGGAGCCTACGTGGTGTTCACCAGTGTGGCTGATGATCGACGCAGCAGACGGCAGCAGCAGCAAGAAGTAAACGTAGTGGCAACAAACACTACAGAGTTCATGCATTGGTCTGAGAGGCCTATCAGTTGGAGCAGAGCGGATCACCCAGAGGTGATGCCGAACCCGGGCTCCAATGCCCTGGTCCTAGGTGCCACCTTGGCCACTGATAGGCGGCCCGCCCGCTTTTCGAGAGTGCTGATAGACGGAGGCAGTAGCATCAACATCCTGTACAAAGATACTATGGAGAAGCTAGGAATCAAGCAAAGACAGCTGCAGAGCAGCAGGACTGTGTTCCATGGTATTGTACCCGGCCTTTCCTACTCACCAATCGGCAAGATCCTGATAGACGTCCTCTTCGGAGACAAAGATCATTTCCGCCGAGAGCCAGTCTGGTTTGAAGTAGTGGACCTTGAAAGCCCATACCACGCACTACTTGGCCGACCTGCCTTGGCCAAGTTCATGGCGGTTCCGCACTACGCCTACCTCAAGATGAAGATGTCGAGTTCCAAGGGAATTCTGACCGTAGCCGGCGACTACAGGAAGTCGTCCGCCTGCGCGGCCGAGAGTAGCCGGCTGGCCGAGTCCCTGGTGATCGCAGCTGAGAAGCAGCTCTTTGACCGGGTCGTGGCGATGGCTGGAAAGCAGCCAGAGATGTCGCCCGACCCCAAGGAGTCGGAAGCTGAGGGCTTGTTCAAGCCAGCCAAAGAGACCAAGAAGATACCCTTGGACCCGGAGCACCCAGAGAGGTACGCTGTCATAGGTGCAAACCTTGACAGCAAATAGGAAGGCGAGCTCATCGATTTCCTCCATGAGAATCGAGACATCTTTGCATGGTCCCCCAAAGACATGCCAGGTGTACCGACAGAATTCGCCAAGCACAAGCTACATGTCAGGCCAGATGTGAAACCCATAAGGCAGCCCTTGCGCCGCTTGTCAGAAGAGAAGAGAAGAGTTGTTGGGGAAGAGATAGCCCAGCTTCTTGCGGCCGACTTCATCATGGAGGTGTTTTTTTCCAGAGTGGCTGGCAAACCCGGTTTTGGTACTAAAGAAAAACAAGCAATGGCGGATGTGCATTGATTACACAAGCCTCAACAAAGCCTGCCCAAAGGATCCGTTTGCCCTGCCAAGAATCGATCAGGTGATAGACTCCACAGCCGGATGCGAGCTGCTGAGTTTCTTAGATGCATATTCAGGATATCACCAAATTAAGCTGAACCCGGCAGACAGACTGAAGACCGCCTTCGTCACGCCATTCGGAGCCTTCTGCTACCTGACGATGACGTTCGGCTTAAGGAATGCCGGCGCCACCTTTTAGCATTGCATGCAGAAGTGCCTCCTCAAGCAACTCGGTAGGAATGCCCATGTCTACGTAGATGATGTGGTGGTGAAGACGGAGAAGCGTGGGACGCTGCTAGAATACCTCAAGGAGACCTTTGAGAACCTGCACCGATTCCGGATCAAGCTCAACCCTGAGAAGTGCGTTTTTGGAGTACCAGCCGGCCAACTCCTTGGCTTCCTGGTCTCTGAGCGCGGCATAGAGTGCAACCCTGTGAAGATCAAGGCCATCGAGAGGATGGAGGTACCCAGCCGACTGTTAGATGTGCAAAAGTTCACCGGCTGCTTGGCGTCCATCAGCCAATTCATCAGTCTGCTGGGCGAGAAAGCTCTGCCTTTGTATCAATTGATGAAGAAGACCACCTTTTTCGAGTGGAACCACAAGGCGGATGAAGCATTTCTCCAACTGAAGAAGATGTTGACTACTCCTCCTGTGTTGGCGGCTCCGACTCCTAAAGAGCCCATGCTCCTGTACAACGCCTCCACCAGCCGAGTAGTCAGCACAGTCATTGTAGTCGAACGCAAAGAGGAAGGCAAGGCGCTCCCTGTCCAGAGACCGGTATATTACCTGAGCGAGGTACTGTCGACCTCCAAGCAGAACTACCCCCATTACCAGAAGATGTGTTACGGTGTGCATTTTGCCGCCAAGAAGCTGAAGCCTTACTTTCAAGAGCATCCAATCACCATGGTTTGCACGGCTCCGTTGGCCGAGATCATTACAAGCCGAGACGCCTCCGGCCGAGTAGCCAAATGGGCCATAGATCTGGTTCCTTACACCATCTACTACCAGCCCCACACCACCATCAAGTCGCAAGCACTGGCCGACTTCCTCGTCGACTGGGCCGAGACCCAGTACCTACCGCCAGCGCCCGACTCCACCCATTGGCGGATGCATTTCGACGGCTCCAAGATGCGCACCGGCCTGGGAGCCGGCATTGTCCTCACTTCCCCTAAAGGCGACAAGCTCAAGTATGTGCTGCAGATCCACTTCACCGCCTCCAACAACGTCGCCGAATACGAGGTACTAATTCACGGACTCCGGCTTGCCAAAGAACCTGGCATTCTCCGGATTCTGTGCTATGGTGACTCTGATTTGGTGGTCCAGCAGTCATCTGGCGACTGGGACGCCAAGGATGCAAACATGGCGAGCTACCGTTTCGTGGTGCAGCAACTCAGCAGATACTTCGAGGGGTGTGAGTTCCTTCACATGCCAAAAAACGACAACGATCAAGCAGACGCCTTGGCACGAGTCGGCTCCACCCGCCAAGCAATACCTTCCGGCGTTGCTCTTCAACACCTCCTCAAGCCGTCTATCAAGCCTTCACCAGAATCAGACTCCATCTTTGTGCCGGCTCCTCCCGAAGAAGTCGGATCCGACTCAAGAGCCCCAGCAGACGGCCCCAAGAAAATCATAGTCGAAGCCCGCCCGGGGACTTCAGAACCCGGCCCGGGGACTGCGCCAGTTGGCCTGGGGACTCCGTCAATCCAACAAGCGGCCGCAGACTCCAGCCTGCTGCCTCCCAGCCCATCCACCCTTGTCCAAATCGCTATGGTGGCAGTTGAAGAAATAGCAGCACCCTTATGGGCACAGCCCATCCTCAAGTTTCTAGTGAACAGAGAGCTGCCGACTGATGAGATCTTGGCTCGGCAAGTGCAACGCCGAGCGGCAGCATACACCATAATCAACAGAGAGCTGGTCAGGCGCAGTTTCACTGGCGTCTATCAGCGCTGCATAGAGCCAGAGCAAGGCCAAGCAATTCTCAGAGACATTCATCAGGGCGAGTGCAGCCACCATGCAGCTTCAAGAGCACTCGTCGCCAAAGCCTTTCGGCACGGCTTCTTCTGGCCGACTGCCCTGGAAGAGGCTAAAGAGTTAGTCCAAAAATGCAAAGGTGCCAGAAGTTCCGCTCCAAGCCACTTCAGCCGGCTTCCGCGCTGAAGACAATCCCCATCGCCTGGCCCTTTGCAGTTTGGGGCCTGGATATGGTGGGACCATTCAAGATGGCCCGAGGCGGCCTAACTCACCTGCTTGTCGCGGTGGACAAGTTCACCAAGTGGATAGAGGCAAAGCCCATCAAGAAGTTGAACGGCCCGACTGCGGTGACTTTCATCGCCGACATCATGGTGCGGTATGGCATACCGCACAGCATCATCACCGACAACGGCACAAATTTCGCCAAAGGCGCCTTGGCTCGTTTCTGCGCGACACAGGGCATCCGACTGGACTTAGCGTCCGTTGCCCATTCGCAGTCAAACGGCCAGGTGGAGCGAGCAAACGGCCTCATCCTGTCCGGCATCAAGCCTCGTTTGGTCGAACCACTTGAGTGTTCGGCCGGCTGTTGGGTTGAGGAGTTACCAGCCATCCTCTGGAGTCTGCGCACGACTCCAAACAAGTCAGCCAGCTTCACGCCTTTCTTCCTCGTCTACGGTGCCAAAGCCGTCATCCCGACGTACATAGAGTTCGACTCTCCACGAGTCACCATGTACACCGAAGAGGAAACTGAAGAAGCACGCCAAGACGGCGTTGACCTGCTGGAAGAGGGCCGGCTGTTGGCACTCAGCCGGTCCGACATCTACCAGCAGAGTCTACGCCGATATTACAACCGAAAGGTCAAGCCAAGATCGTTTCAAGAGGGCGACCTTGTGCTCCGGCTGATTCAGCGAACAGCCGGCTAGCACAAGTTGTCGGCGCCTTGGGAAGGCCCCTTCATCATCAGCAAAGTGCTGGGCAATGGCTCCTACTACCTAATCGACGCTCAGAAACCTCGAGCGCGCAAGAGGGACGACTCCGGCAAGGAGTCAGAACGGCCATGGAACGCAAATCTTCTCCGAAGATTTTATAGTTAATGCAGTATGCACCATGCTATCCTTTGTATTAAAGTACCGAGACTTTGGGCCCCCGAGACGAGCTCGGGGACTGCCATTTTCGTTATCTGTATGATAAGAATTATGCCTCCGAGTATGCTACTCTTTTATGCCGCTTGGCACCGGGTTCGACTAGTCAGCCCGGGGACTCGCCGTCTTGTGCTATGAAATGCTTCCTGCAGTCGGACAAGTAGTGTGCTGTGCTTAAGCCATCTCCTGTCGAACGCTGCAGCTCGCAGAGCGACTGTTGGTACGCAGAGTATAAGCAAGAACGAGTGCACACATGAAAAAATGGCTAAGGACTCAAAGCGTACGCATAGCCCAAGCCGGCTCCCAGCCTCTCTCAGCGGAGCCGACTCTCGAATAGTCGGCTCGCCGCCTTCTATCCCACTTGTTAAAAAACTCTAAAAAGGTGAAGTACTTACCTTCCCTAAAAATAGCCAAGCATTTGACCTGCGGCAGCCGCGGAGCGACTGTCCGTCTCGCAAAGCAGCGACTATGGGAAGGCGGCAAAGGAAAAAGCCAAAAGAGCAATCAGCAAGGAAAGATAGAAGGCAAACAGATATTTACATAAGCAAAGGCCTCCGGCCGAGTTCAAAATACACCCCGCGGGTGGAATTGTGCAAATTAACAAGTTCTTCAAAGACTATGAAAACAGATAAAGAAAGGACAAGACGGCAGCCTAAGGAGCAGCAGACGGGTTCGGCGGGTCGACGGAGACGGCGGTGTTAGGCGCTGGGGCGGCCGGCTGGGCAGTCTCGGCTTGGTCGCCACCGGTGGCAGCCGGCCCAGTCGGACGCGGCTCGTTGCTAGAGGCACGATCGAGCTGAGGCTGGTCGTCCACCCTGTGTTCTGGCGCCTCCGTCTCGTCCTCGTCCCCCGCCTCGTCTTCCTCCTCGGTGCTGGAGCCGATCACCTCCGCCAAGTCTTCGCCATAGTCGGGGTTCATCCCGAACCACTCCGGAGGCACCTCCTCGCCGTTCGCGGCCCGCTCGGGAACGAAGACGCTGTTGTCAGTGTAGTCGGCGATCGCCGCCGCACGCTCGATGAGGGTGCCTTCCACAGCCGCTAGTTCTGCCTGGGCCTCTGGCCGAAACGTGGCCAGCCAGTCCAGGTCCAGCCCTGGATACCAAGCCTTGACAAATTCCAAGGCCCAGCGCGCTCCAGCCCGGGCCGAGGAACCCTTCCAAGCCTCAAGACGGCCGGCTGCGACCTCTAGCCAGTCGGCAGTTCGACTGGCGGTGCGCAGTGCCGGCATGCCTGGCCACAGGGCGAAGATCGTCTGAGCCCCGGCACGTTGAAGCCGGCGCAGCAGCTGATGAGCCGGCCGCAGACGGGTCTCGATGCTCAGTAGCTGCTCGTCGATGGTCAGGGGGGCGTTGGCGGCTTTCTCCTCGCCATTCGCCCTCCGCGTCTCGCGATCAGCCTCGATGGCTCGATTGACCGCTTGCGAGTGGCCAGGGAGGAAGTCTGCCCAAAACAGAAAGAAGCTGAGAGAAAATAAGCAGTCCGCCCGACTTGCAGTCGGCAGCTCAAGGAAAGAAGGAAAAGAAATTCACCATCGACGATGTCCTCGATCTCGTGGAAGCCGGAAGTCAGCATCACCTCCCTGTTGGTCCAGGAGGAGTGCTCCATCTCGAACTCGGCCAGGAGGGCGGTCTCTTTCTGCCCCGCCTCGTCCTGAGCCGCCTTCAGCAGCTCCTTCTGCTCCGCCAACTGCTCAGCCAGCGAGTCGCGCTCTTTGGCAAGATCGCCGCACTCTTCCTCTTTGGCGCGAAGGGCTGTGCTGACTTAGCCCAACTATTCCTGGAGAGCGGCATTGGCCTCTGAAAGAAACAAAAAGAAAAGACGTTAAGTCGTCAGCAGCAAAGGTCGCCGGGAAGATCCGGCCCGACTACTCAGTAGTCGGCCCGAATATCGGGGACTACAGCCCGCGGGTGCGCCAGCGCGCCCCCGCGAAAAAGAAGAAGAACTTACTCCGGCTCTCCGACAAGTCGGCAGTCCGCTTCTCCAGCCGCTCAATGTTTCGGTTGTAGGCGGTGACGCAGAGGTTGTGGTACTCCTGCGACAAAAATCAGACGAAAACAAAAATGAGGAACTCGCCAGATTGAGTTCCGGGCCGCCTGCGCAGCAGCCGGCCCGAAACTCGGGGACTACACCCAGTGCGTGCGCTGGCGCGCCCCCACAGAGAAAAATGAGAAAAGGCAAAGTCAAAAAAGAAAAAAAACGTACTCGGATAGACGCTCACGATGCCAGATGCGCCCTGGTGCAGCCCTGGATGGCTTCTCCTTCAGCTCGCAGCTTCGCCTGCACATCCAGGAGCGCCCGGTTCAGCGGACCGTCATCGCCTCCTCGCACCCATCCAGTGGGTGTAGCGCTTGATGCCTCGGCATCTGGAATGGCCGAGCTGGCGGCGCCGGTTCCCAAGGGGCGCGGCTCCGAGACCGCCTTCGCAAGACGGCGGCGCGCCGGTGAGGCGACTTGAAGACGCAGCCTCGCCACCGCCTCGTCCTCAGCCGGCGGCACTGGAGGGCCCGCCGGCTGCTTGCCATGCGGTGGAGGCGGCGGTGGCGGCGAGGCTGTGCCCGACGCAGAGGCCTCGCCTCCGTCCCTCTCCACGATGGAGTGCTCCCTGCCGACTTCTCTAGTCTGCCCCGTGAACTCCGGGGGCGGCGGCACGGAGCTCAGTGGGACGACTAGCAACGCCGACTGGCGGCGCGCGGCCTCCTCGGCCCGCTGTTTGGTCGCGGCGGCGGCTTCGGCCTCCTCCAGCCTCTTCTGGGCGGAGGCCGCCGCCTTCTTGGCCTGCGCTTTCTCCAGGCGGTCGGCCTCTTCCTCGTCGCGCTTCTCCCGCGCGTTGCGCTCCGTCGCCTCCTCGAGGTCGGCGGCGGGGTCAATCCGCCGGGTGTTGGCGGACGTCTTGGCCGACCCCATGACAGAGGGAACGTCGACCCTCTCAAGAGAAAGAGGGGCCCTGAAGCAGAAAACAGAATGAAAAAGACTCGGAAAGAATTCGTCAAAGAAAACAAGAAAAAGGCGGCGAAGGCTTATGCAGAGACTACTGGCGGCTTCTTCACTTCCTTGCGGAAGCGGTTGGCCTTCGCGACCGCCTCCTCCCGCTTGGTCGCGGTGGCCGCCCCCTTGAACTTCTTCGCGCCGACTTGACCGGTCAATCCGGCGGAGGTGCTCGCGCCTGGATGGCCGACTTTGGGTTGGCGGCGCGGGATGACTTCCCCTTCGGCGTCGTCTTCTGGTCCGCTCCCCCTCCTCCGCCTTCGGCGTCGGCCTCCATCGCCGCCGCCCCCAAGTCGGGGTCCTCGACATTGCTCTCCACTCTATCTGGAGCGTAGTCACGTGGCTGTCCGGTGGCGCCGGCTGCGGGCGGGATAAGTGGGTTCTGACTCGAAAAAAGCCAAGAAGATCAGAAGCCGGATTCGGCCACGAAGAAAAACAAAAAGCAAAAATATACGACATACCGCAGGAGGGGGGTTGGCACGCGAGTACGGCTCTTTGCCGGACTGCCAATCTTCTGCGAGCTCGCAGTTCGCGATGTGATTCACCATCTTCACCACCTCTGCGTGGGGCATGTCCCAGGTGCACATCCGACTCTGGTCTCGGCGGCCGCTCATCAGACTAATCAGATGAGGTCGGCCTTGGAGAGGGAGGACTCGACGCGCCACGAAGGCGGCCAACAAGTCGGCCCTGACCAGGCCTTCCGACTGTGTCAGCACCCGGAGTCGTGCGATGGCGGCGGCGCCGGCGGGAGTCAACGACTGGGCCCGGTGGGACCAACTGGGAAGCCTCCCAGCCGGCGCGCCGGCTTCGTAGGGCGGCAGGTTGACCTAGTCGCCCTCCGCGGCGACGTTCTTCACGTAGAAGTACGAGCGCTGCCACATCTTCATCGATTTGATCAGCGGGATGGAGGGGAAGGGATTGTCGGCGGTTGACCTGCGCATTGCGATGAAGGCGCCGCACTGAGCCGGCATGCCGGCGACGTGCGTGCCGAGCTTGGATTGAAAGAGCTCTCCCCACATCTCGACAGTGGGGAGAACGCCAAGGAAACCCTCGCATAGGGTGGCGAAGGCGGCCAGCAGCACCACCGTGTTGGGGGTGAGGTGGTGCGGCTGGAGTCCATTGAACTCCAAGAAGGAGCGGAGGAAGCCGCTCGCCGGCAGGCCCAGGCCGCGCATAAGGTGCGAGCGGAATATAACACGCTCGCCCTCCTGCGGCGCCGGCCTTATTTCCCCCGCCGGCGGGGCGCGGGCTCGCACCAAGTTCGCGCCGGGGAGCCGGCGCGTCTTGCGAAGGTGCTCGATGGCGCCGTCATCCACTTCGGAGCCGTCCCAAACGCCGGAACGCACGGCCGGAGTCGCGGCGGCGGAGGAAGAGCTCATCGTTACGGAGCGGTGCGGCGTGGTGCGGCGATGGCTGAAGGAAGAAGAAGCAGGAGGAGGCGGGGGAGCAGGGAGGAATGGGCGCGTGTGCTTCCCGTCCAGCCCCCCCCCCCCCCCCCGCCTACTTATAGGCCTGCGGGCTGAGAAGCCGATGGGGCAGCGTGGGATTAACTGCGCGCAGGACCCCACGCCCCCCACGATTTACCCACGAAGTTACTGCGCGCAGTAACATCGTGGGAAACCCAACCGCCCGCATGGCCACAACGGATCCGTTCGTGCGCCGAGGCGCGGTAGTGGCGGGCCCCGCCTGACGGCCAGTCCCGTCGCGCGCGTGGGCAGGCAGACTGCGTTTGCCATGTGGTGCCGAGCGACAGGGCCGAGGCGGGCGACCGCGGGGAGCGTATCAGTCACGCTACCTAGTTCCCGCCGCGAACGAAACTCCCAAGGGGCAAGACGGCCCTCGACGAATCCGACTCCAGCCAGTCGGTCTGAACATGCCGGTTCTCGTAAAATCCGACTTAGGCCAATCGGCTTGGAGGAAGGCGGCCACCAAAGCTTGCTTTCCCCCATCTAAGGAATGAAACTGCTGAGGCGCATGACGTATCGACCTTGGAGCCTCACCAGCTTCGGGGACTACTGTCGGAGTAATGGGCATCGGGGCAGACTACGCCCCTCAAGTACCTACGGCGACTCCAAGATGAGCCGAGTCCCAGAAGGCGACTCCAAGATGAGCCGAGTCCCAGAAGGCAACTCCAAGATAAGCTGAGTCCCAGAAGGCGACTCTGAGAAGAGCCGAGTCCCTGAGGCGACTCTCGTCTCGGCCGAGTCCCAGAGGCGACTCCGAAGAAGCCGACTATGGGGAGTCGGCCCGCGACTCCCAACCACCCGGTAATTAAAGACGAACATGGCCACAGTACGCCGTACTCACGGAGATCTCCGCCCGGCGCGGCACTGTTGCCATGCCAACCCTGACATCAGCCCCTGGGGCGGGGCCCTGTACCCACGACGCCTTGTCTGTACGTCCCAGAGACTGCAGGGCCTACCAGTCAGCGAGAGCACCGAAGACGGCGGGCGCGCCGAGAGTCGGGCCCGTTGGGAGTCGGCCCCCCGAAGCCGGCCGGCTCCTCCCACAGGCCCCACGCGCCATTAACCAGATGCGATCGGGGTATGGCCACAGTGATCGTCCGCAGGCGGCGGCACTGTTGCCATAACCCCATGACCAAGCCCGCGTCATTAGTAGCACGGCTAGAGTAATATGCAGCTGACAAGACCCGCCCGTGGCGGGCGCGGGCTGATGCCCTCGTACCAGGCCAGTCGGCGGGGCCCACCAGTCGGCGGGCCCCAGGAGTCGATGGAGAAGACGGCGCCTGAGAGACAGACGGCTGGGACCCGCGCCCAGCCGGATTTACCGTTGTAACCCTAGGGGGTAGGCCTATATAAACCCCCCAGGGCACCCATGCAAAGGGTTGGCATCCAGTAGCATTAGACAGAACACGAAAGGAGGGAGAGAACTAGCCTAGCCTTCTCCTTCCTCCAGAAACAGCTCTAGGAGCACCCTTGTATTCACTTTGCCTTAGTGATCATGCGGAGACCCCGCAGAGCAGCAGTAGGGGTGTTATATCCTCGGAGAGCCCTGAAGCTGGGTAAGATCCGCTGGCGTCCATGGCTTCGCCTCATCCCGTTTCCAGCCATCGGCGATGTTCTACTCGCCCCCACCATGATAAGCCATCCTTTGGCATATGTCGCACCCAACCCCCGACAGGTGTTATGTGAACGTCGACTAAATGACACTTCATCATGATTTGGGCCTAGGGGAAGGCATTGGGAAGTAATAATGTCACAGCCCTAGATCAATCCTTGTTTAACTTTGCTTGATCATCATGCATCATGTCTAAAATTTTTGAAAGTTGAATTGAGGTTAGTTGAAACCCTCAGAAATCACTTCAGAAGTAATCAACATTAAAATCTTCTTAGATGAGTCCAAGAAAATGTCCCTGTTATTCTATATAAATATTGGAAAGAGGTAAAATTAAAACCAATATTTTTGAAGTCTCGGGGATATTTATTTTGGGTAGTTGAGTTAATCCAATAATGATTTGCATTGGATTTATATTTATTATATATTAAATATAATTCCATTAATTCTGGAAGCTTGTGAGTGGCTTAGTATATATTCTAACAAGCCATATAACAATTTACAAAAAATATTAAAATGGTTTAGTATTTATTTTAAACCAGAACATAAAAACAAAATTAGAAAACAGAAACTAAAATAGGAAAAGAACAGAGACTCACCTGGACCCACCAGAGCCAGCCCACCAGCAGCCCAGCCCAGCAGCCACTTCCCCCTATCTTCTTCCTCCCTGGACAAAAGGACAGGGGCGTGTGCCCCGCGCGCGCGGCCACGCGCCCCGGCCACCTCCTGCTTCCCGCCGCCTCCCCAACGTTGCTTTGGACGCCACACAGTCCCCTGCTTCCCTTTGACCTCTCCCCTCCACGCAGCTCTCTCTCCCATCCCCCTCTGCTCTCTTCCCGAACGGAGCTCGTCGACGCCGACGACCACCATCGCGGCCACCGGCCACCCCACGCATCGCCGATGTGCCAAGAAGCTTCGCCTCATCCCCCTCTTCCTCCTCATCGAGCCACATGGCGCCTGAAGGCCCTGGATGCCGCCAGCACCGCCATTTTCCCCGTCGGTCGCCGTGGATCCTTGCCGTCGATTCGGGAGCTGCAGTGCTTCCCCGACCTCGCCGTCGCCTCTGCTATCCCCGCCGTGAGTTTCTCCCTCTATCCCCCTTGTTACCTCACTCCAGTGCGTCCTCTAGCTGCTATTTCCGTCAAGGCCGAAACTCGCTGCCGCACGAGCTCGACGCCGGCGTCACCCCGGTGACCATTTGGTCACGCGCCAGCATCCAAAGAGCTCGTGGCCGCACGTTGAGCTTGGCCAGGATGTTAGTTGGCTCATTTGCGAGCTGCAACACTGAACCCGCAACCCACTCGAGCTCTAGCCCCCGCAGCCGAGCTCACCACCGTCGACTTCGACCATCCCAGGCCTAGCCACCGCCACCTTCCGACGCGCCGTCGTGCGAGCTTTCCAGAGAGCCCATCGGCGCATCAATCCGTTCCATATAGGCAATTTCCGAGCCACCCCGCCGCCGCTGCACCTTGTCGGTGGCCTAACTCCGGGGTTCGCCATTAGGCACTAATCTGACGACCCTGTGGGTCACTTACATGTGGGCCATGTCCCTCTTACACTTTTAGTTAGGATTGATTTAGTGCTAACAGTCTCTGTTAATTAGCTAGGACACTGACATGTGGGGCCCACTATCAGGTTTGACCCTGGTTAGGCGCTGTTGAGTGCTGACGCATGCATGACGCACTGCCGATGCAGTAAATGTTTTCTGGAATTTAAATAACTCTTAAATGATTTATTATTTTTAGAAAATACGCAAAACTTCTAAAAATCGTAGAAAATCAACCGTAGCTCCAAATGAAATAATTTATATATGAAAAATGATCAGAAAAATCCAATCTATCAATCTGTACCATTTTCATGCATGTTAAAGCAACTTAAACCTGCTGTTTATATCAAAACATGGTAAAGCACTTTATAAAGTCATAGTTTGAGTTTGAACTTGAACCTTGGGTTCAAAACAACTCAAACCCATTTGGTTGTAGTTGCATTAGGCCAACACACTCATATTGCCATGTCATGATCATGCATCATATTGTTGCATTGCATTGATTGTGTTCTTCCTTGTTTGCCTGTGTTTGTCCCCTCTCAGTAGACGATGTTCGACGATGTGTTCGATGACACCAACGAAGAGTTATATCATCTTCAGAAGTGCAAGGCAAGCAAAACCCCCTTGTTAATTCTGATACAATCCCACTCTCTCGCTCCTGCTCTCTTTTACTCCATTAGGACAACAATGCTCATGTGTTACTTGCTGTGTTAGTTGAACCCCTTTCCCTCTGCATGACCTGTCATTGCCACAGTAATTAGATGAAACCCACTAGCATGAGTAGGAGTTGTTTGAGCCCTGATGTGCCTACTCATTCTTGCTTGTTTGTCATGCCTGCTACTGCTTAGAGTTGAGTCGGGTCTTATTCATTGGGGATGAATTGGAATGGTGTTGAACATGTCTTACTGTTGAGAGCTAAGTGTGTGAACACGATTCGGTAAAGGTAGCGGTGAGAGGCCATGTAGGAGTACATGGTGGGTTGTCTCATTGAAGCCGCCCTCAGGAACTAAGTTATGTGTTTGTGATCCATGAACAGCTACTACCACACATTGGGCTCCGGGCACTCCAAGCTCTCTCGACTTATTAATCAACTCGATCTCTGTCCAGGAGTTGCAACTAGTTTCTGGTGTTTGTAGGTTGTGTTAGTAGTCTACCAGGTGGCACCCGGTACAGGTGGGCTTGGGTCAGACTAGGCACCGTGGCCGGGTATGCCAAGCGCCGCCCGGTTGGTGGGCTTGGAACCCTGTACACATCGTTTGGGGCCGTGAGCAACACCCCGGCCGGATCTCCTTGCGGATGGAACCCGAATAGGCGATAAACCTGGACTAGAGACTTGTCTGGTTAGTCAGGTCGTGGCCGACACCCTTGCCAGGCTTCCGCTTAAAGCTTGCCGAGATACAAGACGTATACATGGCGGTAAGTGGCAAGAGCGTGTGTGCAGAAGTACACCCCTGCAGGGTTTATGATCTATTCGAATAGCCACGTCCGCGGTAAAGGACCTCTGGTTTGCCTGTACAGTTCATAGATAACTTGAAGTGCATACTCTAAAATGAGCAAGATAAGCGTGAGTGCTATGGATGGCGTTCTTGTAGGTAGACGGGAGCAGATCCATAGTGGTGTATTGATTGGTGAATATGTGGATTCGTGTGCGCCACCTCAAAAGAATTACTTGCAGTCGTAGTTCAGGTTAGCCACTGAGTCAAAGTTGGCTTGTTGCAGTTAAACTCCACCACCCCTTTGTTGATAATGATACATATGTAGTTAGTTCTGATGTAAGTCTTGCTGGGTACATTTGTACTCACGTTTGCTTAATTTATGTTTTTGCAGAGAGACTTTAGTCTCGCTAGTAGTTCGGCTTGGACTTCGATGTTTAGCTTGTTACCTTAGCTATGATCTTGTGCCCTCGGCAGGATCTAGTAGATAGACAGGCTTCTCAGCCCTTTTTCATTTGTAGATGTCTGTACTCAAACATGTTAAGCTTCCGCTTGTGCTTTTACTTGTATGCTCTAAATGTTGGGTCATGAGACCCATGTTTGTAATATCTCACTCCTCGGAGCCTATTGAATAAAATACTTGAGTTGAAGGGTCATGTTGTGATGCCATGTTGTATTTGCACATATCGAGCATATTGTGTGTATGTTATTGAAATGCTTGGTATGTGTGGGATCTGACTATCTAGTTGTTTATCCTTGGTAGCCTCTCTTACTGGGAATGTCTCCTAGTGCTTCCACTGAGCCCTGGTAGCTTGCTACTGCTCCAGAACACTTAGGCTAGCCTGCATGTGTCCTTGTTCGTACCTGTGTCCGTCCCTACGGGGAACTGTCACACGGTGTCTACCGGAGTCCTGTTTGCCTGGTACAGCCTGGTTTACCAGAGTCCTGCTGGCCCAGTTGCTACAGCCCGGATTCACTCACTGATGACCGACACGTTCGTTGCTGGATCATGTATGCATGTCCCTGTAAGTTAGTGCCACTTTGGGTTCACGACTAGCCATGTGAGCCCGGGTTCTTTGTCATCTGGATGCTAGCGACACTATCATATACGTGAGCCAAAAGGCGCAAACGGTCCCGGGCCTGGTAAGGCAACATGAGGGAGTCCTAGACTACTGGGTGTCCGGATAGCCGGACTATCATCATCGGCCGGACTCCAAGACTATGAAGATACAAGATTGAAAACTTCGTCCCGTGTCCGGATGGGACTTCCCTTGGCGTGGAAGGAAAGCTTAGCAATACGGATATGTAGATCTCCTACCATTGTAACCGACTCTGTGTAACCCTAGCCCTCTCCGGTGTCTATATAAACCGGAGGGTTTTAGTCCGTAGGACAACAATCACAACAACAATCATACCATAGGCTAGCTTCTAGGGTTCAGCCTCCTTGATCTCATGGTAGATCCACTCTTGTACTACCCATATCATCAATATTAATCAAGCAGGAGTCGGGTTTTACCTCCATCGAGAGGGCCCGAACCTGGGTAAAAACATAGTGCCCCTTGTCTCCTGTTACCATCCGCCTAGACGCACAGTTCGGGACCCCCTACCCGAGATCCGCTGGTTTTGACACCGACATTGGTGCTTTCATTGAGAGTTCCTTTGTGTCGTCACCGATAGGCTTGATGGCTCCTTCGATCATCAACAACGATGCAGTCCAGGGTGAGACTTTTCTCCCCGGACAGATCTTCGTTTTCGGCGGCTTTGCACTGCGGGCCAATTCACTTGGCCATCTGGAGCAGATCGAAAGCTACACCCCTGGCCATCAGGTCAGATTTGGAAGCTTAAACTTCATAGCTGACATCCGCGGAGACTTGATCTCCGATGGATACGAGCCACAGCCGAGCGCGCCGCACTGTCTCGATGGGCATGATTTAGCTTTGCTGCTGGACAGTGCCCTGGAAGCCGCACATGAGTCCGCTCTGATCCTTCATTCGGAGCCGACCGCGCAGATCGAGGATGGGTGGCTAGACACCGCCTCGGGGGCTGCAACCTCTACGGCGATGGAGCCGAATACTGACCTTGTCCCTTGCGACGCTCATGACTCCGAGGTGCCGGACTCCGAACCTCCGGCGCCCCCTCCAATCGAATCCGATTGGGCGCCGATCATGGAGTTCACCGCCACGGACATCTTTCAACATTCAGCTTTTGGCGACATTCTGAATTCTCTAAGGTATCTCTCGCTATCAGGAGAGCCCTGGCCAAATTGTGGTCAGGAGGGTTGGGATGCGGACGACGAAGAAATTCAAAGCCCACCCACCACCCACTTTGTAGCCACTGTCGACGATCTAACCGACATGCTAGACTACGACTCTGAAGACATCAACGGTATGGACGACGATGCCGGACACGACCAAGAACCAGCACCTATGGGGCATTGGAAGACCACCTCGTCATACGACATATACATCGTGGACATCCCAAAGGATGGGCATGGCGAAGAAGCAACGAAGGCAGATTCCTCCAAGAAACAGCCCAAGCGCCGGCGTCAGCGGCGCCGCTCTAAATCCCGCCACAGCAAGAATGGAGATTCCGGCACCGGGGACAATAACACCCCAGAGAGTGCCGAAGACAACCCCCTCTAGCAAGATTCAACACAGGAGGACGGAGAAGCCAACCCTCATGAGAGAGCGGCAGACGAAGAGGTAGAGGATGATAATTACATGCCTCCCTCCGGAGACGAGGCAAGCCTCGATGATAACGAATTCATCGTGCCCGAGGATCCCGTCGAACAAGAGCGTTTCAAACGCAGGCTTATGGCCACGGCGAACAGCCTAAAGAAAAAGCAGCAACAGCTTAGAGCTGATCAAGACCTGCTAGCCGACAGATGGACTAAAGTCCTTGCGGCCGAAGAGTATGAACTCGAACGCCCCTCCAAAAGCTACCCCAAACGCAAGTTGCTCCCCCAATTAGAGGAGGAGGCATATAAAACTGGAGCACCATAGCACAATACGGCTGACCGACCACCTCGTGGCCGCGACAGAGAGGCCTTTAGGCCCTCCATCAGAACCGTACCCCGGCATCGCTCGAAAATCACAAAGCCACAGCGGAACACTCTGGACTTGCGAGATATATTGGAGGATAAGGCAAGACAATCAAGATCGATCTACGGATCACGTGGGCGCCCCACGGCACGCGACGACAACCGTCGCGTCGGACACAGCAAGTCCGGCCGGGCCGAACATAGTAGACAAAGCTCGTTTGAGCTACGTCGTGATATAGCCCAATATAGAGGTGCCGCACATCCACTATGCTTCACAGATGAAGTAATGGAGCATCAATCCCCGAAGGATTTAAACCCGTGAACATTGAATCCTACGATGGCACAACAGACCCTGCGGTTTGGATCGAAGACTATCTCCTTCATATCCACATGGCCCACGGTGACGATCATCACGCCATCAAATATCTCCCACTCAAGCTTAAAGGACCAGCTCGGCATTGGCTTAACAGCTTGCCAGCAGAATCAATTGGGTGTTGGGAAGACCTGGAAGCCGCATTCCTTGACAACTTCCATGGCACATATGTGCGGCCACCAGACGCCGATGACCTAAGCCACATAATTCAGCAGCCAGACGAATCGGCCAGACAGTTCTGGACACGGTTCTTAAAAAAGAAAACTCAAATCGTCGACTGTCCGGATGCAGAGGCCCTCGCAGCCTTCAAACACAACATCCGGGACTAGTGGCTGGCCCAGCACCTAGGACAGGAAAAGCCGAAATCCATGGCAGCCCTCACATCACTCATGACCCGCTTCTGCGTGGGAGAGGACAGCTGGCTAGCCCGTAGTAACAACCTCAGCAAAAATTCTGGCAGTCCAGATACCAAGGACCGCAATGGCAGGTCGCGTAGAAACAAAAACAAACGCCGCATTAACGGCGATAACGCTGAGGATACGGCAGTCAACGCCGGATTCAGAGGCTCTAAACCCGGTCAGCAGAAAAAGACATTCAAAAGAACTACTCCGGGCCCGTCCAATTTGGACCGAATACTCGACCGCTCTTGCCAGATACATGGCACCCCCGAAAAGCCAGCTAATCACACCAACAGGGATTGTTGGGTGAGGGAGTCCTGGACTAGGGGGTGTCCGGACAGCCGGACTATCATCGTCCGCCGGACTCCAAGACTACGAAGATACAAGATTGAAGACTCCGTCCCGTGTCCGGATGGGACTTTCCTTGGCGTGGAAGGCAAGCCTGGCGATACGGATATGTAGATCTCCTACCATTGTAACCGACTCTGTGTAACCCTAGCTTCCTCCGGTTTCTATATAAATCGGAGGGCTTTAGTCCGTAGGACAACATACATTACAACAATCATACCATAGGCTAGCTTTAGGGTTTAGCCTCCTTGATCTCGTGGTAGATCCACTCTTTTACTACCCATATCATTAATATTAATCAAGCAGGACGTAGGGTTTTACCTCCATCAAGAGGGCCCGAACCTGGGTAAAACATCGTGTCCCTTGTCTCCTGTTACCATCCGCCTAGACGCACAGTTTGGGACCCCCTACCCGAGATCCGCCGGTTTTGACACCGACATTGGTGCTTTCATTGAGAGTTCCTCTGTGTCGTCACCAATAGGCTCGATGGCATCTTTAGTCAACAATGCTATCCAGGGTGAGACTTTTCTCCCCGGACAGATCTTCGTATTCGGCGGCTTCGCACTGCGGGCTAATTCCCTTGGCCATCTGGAGCAGATCGAAAGCTACGCCCCTGGCCATCAGGTCAGATTCGAAAGCCTAAACATCACGGTCAACATCCGCGGGGACTTGATCTTCGACGGGCTCGAGCCAAAGCCAAGCGTGCCGCACTGTTGCGACGGGCATGATCTAGCTCTGCCGCCGAACAGTGCCTTGGTGGCCGCACACGAATCCGCTTCGGCCTTTAGTCCGGAGCCGATCGCCCAGATCGAGGATCGGTGGATGGACACCACCTCGGGGGCTTCAACTTCTACGGCGATGGAGCCGAACGCTAATCTTGTCCCTCGCGAAACTCGTGATTCCGAGGTGACGGACTCCTTGCCGGACTCCGGACCTCCCACGCCCCTACCAATCGAATCGGATTGGGCGCCGGTTATGGAATTCACCGCCGCGGACATCTTCCAATACTCGCCCTTTGGCGACATCCTAAATTCGCTAAAGCATCTCTCATTGTCGGGGGAGTCCTGGCCGGACTATGGCCAGGATGGTTGGAGTACGGACGACGAAGAAATTCAGAGCCGACCCACCACCCACTTTGTAGCCACTATCGAGGATTTAACCGACATGCTAGACTTCGACTCCGACGACATCGACGCTATGGACGACGATGCCGGAGACGAACAGGAGCCAGCGCCTACAGGGCACTAGAAGGCCACCTCGTCATATGACGTATACATGGTGGATACCCCAAAAGAAGGGGATGGCGAAGAAGCAGCGGAGGCAGACTCTTCAAAGAAGCAGCCCAAACGCCGGCATCAGCGGCGCCGCTCTAAATCCCGCCACAGCAAGAATGGAGATTCTGGCACAGGAGATAATAATACCCCAGAGAGTGCCGAAGATAACCCCCTCCAGCAAGACTCAGCGCAGGAGGATGCAGAAGCAAGCCCTCACGAGAGGGCGGCAGACGAAGAGGTTGAGGGTTATAACTATATGCCTCCCTCCGAAGACGAGGCAAGCCGCAACGACGACGAATTCGTCGTGCCCGAGGATCCCGTCGAACAAGATCATTTTAAATGCAGGCTTATCGCCACGGCAAACAGCCTAAAGAAAAAGCAGCAGCAGCTTCAAGCTGATCAGGACCTGCTGGCCGATCGATGGACCGAGGTCCTCGCGGCCGAAGAGTATAACTCGAACGCCCCTCCAAAAGCTACCCAAGACGCAAGTTGCTTCCCCGATTAGAGGAGGAAGCATACACACCTCCATCACCAGCGCACGATACGGCTGACCGACCACCCCGTGGTCGTCACAGATAGGCATCCAGGCCCCCAACCAAGACCGTACCCCGGCATCGCTCCAAAAGTACGAAGCCAAGAGGGAACGCGCCGGACTTGCGAGATATATTGGAGGACAAAGCAAGGAAATCCAGATCCATCTACGGATCACGTGGGCGCCCCACGACCCATGACGAATACCGTCGCGCCGGATACAATAACCCCGGCCGGGCCGAACACAGCAGACAACGCTCTCTCGAGCTGCGTCCTGATATTGCTCAATACAGAGGCGCCGCACACCCGCTATGCTTCACTGATGAAGTAATGGATCATCAAATCCTTGAAGGGTTTAAACCCATAAACATTGAATCCTACGATGGCACAACAGACCCCGCGGTTTGGATCGAAGATTATCTTCTCCACATCCATATGGCCCGCGGCGACGATCTCCATGCCATCAAGTATCTCCCACTCAAGCTTAAAGGACCAGCTCGGCATTGGCTCAACAGCTTACCCGCAGAGTCAATTGGGTGTTGGGAAGACCCAGAAGCCGCATTCCTCGACAACTTCCAGGGCACGTACGTGCGACCACCAGACGCCGATGACCTAAGCCACATCATTCAGCAGCCAGACGAATCGGCCAGACAATTCTGGACACGGTTCTTGACAAAGAAAAACCAAATCGTCGACTGTCCGGATGCAGAGGCCCTTGCAGCCTTCAAACATAACATCCGGGACGAATGGCTAGCCCGGCACCTGGGACAGGAAAATCCGAAATCCATGGCAGCCCTCACATCATTAATGACACACTTTTGCGCGGGGGTGGACAGCTGGCTAGCCCGCAGCAACAATCTCCGCAAAAATTCTGGCAGTCCGGATATTAAGGACAACAACGGCAGGTCACGTCGAATCAAAAACAAGTGCCGCATTAATGGCGACGATAAGGAGGATACGGCAGTCAATGCCGGATTCCGAGGCTCTAAACCCGGTTAGCGGAAGAAGCCATTTAAAAGAACCACTCCGGGTCCGTCCAATCTGGACCGAATACTCGACCGCTCATGCCAGATACATGGCACCTCTGAAAAGCCAGCTAATCACACCAATAGAGATTGTTGGGTGTTCAAGCAGGCTGGCAAGTTAATTACCGAAAACAATGACAAGGGGCTAAATAGCGACGACGAGGAAGAGACCCGACCGCCGAACAATAGAGGACAGAAGGGTTTCCCCCCACAAGTGCGAACGGTGAATATGATATACGCGACCCATATACCCAAGAGGGAGAGGAAGCGCGCACTACGGGACGTCTATGCGATGGAGCCTGTCGCCCCAAAGTTCAACCCATGGTCCTCTTGCCCGATCACTTTCGATCGAAGAGACCATCCGACTAGCATACGCCATGGCGGATTCGCCGCATTGGTTTTAGACCCAATCGTCGATGGGTTCCACCTCACGAGAGTCCTGATGGACGGCGGTAGCAGCCTGAACCTGCTTTATCAGGATACAGTGCGCAAAATGGGCATAGACCCATCTAGGATTAAACCTACAAAGACAACCTTTAAAGGTGTCATCCCAGGAGTGGAAGCCAACTGTACAGGCTCAGTCACACTGGAAGTGGTCTTCGGATCCCCGGATAATTTCCGAAGCGAAGAGTTGATCTTCGAGATAGTCCCGTTTCGCAGCGGCTATCACGCTCTGCTCGGATGAACCGCGTTTGCAAAATTCAACGCGGTGCCGCATTATGCATACCTAAAGCTCAAGATGCCCGGCCCTCGTGGAGTCATCACGGTCAATGGAAATACGGAACGCTCCCTCCGAACGGAGGAACATACAGCGTCTCTCGCGGCAGAAGTACAGAGCAGCCTTCTCAGGCAATTCTCGAGTCCGGCAGTTAAAAAGCCGGATACAGCAAAGCGCGCCCGGAGCAACACCAACCAAGACCACCTGGCGCAATCAGAGCACGCGTAGCAATGCGGCCCCAACCCTCACCCGCGCATAATCACAAGAATAACACTCCGCGTACATCATTACGCTTTGGAGATACCATGGGTGCAGGGAAAGGGGCACGATCACAATGGACCCAGAGTGCGGCTCGACCACACCAGGGGCTCACAAGTGCACCTCCCTTCCTTTTTATTTAATCTTCTTATTTTATGTACACAGGACTCTGTCAACCAGAAGCCCTGTCCGGTGGCGAACCTGCCGAACTCATGATACAACAGTCATGGACTAAAGAAGGCCGCGACGAACATTCAGGTGGTCTCAATTACGATCATTAAATTCGATTATATACACCAAGTCTGCAGCTCATCCCTGGAGGGGGACACGTTTATTTAGTCCAAATCCCTTGCTTACCGCACTATTTGTATCAGTCTGATCTACCATCGCACTTTCTTTTATAAATAATGCAGCACCTTTTTTTTGCAATTGCGTTATCTTTTATACATGTTCATTATATGACATCTTGCACCCGTATATTTTGGTATGGCCGAATACGCCAGGGGCTTCTGTTCCCCACATTATGGTGTGATTAAGTCCGAACACTTTCACAAGTGCGGCACACCGAACTTATAGCATTATATGAATCGGCTCCGAATCATGTCTTGGGTCAATAGTTGGGTTTGCCCGGCTCCCATGTTTTGGTGCCTTACGTTCCGTTCCGTCGGCTAAGGTATCACTGGGAGAACCACTGCGATTGCGCCCCGGTTGAGCCGGGTTAACGCCTCAGTGGAGAAAGCGAAAACTGACTGGCATGATAAGGCGAGAGACTAGTTGCTGTTCGAGAGGTTTTTTCGGGTCCTTAAAGACTCACGCCGCTTTGAGCGAAGTTCCGGACGATGTCCGAAGAAGGCTCGGATAGCGCCCCGGATTCGGTCTTCCGAATACCAGGGGCTTCGCCGAAATTTAAAATTATAGAATTCTATGGCTAAGTGAGAGTGTTCAAGCATTATAAGTCCGGTTGCCTTGTTCGTTGTGTTGAGCGCCTCCCTCGATGGACCCAACAATGGGAACAAGAGTGCTCATGTTTATCCCGAACACCCCAGCACTCGCGGCTTGGGGGCTGAAGCCAACGACTTGCCATCTCTCAAATTTTACAAACGGCCGCACAGAAGGTAATATTTTAAATTAAACAAGTGTTCCTCATGGCGCATATGAATGAAGTTTTCAGTGCACATGATAAATATACAGCGAGTTCACTCAAAAATTACATCTCGGGAGCACTCATCTGCAATATCGCAGGCTCCCTTCAGGACAATCTTATAGTACTTCTCCGGCGTGCGATACTCCTTGCCCGGTGGTGGTGGGTCCGTGAGGAGCTTCTCCGCATCCAATTTGCCCCATTGCACCTTTATGCGGGCAAGGGCACGACGAGCGCCTTCAATGCAGGCGGAGCGCTTGACTACATCCAGCCTGGGGCACGCATCCACTAGCTGCCGCACTTGGCCAAAGTAGCTGCCAGGCATGGCCTGTCCAGGCCACAGCCGGACTATGAGGCCCTTCATGGCCTCCTCAGCTACCTTGTGGAGTTCGACCAGCTGCTTCAGCTGGTCGCTTGGGGGCACCGGATGGCCGGCCTCAGCGTACTGAGACCAGAAGACCTTCTCCGTCGAGCTCCCCTCCTCGCCATGATAGAATGCGGCGGCATCGGATGCACTACGCGGCAGATCTGCAAACGCCCCTGGAGAGCTCCGAATTCGGGTAAGTGTTAGGTAGTTCACATTAACATGCCTGCTTTGCATGAAAAATGCCTTACCCGCCGCTATCTTCTTTATGTCCTCAACTTCCTGAAGGGCCTTACGGGCCTCGGCCTTGGTGGACTTGGCACTTTCGAGAGCTGAGGCAAGCTCGGACTCTCGAGTATTGGAGTCACGCTCCAAACTATCATGATTTTCCATGAGAGCCTGGAGCTCTTGCCGAACTTCCGCCACCAGTGCCTCTTGCTTTTCTCGCTCGGCCGCAGACACGGCATCCTTAAGGGCTGCCACCTCGTTAGTGGCCCCTGCAATACACATATTATCCTTGTTAATTTTGTTTGCAACCAAAACGCTTTTCTGTAAGGTACTTATTCAAAGAGGTGTTACTCACCTTCTTTCTCCTCGAGCTGCTTCTTCGCATGGCCGAGCACTTGCTCGGACCGCTCGAGGTTCTTCTTCACCACCTTGACCTCCGCCGTTAATGCGGCAGAGGTCAGCAGCGCAGCCTGCAAACCCATATTGACACATTTTTAGCAACCCTGCGTATATCTTGTTAGATCCTCAGTCCGGCTTTTCTTTCCGAACACCGAACTAAGCATCAGGGGCTACTGTCTATGCGGTATTACATTACATAATTTTAACTTCTTACCTCAAAGCCTGTTAAAAGGCTGCTGCAGGCTTCGGTCAGCCCACTTTTGGCGAGCTGAACCTTCTCAATCACCGCACTCATGACAGTGCGGTGTTCTTCCTTGATGGAAGAGCCTTTAAGTGCCTCCAACAGGTTATCCGGTGCCTCCGGTTGGACGGAGGCCGCCGGCGTCACGGTCTTGCCCTTCTTCCGAAGGGGCCGCTTGCCGGACTCTGGAACCATTGCGGGTTCCGGTGCAGAGTCCGGCGCGAAGTCCGGGAGGTCGCCTGACGGCGCCTCCGGAGCCTCCTCCTGATGGGTCCCTCTTTGGGATCCCACCTCGGCATCCTCGTCGGCGCGTGGGGTAGAGGCAGTCGGGATGGAATTCACATCCGACGAGGCCAATGACCCGCTCGATGAGTCGGGGAGATCATCCTTGGCCGGACTATGGACAGAATGCGGCATTAGAGGGATACTACGTGACATGAAAAGTGCGGCATATAAATGATTCGGATACTTACGATCCTGCCGGACGCCTGGCCCTTGGAGGCCACTCATCCTCGCCAACGCTGATGTTGGCAAAACTGTCCGGGGGGATGGTTCTCCCCCTCTTGGACCCTTCGGCCTCCCTGATTGGGGAAGCCTTCCTCTTCTTCTCTCCCTCCTCCAGGAGGGAGTACTCCTCCTCCTCGTCTTCAGGGGAGGAGTCCTTGTCGTCGTCAGACGCCTGATTGCGGGAACTCTTTCGAGTCCCCGCGGCCACCTTCTTGGCCTTCTTCTCCGGCAACACGTGCGGTGCCGGAACCAGCAGCCCTGCTAAACGGGCATTCACTGGGTCTTCTGGCATGGGAGCCGGGCTGATGAGCAGCTTGGCCTTCTCCATCCATTCCTGTCAAAGGAAGAGGCAGATTAAAACCTCACTAGAGTCAATCTAATTACCACAAGTGTCCCGTAATGGGGTTGAATCACTTACCTCGTCAGTCGGAGATTGCGAGCTGAATCCGCGGTCTTCGGTCGCGGATGCGGGGGCTTCGGCGCCCTTGAACAGCACCCTCCAGGCGCCTTCGTAAGTTGTATCGAAGAGCCCGCTTAGCGCCTGGTGCTGTTCCGGATTGAACTCCCACAAATTGAATGCCCGTTCTTGGCATGGGAGAATCCGCCGGAGGAGCATGACTTGGACCACGTCGACAAGCCGGAGCTTATTGCTCACCATCTTCTTGATGCAGGCTCGGAGTCCCGTCACCTCCACCGGATTGCCCCACTGCAAGCCCTTCTCTTTCCAGGAGGTGAGCTGCGTGGGGATTCCAGATCTGAACTCGGGGGCCGCCGCCCATGTGGGCTTGCGCGGCTCGGTGATATAGAACCACCCCGATTGCCACCCCTTGACGGAGTCCACGAAGGCCCCTTCTAGCCAAGGGACGTTGGGCAATTTGCCCAACATGGCGCCGCCGCATTCCGCCTGCGTGCCCTTCACAACCTTCGGCTTGACGTTGAAGGTCTTGAGCCACAGGCCGAAGTGGGGCTGGATGCAGAGGAAGGCCTCGCACACGACGATAAACACCGAGATGTTGAGGATGAAGTTCGGCGCCAGATCGTGGAAATCCAGGCCGTAGTAAAACATGAGCCCCCGGACAAATGGATGGAGCGGAAAGCCCAGTCCGCGGAGGAAGTGGGGGAGGAAGACGACCCTCTCATGAGGACCTGGGGTAGGGACGAGCTGCCCCTCGTCGGGCAGCCGATGCGCGATATCGCTGGAAAGGTATCCGGTGTCGCGCAGCTTGGTGATGTCCTCCTCCTTAGCGGTGGAGGCTAACCATTTACCTCCCGCTCCGGACATATTCGGAGAAGGTCGAGGAGAGATGCGCGAGCTCGGGCGTTGGAGCTTAAGTTCGCAGGAAAGGATGAGCAAAGGAGGAAGAAGGCGTAGGTGAGAAGGTGAATCCTTATCCCTTATATAGGCGGACAAAACTATGCGTCGCCCACCGGCCTGGTAAAACTCGCTTATCTCCCAAGCGCCACCATCAATGGCGCGGTTGGGTTACCCACGCACGTATTGATGAGAATCCCGGAATAAGGGTAACACGATCTCTGCTTCGACGGGACATGCCAAGGAAACCGCTTCGCTAAACGTGCTGAGGTGGTATAGTAAAAAACAATTCAAACAAAGGCTTGGTTGTGGTGTGATGACACGCCGCATAATACGTCAGCAGATTGAGCTAAGTGTATATTTTATTCTCTCTACGGTGGAATGTGGAATTTATTTTGCAGAGCCGGACACTATCCTGGTGTTCATGATCTTCTTTGGATTATTCAAGGGAGGAACCTGCCTTGCAATGCCGAACATTGAGCACGCCGGGCTTATCGTCATTGAAGACTGGTTCAGGGGCTACTGAGGGAGTCCTGGACTAGGGGGTGTCCGGATAGCCGGACTATCAATATCCGCCGGACTCCAAGACTACGAAGATAGAATATTGAAGACTCCGGCTCGTGTCCGGATGGTACTTTCCTTGGCGTGGAAGGCAAGCTTGGCGATACGGATATGTAGATCTCCTACCATTGTAACCGACTCTGTGTAACCCTAGCCCTCTCCGGTGTCTATATAAACCGGAGGGCCTTAGTCCATAGGACGACCATACATCTCAACAATCATACCATAGGCTAGCTTCTAGGGTTTATCCTCCTTGATCTCGTGGTAGATCTACTCTTGTACTACCCATATCATCAATATGAATCAAGCAATACGTAGGGTTTTACCTCCATCGAGAGGGCCCGAACCTGGGTAAAAACATTGTGTCCCTCGTCTCTTGTTACCATCCGCCTAACCACACTAATCAGTAAGTTGAGGAACTCTATTGCCTCGACCTATATGTTGGAGCTATTATTATGACCCTAGGTATCTTAGCGAACCACCTAGTAATCCATCCTTGTTTTGTGTTGCATTGTGATGATTCTGGCCATCATTCTTGAAAGCATCCCGTGATGCCACTTAGTAGTAGGTATTCCACTCCTGGTTTTTGAACCCGAGATTCACTCCACTTACTTCATGTCGATGGTGTTTGCTAGTTCCCTTAGGATATTAGTAACCTTTGCACTAGTCCTCGAGGTCTATGGTATTTCCTTCCTCCAATACCATGAACTGCTTATGGCAGAAGTTCTTTGAATCAAAAGATCGCAACAATTGTGCTCTCGATGAGTTACCCTTCTATTTTGCGACTCTGCCAATTCTATCTGTCTGCATGGGTTATCCGGAAGAAATATGTTGGACTCGTTCGACATGCTAATCCATGCATCCACAACTCAGAAAATCGTATGCTCTTTTGAGTTGTCCCTCTTTAGTTGTGTTCTGACCTTCGTCTATCAACTGATAGTCAGGAGTAGTGGTGCAATCATGTTTATCGATGCCTATTACTCTTGTGGTCCGTCAAGCCATTCTATTCCAGGATGACTACGAGAAACAAACTCCTGTACCTCGTCCATATCCAGGATTGGGTCAAAGTAGTTGTATTCCGCAGATCAAAATGCCAACCCAGCTTTTGTTCTGTTCTACCTTGGAGTATTACCATCTTTATGTTAAAAATATCATGGGAATTGCACACCATCCTATGAACTCTTGATACAGTGATACTTCTCGCCATCATTATTCATTCCTCGTTCCCCGTGTTATTGTAACCGAAACGCCGACAAGTGAATCGTGATGTGTGCAATCTATTCTCCTAGCAACTCCATTGCTTGGTTGTTAAATGGACAACAATTTGATTCTTAGTGTGTTGGATCCTGAATCATCATTCTAAGACTGATTGTGCTACCTAGTCCTTATTTCCGGTGCACTCTTCGATCAATGAGTTAGGGTTGTGCCAATCCCTCGCTCTTTTGATCATATCATTTTGCCCTGAAAAGCAAGATTATTCTCGAGTTTATAACATATCAGTGGTTCGTGATATTCCAGATATCTTCCTGGAAGTATCACCAGGTTATCACCTGACCGCTATGTTGAGTTCGTGATCAATTTGGTTCTTGTAAACGACCCTTTCTCCAAGAATCCGTGTGGGATACCCTGAGCTAGTTGGTTAAGCTAAACAACAACTTGGAGAGTTGGAAGATAGAAGCTTGTCCGATTTAGTTCATTTTAAGGGATACCTTTGTGTGTGTGTGTGTGTCGAAGAAAGATGATATCTTCATTGATTGATACCAGTGGTCAATTGTTGGACCTATCATCTTAACCAATCTTTGATTTGAGTAGGGCTATCGTCAAATCAAATCAGAACCAACGATGTTCATAATGCTGTCTTACTCGTGGTTGATCCCTTGAGCATACACCATTACATCTTTTGGTCTGACCAATGCTATCACCGTGTTCACATGATGGTGTAAGTCCAGTGATATGGAAATTCCGATAAGTTGCTATTGAGCCGATCAGCAGCATTTTGTCTCCTCCATGATTCGTGTTGAACATCCATCTAGTGTTGGGAAATTGTGTAAGCATTTTCTTCATGCGCCGTTCATGAAGTATATGTTTGGATGAAAGTAGTGACTTCCTCGAATTCATGTGCATTTGGTGCAAGTTGCCGCCGTGAGTTCGAGAAAGATTGTTTTTGTTTCCTTTGGTACCATCCCAAGTCAATTATGCATGTGCGAATGTATTCTATGGTTTGGTAGATTAATTAGCTCCACTCCATATGTATTCCCTAGCACACCAAGCCATTGATTGATTTGTTAAAAGAAAATAAGTTCATGCGCTAATCCTGAAGGGCCCGGACGGATATGCACAAGACTTCGTTATCTCAATGATGGTTCCCAATCAGAACTCGGTAGTGTTTTGTTGTAAGAGTACCATGTGGTCATGCTTGTCTGGGACAGCGTGTTCACATGTGTGTAGCAGAACCAGCTCATGTTTTGGAGCTTGCTACCGCAGTCCATTTCCCGAGAATCTCGCAATGTTATCTCGTCGGTTTGTGTTGCAAACTTTCATTTTTTTTCTAGACTTGATGAGTCTGGAATGTCCTGACCCCAACCTTATCTGAATCTCAGGCAGATATGATGGTTGGAATGTTTCCCAAGAACTATAATATTCGTCTCTCTGTAACCCGGTAAAGTGTATGTCATGGCCAACACACCCAGCCGGAAGACCCATTATTGTAGTATCTTGATTGAGGAAGTTGGCCACCTCCCCATAGGGATTTTGTAGGATTTACTTCCGTAGTTATTCCTTATGGATTCTTGCGCTCCCGAAGTCCGACCTATACTTGATGGCCACGTTAATGCTTTAAGTACGAATGTGGTATGTGGAACATCAAGGAGAACATTACAAACCGAGTGCTAAATGTCTCTCGGTCAATCGTCCAGATTTCGTTTCCTTGTCCTCGCTAAGGTGAAACCTGAGAAAGTGTTATCTTCCTTTGCATCTGCATCCTCCGTCACTATTCATCATGGTAGTATGTCGTGGCCAGGATCCTTGGCACGGATGCTGGTAAGACCTTGATGAATATGGAAATGCTCAAGTTCTCGAGAGCATGCTCAGGCACTGGGTTATATTCTCGGTATCAATTGGAATGTGCCTTTCGTTTGCTGAGTTGTTCTATAACCATAATTTCGTTTCCGATCTAAGTACGCAATTTCTTCAAACTGCGTCAAACAATCATTGTGAATTGCCTTAGCCTGGTAAGAATAGTTTCAATTATCAATGTATCAAAAGTAATTCTTTTTGCCACTTAAGGGATAATTCTACGAGTCACCTCCTCTAAGGTGCCCTGTTATAGAATCATGGAAACTCAACTTCTCGCTACGTTGACAACCGTTCACCACCTTATTAAGTGTGGAACTATCGCCTATCTAGCAAACATTCGTCATCTATTTCAGTCCATCACTCTAGATGTATGCTTCGTGTCTCAGCTCAAGAGACGTTCCAACGTCTCGTTCCGTAAGTTGATCTTGTGATCATTAAGATGATCCATCATTGTAGAGTTGTCTTTGACCTCGTGTTTGATTGAGATCTCGAAAGCAAGAATATCAAGATCAGTTTGAGGCAATGATTCGACATCTTCGAGAAAGGAAGTTGGACCGTGCAAATCGTGTTAGCTTTGTGTCCCCTCTGTCTTCTTACCTCATGTCTTGAATCTCGGGACGAGATTCTTGTTTAGTGGGGGTGAGTTGTCACAGCCCTAGATCAGTCCTTGTTTGACTTTGCTTGATCATCATGCATCATGTCTAAAAAATTTGAAAGTTGAATTGAGGTTAGTTGAAACCCTCAGAAATCACTTCAGAAGTAATCAACATTTAAATCTTCTCAGATGAGTCCAAGAAAATGTTCTTGTTATTCTATAAAAATATTGGAAAGAGGTAAAATTCAAACCAATATTTTTGAAGTCTCGGGGATATTTATTTTGGGCATTTGAGTTAATCCAATAAATATTTGCATTGGACTTATATTTATTATATATTAAATATAATTCCATTAATTTTGGAAATTTGTGAGTGGCTTAGTATATATTCTAACAAGCCATATAACAATTTAAAGAAATTATTAAAATGGTTTAGTATTTATTTTAAACCAGAACATAAAAACAAAAATAGAAAACAGAAACTAAAATAGGAAAAGAACAGAGACTCACCTGGACCCACCAGAGCCAGCCCACCAGAGCAAACCCAGCAACCACCCCCCTGCCGTCTTCCTCCCTAGACAGAAGGACAGGGGCGTGTGCCCCGCGCGCGCGGCCCGGCACCTCTTGCTTCCCGCCGCCTCTCCAACGTCGCTTTGGACGCCACTTAGTCCCCTGCTTCCCTTTGACCTCTCCCCTCCACGCAACTCTCACTCCCATCCCCTCTGCTCTCTTCCCGAATGGAGCTCGTCGACACCGACGATCACCACCGCGGCCACCAGCCACCCTACGCATCGCCAATGCACCAAGAAGCTTCGCCTCATCCCCCTCTTCCTCCTCATCGAGCCACATGGCGCCTGAAGGCCCTGGACGCCGCCAGCATCGTCGTTTTTCCTGCCGGTCGCCGTGGATCCTCGTCGTCAATTCGGGAGCTGCAGGGCTTCCGCGACCTTGCCGTCGCCTCTGCTAGCCCCGCCGTCAGTTTCTCCATCTATCCCCCTGTTACCTCATTCTAGCGCATCCTCTAGCTGCTGTTTCCGTCAAGGCCGAAACCCGCCGCCGCATGAGCTCGACATCGACATCACCCCAGTGACCATTTGGTCACGCGCCAGCGTCCAAAGAGCTCGTGGCCGCACGTAGAGCTTGGCCAGGATGTTAGTTGGCTCGTTTGCAAGTTGCAACATCGAACCCACAACCCACCCAAGCTCCGGCCGCCGCAGCCATGCTCACCGCCATCGACTCCGACCATCCCAGGCCCGGCCACCGCCACCTTCCGACGCGTCGTCGCGTGAGCTTTCCAGAGAGCCCATCGGCGCATCAATCCGTGCCACATAGGCAATTTCCGAGCCACCCCGCTGTCACGGCACCTCATCGGCGGCCTAACTCTGGCAAAAACGCCATTAGGCACTAATCTAACGACCCTCTGGGTCACTTACATGTGGGCCATGTCCCACTGACACTTTTAGTTAGGATTAATTTAGCACTAACGGTCTCTGTTAATTAGCTAGGACACTGACATGTGGGGCCCACTGTCAGGTTTGATCCTGGTTAGGCGCTGTTGACTGCTGACGCATGCATGACGCACTGCTTACGCAGTAAATGTTTTCTAGAATTTAAATAAATCTTAAATGATTTATTATTTTCAGAAAATATGCAAAACTTCTAAAAATCGTAGAAATTGAACCGTAGCTCCAAATGAAATAATTTATATATGAAAAACGACCAGAAAAATCCAATCTATCCATTTGTACCATTTTCATGCATGTTAAAGCAACTTAAACCTGCTTTTTATACCAAAACATGGTAAAGCACTTTATAGAGTCATAGTTTTAATTTGAACTTGATCCTTGGGTTCAAAACAACTCAAACCCATCTGGTTGTAGTTGCATTAGGCCAACACACTCATATTTCCATGTCATGATCATGCATCATATTTTTGCATTTCATTGATTGTGTTCTTCCTTGTTTGCCAATGTTTGTCCCTTCTCAGTAGACGACGTTCGACGATGTGTTCGATGACACAAATGAAGAGTTATATCATCTTTAGAAGTGCCAGGAAATCAAAACCCCCTTGTTCATTCCAATACAATCCCACTCTCTCGCTCCTGCTCTCTTTTACTGCATTAGGACAACAACGCTCATGTGTTACTTGCTGCGGTAGTTGAACCCCTTTTCCTCTTCATTACCTGTCATTGCCACCGTAATTAGATGAAACCCAATAGCATGAGTAGGAGTTGTTTGAGCCCTGATGTGCCTACTCATTCTTGCTTGTTTGTCATGCCTGCTACTGCTTAGAGTTGAGTCGGGTCTTATTCATCAGGGATGAATTGGAATGGTGTTGAACATGTCTTACCGTTGAGAGCTAAGTGTGTGAACATGATTTGGTAAAGGTAGCGGTGAGAGGCCATGTAGGAGTACATGGTGGGTTATCTCATTGAAGCCGTCCTCAGGAACTGAGTTCTGTGTTTGTGATCCATGAACAGCTACTACCACACATTGGGCTCCGGGCACTCCAAGCTCTCTCGACTTATTAATCAACTCGATCTCTGTCCAGGAGTTGCAACTAGTTTCCGGTGTTTGTAGGTTGTGTTAGTAGTCTACCAAGTGGCACCCGGTACAGGGGGCTTTGAGTCAGATTAGGCACCGTGGCCGGGTATGCCAAGCGCCGCCCGTTTGGTGGGCTTGGAACCCTGTACACATCGTTTGGGGCCGTGAGCGACACCCCGGCTGGATCTCCTTGCGGATGGAACCGAATAGGCGATAAACCTGGACTAGAGACTTGTGTGGATAGTCAGGTTGTGGCCGACACCCTCGCCAGGCTTCCTCTTGAAGGTTGCCAAGATACATGACGTATACATGGCAGTAAGTGGCGAGAGCGTGTGTGAAGAAGTACACCCCTACAAGGTTAATATGATCTATTCGAATAGCTGCGTCAGCGGTAATGGACCTCTGGGTTGCCTGTACAGTTCATAGATAACTTGAAGTGGATACTCTAAAATGCGCAAGAAAAGCGTGTGTGCTATGGATGGCATTCTCGTAGCTAGACGGGAGCGGATCCACAGTGGTGTATTGATTGGTGAATATGTGGACTCATGTGCGCCACCTCAAAAGAGTTACTTGCAGTCGTAGTTCAGGTTAGCCACTGAGTCAAAGCTGGTTTGCTGCAGTTAAACTCCACCACCCCCTTTGTTGATAATGATGCATATGTAGTTAGTTCTGATGTAAGTCTTGCTGGGTACATTTGTACTCACGTTTGCTTAATTTATGCTTTTGTAGAGAGACTTCAGTCTTGCTAGTAGTGCCGCTTGGACTTTGACGTTTAGCTTGTCACCTCAGCTACGATCTTGTGCCCTCGGTAGGATCTAGTAGATAGACATGCTTCTTGGCCCTTTTTCATTTGTAGATGTCTGTACACAGACATGTTAAGCTTCCGCTTGTGCTTTGACTTATATGCTCTGAATGTTGGGTCATGAGACCCATTTATGTAATATCTCGCTCCTTGGAGCCTATTGAATAAAATACTTGAGTTGTAGGGTCATGTTGTGATGCCATGTTGTATTTGCACATATCGAGCATATTGTGTGTATGTTATTGAAATGCTTGGTATGTGTGGGATATGACTATCTAGTTGTTTATCCTTGGTAGCCTCTCTTAGCGGGAAATGTCTCCTAGTGCTTCCACTGAGCCCTGGTAGCTTTCTACTGCTCCGGAACACTTAGGCTGGCCGCCATGTGTCCTTCTTCGTTCATGTGTCTATCCCTACGAGGAAATGTCACGCGGTGTCTACCGGAGTCCTGTTAGCCTGCTACAGCCCGGTTTACCAGAGTCCTGCTGGCCCAGTTGCTACCGCCCGGATTCACTCGCTGATGACCGACACGTTCGTTGTTGGTTTATGTATGCATGTCCCTGTAAGTTAGTGCCACTTCGGGTTCACGACTAGCCATGTTAGCCCGGGTTCTTTGTCATATGGATGCTAGCGACACTATCATATACGTGAGCCAAAAGGCGCAAACGGTCCCGGGCCTGGTAGGGCGACACCTGTGGGAATACCGTGCGTGAGGCCGCAAAGTGATATGAGGTGTTACATGCTAGATCGGTGTGGCATAGGATCGGGGTCCTGACAAATAAGTAGATGATGGGTTGCTAGAGTGACAGAATCTTAAACCCTAGTTTATCTGTTGCTTCGTAAGGGGCTGATTTGGATCCATATGTTTCATGCTATGGTTAGGTTTACCTTAATTCTTCTTTTGTAGTTGCGGATGGTTGCGAGAGGGGTTAATCATAAGTGGGAGGCTTGTCCAAGGAAGGACAACACCCAAGCACCAGTCCACCCACATATCAAACTATCAAAGTAACGAACGCGGATCATATGAGCATGATGAAACCTAGCTTGAAAGTAATTCCCATGTGTCCTCAGGAGCGCTTTGATTTATATAAGAGTTTATCCAGGCTTGTCCTTTGCTACAGAAAGGATTGGGCCACCTTGCTGCACCTTGTTTACTTTTGTTACTTGTTACCCATTACCAATTATCTTATCACACAACTATCTATTACCGATAATTTCAATGATTGCAGAGAATACCTTGCTGAAAACCGCTTGTCATTTCCTTCTGCTCCTCATTGGGTTCGACACTCTTACTTATTGAAAGGACTACGATAGATCGCCTATACTTGGGGTCATCACTGCTAAAGGTAAAATGACGGGGTTTGATCATATTGATTGATTTTATTCTGTCTGCATTATGTTATCATACTTCATGCATTACTTTGTTTGTTATGAACTTAATACCTAGAGAGGCAAGCATAAAAGCGCTCTCGAATAGGAGTAGTAGTAGTAGATGAAGATGGATGCTGGTCTACTTTACACTGACGTAATGCTTATGTACTGATCATGCCATGAATAACATCATAATTATGCACTTTTCTATCAATTGCCCAACAGTAACTTTTGTACCCATCGTATGCTATGTTCTTGAGAGAGATTCCTCTACTGAAAGCTATGGCCCCAGGTCTATCTAAATCATATTGCTAAAACCCTAAAAACCTTGTTGTAATTGATTTAAGTTTATTTTCTTTAGCAATTTATATATCTCGCACTACTAGATTTGATCCTTGCAATTAACGAGTACAAGGGGATTGACAACCCTCTTGCCTGCATTGGGTGCAAGTGTTTTCTCTTGTGTGTGTTTGTACTGCTAAAGGTCATTTGTGTGGATCTCCTATGGTTTTATAAACCTTGGTTCTTGACCGAGGAAAATACTTTGTGCTACTATACTACTTCACTCTTCCTCTTAGGGGAAATACCAACGCCTATCACAAGTAGCATTTTGTTGTCCAGATTATGTCATCATGCTTATTGCAATGCTCTATCTCTTGTAACTTAATACTCGAGATGCATGCTAGATAGCAGTCTTGCAGTGGAGTATTAGTGCTAGATGCAGTTGAATAACGGTCTACGTATCACATACGTAGTTCCTATATGAGATTATACCATGAATGATCATAGTCATAAATACAAATACTGAAATTTAATCACTGTCCAACTGTAATTTGTTCACCGCACCATAGTTGTATGCTTGACAGAGATGCTAATATTGAACCTATGGCCCTCGAAGTCTATCCTCCATTACTGAAATATTTATTACAATTAATATTCTTTGATGTACCATTTTACCTTTCTAACTATTATTATTATCTCATGCAATTTAATCTTATAACTAGCAGGACAAGAAGATTGACAACCTTCTTGATGTGTTGGGGACAAGTTTGTTTTGTGTTGTGTGTGCAGGTGCCCGTGACTTTGTTTGTGGGAGAGCTCCTTTTGGTTTGATAAACCTTGCTTCTGTAATCAAGGAAATACTTATCGCAAGGTTACATCACCCTTACCCTAGGGGTATAGCCAAACACTATTACGAGAGATCACATACGTGCTTGAATTTTGACGGTCGCAAGGACATGATGTCGGTGGGAAACGACACCTATGGGATCACAAGAATCCCTACTACGGTTGCGGGGCACTGGGTGGTGAGGAGAGCAGGATCAGCAGTCAGTTCGAGCACGCGGATCGTTTACGCAGGTTCTGGACGGAGAGATGTGTAACACCCTAGTCCTGCTTTGATGTGTATTTGTGTTCTTGAGATTCTTGAACTAGCTACAATGGGCGTAACTTGTCCAAAACTCCAAATCCTCCTCCTGGATGCCCCGGGCCTCCTTTTATAGGCAAGGGGATCGCCACAGTGGCACACAGGAGGTGGCATCGGGGGACTGTCGATAAGCCTATCACTAGCTATTACGGGATAAAGTGCATTTAATGCGCCCCTGACGTGTCCCCTCCACTTTACCGCCACTTTGCCCTACCTCGACACGCGCCTGGGCCAGCAAGGCGGTCAGCGCCATGTAGGCTGGCAGGCTGCTGAGGTGGCGCGGTGGTAGGGCCTTCACGAAAATTTGCATGCCACCACGTAGGCATGTGCTGAGTTGGCCGAGAAGCCTCATGCCGACACGCTGGTGCCTGCCCAGCTGGTGGGCTGTCAGCTGCATGGGAGCGGTGGTAGAAGCTTGGCGGGTGCGAAGCTGGCTGTGGCCCCGCGGACGTCCTCGGCAAGGGCCTTTCCGGGGGCCCCGGCAAGGGTCTTGCCGCGGTGTTATGGTCATCCCCGTCAAGGGTCTTGCCGGGGGTCTTGCAGGTTTCCCCGACGAGGATCTCGCCGGGGTTCGTCGTCTTCTACTCTTTCTGATTTGAAGTGTTCTTTGTCTTCACAAAGATCTGCATGCCACCATGGGGGCGCCTCCCGAGCCTTGGTCCCAACGCGGTTGGCGTCGCATGAGGAACCGGGGCTCAAGGGTGGCGCGGCCTGATACGTCTCCAACTTATCTATAATTTTTTATTGCTCCATGCTACTTTATCTACTGTTTTGGACTATATTGGGATTTATTTTCCACTTTTATATTATTTTTGGGACTAACCTATTAATCGGAGGCCCAACCCAGAATTGCTGTTTTTTGCCTATTTTAGTGTTTCGAAGAAACGGAATATCAAATGGAGTCCAAACGGAATGAAACCTTCGGGAACGTGATTTTCTCACCGGACGTGATCCAGGAGACTTGGACCCTACTCCAAGATGTAACAGAGGCGGTCACGAGGGTGGGGGCGCCTCCCCCCCCAGGGCATTCCCCTCTGCCTCGTGGCCCCCCTGTTGCTCCACCGATGTACTCCTTCCTCCTATATATACCTACGTATCCCCAAACGATCAGAATAGGAGCCAAAAACCTAATTCCACCATCGCAACCTTCTGTATCCATGAGATCCCATCTTGGGGTCTGTTCCGGAGCTCCGCCGGAGGGGGCATCCACCATGGAGGGCTTCTACATCAACACCATAGCCCCTCCGATGAAGTGTGAGTAGTTTACTTCAGACCTTCGGGTCCATAGCTAGTAGCTATATGGCTTCTTCTCTATTTTTGGATCTCAATACAATGTTCTCCCCCTCTCTCGTGGAGATCTATTCGATGTAATCTTCTTTTTGTGGTGTGTTTGTTGAGACTGATGAATTGTGGGCTTATGATCCAGCTTATCTATGAAAAATATTTGAATCTTCTCTGAATTCTTTTATGTATGATTGAGTTATCTTTGCAAGTCTCTTCGAATTATCCGTTTGGTTTGGCCAACTAGATTGGTAGTTCTTGCAATGGGAGAAGTGCTTAGCTTTGGGTTCAATCTTGTGGTGTCCTTTCCCAGTGACAGAAGGGGCAACAAGGCACATATTGTATTGTTGCCATCGAGAATAACAAGATGGGGTTTTTATCATATTGCATGAATTTATCCCTCTACATCATGTCATCTTGCTTAAGGCGTTACTCTGTTTTTAACTTAATACTCTAGATGCATGCTGGATAGCGGTCGATGAGTGGAGTAATAGTAGTAGATGCAGAATCGTTTCGATCTAATTGTCTCGGACGTGATGCCTATGTACATGATCATACCTAGATATACTCATAACTATATAACTATGCTCAATTCTGTCAATTGCTCAACAGTAATTTGTTCACCCACCGTAGAATATCTATGCTCTTGAGAGAAGCCACTAGTGAAACCTATGGCCCCCGGGTCTATTCTCATCATATCAATCTCTATCGCTTTATTACATGCTTTGTTTTTACTTTGCCTTTTACTTTTCACTTTGCATCTATCTATCAAAAATACCAAAAATATTTTTTATCATCTCTATCAGATCTCACTCTCGTAAGTGACTGTGAAGGGATTGACAACCCCTAATCGCGTTGGTTGCGAGGAGCTATCGTTTTGTGTAGGTACGAGGGACTTGTGCGTGGTCTCCTACTGGATTGATACCTTGGTTCTCAAAAACTGAGGGAAATACTTACGCTACTTTGCTGAATCATCCTCTCCTCTTCAGGGAAATCCAACGTAGTGCTTAAGAGGTAGCAAGAAGAATTTCTGGCGCCGTTGCCGGGGAGGCTCACGCAAGCAAACCATACCAAGTACCCATCACAATCCCTATCTCTCGCATTACATTATTTGCCATTTGCCTCTCGTTTTCCTCTCCCCCACTTCACCCTCGCTGTTTTATTCGCCGTCTCTTTCCCAATCTCCTCCTCTCTTTCTCGTTTGCCTTTTTCCTGTTGCCTTTCTATTTGCTTGTGTGTTGGATTACTTGTTGCCATGGCGCAAGATAATACCAAATTGTGTGACTTCTCGAATACCAATAATAATGATTCCTTAGTACTCCGATTGCTCCTCTTAATAATGATGAGTCTTGTGAAATCAATACCGCTTTGCTGAATCTTGTTAAGAAAGATCAATTCACCGGCCTTCCTAATGAAGATGCCACTATACATCTAAACAATTTTGTTGATTTGTGTGATATGCAAAAGAAGAAAGATACGGATAACAATATTGTCAAATTGAAGTTATTTCCATTTTCACTTAAAGATCGTGCTAAAGTTTGGTTTTCGTCTTTGCCTAAAAATAGTATTGATTCTTGGAACAAGTGCAAAGATGCTTTTATCTCTAAGTACTTTCCTCCCACTAAGATCATCACTCTTAGGAACGATATTATGAATTTTAAACAACTTGATCATGAGCATGTTGCCCAATCTTGGGAAAGAATGAAATTGATGCTTCGCAATTGCCCTACTCATGGTTTGAATTTATGGATGATCATCCAAAATCCTTATGCCGGATTGAATTTTGCTTCTAGAAATCTTTTAGATTCGGCCGCGGGAGGCACATTTATGGAAATTACGTTAGGAGATGCTACAAAATTGCTTGATAACATTATGGCTAATTATTCTCAATGGCACACCGAAAGATCTTCTAGTTAAAAAGTGCATGCTATAGAAGAAATCAATGTTTTGAGTGAAAAGATGGATGAACTTATGAAGATGTTTTCTACTAAAAATACTCCTCTTGATCCCAATGATATGCCTTTACCTACTTTGCTTGATAATAATAATGAATCTATGGATGTGAATTTTGTTGGTAGGAATAGTTTTGGAAACAACGCGTATATACGTAATTTTAATCCTAGGCCTTATCCTAGTAATCCTTCTAATAATTATGGAAATTCCTACAACAACTCTTATGGAAATTTTAATAAGATGCCCTCTGAATTTGAGAGTAGTGCTAAAGAGTTTATGAATTCACAAAAGAATTTCAATGATTTGCTTGAAGAGAAATTACTTAAAGTTGATGATTTGGCTTGGAACGTTGATAGAATTTCTCTTGAAATTGATTCTTTAAAGCTTAGATCTATTCCTCCTAAGCATGATATCAATGAGTCTCTCAAAGCCATGAGAATTTCCATTGATGAGTGCAAAGAGAGAACTGCTAGGATGCGTGCTTCCAAAGATGCCTTTATTAAAGCGTGTTTTTCAAATTCCTATGAAAATCAAGATGAAGATCTAAAAGTTATTGATGTGTCCCCCATTGAATCTTTGTTTTCCAATATGACTCTTGATGAAAATGAATATGAGCTTCCTTTACCTAGGAGGCGTTCTAAGAATTTGGAGTTTCTAGATCTTGATGAAATTGATGAAAGTGGGATTGAAAGAAATAAAAACCTAGATGTTGCTAAACCCACTATTTTGGATCTCGAGGAATTTAATTATGAAAGTTTCTCTTTAATTGGTTGTATTTCCTTGTTACAATCCGTGCTAGATTCTCCTCATGCTTATAGTCAAAATAAGGCCTTTACCGAACACATTGTTGATGCCTTGATGCAATCTTATGAAGAAAAACTTGAGTTGAAAGTTTCTATCCCTAGAAAACTCTATGATGAGTGGAAACCTACTATAAAAATTAAAATTAAAGATTATGAGTTTCATTCTTTGTGTGATTTTGTTGCTAGTGCCTCTACGATTCCCAAAACTTTATGTGATTTGCTAGATTTCCGTGACTTTGATGATTGCTCTCTAAACTTGCATCTTGCGGATTCCACTATTAAAAAGCCTATGGGAAGAATTACTGATGTTATTATTGTTGCAAATAGGAATTATGTGCCCGTAGATTTTATTGTTCTTGATATAGATTGCAATCCTTCATGTCCTATTATTCTTGGTAGGCCTTTCCTTAGAACGATTGGTGCAATTATTGATATGAAGGAAGGGAATATTAGATTCCAATTTCCCTTAAAGAAGGGCATGGAACACTTCCCTAGAAAGAAAATAAAATTACCATATGAATCTATCATGAGAGCCACTTATGGATTGCCTACCAAAGATGGCAATACCTAGATCTATCCTTGCTTTTATGCCTAGCTAGGGGCGTTAAACGATAGCGCTTGTTGGGAGGCAACCCAATTTTATTTTGTGTTTTTTGTTTTTGCTTCTGCTTAGGAATAAATAATCCATCTAGCCTCTGTTTGGATGTGGTTTTATGTTTTAATTAGTGTTTGTCCCAAGTAGAACCTATAGGATAACCTACGATGATAGTTGATTTGATTCTGCTGAAAAACAGAAACTTTGCGTGCACGAATATAATTTTGTTAAATCACAGGAACGTGATTTTGCGTTGATTATTTTTTATGCTGTTCAATAAACAAATTTTCCAGTACTTCCTATATTTTTAGAATTTTTAGAGTTCCAGAAGTTTGTGTTAGTTACAGATTGCTACAGACTGTTCTGTTTTTCACAGATTCTGTTTTGCGTGTGCTGTTTGCTTATTTTGATGAATCTATGGCTAGTAAAATAGTTTATAATCCATAGAGAAGTTGGAATACAGTAGGTTTAACACCAACATAAATAAAGAATGAGTTCATTACAGTACCTTGAAGTAGTCTTTTGTTTTCTTTCTCTAACGGAGCTCACGAGATTTCTATTGAGTTTTGTGTTGTGAAGTTTTCCAGTTTTGGGTGAATTCTTTTGATGGACTATGGAACAAGGAGTGGCAAGAGCCTAAGCTTGGGGATGCCCATGGAACCCCCAAGATAATCCAAAGACACCAAAAATTCAAAGCTTGGGGATGCCCTGGAAGACATCCCCTCTTTCGTCCACTTCCATCGGTAATTTACTTGGAGCTATATTTTTATACACCACATGATATGTGTTTTGCTTGGAGCGTCTTGTATTATTTGCGTCTTTGCTTGTTAGTTTACCACAATCATCCTTGCTGTACACACCTTTTGAGAGAGCCATACATGAATTAGAATTTGCTAGAATACTCTATGTGCTTCACTTATATCTTTTGATCTTGATAGTTTTGCTCATAGTGCTTCACTTATATCTTTTGAGCTTGATAGTTTTGCTCATAGTGCTTCACTTATATCTTTTGAGCGTGATAATTTTTGCTCTAGTGCTTCACTTAGATCTTTTAAGAGCACGGTGGTGGATTTGTTTTAAAGAAACTATTGATCTCTCATGATTCACTTAGATTATTTTGAGAGTCGTTAATAGCATGGTAATTTGCTTAATGTTAATATACTTGGTATTCAAGATATGTGAAACTTTATTTTGAGTGCGTTGAATACTAACATAAGTTTGATGCTTGATAATTGTTTTGAGATATGAAGATGGTGATATTAAAGTTATGCTAGTTGAGTAGTTGTGAATTTAAAGAATACTTGTGTTGAAGTTTGTGATTCCCGTAGCATGCATGTATGTTGAACCATTATGTGATGAACTCGGAGCATGATTTTTTTGTTGATTGTCTTCCTTATGAGTGGCGGTCGGGGATGAGTGATGGCCTTTTCCTACCAATCTATCCCCCTAGGAGCATGCGCGAAATACTTTGCTTTGATTACTTCTAGATTTTTGCAATAAGTATATGAGTTCTTTATGACTAATGTTGAGTCCATGGATTATATGCACCTTTTCCCATCCTTCCACCTTTGCTAGCCCCTCTAATACCGCGCACTTTTCGCCAGTATCATACACCCACCATATACCTTCCTCAAAACAGCCACCATACCTACCTATTATGGCATTTCCATAGCCATTCCGAGATATATTGCCATGCAACTTTCCATCGTTCCGTTTATTATGACATGCTCCATCATTGTCATATTGCTAGCATGATCATGTAGTTGACATTGTATTTGTGGAAAAGCCACCGTTCATAATTCTTTCATACATGTCACTTTTGATTCATTGCATATCCCGGTACACCGCTGGAGGCATTCATATAGAGTCATACTTTGTTCTAAGTATCGAGTTGTAATTGTTGAGTTGTAAGAAAAATAAAAGTGTGATGATCATCATTATTAGAGAATTGTCCCAAGTGAGGAAAGGATGATGGAGACTATGATTACCCCACAAGTCAGGATGAGACTCCGGACGAAAAAAAAGAGGCCAAAAAAAGAGAAAGGCCCAAATAATTTTTTTTTTAAAATGAGAGAAAAAAAGAGAAGGGACAATGCTACTATCCTTTTACCACACTTGTGCTTCAAAGTAGCACCAAGATCTTCATGATAGAGAGTCTCTCATTTTGTCACTTTCATATACTAGTGGGATTTTTTCATTATAGAACTTGGCTTGTATATTCCAATGATGGGCTTCCTCAAAATGCCCTAGGTCTTCGTGAGCAAGCAAGTTGGATGCACACCCACTTAGTTTCTTTTGTAGAGCTTTCATATACTTATAGCTCTAGTGCATCCGTTGCATGGAAATCCCAACTCACTCACATTGATATCTATTGATGGGCATCTCCATAGCCCCTTGATACGCCTAGTTGATGTGAGACTATCTTCCCTCTTTTTGTCTTCTCCACAACCACCATTCTATTCCACATATAGTGCTATATCCATGGCTCACGCTCATGTATTGCGTGAAGATTGAAAAAGTTTTGAGAATGTCATAAGTATGAAACAATTGCTTGGCTTGTCATCGGGGTTGTGCATGATTTAAATATTTTGTGTGGGGAAGATGGAGCACAGCCAGACTATATGATTTTGTAGGGATAACTTTCTTTGGCCATGTTATTTTGAGAAGACGTGATTGCCTTGATTAGTATGCTTGAAGTATTATTATTTTTGTGTCAATATGAACTTTTGTCTTGCATCTTTCGGATCTGAATATTCATATCACAATTAAGAAGATTTACATTGAAATTAAGCCAAAGTATCACTCCGCATCAAAAATTCTTTTTTTTATCATTTACCTACTCAAGGACGAGCAGGAATTAAGCTTGGGGATGCCTGATACGTCTCCAACGTATCTATAATTTTTGATTGCTCCATGCTACTTTATCTACTGTTTTGGACTATATTGGGCTTTATTTTCCGATAATTCATCCTGGAGCCCGGGCTCAGCTGCTCCCGGTCAGCAAAAAATTCAAAAAATATACTAGAAAAATTCAAAAAATTCCAATTTTTTTGTGTGATAGATAATTAGATGCGTGAGGTCTGCTGCAAAAATCAACTCGTTTGGACATTTGAGTAGGCCTCGGCAAAAAAGACAAATCGGGTCAAAACAGTTCATGAAGAGTAAACTTTTTTAGAGACCCTGGTTTTGTCTTCTTTGCACAGACTTGCTCAAATGTCCAAACGAGTTGATTTTCGCAGCAAACCTCACGCATCGAATTATCTATCACAAAAAAAAATTGGAATTTTTTGAATTTTTTTTGTATTTATTTTGATTTTTTCTGTGAGCGGGGGTGCAGCTGAGCCCGGGTGCAGATTCGCCGCACTCTTTATTTTCCACTTTTATATTATTTTTGGGACTAACCTATTAACCGGAGGCCCAGCCCAGACTTGTTGTTTTTTGCATGTTTCAGTGTTTCGAAGAAACGGAATATCAAACGGAGTCCAAACGGAATGAAACCTTGGGGAACGTAATTTTCTCACCGAACGTGATCTAGGAGACTTGGACCCTACTCCAAGGCGTAACAGAGGCGGTCACGAGGGTGGGGGCGCCCCCCCTCCCCCAGGGCACGCCCCCTACCTCGTGGCCCCCCTGTTGCTCCACCGACGTACTCCTTCCTCCTATATATACCTACGTATCCCCAAACGATCAGAAGAGGAGCCAAAAACCTAATTCCACCGCTGCAAGCTTCTGTATCCACGAGATCCCATCTTGGGGCATGTTCCGGAGCTCCGCCGGAGGGGGCATCCACCATGGAGGGCTTCTACATCAACACCATAGCCCCTCCGATGAAGTGTGAGTAGTTTACTTCAGACCTTCGGGTCCATAGCTAGTAGCTAGATGGCTTATTCTCTCCTTTTGGATCTCAAAACAATGTTCTCCCCCTCTCTCGTGGATATCTATTCGATGTAATCTTCTTTTTGCGGTGTGTTTGTTGAGACCGATGAATTGTGGGTTTATGATCCATCTTATCTATGAAAAATATTTGAATCTTCTCTGAATTCTTTTTATGTATGATTGAGTTATCTTTGCAAGTCTCTTCGAATTATCCGTTTGGTTTGGCCAACTAGATTGGTAGTTCTTGCAATGGGAGAAGTGCTTAGCTTTGGGTTCAATCTTGCGGTGTCCTTTCCCAGTGACAGAAGGGGCAGCAGGGCACGTATTGTATTGTTGCCATCGAGGATAACAAGATGGGGTTTTTATCATATTGCATGAATTTATCCCTCTACATCATGTCATCTTGCTTAAGGCGTTACTCTGTTTTTAACTTAATACTCTAGATGCATGCTGGATAGCGGTCGATGAGTGGAGTAATAGTAGTAGATGCAGAATCGTTTCGATCTACTTGTCTCGGACGTGATGCCTATATACATGATCATACCTATATATACTCATAACTATGCTCAATTCTGTCAATTGCTCAACAGTAATTTGTTCACCCACCATAGAATATCTATGCTCTTGAGAGAAGCCACTAGTGAAACCTATGGCCCCTTGGTCTATTCTCATCATATCAATCTCTATCGCTTTATTACTTGCTTTGTTTTTACTTTGCCTTTTACTTTTCACTTTGCATCTATCTATCAAAAATACCAAAAATATTATATATCATCTCTATCAGATCTCACTCTCGTAATTGACCGTGAAGGGATGGACAACCCCTGATTGCATTGGTTGCGAGGAGCTATCGTTTTGTGTAGGTACGAGGGACTTGTGCGTGGTCTCCTACTGGATTGATACCTTGGTTCTCAAAAACTGAGGGAAATACTTACGCTACTTTGTTGCATCATCCTCTCCTCTTTGGGGAAATCCAACGCAGTGCTCAAGAGGTAGCATGGCCTACTGGCGTCGGGTAGGCTGCGCCCGGCAAGGGCCTTGCCGGCGCAGTGGGGCTGTCCCGGCAAGAACCATGCCGGGGAAAACCACTTCGCCTTATATCTCTTTGTGCTTCTATATTGGTGTTGCTTTGATTCTGTGTTGTGGCTCTGATTTCCTGTCTCTGCCCTGCTTAAGTGTGGTCGTGGGCGCGGCTCTGACTGCCCGTGCACAAATAAGTGGTACAAAACAGTGCCCCTATTTTAGTGCACCGACAGGAGCACCCGGGCTTGGTCCACACATAAGCGCGACACATTTTTGGGCTAGGCCCAGAACGGTGCGCGGGCAGGCGGGGCGGTTTTTACCGCCGAAACTTCCCGTACGCTGTGCTTCCCCACGACGACCGTGGAACGCGTGACGTGGGGGTCGTGCGTGACATGGGGGGCATGCGTGGGGCGCTCATAGCAGGCATGCGTCACGTCGCATTAAATGGGAAAAGAGGCAGCCCGCTTTTTCCCCATAAAAAGGAATAACCGTGGGCGCGCTGCTCATTTACCCCCTGTGCTTTTCCCCAATCTCGCCATCGTCGTCCCCATCTTCTTCTTCCCCAAGCTCTTGCTCATCACTGCTGCGCTTCCCACTGCCCCTACATTGTCGCTCTCTTCCCAGCCGCCATGGCGCCAAAAGCTGCGCCGTTGTGGGAGGCGGCGATGTCAGCGCACCCCACCACGCGTGCCCTCCTTGCGGAATGCAAGAGAGGCGACCCGAAATGGTACCCATTTTTCGTCAACTTTTTCTTCTGCGGGCTCTGCCCCCCTTTTCCAACTTCTTCAATGATATCATACGCACTTTTGGCTTCTGAGGGAGTCCTGGACTAGGGGGTGTCTGGACAGCCAGACTATCAATATCCGCCAGACTCCCAGACTACGAAGATACAAGATTGAAGACTCCGGCTCGTGTCCGGATGGTACTTTCCTTGGCGTGGAAGGCAAGCTTGGCGATACGGACATGTAGATCTCCTACCATTGTAACCGACTCTGTGTAACCCTAGCCCTCTCCGGTGTCTATATAAACCGGAGGGCTTTAGTCCGTAGGACAACATACATCTCAACAATCATACCATAGGCTAGCTTCTAGGGTTTAGCCTCCTTGATCTCGTGGTAGATCTACTCTTGTACTACCCATATCATCAATATTAATCAAGCAGGACATAGGGTTTTACCTCCATCGAGAGGGCCTGAACCTGGGTAAAAACATTGTGTCCCTTGTCTCCTGTTACCATCCGCCTAGATGCACAGTTCGGGACCCCCTACCCGAGATCCACCGGTTTTGACACCGACATTGGTGCTTTCATTGAGAGTTCCTCTGTGTCGTCACCGATAGAGCAGATGCCTCCACCCGTCTTCAAAGACGGTGTTTTCACCGGAGGGGCCTTGGCTGCCGGCCAAACTATCCGGCTTGGTGGTTTTCTCATGACCGCTTGTCCGGCCGCCGCTTCGGCAATGACTTCTCAAGTCGTCGAAAGCAATCTTCGCGTCAGCTCTAAAGCTGCCGAACAGTTAGATCCAATAGAGCTCTCGTCTGTTAACGAGCTCTTGGATCGCATCGCCGCCCTGGGAGTCGCTACGGACTACAACCAGATTGGGCTTAAACCGATCTGAGAGAGATTAACTCTCCCCAGGCCACCCACCACGTCGTAGTGGTAGAAGAGCAATACGGCAACTCTTTGCTAGTGTTGAAGACAATTCATGTCCGGATTCCCGAACCCTCCATGCCGGATTCCCGCGGAGGGACGGACTTCGATCGAGCATTGAACTTAAAATCATGCATCGCCCCGGACTCGCTGGATCACGTCCAGCAAACCAAACTTCCGAATTCGAAAACTCCTTGGCCTTTGAGCCTCCAGATGGGCAGGGATCCGGATTTTATTCCACCCACCCGCCCAGACATATGCGATCTATCTCTAATACGGCAAGAGCCTACCAAAACAGTACATCACTACTGGGCCAGATTCCTCCTGGTTATAGATAGGATAAAGGACTGCCGAGAGGAAAACGCAATATCAATCTTCTGCAATAACTGCACGGACAAGGGAATACTAAACGCCATTGATCGCCGCAAAATTACGCGCTTCACCGATCTGGCATCCATTGTACGAAAGTACTGTGCGATGGAGAGTTTTCGGAAAACCGAAAATCAATTTTGGGACAATCCGGCCCCAAACCCAGTCCACAGTAAAAGGGCGCCTTACATTCAGGCCCAGATGCAAAAACGAAAAAACAAAAACCCAATAAGGGAAACGGAACCGTACTGGAGGGATGGCTCAATGGACCCTGTAAACTTCATTGTATAGTGGGAGCCGTCCCAACGCATAGCCTTCGAGCATGTTGGATATTACGGCAGGTGGCCAAAAGTGGCGAAGAGCTTCTAGCTCCGGGAAACCACTCCAACAATACCAGCATGGTATCAACAGTCTTCGAGACTTTCGCATCAAATAATATGCGAAAACGAACAATCCGCGAACTCGCCGAAGTCTACCAAGTAGCAACAGCAAATCCATGGAGCGACACAGCTATTACCTTCAATGCCAGCGACGAGCCCACATTCCAAACCACCAGAGCCCCAGCTGCACTGGTACTTAGTCCCATAGTGGACGGCTTTCGACTGACAAAAGTCCTCATGGATGGCGGCAGCAGACTAAACCTCATTTATGAGGAAACTCTACGAAAAATGGAAATTGATTGGAGCCGTATTGAGCGAAGCAGCACAACCTTTAGAGGAATAATCCCTAGCCGGGAAGCACGTTGCACCGGAAAAATCACACTCGACGTGGTGTTCGGCTCTCTGGACAATTACAGATCCGAAGAAGTTACGTTCCAGGTGGCCTCGTTCAGCAGTGGATATCATTCCATATTGGGACGAGAGGCATTCACAATTTTTCAAGCAATACCTCATTACGGGTACATGAAGCTCAAAATGCCTGGGCCCAATGGAATAATCACTCTCGTTAGTGATTCGGACATAGCACTCCGCGCCGAAAACAAGACAGCCGCACTAGCCCTTGAGGCACTATCCAAAGCCTTAGCGGCAGAGGAACTCACCGTGCTACGCTCTATGGTGAATAGGGACGATGTGATACTTGATAAAAGATCCAAGTCCACCTCCTTCAAACCAGCAGATGAGATAATAAAATTCCAGGTCCATCCAACGGACCCAACAAATACGGCCTCCATCGGGGCACAGTTGAACCCCGAAGTAGACGCCGCACTGCGCGAATTCCTTCGGGAAAATTGGGATATCTTCACCTGGCACCCCTCGGACATGCCCGGAATCCCTCGCAGGTTGGCAGAACACAGCCTAAACATCCTAAAAGGATTCAAGCCAGTCAAACAGGCTCTTCGACGATTTTCCGAGCCCAAAAGACATGCAATGGGAGAAGAGCTAGCCAAACTATTGGAAGCCGGATTCATTAGAGATATCAAACATCCGGACTGGCTAGTGAATTTGGTGATGGTACCAAAGAAGGATAAATCCTGGCGCCTCTGTGTCGATTTTAAAGACCTCAATAAAGCTTGCCCAAAGGATCCCTTCCCTCTCCCCCGCATCGATAATGGCACGATTCGTTGTGCTTCCTGGATGCATACTCTGGCTATTATCAAATCAAGATGGCGGAAGCAGACCAAGCCGCAACGGCATTTATCACTCCATATGGACCATTCTGCTTCAACACGATGCCCTTCGGACTCAAAAACACCGGCGCAACATATCAGCGCATGATTCAAACATGTCTGGCCACCCAGATCGGCAAAACAGTCGAGGCATACGTAGACGACGTAGTCGTCAAGACAAAACACGTCGAAACTTTAGTAGACGATTTGAGGCTAACATTCGACAACCTCAGAGCCTATGACATCAAGCTGAATCCGGAAAAATGCGTTTTCGGCGTACCAGCCGAAAAGCTGCTGGGCTTCATTGTATCCGGTAGAGGAATTGAAGCAAATCCGGCCAAAATCCGAGCTCTGTCACAGTTGGGTATTCCAAAAGACCTCAAGCAAATACAAAAATTAACAGGATGCATGGCAGCCTTAAGCCGCTTTATCACCCGTCTAGGAGAAAAGGCGTTGCCCCTTTATCGCCTCCTAAGGCGCACCGAACACTTCGAGTGGACGGATGCTGCCACTGCCGGACTCGAAGAAATAAAGGCCATACTGGCAACAAATCCGGTCCTGGCTGCGCCCACTCTAGGCGAACCAATGTTGTTATACATCGCAGCAACACATCAAGTTGTAAGCGCAGTCCTCGTCGTCGAACGAGTGACAGAAGGGCATAAATTTCCTCTTCAAAAACCAGTGTATTATGTATCCATTGTGTTAACTCCCTGCAAATCCCGCTACCCGCACTATCAAAAGATAGCCTATGCGGTGTTCATGGCGTCTCGAAAGCTTCGGCACTACTTTCAAGAGTGCTCGATAAGAGTGGCCTCTGAAGTACCACTCAATGACATTATAAATAACCGTGACGCAACGGGCAGGATAGCAAAATGGGCCATTGAGCTCTTACCATTTGACATCACTTACAAACCTCGACGAGCTATAAACTCACAAGTTTTGGCTCACTTCGTCGCCGAATGGACTGAAGCCGAACTCCCTAAAGAGTACGGCGCATACTCCAATTGGACTATGCATTTCGACGGCTCCAAAATGTTGGCCGGACTGGGGGCTGGCGTCATACTGACGTCCCCCACCGGAGATACAGTCCAGTATGTACTTCAAATAATGTACACGGACTCCAACAATGCAGCCGAATACGAGGCCCTGTTACATGGTCTCCGGATGGCAGTCTCCATGGGCATTCAACGCCTAGAGGTGCGCGGGGACTCAAACCTTGCAATATCCCAAATAAACGGAGACTTCGACGCCAAGGATCCGAAAATGGCAGCATATCGTAACGCTGTCCTAAAAATGTCAGCCCGGTTTGAAGGACTCGAATTCCATCACATAGCCCGAGATAATAACCAAGCGGCCGACGTCCTGGAACGCATCGGTGCGAAACGTGATGTTGTCCCTCCAAATATCTTCCTGGAACGGCTCTTCAAGCCATCCGTACTATGGGAAGAGGAGTCCGGTAGCGATAAACCGGAGAAAACCGCACCAACCAGTGATTCGGCAGATGACATAACACCCTCCACCCACGCCATAATGGCAGTAATTGCCGCGTGGACAGAACCTTTCCTAGCCTACTTACTTAGGCAGGAACTTCCCGAAGACCAAAATGAGGCCCGCTGCATAGTCCGGCGATCGAAGGCCTACAAGGTCCACGAGGGAGAACTTTATAAGAAAAGTACCACATGAGTCCTTCAAAGGTGTATCTCCGAAGAAGAAGGGCGAAACCTCCTGGCTGAAATTCATGCCGGACTAGGCGGACACCACGCAGCAGCCCGGGCCCTTGTAGGAAAGGCATTCCGTACAGGATTTTATTGGCCGACGGCTCGGGCAGACGCACAGGACTTGGTCCAGCGATGCGTTGGTTGTCAGCTCTTTGCTAATCAGAGCCATATGCCACCCACCACCCTCAAAACCATACCCATTACCTGGCCGTTCGCGGTCTGGGGGCTTGACATGGTTGGACCCCTTAAAGGGGGAACCCACAAGAAAAAGTATCTATTGGTCATGGTGGATAAGTTCACCAAATGGATAGAGGCCAAGCCGGTCAAAATGGTAGAGTCCGGACCAGTGATAGACTTTATATCAGGGGTAGTACACCGTTACGGAGTCCCCCACAGCATCATCACCGACAACGGCACGAACTTCACAGCCGACGAGGTTAAGTCATGGTGCAAAAATATGGGCATCAAGCTCGACTATGCGTCAGTCTATCACCCTCAAACCAACGGTCAAGTGGAAAGAGCAAATGGTCTAATAATGAGTGGCATTAAACCCAGACTAGTGAGGTCACTCACTAAATCCGACGCACAATGGGTCGAGGAGCTCGACTCCGTACTCTGGGGGCTGCGGACAACGCCTAACCGTACTACCGGATTCACACCATTTTTTATGGTATACGGCGCAGAGGAAGTCTTGCCATGTGACATTATTCATGACTCACCTCGAGTGCGCATGTATGAGGAAAGAGAGGCCGAGCTCGATCGGCAGGACAGCTTGGACACATTGGAGGAAGAACGTGACGTCGCGAAGGCTCGTTCCGCATTCTATCAGCAGCAGGCCCGAAGATATCAAAGCAGAGAAGTACGGGCCAAGACATACAACGTTGGTGAGCTAGTTCTACGCCTGTCGGACAAGAAAAAGGACAAGCTCAAGCCCCGATGGGAGGGCCCCTTCATTATCGATCAAGTACTGACCGGCGGAGCATACCGTCTACGAAATGCATCGGATAACAGACTCGAGCCGAACCCATGGAACGCAGCCCGCCTCCGACGATTCTATGCCTAGCGCCGGACTAAGAGTTCGTCCCCTTCCCCCGTCCAAAATTTTATATTTCCGCTGTCTTTTGTTTCTCTCTTTATCCTTTTTCACTTAAAAGCCCTTCCGGGCCTATTTTTGCATTCTTTGCATACGCACGACGTGCCATCCGCACTCATTATTCCTGGGGGCTTCTTTTACAGAAGCTCAACTATGCGGGTTTCATATCCAACACATGTGTCAAGCTTCCACATGTACCTTTTACTCGCCATTATATGCATCGATATGACTTAAGTTTTGGCCAAGCTGGGTTGCCTGGCTCCTGTGCTTACCCCTACGTTCCCGATTGTTCGGCTAGGAGGTAAAGGGAGCACCTCTGTGATTGTTACTGCCGGGTCAGACGGATGTGTACCTCAGACTGGGTGAAGCCGAAAGCTAGCATTCTTAAGGGAATATTCGGTCGGTGATTTAAAAGATGACTTTTTGCTTATTTATCTATTTGCCCCCAGATGTTTTACTGCTTCCTTTGCAGTCCGGACATGCACTTTAGGGCATGCCTCCCCAGCGAAAGGAACCCTTAACGGAACTATTCTCCCTGGAAGATGTTTCTTACTAACCATGTAATATAACATAACTAGTTGGGCACTTGTCTGATAAAGCACTAATGACCCCTATGCCTGGTCTCCATGCATACCACGGTTGTTTCTCAACCAAAAAGGTATTCGGACACACTCCGGACTCTAGGGTCCTGAGGTCGAAGCGAAAAGGTCGGCAAAGACAAACGATCTACAATCCGGCTAGAAGGCATTTCACATGTCACTTTAAAGGATAACGTACATTGTCAAAATTTATTGATTGTACTCCTCCTCAATCCCGTCTAACAGGCTGTCTAGTTTACAGTCCCGTTGGGAAAATTTAGCAGCCAACTCTACTTGGCTGTACACTAAACTCACAGGGATCTCCTTCCCATCGGGCCCCACCGGTCCAACTTCGGCCATGTGGTTGGGGTCCGCCTTGTTGTACCGCGTCTTCACCATGGCCCACACCTCCCTGGCACCTTGACGGCAAGCCGAAATCTTCCACAAACGGAAGCGCTGCCGCACTCCCTGCAGCTTCTCCGCAAGCTCCCCGAGGCCCTCGGGTAGGGTGAGGGCTGGCCATAAAGCCTGAACAACGCCGCTCATTGCCTGCCAAACTCGTTCGAGCAGCTACAACAGTTCGGGAAGTTGATCACCAATTGATATGGGCATCTCCTCTGCAGGACGACCCGTGAGTATACCTACAAGACATATCATGTCAAAGTACTTCCTCGCCGAACTCTTCTTTTCAATAGATTTTGTTCAAGCACTTACTATAAATGCCGCGACGAAGCCGCTGATTCTCCTTAACGGAGCCGGACAGCTCGGCCTGAGCGCCTTTCAACTCCTCTCCGAGCTTGGCATTGGCATCCTGGAGCTTGTTCCTTTCCTGCCGAACTCTGTTCAGCACACTCTCGCCGGCCTTTAGCTGGCGCAGCAGGGCCTGCCTGTCCGGATCTTGTCCGGCGGTACCTGCAATGTCATTATTAGACTCGCGCGCACGCCGCACAACGCTTATATTTATTAATAAAAATGTGTTACCAGGAGGGGTCTTTTCGTCTCCTCCTGCGGCAGCAAGTGCGGCCTCAAGTTGGGCCTTGCAATCTTGCAGCTCCCGAGACAGCTGGGCGTTCTTCTCGTTAAGTGCCTGCAATTTTCAATGATCCTTAAATCAGTTAGCATAACTACTTTAAGTCTCGGGGGATACTGGTATATACAACCATTAAAATTCCCTTACCCGTATGTCTTTCACATACTGCTCCGTAGCTCTGGTAAAACCATTTTGAGCAGCACGGAGATGCGCGTCCCCTGCATTAAAGGCATCCAATGCCTCAGGGGAAAAGCACGCTTCTTGAAATACTGTCCGGCGACGCCTATGGTTCATGGCGCTCTCCACCTCAGACTTGGTGGCGGACAGTCTGTTGGTATCCTCCGTTGGAGAAGGATCCGGCTCGCGTCTTGCGCTTGCCTCCCCCTCCAGTCCGGGCGCTGGAGCCTGGCCAGTGTTGGTCGGATCGGCAATTCCTGCGCTCGCAGTCCAGCGAGCGCTTTTTCTCCTACAAAGATCATGAGCACTCAGGCGTTTCCTCGGAACGTGGCTCTAAAAATTCGAATACAAGCTATACCTTTGCGGCGACGTTTCCGTTCGCATTGCGCTCCTCTTCCGCCTGCTGGTTCGGACTGGCCTCTGTTGGTCAGCCGCCGCGGGCTCGGCTTCTTGCCGTAAAGGCGCTTCCTGCAAAATACCATCGTTCGCGAAGGTCAGAGATGGGCAGGGAAGAGATACCAGTGTCCGGACTTCGATCGCGGTCACCTGGGAAGCTGGACTTAGTCCGGGGTAGTCTGCCGTAATGGCGACCAAAGCATTGTCTATATTGAGCTGGTGATACACCCCGTCGATCAGCTCCACCTCGATGTCCGGGTCCTCTTCGGAGGCCGGAACCAGGGATCCTTTTGGATCCTCGGGTTGCGGAGCAGGACTCACCATGTCCTCCACAGTCCGGCGTAGATCCTGCGCCGAAGACATAATATAAGAAGCTTGAACTTCGAAAGTATGGGTTGAGCCCTTCAAGGTGTTCCCTTACCCATCCTCTAGGGTTGATCATGGAAAACCCATTCAAAGGGTTCGTTCGAAGGAAATCCTCCTTCTCCCCCTTGTACAGGCCGGACAGGATCTTCACTAGATCCTCGGTCGAATCCGGCCCTTTGCGGCCGTGCCGGGTAGCATCGTCTTCCCCGTTGAAATCCCACATAGGGTGGCCTCTGTACTGCAGTGGCTGTACCCCTCGCTTGATGCATATCGCCATGACCCCGATCATGGTCAAGCCGGAATGAGCCATTATTCTTATCCGGCCCATCAAGTAGTGGACGCTCTTGTCTTCCTCCAATCAGGGGCTCCGCGGGCGCCAGCTGAGGCGTTTCTTCAAAGGATGCAGCACTAAACTCCGGGAGGCCGATCTGAACTGGATCTGGCAGCGGGGCGTCTCCTATATAAAACCACTCTGAGGGACAGTCTTCGGACGCCTTCTTGGGAGTACCGGATGGGTATCCGGTCCCGGCGATGCGCCATATTTCGGCGCCGCCCACTTGATATATGGACCCCTGGTGAGAACGGGGTACGAGGCAAAACAGCCTCTTCTACAATGCAAAATGGGGCTCGATGCCCAAAAACAGCTCACAAAGAGCTACCTAGCCCGCGATATGCAACACAGAGGCGGGCGTGAGGTGGTGGAGCTGGAGTCCGTAGAACTTCAGGAGCCCGCGGAGGAACGGATGTACTGGAAATCCGAGCCCCCTTATCAGATAGGGGACAAAGCACACTCGCTCCTCCTTATTGGGGCTTGGAGTGTCCTCCGCCTGCCTCCGACCTTGATAAGTAACCAGTCTGGCCCGGACTGGAACCATGAAGGCCGGAGGAAGAAACCCCTCCGTTTGGAGCTTCACTAGCTCATTGTACGAAATAGAGCACCTCCTCCAATTCCCTGGCGATGGGCTAGGAGCGCGTGAGGAAGAGCCGCGTTGACGATCAATGGTGGAATGGATTTCTAGGTCAGAGGCGCTTCGATGGAGTATACGCGGGATGAAGACGGTGCGGTTTGGATCTGGATCCTTCCCTCTTTAATAGGCGAACGACTCGCACAATTAGGGGGTGAAATGTAAAAGACACCCTGGCTTTTCACATTCGTGCGACACGTGGAAGAGGGCCATTATTCGGCGTAGAAGCCGAGGAGCACAGTATTCAAGATGAAGCCGGACACTATTCGGCAGGAACATGGAATTTGAAGGGAGAACCCGCCTTGCAACGCCGAAGACTACAAACACGCTGGACTTATCGTCATTGAAGCCTGGTTCAGGGGCTACTGAGGGAGTCCTAGACTAGGGGGTGTCCGGACAGCCGTACTATCAATATCCTCCGGACTCCCAGACTACGAAGATACAAGATTGAAGACTCCGGCTCGTGTCCGGATGGTACTTTCCTTGGCGTGGAAGGCAAGCTTGGCGATACAGACATGTAGATCTCCTACCATTGTAACCGACTATGTGTAACCCTAGCCCTATCCGGTGTCTATATAAACCGGAGGGCTTTAGTCCGTAGGACAACATACATCTCAACAATCATACCATAGGCTAGCTTCTAGGGTTTAGCCTCCTTGATCTCGTGGTAGATCTACTCTTGTACTACCCATATCATCAATATTAATCAAGCAGGACGTAGGGTTTTACCTCCATCGAGAGGGCCCGAACCTGGGTAAAAACATTGTGTCCCTTGTCTCCTGTTACCATCTGCCTAGACGCACAGTTCGGGACCCCCTACCCGAGATCCGCCGGTTTTGACACCGACAACTTCCACTTGCTAGATCTTACACCGAATGCCGTGGCGCACCTGGCATATTTCGCCCATCTTTGTGAGGGCTTCGCCGGAGTAGTGCCCGGAACGGCGCTCTTCCACCACTACTTCTCCCCCCGCGTACAACCTGGGGGTGCTCTTTCTCGGACCGTCGCCTGGATCCCAAGGATTCAGGAGAGAAGCGTGTACCCAGACCGTGCCACGAAGGAGAGGTGGGAAGAGTGGCGGGTCCGATGGTGTTGGATCATGGAGGAGGACCCACCAGAGTTCTGCCGGGGCGTTCGTCGGAAGCCGCTGCCCCGCGGCGCGAACTGGAGCGACCTCGACCCCAACGATAAGATGTTCTCAATCGCCACCACCAGGATCCACCGCCTTACCGAGGCCGGGCTCACCCTCGAGATGATCGCGGCGGATTTCATCCGCCGCCGAATCACTCCACTACATAAGAAGGGGAGGCCGGCCTGGGATTTCAGGACCGTGGCCGACATCATGAGGCTCCGCACCGGCTTGCAGAACAACTTCACGGTGATGGGGCATTCCTGGTATTGCCGGAGGCTCTTCCATCTCGAGGAGTACGCCGACGGCAAGGTGAGGAGGACCGGCAAGGCCGCAAAGTCCAGCAAGGTTGTCAAGGGGCCCTTGTTCGGGCTACCACCAGGAGTGGTCCCTTTGAGCAACAACTCCCGGCAGGCCGAAATCTTGGCATGATGCCGCCCTTCAACGTGCACGGTCTCGACTCGGCCTGGGTCGAGCCCCCGGCACACGAGGTGGAGGAGTTCTTCGCCAATTTGGTCGAAGAACTCGAGCACAAGGAACCGCGGCTCATCGAGGACACCACCCAGGAGGAGCTGAACTTTATTGCCGCCAGGGCGATGGAGGCGGAGCTCGCCAGGCTTGCCGGCGAGGCCGGCGGCATGGAGAATGAAGCCGCCGCCGCCGCAGAGGAGGAGGAGCTTGCCGTGTGGGTGAAGGCCGTCAAGGAGGCGGCCAGTGCCAGCACCGGGGCCCCTCCTGCCGAAGGCATGGGCGGAGGATCATCCGAGGAGGAGGCCGAGGCCGGCGAGCCCCCAGCCACGCAGAAGAGGCGCATCCAGCGTCGAGTTGGCTCTGGCGTGCTGGTCCAGCCCGGCAAGGCCGTGACGCGACAAGAGGCTCCGGGGGAGGCCGCGCGCGTGACGAGGGCCGCGACGGTGAATACAGAGGCCGCGGCGGCGAAGAAGAAGGACGCGGTGGCGAAGAAGAAGACGCCCGCCTCTTCTTCATCCAAACGCTTCCAGACTCCTTCGCCTCCCCCTCGCCCCACAGGCTCCGGCACGGACATCGGCTTTGAATTCTCGTCCCTCAGCCCGAGGGGGAAGAGGAAGGCAGCAGAGGAGGAGGAGGAGGATGAGTAAGCGCTCTGCCCCTCGGTGTTTCCACCCTTACGAATCAGGCCGCCCTCCTTGATTTGACTTGTTCTCGCAGGGAGACGGAGACACTAGCTCAGCGGGCGGCGAAGAGGGCCAAAGCTTTGACGGGCAGCCTGCCCCCACTAGGTACTTCAAAGGCACCATTGCTGGTGGAGAGCAGCCCAGACAGTAACCCGCGGCATACCCCCTGGCTTAGCCCCCAGTGTAAGTTCACCATCCACCTTTTGCCAACACTTGCCGGGGCCCGATTCTCTTGTCGTTGACCTTGCCGTGGTTTGCAGGAGAAGAACGGCAGCAGCAGGAGCCACCAAGGGCCTCCCTCACCACGCCGCCCCCATCGACCACACCGCCCCGAGGGGTGTCCCCGGCAAGGACGCCAGATACCGAGCCCATGCACCCGGAGGAGGAGATAGACTTGGGCGCTGGCGGCTCCATCCCGGTAATGGACGTTGGCGTGGAGGGGGCCACATCTTCCCAGCCTGGAACGGGTGAGTCACTTGTCCTCCCTTGCTTTTCTTTTTTCTTTTTTTTGAACCTTGGCTTTGGTCACGCCTTATTTCCTCCTTTGGCGTCCAGGTCCCCCCCCCCCCCGACGGTCCAGGGGTACACTGACACCATCATCGAGGAGGCTGCCACTAACACCGTGGCCGAGGCTGAGGTGGTCGCCACCGAGGATGCCGCCAAAACCGCGTCCGAGGATGCCGGTGAGGGGTTTGCCGGGGAGACCGGCAAGGGCACCACCGAGGAGGCCGGCAAGGGCGCCGCTGGGGAGGAGGCTGGCAAGGCCGATGGCGAGGAGGAGGCCAGCAAGGCTCTTGGCGAGGAGGAGGCCGGCAAGGCCTCTGCCGAGGATGAGGTGCCTGACAACCAACCCTCCTCGTCTGCTCCCTCCGGCTCAGGCACATACCTGAAGGTGAGTGACGGCATGTTCGTTCACCTCCCAGGGGCGGCAAGCACCAGGGCGCCGACCGAGGGGGAGGTGTTCGACGATGAAATGCTCGTCGCCGCCGGGCTTGAGGTCATCGACGAGCCAAAGCATTGGTGGCGGCACCCAAGAGGAGCGGCTCCTCCAGGCCATGAGTGCCATCTTCAACAAGCTTCAGGCGCTCCATTGCGCCTGTCTGGACAAGGTGGAAGAAGACTTTGCGGAGCGTGTCGCCGACGCGTGGGCTTGGTTCCGCCAGGCCCACGAGGAGCTGAAGGCCGCCCAAGACCAGCTGGCGCAGCGCGACCTCGAACTCCTCCTGAAGCAGGCCGACTTTGAGAAGGCCCGGGAGGAAGCGAGGGAGGAGGCCTCCAAGGCAGAGGCCGTCCGGTCCCAGCACGAGGCCGAGCTGAACTCCCAGGAGGAGGATCTTGTTGCCCGTGAGACGGCGCTTGCCGCTACGCTCTGCGGCAAGGACGAGGAGGTCAAGAGGCTTGTCGCGGGGCAGACCCAAGAGCTGGAGCACAAGCACAAAGATGCGCTCGATGGTCAGGCCCTAGCCCACAGCAACAAGGTGAAAGAGCTGGAGGTGGAGCAGGATGGCTTGAAGGCCAAGGCCGATCAGCTGGTGGAGGAGAGGTATTCAGCCCGCCGCACCTTGTTGGAGGCGCAGGAAGAAAACCTGGCTAGGGCCGAGTGGCTCTCCCGCGCCAATTACTCCATCAATGACCTAAAGCGGAAGCTGGAGGGTCTTGAGAAGACGCTCATGGAGACCACAACCCAGGAGGGTGCCCTGACCAAGACCCTGGGAGAGGAGAGGCAGCAGCAGAGGAACGACGCCGCCAATCACGCAGATCTCGTGAAGGGCGACAAAATCTGGACCGACCGCCTCGCCGACGTTGCCAACAGGATCACCAAGCAGCTGACCGACATGAAGATGCCGGAGGTGAGTTATGCCCCGGAGCCGGGCATGAGCCCCCAGGCCAAGCTGACCTTGTTCTTTGAGGGCATTCTTGGTGCCCTGGAATGGCTCGAATCCAACCGGGCGAGCTCCTTGGCCAACGAGTCCCGGATGATTTGCCAGGGCGCCATGACCAAGGTTCTCACCAAGATGGCGTTCTGGAACCCCGACATCGACTTTGACGCCGCGCTGGACAGCTTGTCGGGCGATGCAGACCTCTCGGGGGTCAAGGAGCACATCGAGCCCATCATCAGCCGCGTCGGCAGAATCCAGAGGTTGGAGGGCCAGTGCCGGGACTAGGTGCCCCGTTTCTTGTTGCCGCTGCAGGTTCATGACCAACAGAATTCAAATCTTTAGTTAGAACCGCAACAACAATTTGTGTAATTTAACTCTGCAGTACTTTTAATATGATGCATGCTATTTCCCTGTTTAATCTTTCTCTATACGTCCACCCTATGCTCACTAGGTAGGCTTGCCAGCGCGTAAACCCGAACCACTGCGCTTCGAAGGACGGATCCTTTAGCAGCCGGCAGGGCGTGCTTGCCGTCGTGCAGACCACCTTGTCGTTCTCAGCGCGGCCGCTTGAACTGCCGAGCGAACTCGAGGCACAGCGAGAGTGTTGCCGATGGCGGAAGGCCACCCTGCCGCTCCCGACGCAGCCGCTCGATCTGTTGAGCGGACTTGAAATAGGCCAAGAGCGTCGCCGGTAACGGAAGGGCCCCACTGGGTGTAGGTTTCCCATACAAAGGAAAGATCTCCGAGAAAGATAACCTTATATAAGAAGGAATTATTCAAAGTTTTGCATGACTTAGCTTTTTTTGTCATCGCGCGAACGCTCGCAGCACTCCCCGACGGGGCTGCTCGCTTGGTCGCCTTCTTCCTCGGGAGCCTTGGCGATGAAGAGCTGTGCCACTGGCTGCAAAACCAGATGCTCACTACTGCGGCCCCCTACCTGGCGCACCAAAGATGCCGGTGGTAAACGACAACTATGGGATCAAAAGAATCCCTACTATGGTTGCGGGGCACTGGTTAGTGAGGAGAGCAGGATCATCAGTCAGTTCGAGCACGCGGATCATTTACACAGTTTTGGGCCGCAGAGATGCGTAACACCCTAGTCCTGCTTTGATGCGTATTTGTGTTCTTGAGGTTCTTGAACTAGCTACATTAGGCGTAACTTGTCCAAAAGTCTGAATCCTCCTCATGGATGCCTCGGGCCTCCTTTTATAGGCAAGGGGATCGCCACAGTGGCACATAGGAGGTGGCATCGGGGTATTGTGGTTAAGCATATCACTAGCTATTACGGGACAAAGTGCATTTAATGCGAGGCGGTCAGCGCCATGTAGGCTGGCAGGCTGCTGAGGTGGCGCGATGGTAGGGCCTTCACGAAAATTTGCATCCCAGCACGTAGGCATGTGCTGAGTTGGCCAAGAATCCTCGTGCCGACACGCAGGTGCCTGCCCTGCTGGTGGGCTGGCAGCTGCATGGGAGCAGTGGCAGAAGCTTGGCGGGTGCGAGCCTGGCTGTGGCCCCACGGATGTCCTTGGCAAGGGCCTTGCCGGGGGCCCCAGCAAGGGTCTTGCCGTGGCATTGCGGTCCTCCCCGGCAAGGGTCTTGCCGGGGGTCTTGCGGGTTTCCCTAACGAGGATCTCGCCGTGGTTCGTCGTCTTCCACTCTTTCCGATTTGATGTGTTCTTTGTCTTCACAAAGATCTGCATGCCACCATGGGGGCGCCTCCCAAGCCTTGGTCCCAACGCGATTGGTGGCGCAGGAGGAACTGGGGCTCAAGTGTGGCGCGCCCTGCTGGCGTCGGGTAGGATGCGCCCGGCAAGGGCCTTTCCAGGGCCGTGGGGCTGCCCTGGCAAGGACCTTGCCGGGGGAAACCACTTCGCCTTCTGGCTCTTTGTTCTTCTGTCTTGGTGTTGCTTTGATTCGGTGTTGTGGCTCTGATTTCCTCTCTCTGCCCTGCTTAAGTGTGGTCGTGAGCGCGGCTCTGACTGCCCATGCACAAATAAGGGGTACAAAAGAGTGCCCCTATTTTAGTACACCGACACATGAGGAAGGTTCGATGAGCTCTGACATGACACAATGGATACGATCGTGGCAGTGGCGATGCTGATTTCCTGCTCTATTGTTGGTGGTGAAGAAATGGAATGACCATGACGTTGTTGACCTTCGGGTCCTTGTCATAGTGACTGATTCAGTGTGCTCCTATACATGTTAGAGGGTCAGAGAGGTAGAGGGTTTTGAGGAAAATTGAATGGAAGAAAAAGGAATGCTACAGGATCAAAATTGCTAGCCTGAATTGTGCAGTGGTAGTGGGGGCAGAGATGGTGGTTCAAGCTTAGAATCAAGCATCCTAGCGGTAGAGTGGTAGCACCCAAGCTGGGGATCAAGAGAGGCAGTGCTAGGCTATTTAAATAGGGGCTTAGGCAACTCAGACTTGCACATCAGCGATTTGGGGAAGGTGGGAATCTTGGGTGTCCTTGAATTGCGTGTGCGAGCAAATAGGCCGAAGGTTGAAGGTGGAGTTAACATGTGGGGCCCATGTGGTAGTGTGTGTGAGAGAGATAGTGAACAAGAGGGGGTTTTGGGGCTGGGGTGAGTTGTTGTATCAAGGGTCTGAAGGTTACGATTATAACGCAACTTATTGGTTCATGATCAGATGGTGGAGGCAGTGGGGGTGATGGTGGTGCCTCCAGTGACATTCTAACACCACTATAAGATAGGCGAATACTTGTTCTATATTAAAATGTACCACATATGAAATATTTGAAAAAAACTAATTTCGTCCTTAAATGGGCTAGATTGTTGACTACATATCTTGGTTCTTCATTAAAGACTTCCATTTTTTAGTCGATTCAATTAAAAATGGATGTAATTTCAGAACATACTTAATGCAAAAAATAGGCAAGGTGTGAACTCGATATTTATTATTCAAAAATTCTCTTCTATATAAGGTGAGTTTGTCTCCTCATATTTCCCACTAACCCATAGTTATGCAGTAACACCAACAAATATATATACCTTCTGTGTGATCCTTGCAGCTTCCCATTTGTAGTGGTCAGTCACCTAGTTTTACACTTGAGTATGCCAAGGAGGGAGAAGTGGTTGGGTGTCCATTTCATTGAGGAAAACAACGAGCACAATGCCACTTTCTTCAAGCAAAGTCATGGTCTATTCATGGGAGCAATTGAGATTTCCCTTTTATCAATGGAAAATCAAAGCAAGATGCATACATTTGGGACACCATTGGTGAAACCAATTGTTTATGCTATCTTACTGAGAGGCCCACCTACCAAGTCGTTCACCAACGAGACGACAAATGTTAGGATTGCATTATTGTAGAATGAGGTGATTGTGTTGGACAATGAGAATGCGACGGAGGGTAAGGTAGACAAATTCCCCATCCCAACTTATCAACAAGGTCCAAAAATGAGAACTTAGGTATTATAGCAAACTATATCTTCTTCAAGGAAGAAGATCTTAGTCTTAAAGATCTAAACAAGCTCTTCAATGAACTCTTGCGTGTTTGAGAAGACATTAGACACCGGTTACTTGGGCGACCAACACATTGGATTCCAATATATTGGTGGAAGCAAGTAGTGACCGACGTCTAATGTACTCTCTGACATATGCAAGATTTCACTGAAGAGCTTGCTGAGATCTTCAAGACTGGGTTCTTCCTCCTTGTAGAAGATATAATTTGCTACCATACCTGGGTTCTCATTTTGGATTTTCTTGGTATGTTGGAGGGCTAGTTTTGCTCATTACCCTCCATTGCATTCTTAGTGTCCAATAGAGCCACCTCATTCTACAAGAATGCAATCCTAGTGTTTCTTGTCTCGTTGGTGAGTGGCTTGGTAGGTGGACCCCCAATAGGAAAGCATAACCAATGCATTTCATGAATAGCATCCCAAATGCATGCATATTTTTATCCTTCTTTGACACAAAGAAAATCATCATGACTATGAGGGCACATAGGTCTTTCAAATTAGCTTTATCTAGGAACGCATTAAAATTCGGGGGATAATCCTCAAGTTTGGGCTTTTGCAACGGTGCATACTTAGGGAGAACACTTTTATCTTAAAATTAAGTGAAGGGATCATCTTATAATACTACCATCGTCCTAAGCAAAATAAGATGCATAAACATAAACATCACATGCAATAAATAGATGTGACATGATTTTGATCTCCATCTACAAAGCACCGGCATGATCTCCATCGTCACCGGCATGACACCGTGATCTCCACCAGCATGTCATCATCGTGGTTGTTTCCCCCAACTATTGCTTCTACAACTATAGCTAACACATCGCGATAAAGTAAAACAATTATGTGGCGTTTAATGATTGACACATAGGTCATACAATAAATTAAAGACAGCCCTATGGCTCCTGCCAGTTGTCGTACTCATCGACATGCATGTCATGAAATTATTACAAAACATGATCATCTCATACATCATCATATAACACATCACGTTTTGGCCATACCACATCACAACATGCCCTGCAAAAACAAGTTAGATGTCCTCTACTTTGTTGTTGCAATTTTTACGTGGCTGCTAGGGCAAACTATAAGAACCGTTCTTATCTACGAAAAGCCACAATGGTGATAATCAAGTTGCCTTTTAACCTTCTACAAGGACCGCCTTTGTCAAATCAGATTCAACTAAAGTAGGAGAGACAGACACCCGCTAGCCACCTTATCCAATACAAGTTGCATGTTAGTCGATGGAACCGGTCTCATGTGCGAGGACATGTAAAGTTGGTCCGAGCCGCTTCATTCCACAATACCTCTGAATCCAAATAAGACAAGAGAGGTAAGCAATTTGAGCATCAATGCCAACAACTCTTTGTGTTTTGCTCATGCATATACATCTACGCATATACCTAGCTCTGATACCACTGTAGAGGAACGAAGCATGAAAATAAAAACAATTCTTATGAAACCCCATGTGCCTCCCCCATCTATATATAGGCTAGGGGGCAGGGGAGGGCATGCAAAACCCATCTAGGGCTGGCCACAAGGTTGAAATCCCTTTAAATTCGGAGATAACATCTTATCTCTAGATTCAACCCTTTAAATTTAGAGATAAGACCTTATCTCTAGATTTAAACAACATGTGCCTTGGGGAATGTGGCGTCCAGCCTATGTGGGCTGTAGCCCCATATCTTGGTCCATGTGCTCCCTTCCTAGGTCACAGAGCCCCACGGTGGAACCCCAGAACCTTCTAGCCTTCCCGGTACAAAACCAAAAAACATAAACTTTTTCCAGAACCCAAAATATGACTTCCCATATATAAATATTTACCTCTGGACCATTCCGGAGCTCCTCGTGATATCCTAGATCCCGTTAGGGACTCCGAACAACCTTTGTACTTTCTGCTATTAATATCTCAATACTACCCTAGCGCTACTGTCGTTGACTTAACACGGCAGATGCCCTAGCAAGAGGACTTAGGTGTGGAGCCATTGCCGCTAGGTTATAGCTTGAAGGGGTTAAAATGGGACAAAGGACACAAAGAGTTTTTACCCAAGCTAGGCCCCTCTTAACGAGGTAAAAGCCGACCAGGGAACGAATGCGCTTGACCTAGTTCTCAATCTATTGTCTCTTGCCCTAACCCTGCCGCTGGGGCACCCCTTTTTATACATAGGTTGATGCCCGGCGGCTTACAGAGTCCCGGTCGGCTCATACACAACATGTCCGGCTTGGTGACCAAAGTAAGCTTGCCCTAACATACAAGTTAAATATATGACGGTTTATACCCATGGGACTCAAGTCACCTCCGGGTCTTGGGCCTTCAGTAAGCTTGCTCTATGAACTGTCATCTTCAACATCTTCTTGGGCCTTCTCATCATGAATCGCCAGTGGTATGACCCGGCCCCTCCCGGACGGGTCATACCTAATAGTTATATCCCCAACATTAGGCCCCAGGTTGATTTGAACTTGTTCTTATCAATATTCAGTACTTGTCTTAGAAAAATCCTCCATCATTAATCTTTATGAAATTTTATAACCCGCCATGACATCAGCTCACTGAATTGTATTAACCCGCCATGACGTCATCTCGCATTAATCTCACACGAAGCCCGAAACATCTCAGTGTATCTTCATATTTAATAAACCTCCTGAAAATCGAGGCATCCGTGCAGCCACATACCTATTTTTTGGCCTCCTTGATTCTCGCGCATGCCTTTTATCCATCTCCTTAATTATAAATAGGGAAACGGGTCCTTTCCAGTTTCCCCCTTGCCTTCTCATCTCCGTCTTCCTCCTCGCAACACCCACACATGCTCGAGCTCTGCCGTCGCTGTCCTCCGCCAACTACCTCAACTCCGGCCGCTGCATCAACCTGAAATGACCAGAACACCACGGCGCCTCTTTGCTGTTCATTAGCACCTCTATAAGTATTCCGACTCCTCTTGTGTCAGACCTGCATTAGGGTTTGCCCCAGTTCATCAAAGTTCATCACTGCTCTTCCTCTTCCTCTACCCAAATCGTGTAATTTGATCTGAGCATAGTACTGTCATTATGCGGTAGTAGTTATAGCCCCCTTTTCAAGCCTAGGAAACACCTTCTCTATATAAGATCCCATCTGAGCACCTGAATTCTTTCTGCTGCTGCAACATTAGGTTTACCATTTATTTTCTTTTTCTGATCTGCTGCAGATCCAAAGCAACAGAACTAGTCTGTAAAACCTGTTTGTCCAATACTTAGCATAAATTTACTCATAGGCTCATAACCATTAGCCCTCCATGGTGGTATAAGTAGCAATCTATAACCCGTCAGATTTAGGACGGCTTAAATCTGAATTTTTTAAACCGCCAATGTTCATCAATGTTATCGAGACCCGGCCACACCTTGTCGGCTTAAATGCTTTCTTCATTTTCATAATAATTCTTCATCTGAACTGGGCGGCTTATCATTCACCGTTATATATTTTTAGGCCAAAAATGACAATACTGTCACCTCCTATAACTGGGTTCCTCCATTGTAACGGAGCAGACACTTATGGAGTATGTTGAAACTGGCATCATAGCCGCCAAAGAGATCATCCACTGGCGTGCCCCAAAATCGGGCATAGCCAAACCTCAACCTAAGGGAAATGAGGTCATAGTATTTGCTGACCATATAAACTGAGGCTTCTCCCCGCTTGTGTCGAAATTCTTCTGTGATGTGTTACATTTCTTTCAGCTGCATCCTCAAGACATTGGACCCAATTCCGTGTCTAACATTTGCAATTTCCAAGTTTTTTGCAAAGTGTACCTTCAAGAAGAACCCATCGTAGACCTCTTCCGAGAGTATTTTTACTTGAACCGCCAAAATGAGTTCATAGATGGTCCCAGCCTAGAACTTGGTGGGATTTCTATTCAGCGTCGAAGAGATGCAATTTTTCCAACGGCCAAGCTTCCTAGTCATCCAAAAGACTGGAATCGGACTTGGTTTTACTGCCAGGACAGTTCTCCACGTGATGAGAACCCTCTGCCGGGTTTCCACGAGGATCGGCTTAGCCCAGTGCACCCACTTCTAGGCCGGCTCACGACCGCTGAACGAGCCAAGTATTGAGCCATTTTCTCCAAGATAAGGGTCTTGCTTGCTAACTAATTGACTGACGTTGACCTAGTCTGCTGTTGGGTCACGTGGAGGATTATACCCTTAAGCGGCCGAACTGGGTTAATGTGCACATACACTGGTGATCCCAAAGATCCATTACATAATAGCTCAGTGCGTTTGGATAGCAAAGGCATCAATGACATAACCAAGAGCTTGATTGGGGAATCCTTAGAGAGCCGCAGTAAAACAGGGCTGAACCCTTTCTGTACTCTAAACCCGTCTCCTTCTATAAGTGTTTAATTTCACACTTTACTGTTCTGTTTATATAAACTGCATATCCCTTACTTTTGCTTTGATCTGCACAGGTCGACTCTGCCTTCTGGAAAAAGAAATACCAAGAAAAGGAGAAGGCGGCTGAAAGCCCAAGACCAAGACCAAGTCCTACAAAAAGCACAAAGAGAAAACTGATGCATCAGAACTCTTTGATTTTGATGATGAGTCAGAGGTAGAACTTGATTCCCTTGGCTCATTCTTTGTACATCTTATTGACGCTGACTTCTCTCGGGATGATACAAAGGCCAGCCAGGCAGATGATGACGAGGTAACTATCATTTCCTCTGGCTTAGAGCCATTGCCAAGACAGAAATTTCGACGTGTGACCCGGAAAGTAAGATTTTCACATCCTATAGCTTACCTGGATCCAAACTTTCTTTTGAAGCAACAACAACATGAGACCCGGCGCCAGACCCGGAATAGTGGGGCCGAGAGTTATCCTCCGGCTTACCCAACACTCCAGCTTGCAAATGCAGGAAAGAGGTGCCTCAAACTTCAAACTCTTCATATCCCAAGGCAGGTCTTATCTGCCATCCACTTAATCCTTCCGACTCAAACTATCAGGGAACCTCGAATTCCTCCTCTGGCGACTCAAATGGGACTCAGCTGCTGGCTTTCAAGACTACCCCTGGGTAATGATTTTTAACTTTATCATTTCAGCTTCGTCAACACTTCATATTGACCTTTTTATTTCTTTCAGTGGCAAGGCTAAACCAAGAAAGAAAGCCAAAACAGTCAAGCCAACCAAAAATCCCTAGGTTCCTGAGCCGGAGAACAAACCGCCAGAATCTGAAGCTTCAACTCAAAATACTGCAAACATTGATGATGAGGTACCACTAGAAGCACCAGAGATGCTTGTGGACCCTATGACTATTGATTCTTCAGGAGATAAATCGCCGAGCCCAGCCAAACCAGCCAAAGAAACTGAAGATGTTATTGTCACTGGCACCAGCTACACAGAGCCGGGGAATTCCACAGTTTTGGCCAAACATACTGCCAAGGAGGAACTTGTTCAGAGGCGGAAGGTCAAATTTGATCTGTCACATTATTCTTAGCTCGGCATCGGCGATCTCCTCTCTGGCTATATTAGCCAAGTTCATAGCAGATATGAAAAGGACTCCAAAACCTAGGCCCCATGGGCCGGCTTAACTTGACAAAGTTGAACCGGTTCATGACATAACCAAAAGAGAGCTTCCGCACACATTAGCCCCCAAGTGCCAAGTGTTGTTGCTTAAAAAGGGCCTGGGACTTGTATATACTCTCATGACTTATTTGAACCTTGCCTGTGCAGGAAACTCTAATGATTTGAAGAAAAGGCTTGAACACCAAGAATCAGAGACCCGGAAGGCCAAAGCCAAATTCAAGTTCAGCCTTGATGAATCACAGAAGCTGAAATCTGGGTTTGCTGCTGGTAGAAAAGCCTGGGACAAAGAAAAGGCCACTTTAATGCAAAGGGCAGAGTCTGTTGAAGCCACTTTGAAGGAGGTCACTATAGAACTGTCCGGTTTAAAGCATCATATTTCACAAATGACAAGTGCTATCTTCTGTAAGAAATTTGAATTATCTCAATAAACTCCAATGCACACTGTTTGACCTGCCTGGAGACTTAACTGCTCATACTTTTGCATTATAGGCCCCAGGAGCACCAATCTTGGGCAGGACATGCTGATCAAGCTGAAGGCGGCTTACACCTTGGTGGAACAGTTATATGCAGGCACCCAACGCATAATTACTACCATTACTCACACCAAGGAGCCTCCTTCACTTATCAAAGATGTATTGAATCAATTGTCTGTCTTGCCACAAAGGATTGCAGAAATCAAACGATCATCTGCCAGAGCTGGCGCCATTACTGCCTTAACCCGTGCAAAAGCGTCGAAACTAGAGCTAAACCTGGCGGAGATAGCCAGTGGGTGCCCAAGCTATAAGGAAGATGGGACACCCTTCTCTGCAGATGACTTTGCCGTATGCGCGAGGGAGGTGCGCCCATTAGCTACCAAATTGGCTGACGAAACCAACCTCTCATGATATCCGGCGGCGTATACAGTGGAGAACTCAAGAGAAAATGCTCCATTTTATGAAGTTGTCGATCTCATCCCGCCAGCACGTAAGCATACTTTTTCCCCTGAAGTTGACCCGTCTGAACTCATTGATGATGAAGCCGAATTCCAAGCTTTAACGGGTATCAACTAGGAAACACCTGATTTCCAGACAACATATGGAGGCGAAGAATCGACGCAGGTTAACCTGGACTCATTAATCCAGCAACAGCGCGACAGATGTGAGGGTGGCTCTCATGGTGCCATGTTTTGTTGAATAAACTTTGAATCATTTGGGCTCACCGATGGCCTTGTAATAGGCTAGTTAAAACATTGATCTGTCATGCCATCATGCATGTTTGCTTGCATAACACTATTGAACCATGGATCTGATGCTTTTTGAAGATCTGCCACTTACGCTTATAATGTCATCCATTATGCAACCATGTTTATCATATGTCCTACATACAAGCAGATAACAAGTGCCCTGGCGGTTTACCCTAGGGCGGGTCATAATATCCCACAAAAACCCACTGGCGGCTGCACAGTCTATAACCAGGGTGACATTGTCAAAACCTCATATATTCATAACAAAATATCATACCTATGATAATTTTCATACTACCGGCTTAACACGCCATATGTAGTAAAGGTAACATCCCAAAGACTTATAGCACAGAGCTCCAAGCACATAATCAATACATACTGGTGACTTATTGTCCAAAACCAGGCCGGGTTATCAGAACTCCGGCTTTATTCCGATATGAATCATAAGGATCAAGGCAACGTGGCCCTAATCAATTTTAAACCATATATCAGCATGGTAAAAAACATGAACAAAAAATGTTCAAAGAAAAAACAAACCAGACAAAACAAGGCCTTCATAGGCTGCCAAGCCTCTATAACAAGTGCTATTCAAGGGCTGCACAGCCACTGAGTTAATCCTTAATTCAAACCTGTAAGCCGGGCCTCACATGACCAATCACTGCTTTAACTTTGACAAGTTTAGGGTCTTTATAAGATTGACCGTCAAGAGTGCAATGAGTCATTCCAGGATTACCTTGTCGGGGTGGTAGGAATACAAAGGCAGGATAACCTGGATTTTTGGTGAATACACCTGGCGTCCAAGCCTATTACAAGGGACAACAAAGCTTTGTTCTTTAACAGGGAGCCCCCAAGTAATTTCTAACAAACCATCAAAGCAGGTTACCTATGTTTGAACTATACATTGTAACAAGTTCTCTTTGGTAACCTTGAACTTAGGCATAAAACCCGAAGTTGTATGTAATCTGGCATATAAGCCGGATCAAAGGGTATTCAAAGCTATGCTCGATGAGCATGAAGCCCCCAAGTTATTTTTGTAACAAGGCGTGCAAGCTGGATCAAGAGGGTAGTCATAGCTATGCTCATTGAGTAGGAAGCCCCCAAGTGACCTTATGAATTGACAATAAAAACTCAAATTCTCAGAAATGAAACGACAGAGGCCCTAAATTATCAGGGATGTCGGCTTTATTATACGAATCATAATATATATATATATATATATTGGTAGAAGTATGTACATCACAAGACCAGTGACTTAGTTGTAATAAGGCCGAAGATGAGCAATGTTCCATGGTCGACGGGTCTCCTCCTCAGACTTGCGTGAGTCCTTGTGCTCTCGAACATCAATGAGGTAGTATGAGCCATTGTTCAGATTTTTACTGACCACAAAAGGCCCTTCCCAAGGAGGGGATAACTTGTGCATGTCAGTTTTATCCTGGATGAGTCAGAGCACCAGATCTCGTTCTTGAAAGGTTTGTGTTTTAACCTGGCGGCTGTGATAATGACGCAAATCTTGCTGGTAAATCACTGACGAGTCAAGAGCATCCTGACGTTCCTTTTCATTATCAGCTTCAACATAAGATGCCACACGGGGCGAGTTGTGATGAATGTCATTAGCGAGAACGACCTATGCACCATAAACCATGAAGAAAGGTGTGTAACCCATAGATCTGTTGGGGGTAGTATTGATACTCCATAACATTGATGGCAACTCTTCCACCCAACAGCCCGGCGCCCTCTGCAAAGGGACCATAAGTACCTCTTAAGATTTCTTGATTGGCTCTTTCAGCCTGACCATTAGACTGGGGGTGAGCCACGGACGACACATCAAGACGAATATGTTCTTGTTGACAGAATTATTTCATTGCACCCTTAGACAGATTAGTACCATTATCAGTAATGATACTATGAAGGTATCCAAAATGAACGATCACCTTTTTTTAATGAATTGAATCGCCGTTGCTGCATCACATTTGCTGACCGGCTTAGCTGCAACCCACTTTGTAAACTTTTCAACAACCACCAGGAGGTGAGTCTTTTTGTCCTTAGATCTTTTAAAAGGCCCAACCATATCCATCCCCCAGACTGCAAATGGCCAAGTAATTGGAATCATCCTCAATTCTTCAGCCAGCACATGAGCTCGTCTTGAAAATTTCTGACAACCATCACATTTACTAACCAAATCTTCTGCATCAGCATGAGCCCTCAGCCAATAAAATCCGTGACGAAAAGCCTTAGCAACAAGAGACTTAGAACCGGCATGATGGCACAATCTCCTTCATGAATCTCTCTTAGAATTGCATGGCCCTCCACAGGAGAGATGCATCATTGAAACACCTTGTAACACTCCGTTGGTGTAGCTCACCATTGACAATAATCATCGACTTAGACCTCCGAGTTATTTGCCTGGCCAAAGTTTCATCATTAGTTAACTCACCCGGGTCATATAAGCCAAATATGGAATAGTACAATCAGGAATAGCATGGAGAGCCGCCACCAACTGTGCCTCCAGGTCAGGAATTGCAAGATCCTCGTCCATAGGCAATTTAACCAATGGATTATGCAAAATATCGAAGAAAACATTAGGGGCACCGGCTTACGCAAGGACCCCAACTGGCTTAAAGCATCAGCAGCCTCATTTTTCATGCGATCAACATGCTCCACTTGATAACCCTTAAAATGACAAGCAATTGTTTTTTTACTATAAACAGTAGGGTAAGCACCCCACTGCAACTTTTATTAATTAAATAACTAAGAACAACAGTCTTAAGGGCTTGAGGTAAGCCCTAGAACAGGAAAAAAGAAAAAGAAAGGAAAAGACATCAAGAGAAACTAGAAAAAAGATCTACAACTAGATAAGAAAGGAAGAAAAAGAAAGAAAGAAAAAAAGAAATGGAAACTACAACAGATTATCCAACTAGATGGAGAACTTCCTCTGATGCTTCAGCTTCATTCTATATTTCAGTAATTTGAGCTCCTCCAGATATATGTATTTCCACCCCTGGAAAGTTGGTGTAATATTCTCAAATATCTTGTTGTTTCTGGTTATCCAAATGACCCATGATCCTAGGATGATGATCTCCATAAAGAATGGAAAATGCAGCTTATTTTTGAGATCTTGAAAAGCCTCCAGAACTGATAAATTTGGAGTTCTGGTAGGACAGATGTAATCCCAGCATTGTTGTGCAAAAGAGCAGCCCCAAAACAAGTGATGTAAAGCTTCTTCCTGTTGACAGTCTCTTACAGCACAATTGTAAGCCTCTAAAACAAAGTTCTTTCTCCTGAGCAGATTCCTTGTATTCACTCTATTATGAAGTAGCTTCCAAAAGAAAACCTTATGTTTTGGCTGACAGGAACAATTCCAAACCCAATTGAAGTGTGGGGGGACCTGCTTGTGTCCAATCAGCACTTTGTAGGCCTTAATGGATGAATAGAATTCATTTCCCCAAATGTAACTCCAAGTGTCCAGAGAATCTATATGCTCAGATTGTATTGTCTCAATGCATATATCTTCCACTTGTAGGAATTCCTCATAGGCTTCAGTTGTCAGTGGTAAATGAAACAAGTCCTGGAGGTATTCAGTGTTGACTACTGTTTGGACAGTTACTTGTGGGTTTCTGACAAAAGAGTATAGGTGTTGGTATTTGTGTTTGAAAATGGCTGTGTGCCACAAGTCATCCCAGAAAAAAGCTGTCCTACCATCTCCCACATTACATCTTCCTATTGATTTGTATTGATCCATAAGAGCCAGGTTTGGTTTCCACCAAAAGGAGCCAATCATATTATCTCCTGGAAGTTGCCCATCAGAATAATAATTTTCCCAGATTAATTGTACCCAAGGAATATCATGTCTATGGAAAAATTTGTGTAGGTTCTTCATCAGCAGGGTTTTGTTCTGAGTGTATATATCCAAGATGCCCAATCCACCTTTGCTTTTTGTTCTGCATACTGTGTGCCATGCCACCGAAGCTGGTCTTCTATCCTCCATGGCAGGGCTCCTCCAGAGACAATGTCTTAAATATTTGATGATCTGCTTCTTAATTGTTAATGTAATGTCCAAACAGCTCATGAAGAAGATAGATAGAGAAGACACAACTGATTTAACTAATAGAACTTTCCCTGCTTGTGTCATGAAGATAGAAAGGCCAGCAAGTCTCTTTGCAATTCTGTTAACTAGGGGAAGACACTGTTCCACTGTTGGTTTATAAATTCCCATAGGTAACCCTAGATATGTAAATGGGAATTTCCCCTAGCACATTGCAGTGTGTTTGTGAAGATGTCCACTCTATCTTACTCAATGTTCAGAGGTACCATTATTAATTTGGCATAGTTGACCTTAAGACCAGTTGCTGAGGCAAATTTATTTAAAAGAGCTTTGAGACAAATCAAGTGTCTAGCATTTGCTTGCATGATGACCAAAGTATCATCAGCATACTGAACAATTTGGAAATCAGGGAAAGAGATGACCTGTAGTGGGGATTTTATAAGATTTAATCTCATGGCTCTGCTCAAAATAGTCTGTAGCAAGTGAGCAGCAAGGACAAAGATTAAAGGAGAGCAAGGATCTCCCTGTCTCACTCCTCTCTTTATGTAGAATTTCTTCCTAGGCACTCCATTTAACATGACAGCAGAAGAGGCAGTAGAAAAGAGCATCTGCATCCATGATATCCATTTATTCCCAAAACCTTTTGCTCTGAAAATCTCAATGATGGATTGATGTTCAATTGTGACAAACGCTTTTTCAAAATCCAGTTTAATTACCAACATTTCCTCCTTTGATTTGTGGCACTGATGGATATATTCATATGCCCATCCTAGGCAGTCTTGAATCACTGTGTCCTTGAGAAAGCCATATTGGGTGATGTGAACAAATTTTAGAATTATTTTTTGCAGTCTATTTGCCAATAGCTTTGTGATAATCTTAAGCACCCCATTGAGCAGAGAAATGGGCCTAAAATCATTTGGTGTGAGAGGAACTTCTTTTTTTGGAATCAGAGTAATGAATGAAGTATTTATACTCTCCAAGTTCATAGTACCAGCATGGAAAGCCATGATGAGGTCAATAACATCCTCTTTGATGATATCCCAGCAAGATTTAATGAATTCATTGTTGAAACCATCAGGACCTGGTTATTTTCAGTTGGTAGATTTTTAACCACCTCTTCAATCTCCTCCTGCGTGAACTTTTCCTCTAATTGGATGAATACTTGAGGATCAACTATGTGATCATAAAGATCATGGAGATCTAAATGCATTGTGTGACCATTAGATTGCCCCAATCTGTCTCTAAATGCCACCCAAAAAATTGCAGCTTTCCCTTCATGGTCTGTAACTTCCACTTGGTCTTTATTTAACAACATTGCAATTTTGTTATGTCTATGATTAATGGAAGCTTTTGTGTGGAAGAACTTAGTGTTTTCATCTCCAAACTTAACACGTTTAATTTTACCTCTCTCCTTCCAATAAATCTTCTGATTATTAAGTACAGTCATCAAGTACTCCTTGAGAATAATTCTGCAATTGGCCTCAAACAAAGAGAGATTCCTGAATTCTTCAATCAAGTCCCAGAAGAAGATGCAAGCATTTAGATCCTAAATTTGTTTTTTCATGAAAGATAGGCTTTTAGCCCAAAACTTCAGTGCTCTTCTCACATTTTTTAACTTAGCATTAATCATTTTGGCCTGGTCAGTAAAACCCATTGGAATACTCCAAGCTGCCTGCACCACTTGCTTAAAAGAGTTGTGTTTTAACCAAAAGTTCTCAAATCTGAATAGCTTGGACTTTGGAATATTTGTGAAAATCTTGATCATGCATGGAAGGTGATCAGAAATAGGTTTTGCCAAAGGAAGAGCCATGGAGTTAGGGTAACTGGTCATCCAGGCTCCAGAGGTGAAGAACCAATCTAACTTTTCAAGGAGTGGAGATTCCTGCATGTTGCTCCAACTGTACTGTCTACCTTTCAAAGGTAATTCAATCGGTCCCGGATAACTGATAGCCTCATTAAATAAAAGCATCTCATTGACATCTCCTCCTGGTTTATTCTTGTTCTCTGGTGATCTGATGAAATTGAAATCACCCATGACTATCTAGTCCACTTCATTTGGCATTTGAATATTGCTAAACCAATTAATAAATTCAATCTTTTCCTCATGTCTACAAGGCCCATAAATGTTTGAGAGAATCCAGTTGTTTGTAGAAATATTACATGTGAATTGTATGGAAAGAGAAAATTTGTTCTGAAAAAGCAATTCTCATGTGAACATAGAACCATTCCAAGTAGTGAGAATGCCACCAAAAGCCCCAATAGAAGGCAAGAATTCAAATTTGTTGAATCTTTGAGGGCAAAAGCTGTGAATGTAGGCTAGATCAAAATTATCTCTTAGTTTCTTGAATACACACAACTCCAGCAGCACTTTCCTCCACTTTTTGCCTAATAGCCAGCCACTTTCTTGTGCATTAATACCTCTTATATTCCAATTGAGAATGTTCCAGGATCTAGTGTTATTCATTGTTAAACCGTATGATTTTATATTGTTGTATCAAGGTCCATCCCTTGATAAAATCCTGAATAAAGCATGGTTGCTGCAAGAATAGGTGTTTATCAAATGTCATGTGGTCGTGCATATGCAACAACCAATATTGAAGGAACATATGCAACCAGTTCAACATAACCATGAAGGATATCATAGCAACTCTCATAGATAGGTAGGTCCCATGAGTAATACTGAAGTGACATAGCTTAGTTTAAAACAAAAGGTGCCTCTCAAGGCCATGGTTCACCAAATTACAAAAGCTGCTAAACCCAACATACATAACACAAATAGTCTAGATGTAATAACAAAGTAGAATGCAGTAGAAGGGCCTATGACTCTTAGACCATCCTATCATTGTGCAAAGTTTGGATGAGCTCCAGATCCAGTGGCCTTGGTCACCTTGGCCACCTCCTCTTGCCCCTTCTTCTTGGGCCTCTTGGATAACTTCTCTTGGAGTTCATCCTCAGCCACCTTAAAGAAAGATTTAGTCAGGTTCTTAACCACTTTATTTTGAATAACTGGAGGAATGGTAAGCAAGATTTAACATCACATGTTTTCCTCCTTTATCCATTATTCTCTTTCCTAATTCTGTCACTTCTTCTTACCTCAGTTTCAACCAGGGGCTCTTTCTCCCTTCTTTTCTTTGAAGTGGCTTCTCCAGAAGGTAGCACGATAATTTTGTTGGGAGACACCTGCTGTAGAGGGCTACCAGCTCCACTGGAAGAGTGTGCAGCTGGGCTTATCCCTTAATTTTCTTTGCCCATACCCTGCAAGATCTCCCTACATGTTGGAGCCTGTGATGTTATGCAGCCATCAGGAATATGGAAGAGGATTGTTTCCTCATTGTCACAGTTGACAGTAAGCAATTTCCATAAATCAGACTTAAGCGAATGCATTGTCCAACCAAATTTATCTGGTGTCAGCAGCAAGTGAATTATGAAGTTGAACCAACTTACAGGTATTTCAATTTTGAAAGTGTTTCTCTCTTCTTGAGTTGCAGGAGCAAAGTTTTGAATCCAGAGGTCCAGACCTTATTCAGAAATTAAGTGAGAACCATCAATAATATCCAGAGCATGTTTCTCAACAATTGAGTGTATGTAAAACATAGGAGGTGAAACTATGGGTAAGTTTATCCCAAAATTACCTTTTTTTGGTTGAAATTTGAGGATGTTCCCCCTTGAGGGATTGGTACATCTTCTTTTCCTTTATCTGATGCGGACAATTTCTATGGGGTTGAGGTTTGTGTTCCTTCAGCAGCAATGGTAATAGAAGGATCAGCAGCTTGCACAATTGGCTGACTCTGCTGCACCTGAATATCCTGATACACAGCAGATGTTTCTCCACCTTCCTTGAGTGGGGTGCCATCTCAGAAGCATGATTAGTAGCAGCAGAACCAACTTCTTGCCCTTCAGAAATGTCCTGCTCCACATCATTTAGATGCAAGTTGTTATCCACCTGGTTTTCATCTAATTGAGGATCTTCCTCTTCATCCTCAGCATGGTAAACCTTAGCAATATTCAGAAGTCCCATGGCCATTGGCTGAATTTGCATGGCCTGATTGACCTCTTCACTAGCAGAATGAGTGAGAGACAGTAGGCCATCTGACAGAGAGACAGTTGTGGTAATACTGCTGTTTGGGTGTCCATCATCCTACTGAATAGGGAGCGCAACTTGCTGTTGTTGTGGGACCACTAGATCTGGTTGAGGAAAAGCCCAATGCTGCTCATGACCATTTTGTTCTGGAGGTTCCTCCCAGGCATCCCAGCCCTCATTCTGAATATGAACATTGTGCACTGGCATAGGTTGAAACCCTGGGAAGTCATTTGCATGTTGAGGGACTGGGTGTGGGTCCACACCATCAGGTGGAATAGGATCCTCATCTGCTGGTCCACCACCCAGCATCTCCTCCAAAAGTACATCAACTGAACTGGTCCAGGATTCTTCTTCAAATCTCTCCCCCTCAGACCACCTGATACTCTTTGGTATGTCAATGAGTTTTTTCACACGCGCCTTTACCAGAATTTCCCCCCTCAAAGCATCTTCTCTTTCCCAACTGATAATTCTCCCCCATTTGGAAATGGCCGCTGAGGGAGTCCTGGATTAGGGGTTCCTCGGACAGCCAGACTATGTACTTGTGCCGGACTGTTGGACTATGAAGATACAAGATTCAAGACTTCGTCCCGTGTCCCGGTGGGACTCTCCTTTGCGTGGAAGGCAAGCTTGGCAATTCGGATCTGTAGATTTCATTCTCTGTAACCGACTCTGTGTAACCCTAGCCCCCTCCGGTATCTATATAAACTGGAGGGTTTAGTCCGTAGGATAACAACAATCATAATATTAGGCTAGCTTCTAGGGTTTAGCCTCTACGATCTCGTGGTAGATCCACTCTTGTAATACTCATATCATCAAGATCAATCAAGCAGGAAGTAGGGTATTACCTCCATAGAGAGGGCCCGAACCTGGGTAAACATCATGTCCCCCGCCTCCTATTACCATTAGCCTTAGACGCACAGTTCGGGACCCCCTACCTGAGATCCGCCAGTTTTGACACCGACATTGGTGCTTTCATTGAGAGTTCCACTGTGTCGTCACGGTGAGGCTTGATGGCTCCTTCAATCATCCACAGCGATGCAATCCAGGGTGAGGTTTTCCTCCCCGGACAGATCTTCGTATTCGGTGGCTTCGCACTGCGGGCCAACTCGCTTGGCCATCGGGAGCAGATCGATAGCTATGCCCCTGGCCAGTCAGGTTTGGAAGCCTGAACTACACTGCCGACATCCGTGGAGACTTGATCTTCGACGGAGTCGAGCCCATGATAGGTGCGCCGAACAGTCACGATAAGCATGACTTAGATATGCCATTGGGCGAGGTTCGGAAGATCACACCTGCAGTTGCACCGGCCCTCAACCCGGAGCAGATCATGCCATCCGAGGACGGGTGGATAGACCCCGCCATGGAGGCCACACACTCATCGGTGATAGAGCCGAACACAGACTTCGCCTCCAGTGAGGTCTGTGTCATCGGACCCTCGGACTCGTCTCCGGCCATAGGCTCCGAACCGCGTGCATCCGTGCCTATAAAATCTGATTGGGCACCGATCATGGAGTTTACCTCCGCGGATATCTTTCAGCACTCACCCTTGGGCGACGTGCTAAATTCGTTGAAGTCTCTCTCCCTGTTAGGAGACTCCTGGCCGAACTATGTCCGGCTTGAGTGGGAAGCGGACGACGAAGGAATTCGTTCCCCACCCACCACCCACTTAATAGCCACTGTCGACGACTTAACTGACATGCTCGATTTTGACTCCGAAGACATTGACGGCATGGACGACGATGCCGGAGAAGAACAGGAACCACCGCCCACAGGGCGCTGGACAGCCACCTCGTCATATGATATATATATATATATATATATATATATATATATATATATATATATATATATATATATATATATATGGTGGACACACCCAAAGAAATCAATGGTGACAAGGCGACGGAGGATAACCCCCTTGAGAAGCAATCTAAGCACCGGCATCAGCGGCGCCGCCCTAAGCCCCGCCATAGCAAAAATAGCGATACCGGCACAAGAGACAATTGCACTCCGGATAACGCTGAAGACGAAAACAAACCCGCCCAGCCAAGCTTCAAGCAAGCCGGACAGGGGGATGGGTAAGCTAGCCCTGATGAACAAGCAATGGATGGAGAATCGGAGGACGACAATTACATGCCCCTCTCCGAAGACGAGGTGAGACTCAGCAACAAAGAATTTATCGTGCCTGAGGATCCCGTCGAGCAGGAGCGCTTCAAGCACCGGCTTATAGCCACTGCAAAAAGCCTGAAGAAAAAGCAGCAACAGCTTCAAGCTAATCAAGATCTACTAACTAATAGATGGACTGAGGTCCTGGCAGCCAAAAATATGGACTCGAGCACCAAACAAAAAATTACCCAAAGCGCAGGGTGTTACCTCAACTCGAGGAGGAGGCACTAGAGCCTACACTACCAGCGCAGGATGCGGCTGACCGGCCACCTAGTGGCCAAGACAAAGCGGCGTATCAGCCCGAACACCAGCCCGCACCCCGTCGCCAATCAAACAAAAACATGAAGGCCCGGGGCTACACGCATGACCTGCGAGACAAATTGGAAAACAAACCAGGACAGTCAAGATCGATCTACGGATCATGGGGGCGCGCCCCAATGCGTGACGATGACCGTCATGCCGGATATACTAAATACAAATCCGGCCGGGCCGAATACAACAGATCAGACTCATTTGAGCTGCGTCATGATGTAGCCCGGCATAGAGGCACCGCACACCCCCTATGCTTCACTGACGAAGTAATGGATCATGAATTCCCAGAAAGGTTTAAGCCCGTGAATATCGAGCCCTATGACGGGACTACAGACCCTGCTGTATGGATAGAAGATTTGTTTCTCCACATTCACATGGCCCGCGGGGATGATCTACACGCCATCAAGTACCTCCCACTAAAACTCAAGGGACCGGCTCGGCATTGGCTGAATAGTTTGCCGGCTAACTCCATTGGAAGTTGGGAGAACCTGGTAGACGCATTCCTAGATAACTTCCAGGGCACTTATCTGCGACCACCGGATGCTGATGATTTAAGTCACATAACCCAACATCCCGGAGAGTCAGCCAGGAAATTCTGGACTCGGTTCCTAAATAAAAAGAACCAAATTGTCGATTGTTCGGATGCCGAAGCCCTAGCGGCCTTTAAGCATAACATCCGGGATGAGTGGCTTTCCCAACACCTCGTCCAAGAGAAGCCAAAGTCCATGGCAGCCCTCACGACACCCATGACCCGCTTTTGCGCAGGCGAGGATAGCTGGTTGGCTTGTAGCAATAGCACAGTAAGCAATCCTAGCACATCAGAGGCCAGATATAGCAACGCCAAGCCCCAACGCAACAAATACAAGTGTCGCAATAATGGCGATAACACCAAAGACACAGCCGTTAATGCCGGATTCAGTGGCTCTAAGTCCGATCAGCAGAAAAACCCATTCAAAAGGAACAATCTGGGCCCGTAAAGTCTGGACCACATACTCGACCGTCCATGCCAAATTCATGGCACCCCAGGAACACCAGCCATTCATATCAACAGAGAATGTTGGGTCTTCAAACAAGCCGGCAGGTAGGTGCCAAAAACAAGGGGAAGGGGTCTCAAAGCGATGACGACGAGGAGGAGCCCCGGCCACCGAACACAGGAGGGCAAAAGAAATTCCCCCCGCAAATCAAAACGGTGAACATGATAAACGCCACCCACATTCCCAAGCTGGAACGAATGTGCACTCTCAGGGATGTCGACTTAACGGAGCCAGTCGCCCCACAATATAAACTATGGCCAATCACCTTCGACCGTACGGATCGCCTGGCCAATACCATTCAGGGCAATACAGCCGCACTAGTCCTTGACCCAATAATTGACGGATTCCACCTCACACGAGTCCTTATGGACAGTGGCAGTTGTCTAAACCTGCTGTACCAGGACACAGTGCACAAGATGGGTATTGATCTTTCGATGATCAAGCCCACTAAAACCACCTTTAAAGGTGTTATACTAGGTGTGGAGGCCCGTTGTACAGGCTCCATCACTCTGGAGGTAGTCTTCAGATCACCGGACAATTACCGTACCGAAGAGTTAATCTTCGACATCGTCCCTTTTCGCAGTAACTATCATGCACTGCTCGGATGAACCGCGTTTGCTTGATTCAACGCGGTGCCACATTATGCCTACCTTAAGCTCAAGATGCCCGGTCTGCGCGGCGTCATAACAGTTAATGGCAAGGCCAAATGCTCCCTCCGCACCAAAGAGTATACTGCCGCCTTAACAGTAGAAGCAACGAGTGGCATCTTTCAATCGAACCTCGAGTCGACGGCCAAGCTTCCGGACACCGTCAAGGGAGTCCGAACTACTTCGCGGCATGATAGCCCGGCTCATCAGGAGCTCAATTAAACACTCCGGCAATAAATGGAGGCAAACCTAGTACAGGCCACACACTGTGGCTTAACCGCCCCGTGTCACACAAATGTTTTTTGCATTTTCTATGCAGGTCCACTTTTGCGTAGGCCAAGACTGGCGACATGGAAACAGCTCGAACGCCTAAGAGAATCCTTAGATATTCCCCTCGAGGACCATCCGATTACACTCCGGATCCGCACACAGCGTCCTCCCCCCTGGTCTCAGCAGGTTCCGAAGTCATATTTCTTTTTATCACATTACCTGTACTCGTATGCATCGATGTGTTATTCAATTACAACATGTGGCTTTATATGATGCTTATCTGCTGTTATTTCTTATTGACACTCTTTGTCAAATGGCATCTGTACACCGTGATACGCCTAAAATATGCTAGGGGCTTCATTGTACCCATAATACGGCAATAAAGTCCGAACACCTTCGCGGTCATTCGGCACCCCGAATTTATAGCATTATATGCATCAGCTCTGAATCATGTCTTGGGTCAATATTTGGGTTTGCCCGGCTCCCATGTTTTGCTGCCTTACGTTCCACTATATCGGCTAAGGCGGCACAGGGAGAACTACTGCGATTGTGTCCCAGTTCTTCCGGACGAGCGCCTCAGTAGAGAAAGCCGAAAACTGACTATCATGATACGGCGAGAGCTGGTCAGCTGTTCGAGAGGTTGTAAAATCTTTAAGGATTTCTTCCGCATTATGCGATAACTAATGCAGCATGTGATGGATCGGCTTTTCTTCTGATCAGGTGCTTATAGAGCCCCTCGTGCGGTCTTCCGAACACCAGGGGCTGCGCCTACCGTCCTTTTGTCAAACTCCTATGGCTAAGTGAGAGTGATAAAGCCTTATAGTCTGATTGCCTGGTTCGTTGCGCTGAACACCTCCTTCAAGGACCCAAAACTGGGATAAAGAGTGCTCAGGTTTATCCCGAACACCCCCGTACTTCCTACGTGGGGGCAGAAGCCGACGACTGGCCAACTCTCAGGATTAATATATAAAACGGCCGCGAAGGAGGAATTTTTTTCGAATAATAGGCAGTAAATAATAGAAATGACCTTGTTCAACATTACAAAGGACAACATGACTGTATTCATGGAAATATAATGTCCTTGGTGCATTGCTCCGCCGCAAGGCGGGATCCTTTCAGGAGACTATCATAATATAACTCGGGCTTGCGTTGCTCCTTCCCCTCCGGTGGTCCCTCGGTCATCAGCTTTTCAGCATCCATCTTCACCCAGTGCACCTTTGCGCGGGCAAAGGCCATTCGTACACCCTCCATACAGACCGACCGCTTGATGACTTCAAGTCAAGGGCAGGCACTCACAAGCCACTTCACGAGCCCGAAGTAGCTGCTTGGAATTGGCTCGGCAGGCCATAGCCGGATAATTAAATCCTTCATGGCTAGTTCGGCCGCCTTATGCAGTTCGGTCAGCTGCTTCAGCTGATCAACAAAGGGCACTAGATACACCGGCGCCAGATACTGCAACCAGAAGAGCTTCTCCACAGTGCTCCTTTCTACGGCTCGATAGAATTGTGCGGCATCAGATATGCTACATGGAAGCTCCGCAAATACCCCTGGAGAAATCTGAATTAAAATTAGTAAACGTGATTTTCTCCCTTCAAATACCTGCTTTGCATAGAAAAAGCTTTACCCGCCGCGATCTTCCTCGCCTCCTGTATTTCCTGCAGGGCGCCTTGGGCTTCCCCCGGGGCATTGCGTGCGGCTTAATGAGCCTGGGCGAGTACAGACTCTTTCTCCATTAAACTCTGCTCCAAGGTCTCCCATTTCTTCACAGCCTCTTGAAGCTCTTGCTCAACTTCAATAACCTTGGCCTCGTACTTCTCACAAAGAGCTTGCTCTGCGGCTTCCTTCTTCTCGGCTTCGGCCACAACCTTCTTAAGAGCCTCAATTTTGGCCATCGCCCCTAGAGCACATCATAAAAATATTTTCATCATACTAACTTATTCATTCGTGCTAATGCGAACAAGGTTTTTGCATAGCTTGGTTATCCTCCAACTGCTTCTTCACTCGGCCGAGTTCTTCTTCGGCCCGCTTCAGACTCTGCTTCAGTCCGGAGACTTCCACAGTATGAGAGGTGGCAGTCGCTACACACGCCTGCTTATAAAATAAAAAGAGGGAGAGATGCCATAAAGTGAGTCTCCTGCGAACATATATTTGATCCTCTGTCCGGCTCCTTCTTTAACCGAACAGTGTATCAGGGGCTACTACCTATACTATGACACTCTTCGAAACCTCACAAAACATACCTCAAAGCTCATTATAAGGCTGATGCAGGATTTATTCAGTCCCCTCTCAATGGACCGAATCTTCTCAATCACCGCACCCATAAGGGCACGGTATTCTTCAATGATGGAAGCGCTCTTCAGCGCCGCCGATAAAGTATCCGGCACCTCTGGTTGGACAGAGGTTGCCGGTGGAACAGCCGCACCCCCTCCAGCCGAGGGAGGCTGCCTGCCTGATTCCGAAGTCGTATCAGCCTCCGGACTTGTGTCCGACTGGGAGCCGAATTCAAGATAGCCCCCGCCGTCGACATCCATGGGAGCCTTTTCTCCCGTATGTCCGGCCCCTGAAGTTTGACCTCCTGGCGCCGCCTTGACGACCTTCCCCCCCCCCTCCTTGTCCTGGGTCCCTTTGGGACGATACCTCGGTGTCATTCACATGTTTTAGGGAAGGGGCCTGCGGGGGTGTCCCGCTGTCCATAGCATCCGAGCCCAGTAAATCCTCCGACGAGGATTGTTTGGTGCGGGGCCTCGCCAGACTGCAAAAAAGTATGGCTCATATTAAAACATTATGCCATGGTGAGTCTGGATGCGCAAACATGTTCGGATTTTTTATACTCACAAGTTCACCAGGGGCTGGGCCCTGGCATCCCACTCTGGGCTGCTGTCGGTAGCGGCGGTGGACTCCTCCGGGAGGGGAGTTTTTTCCTTCTTAGGTGACTCGGCCTCCAAGGATGTGGAGGCCATCCTTTTCTTTCTTCCCCTCGCTGGGGATTGGCTTTCCTCCTCTTCCTCGTCCTCTCCAGAGGAAGAGTGGGCATCGGAGTTTTCAAATAATGTGTCCGAAGTGCCGCGGCGACGAAGGCCGCCCCTGGTCTCTTTGGCCTTCTTCTCGGCCTTCTTCTTCGGCGCCTTGTAAGGCGCCGGGACCAGCATCTTCGTTAGAAGTGGGCCGGCCGGTTCCTCTGGCAATGGGGCCGGATAGTAGATCCGCCCCGCCTTCTTCATCCAGCCCTAGAAGAGTTGGGGAAAACACATTAAGCATTTCCCTTGGGTTATGCGAATAAAACGTATGACTTGCCAACACACAATTAATTACAGAACTTGCAGGACGGGACAGCTGGTACCCGCGGTCCTCGGCTGAGTCCGGCCACGATTTGCCGGACTTAAAAAGTACCTTCCAGATGTCTTTGTGCAAGGAGCCAAAGAACACTAGCAGGGTCTGGTGCTTGGTCGGGTCGAATTCCCATAAATTGCAAGCCCTGTGTTGATAAGGAAGAATCCGGCGAACTAACATCACCTGGACTACATTGACAACTTTGATATTCTTGTCTTCCATATCCCTGACTCGCGTCTGGAGCGCCGACAACTCGTCGGGCGAAGACCAGTTCAGGCCCTTCTTGGGCCAGGACATAAGCTGCAGAGGAGCTCTGGATCGGAATTCAGGAGCAGCGGCCCATTTTGCACCGCGCGGCTCAGTGACGTAAAACCACTGCTGCTACCACCCTTTGACGAAATCATTGAAAGTACCTGATGGCCATGTGATGTTGGGCATTTTTCTCCGCTCACTACCTTGCGCTTTACATTAAAAATGTTCATCCATAAGCCGAAGTGTGGCGAGATGCGGAGAAAGGCCTCGCACACGACGATGAATGTCGAGATGTTGAGGAAGGAATTTGGGGATAGATGATGAAAATCGATCCCGTAGTAATACATGATGCCGCGAACGAATGGGTGGAGGGGAAACCCTAGCCCGCTGATAAAGTGAGGGAGGAATACAACCCTCTCATGGGGTTCCGGAGTAGGGCCGATCTGTCCCGCCATCGGGAGACGATGACTGATTTTCTTGGCCAGATACCCGGCCTCCCGAAGCTTTTTAATATCCTTCTCCCGGACGGTAGAGGCCATCCACTTGCCTCCTGCTCCGGATCCGGACATTTTTGGAGGGCCTTTGTGGGTGGAGAAGACGAACGCTTGGGCGCTGGAACTCGAGCGAGAGAGAGAATGGATAAGTAGAGGAAGAAGAAGGCGTGGGTGAAAAGGGGAGTCCTTATCTCCTTATAAAGGCAGCAGGGATCTTGCGCCTCCCCACTTTCCCAGTAAACTTGCTTATTCCCCAAGTGCCGCGTTGATGGCGCGGTTGGGTTACCCACACCCGTATTGATGAGAATCCAGAGATAAGGGGACACGATCTCTGCTTCGACAAGACGTGACAATAAAACCGCCTCGCAATATGTGCAGTAGCAGGTCGAGAAAAACGTTTCGCATAATGACTGGGCCGTGGCGTGATGTCACGCTATGAAAAGTTGTCAGCATATTAGATTTGTGGAATATTATGCTCTGTCAGGACCCCGACTCAATGCCACATCGATCTAGCATGTAACACCTCATATCACTTTGCGGCCTCACGCACGGTATTCCCACAGGTGTCGCCTTACCTTGCCCGGAACCGTTTGTGCCTTTTGGCACACATATATGATTGTGTCGCTAGCATCCATATGACAAGGAGCCCGGGCTGACATGGCTAGTTGTGAACCCAAAGTGGCACCAACTTACAGGGACAGACATACATGACCTAGCAACGAACGTGTCGGTCATCAGCGAGTGAATTCGGGCTGTAGCACTGGGCTAGCAGGACTCTGATAAACTGGGCTATAGCGGGCTAACATGACTCCAGTAGTCATCGCGTGACATTTCCCCGTAGGGACAGACACAGGAACGAAGAAGGACACATGCCGGACAGCCTAAGTGTTCTGGAGCAGTAGCAAGCTACCATGGCCCAGTGGAAGCACTAGGAGACATTTCCTGGTAAGAGAGGCTACCAAGGATAAACAACTAGATAGTCAGATCCCACACATACCAAGCATTTCAATCATACACACAATATGCTCGATATGTGCAAATACAACATGGCATCACAACATGACTCTACAACTCAAGTACTTTATTTAAAGGCTCAGAGAGCCATACATATCATACACACAGGTACGGGTCACACGACCCAGCATTCAAGTCATACAAACATATAAGCCAACAGCGGAAGTAACTTGTCTGAGTACAGACAACTAGAAAGTAAAAGGGGATTGAGAAAGCCTGACTATACTACATGGTCCATCGTGAGCTCAGGATCACCACATGGGCTTTAGCCTACTCGTTAGGAGATACTACAAAATTGCTTGATAACATTATGGCTAATTATTCTCAATGGAACAACGAAAGATCTTCTAGTTAAAAAGTGCATGCTATAGAAGAAATCAATGTTTTGAGTGAAAAGATGGATGAACTTACGAAGATGTTTTCTACTAAAAATACTCCTCTTGATCCCAATGATATGCCTTTATCTACTTTGCTTAATAATAATAATGAATCTATGGATGTGAGTTTTGTAGGTAGGAATAGTTTTGGAAACAACGCGTATAGAGGGAATTTTAATCCTAGGCCTTATCCTAGTAATCCTTCTAATAATTATGGAAATTCCTACAACAACTCTTATGGAAATTTTAATAAGATGCCCTCTGAATTTGAGAGTAGTGTTAAAGAGTTTATGAATTCACAAAAGAATTTTAATGCTTTGCTTGAAGAGAATTGCTTAAAGTTGATGATTTGGCTAGGAACATAGATAGAATTTCTCTTGAAATTGATTCTTTAAAACTTAGATCTATTCCTCCAAAGCATGATATCAATGAGTCTCTCAAAGCCATGAGAATTTCCATTGATGAGTGCAAAGAGAGAACCGCTAGGATGCGTGCTTCCAAAGATGCCTTTATTAAAGTGTGTTCTTCAAATTCCTATGAAAATCAAGATGAAGATCTAAAAGTTATTGATGTGTCCCCCATTAAATCTTTGTTTTGCAATATGAATCTTGATGAAAATGAATATGATTTTCCTTTACTTAGAAGGCGTTCTAAGAATTCGGAGTTTCTAGATCTTGATGATGAAATTGATGAAAGTGGGATTGAAAGAAATAAAAACCTAGATGTTGCTAAACCGACTATTTTGGATCTCAAGGAATTTAATTATGAAAGTTGCTCTTTAATTGGTTGTATTTCCTTGTTACAATCCGTGCTAGATTCTCCTCATGCTTATAGTCAAAATAAGGTCTTTACCGAACACATTGTTGATGCCTTGATGCAATCTTATGAAGAAAAACTTGAGTTGAAAGTTTCTATCCCTAGAAAACTCTATGATGAGTGGTAACCTACTACTAAAATTAAAATTAAAGATTATGAGTTTCATGCTTTGTGTGATTTGGGTGCTAGTGTCTCTACTATTCCCAAAACTTTATGTGATTTGCTAGATTTCCGTGACTTTGATGATTGCTCTCTAAACTTGCATCTTGCGGATTCCACTATTAAAAAGCCTATTGGAAGAATTAATGATGTTCTTATTGTTGCAAATAGGAATTATGTGCCCGTAGATTTTATCGTTCTTGATATAGATTGCAGTCCTTCATGTCCTATTATTCTTGGTAGGCCTTTCCTTAGAATGATTGGTGCAATTACTTATATGAAGGAAGGGAATATTATATTCCAATTTGCCTTAAAGAAGCGCATGGAACACTTCCCAAGAAAGAAAATAAAATTACCATATAAATCTATCATGAGATCCACTTATGGATTGCCTACCAAAGATGGCAATACCTAGATCTATCCTTGCTTTTATGCCTAGCTAGGGGCGTTAAACGATAGCGCTTGTTGGGAGGCAACCCAATTTTATTTTGTGTTTTTTGTTTTTGCTTCTGTTTAGGAATAAATAATCCATCTAGCCTCTGTTTGGATGTGGTTTTATGTTTTAATTAGTGTTTGTGCCAAGTAGAACCTATAGGATAACCTACGATGATAGTTGATTTGATTCTGCTGAAAAACAGAAACTTTGCGCGCACGAATATAATTTTGTTAAATCACAGGAACGTGATTTTGCGTTGATTCTTTCTGCTGCTGTTCAATAAAAAAATTGTCCAGTACTTCCTATATTTTTAGAATTTTTAGAGTTCCAGAAGTTTGTGTTAGTTACAGATTGCTACAGACTGTTCTGTTTTTCACAGATTCTGTTTTGTGTGTGCTGTTTGCTTATTTTGATGAATCTATGGCTAGTAAAATAGTTTATAATCCATAGAGAAGTTGGAATACAGTAGGTTTAACACCAATATAAGTAAAGAATGAGTTCATTACAGTACCTTGAAGTAGTCTTTTGTTTTCTTTCTCTAACGGAGCTCACAAGATTTCTATTGAGTTTTGTGTTGTGAAGTTTTCAAGTTTTGGGTGAATTATTTTGATGGATTATGGAACAAGGAGTGGAAAGAGTCTAAGCTTGGGGATGCCCATGGCACCCCCAAGATAATCCAAAGACACCAAAAATTCGAAGCTTGGGGATGCCCCGGAAGGCATCCCCTCTTTCGTCCGCTTCCATCGGTAATTTACTTGGAGCTATATTTTTATTCACCACATGATATGTGTTTTGCTTGGAGCGTCTTGTATTATTTGTGTATTTTCTTGTTAGTTTACCACAATCATCCTTGCTGTACACACCTTTTGATAGAGCCATACATGAATTAAAATTTGCTACAATACTCTATGTGCTTCACTTATATCTTTTGAGCTTGATAGTTTTGCTCATAGGGCTTCACTTATATCTTTTGAGCTTGATAGTTTTGCTCATAGTGCTTCACTTATATCTTTTGAGCATGATAATTTTTTCTCTAGTGCTTCACTTAGATCTTTTAAGAGCACGGTGTTGGATTTGTTTTAAAGAAACTATTGATCTCTCATGCTTCACTTAGATTATTTTGAGAGTCGTTAATAGCATGGTAATTTGCTTAATGTTAATATACTTGGTATTCAAGATATGTGAAACTTTCTTTTGAGTGCGTTGAATACTAACATAAGTTTGATGCTTGATAATTGTTTTGAGATATGAAGATGGTGATATTAAAGTTATGCTAGTTGAGTAGTTGTGAATTTAAAGAATACTTGTGTTGAAGTTTGTGATTCCCGTAGCATGCACGTATGGTGAACCATTATGTGATGAACTCGGAGCATGATTTATTTATTGATTGTCTTCCTTATGAGTGGCGGTCGGGGACGAGCGATGGTCTTTTCCTACCAATCTATCCCCATAGGAGCATGCGCGTAATTGTTTGCTTTAATAACTTCAAGATTTTTGCAATAAGTATATGAGTTCTTTATGACTAATGTTGAGTCCATGGATTATATGCATTTTTTCCCATCCTTCCACCTTTGCTAGCCCCTCTAATACCGCGCACTTTTCACCGGTATCATACACCCACCATATACCTTCCTCAAAACAGCCACCATACCTACCTATTATGGCATTTCCATAGCCATTCCGAGATATATTGCCATGCAACTTTCCACCGTTCCGTTTATTATGACACGCTCCATCATTGTCATATTGCTAGCATGATCATGTAGTTGACCTTGTATTTGTGGCAAAGCCACCATTCATAATTCTTTCATACATGTCACTCTTGATTCATTGCATATCCCGGTACACCGCCGGAGGCATTCATATAGAGTCATACTTTGTTCTAAGTATCGAGTTATAATTGTTGAGTTGTAAGAAAAATAAAAGTGTGATGATCATAATAATTAGAGAATTGTCCCAAGTGAGGAAAGGATGATGGAGACTATGATTCCCCCACACGTCGGGATGAGACTCCGGACGAAAAAATAAAAAAAATAAAAAAAGAGGCCAAAAAAGAGAAAGCCCAAATAAAAAATTTAAAAAAAATGAGAAAAAAAGAGAGATGGGACAATGCTACTATCCTTTTACCACACTTGTGCTTCAAAGTAGCACCAAGATCTTCATGATAGAGAGTCTCTCATTTTGTCACTTTCATATACTAGTGGGAAGTTTTCATTATAGAACTTGGCTTGTATATTCCAATGATGGGCTTCCTCAAAATGCCCTAGGTCTTCGTGAGCAAGCAAGTTGGATGCACACCCACTTAGTTTCTTTTGTAGAGTTTTCATATACTTATAGCTCTAGTGCATTCGTTGCATGGCAATCCCTACTCACTCACATTGATATCTATTGATGGGCATCTCCATAGCCCCTTGATACGCCTAGTTGATGTGAGACTATCTTCCCTCTTTTTGTCTTCTCCACAACCACCATTCTATTCCACATATAGTGCTATATCCATGGCTCACGCTCATGTATTACGTGAAGATTGAAAAAGTTTTGAGAATGTCATAAGTATGAAACAATTGCTTGGCCTGTCATCGGGGTTGTGCATGATTTAATATTTTGTGTGGGGAAGATGGAGCATAGCCAGACTATATGATTTTGTAGGGATAACTTTCTTTGGCCATGTTATTTTGAGAAGACATGATTGCTTTGATTAGTATGCTTGAAATATTATTATTTTTGTGTCAATATGAACTTTTGTCTTGCATCTTTCGGATCTGAATATTCATATCACAATTAAGAAGATTTACATTGAAATTAAGCCAAAGTATCACTCCGCATAAAAAATTCTTTTTTTATCATTTACCTACTCGAGGACGAGCAGGAATTAAGCTTGGGGATGCCTGATACGTCTCCAACGTATCTATAATTTTTGATTGCTCCATGCTACTTTATCTACTGTTTTGGACTATATTGGGATTTATTTTCCACTTTTATATTATTTTTGGGACTAACCTATTAATCGGAGGCCCAGCCCAGAATTGTTGTTTTTTGCCTATTTCGGTGTTTCGAAGAAAAGGAATATCAAACGGAGTCCAAGCGGAATGAAACCTTCGGGAACGTGATTTTCTCACCGAACGTGATCCAGGAGACTTGGACCCTACTCCAAGACGTAACAGAGGCGGTCACGAGGGTGGGGGCGCCCCCTCCCCCAGGGCGCGCCCCTTGCCTCGTGGCCCCCCTGTTGCTCCACTGACATACTCCTTCCTCCTATATATACCTACGTATCCCCAAACGATCAGAAGAGGAGCCAAAAACCTAAGTCCACCGCCGCAACCTTCTGTATCCACGAGATCCCATCTTGGGGCCTGTTCTGGAGCTCCGTTGGAGGGGGCATCCACCATGGAGGGCTTCTACATCAACACCATAGCCCCTCCGATGAAGTGTGAGTAGTTTACTTCAGACCTTCGGGTCCATAGCTAGTAGCTAGATGGCTTCTTCTCTCTTTTTGGATCTCAATACAATGTTCTCCCCCTCTCTCGTGGAGATCTATTCGATGTAATCTTCTTTTTGCGGTGTGTTTGTTGAGACCGATGAATTGTGGGTTTATGATCGAGCTTATCTATGAATAATATTTGAATCTTCTCTGAATTCTTTTATGTATGATTGAGTTATCTTTGCAAGTCTCTTCGAATTATCCATTTGGTTTGGCCAACTAGATTGGTAGTTCTTGCAATGGGAGAAGTGCTTAGCTTTGGGTTCAATCTTGCGGTGTCCTTTCCCAGTGACAGAAGGGGCAGCAAGGCACATATTGTATTGTTGCCATCGAGGATAACAAGATGGGGTTTTTATCATATTGCATGAATTTATCCCTCTACATCATGTCATCTTGCTTAAGGCATTACTCTGTTTTTAACTTAATACTCTAGATGCATGCTGGATAGCGGTCGATGAGTGGAGTAATAGTAGTAGATGCAGAATCGTTTCGATCTACTTTTCTCGGACGTGATGCCTATATACATGATCATACCTAGATATACTCATAACTATGCTCAATTCTGTCAATTGCTCAACAGTAATTTGTTCACCCACCGTAGAATATCTATGCTCTTGGGAGAAGCCACTAGTGAAACCTATGGCCCCCGGGTCTATTCTCATCATATCAATCTCTATCGCTTTATTACTTGCTTTGTTTTTACTTTCCCTTTTACTTTTCACTTTGCATCTATCTATCAAAAATACCAAAAATATTATTTATCATCTCTATCAGATCTCACTCTCGTAAGTGACCGTGAAGGGATTGACAACCCCTAATCGTGTTGGTTGCGAGGAGCTATCGGTTTGTGTAGGTACGAGGGACTTATGCGTGGTCTCCTACTGGATTGATACCTTGGTTCTCAAAAACTGACGGAAATACTTACGCTACTTTGCTACATCATCCTCTCCTCTTCGGGGAAATCCAACGCAGTGCTCAAGAGGTAGCACGGCCTGCTGGCGTCGGGTAGGCTGCCCCCGGCAAGGGCCTTGCCGGGGCCGTGGGGCTGTCCCGACAAGAACCTTGCCGGGAGAAACCACTTCGCTTTCTAGCTCTTTGTGCTTCTATCTTGGTGTTGCTTTGATTCTGTGTTGTGGCTCTAATTTCCTGTCTCTGCCCTACTTAAGTGTGGTTGTGGGCGCGGCTCTGACTGCCCGTGCACAAATAAGGGGTACAAAAGAGTGCCCCTATTTTAGTGCACCAACAGGAGCACCCGGGCCTGGTCCACACATAAGCGCGACATGTTGTTGGGCCAGGCCCAGAACGGTGCACGGGCAGGCGGAAACTTCCCGTACGCTATGCTTCCCACGACGACCGTGGAACGCGTGACGTGGGGGTCGTGCGTGACGTGGGGGGAATGCGTGGGGCGGTCACAGCAGGCATGTGTCACGTTGTATTAAATGGGAAAAGAGGCAGCCCGTGTTTTCCCCATAAAAAGGAATAACCGTGGGCGCGCTGCTCATTTACCCCCTGTGCTTTTCCCTAATCTCACCATCATCGTCCCCATCTTCTTCTTCCCCAAGCTCTTGCTCGTCACTGCTGCGCTTCCCACTGCCCCTACATTGTCGCTCTCTTCCCAGCCGCCATGGCGCCCAAATCTAGCAAGGGCAAAGGTGTGGCCGAGGATACGAGGGAGAAGGAGACGCTGGAGAGCGAGGTGGCGGCGCGGCGGGCGCAGGCCGCCTACTTTGTCCCATCATCCGTCAACACCCTCGAGCTCAGGGACTACTACAAGCCATTGTGGGGGGCGGCGATGTCAGTGCACCCCGCCACGCGTGCCCTCCCTGCGGAATGCAAGAGAGGCGACCCGAAATGGTACCCATTTTTTGTCGACTTTTTCTTCTGCGGGCTCTGCCCCCCCCCCCCTTTCCAACTTCTTTAACAATATCATGCACACTTTTGGCTTCCACTTGCTAGATCTTACGCTGAATGTCGTGGCGCACCTGGCGTATTTCGCCCATCGTTGTGAGGGCTTCGCCGGAGTAGTGCCCAGCACGGCGCTCTTCCTCCACTACTTCTCCCCCCGCGTCCAACCAGGGGGTGCTCTTTCTGGGACCATCGCCTGGATCCCAAGGATTCAGGAGAGAGGCGTGTACCTAGACCGCGCCACAAAGTAGAGGTGGGAAGAGTGGCGGGGCCGATGGTGTTGGATCATGGAGGAGGACCCACCGGAGATCTGCCGGGGCGTTCGTCGGAAGCTACTGCCCCGTGGCGCGAACTGCAGCGACCTCGACCCCAACGATAAGAAGTTCTAAATCGCAACCACCAGGATCCGCCGCCTTACCGAGGCCGGGCTCACCCTCGAGATGATCGCGGCGGATTTCATCCGCCGCCGAATCGCTCCAATACACAAGAAGGGGAGGCCGGCCTGGGATTTCAGGAACGCGGCCGACATCATGAGGCTCCGCACTGGCTTGCAGCAACTTCACGGTGCTGGGGCACTCCTGGTATCTCCGGAGGCTCTTCCATCTCGAGGAGTACGCCGACAGCAAGGTGAGGAGGACCGGCAAGGCCGCAAAGTCCAGCAAGGTTGTCAAGGGGCCCTTGTTCGGGCTGCCACCAGGAGTGGTCCCTTTGAGCAACAACTCCCGGCAGGCTGAAATCTTGGCCATGATGCCGCCCTTCAACGCGCACGGTCTCGACTCAGCCTGGGTCGAGCCCCCGGCACACGAGGTGGAGGAGTTCTTCGCCAATTTGGTCGAAGACCTCGACCACAAGGAACCGCGGCTCATCGAGGATACCACCCAGGAGGAGCTGAACTATATTGCCGCCAGGGCGATGGAGGCGGAGCTCGCCAGGCTTGCCGGCGAGGCCGGCGACATGGAGAACGAAGCTGCCGCCGCCGCAGAGGAGGAGGAGCTTGCCGCGTGGGCGAAGGCCGTCAAGGAGGCGGCCGGTGCCAGCACCGGGGCCCCTCTTGCCGAAGGCAATGGCGGAGGATCATCCGAGGAGGAGGGCGAGGACGGCGAGCCCCCATCCACGCAGAAGAGGCGCGTCCAGCGTCGGGTTGGCTCCGGCATGCCGGTCCAGCCCGGCAAGGCCGTGACACGGCAAGGGGCTCTGGGGGAGGCCGCGCGCATGACGAGGGCGGCGACGGCGAAGACAGAGGCCGCGGCGGCGAAGAAGAAGGTCGCGGTGGAGAAGAAGAATACGCCCGCCTCTTCTTCATCCAAACGCTTCCGGACTCCTTCGCCTCCCCCTCGCCCCACAGGTGCCGGCACGGACATCGGCTTCGACTTCTCGTCCCTCAGCCCGAGGGGGAAGAGGAAGGCAGCAGAGGAGGAGGAGGAGGACAAGTAAGCGCTCTGCCCCTCGCTGTTTCCACCCTTAAGAATCACACCGCCCTCCTTGATTTGACTTGTTCTCGCAAGGAGACGGAGACACTAGCTCAGCGGGCAGCGAAGAGGGCCAAAGCTTTGACGGGCAGCCCACCCCCGCTAGGTAATTCAAAGGCACCATTGGTGGTGGAGAGCAGCCCAGACAGTAGCCCGCAGCGTAGCCCCTGGCTTAGCCCCCAGTGTAAGTTCAGCATCCACCTTTTGCCAACGCTTGCCGGGGCCCGATTCTTTTGTCATTGACCTTGTCGTGGTTTGCAGGAGAAGAACGACAGCAGCAGGAGCCACCAAGGGCCTCCCTCACCACGCCGCCCCCATCGACCACACCACCCCGAGGGGCGTCCCCGGCAAGGACGCCAGATACCAAGCCCATGTGCACGGAAGAGGAGATAGACTTGGGAGCTGGTGGCTCCATCCCGGTAACAGACATTGGGGCGGAGGGGGCCACATCTTCTCAGCCTGGCACGGGTGAATCACTTGACCTCCCTTGCTTTTCTTTTTTCTTTTTTATAAACCTTGGCTTTGGTCCCGCCTTATTTCCTCATTTGGCGTCCAGGTCCCCCCCCCCGGCGGTCCAGGGGTACACCGACACCATCATCGAGGAGGTTGCCACTGACACCGTGGCCGAGGCTGAGGAGGTCACCATCGAGGAGGCTGCCGAAACCGCGGCCGAGGATGCTGGTGAGGGGTTTGCCGGGGAGACCAGCAAGGGCACCGCCGAGGAGGCCGGCAAGGGCGCCGCTGAGGAGGAGGCTGGCAAGGCCGCTGGCGAGGAGGAGGCCAGCAAGGCCGCTGGCGAGGAGGAGGCCGGCAAGGCCTCTGCCGAGGATGAGGTGGTTGACAACCAACCCTCCTCTTCTGCTGCCTCCGGCTCAGGCAAGTACCTGAAGGTGAGTAATGGCATGTTAGTTCACCTCCCAGGGGCGGCAAGCACCCGGGCGCCGGCCGAGGGGGAGGTGTTCGACGACGAAGTGCTCGCCGCCGCCGGGCTTGAGGTCGTCGTCGAGCCAAGCACTGGTGGCGGCACCCAAGAGGAGCGGCTCCTCCAGGCCATGAGTGCCAGCTTCAACAAGCTTCAGGCGCTCCACTGCGCCTGTCTGGACAAGGCGAAGTCCAAGGAGGCGGTGGTGCACAAGGTGGAAGCAGACTTTGCGGAGCGCGTCGCCGAGGCGCGGGCTTGGTTCTGCCAGGCACACGAGGAGCTGAAGGCTGCCCAAGACGAGCTGGCGCAGCGCGACCTGGAACTCCTCCTGAAGTAGGCCGACTTTGAGAAGGCCTGGGAGGAAGCGAGGGAGGAGGCCTCCAAGGCAGAGCCCGTCCGGTCCCAGCGCGAGGCCGAGCTGAACTCCCAGGAGGAGAATCTTGTCGCCCGTGAGACGGCGCTTGCCGCTACGCTCCGCGGCAAGGACGAGGAGGTCGAGAGGCTTGTCGCGGTGCGGACCCAAGAGCTGGAGCACAAGCACAAAGAGACGCTCGATGGCCAGGCCCTAGCCCACGGCAACAAGGTGAAGGAGCTGGAGGTGGAGTGGGATGGCTTGAAGGCCAGGGTCGATCAGCTGGTGGAGGAGAGGGATTCGGCCCGCCGCACCTTGTTGGAGGCGCAGGATGAAAACCTGGCCAGGGCCGAGCGGCTCTCCTGCGCCAATGACTCCATCAATGACCTGAAGTGGAAGCTGGAGGGTCTTGAGAAGACGCTCATGGAGGCCACAACCCGGGAGGGTGCCCTGACCAAGACCCTGGTAGAGGAGAGGCAGCAGCGGAGGAACGACGCCGCCAATCACGCAGATCTCGTGAAGGGCGACAAAATCTGGACTGACCGCCTCGCCGACATCGCCAACAGGATCACCAAGCAGCTGACCGACATGAAGATGCCGGAGGTGAGGTATGCCCCGGAGCCGGGCATGAGCCCCCACACTAAGCTAACCTTGTTCTTTGAGGGCATTCTTGGTGCGCTGGAATGGCTCGAATCCAACCGGGCGAGCTCCTTGGCCAACGAGTCCCATATGATTTGCTAGGGCGCCATGACCAAGGTTCTCACCAAGCTGGCGTTCTAGAACCCCGACATCGACTTCTATGCCGCGCTGGACAGCTTGTTGGGCGATGCAGACCTCTCGGGGGTCAAGGAGCGCATCGAGCCCATCATCAGCCGCGTTGGTGGAATCTAGAGGTTGGAGGGTCAGTGCTGGAACTAGGTGCCCCGTTTCTTGTTGCCGCTGCAGGTTCATGACCAACACAATTCACATCTTTAGTTAGAACCGCTGCAACAATTTGTGTAATATAACTCTGCAGTACTTTTAATATGATGCATGCTATTTCCCTGTTTAATCTTTCTCTATACATCCACCCTAAGCTCACTAGGTAGGCTTGCCGACGCGTAAACCCGAACCGCTGCGCTTCGAAGGACAGATCCTTTAGCGGCCGGCAGGGCGTGCTTGCCGCCGTGTAGACCACCTTGTCGTTCTCAGCGCGGTCGCTTGAACTGTCGAGCGGACTCGAGGCACAGCGAGAGCGTTGCCGATGGCGGAAGGCCACCCTGCCACTCCCGACGCAGCCGCTTGATCTGTTGAGCGGACTCGAAATAGGCCAAGAGCGTCGCCAGTAACGGAAGGGCCCCACTGGGTGCAGGTTTCCCATACAGAGGAAAGATCTTTGAGAAAGATAACCTTATATAAGAAGGAATTATTCAAAGTCTTGCATGACTTAGCTTTTTTTGTCGTCGCGTGAATGCTCGCAGCACTCCCCGACGGGGCTGCTCGCTTGGTCGCCTTCTTCCTCGGGAGCCATGGCGATGAAGAGCTGTGCCACTGGCTGCAAAACCAGAGCTCACTACTGTGGCCTCCTACCTGGCGCACCAAAGATGTCGTTGGGAAACAACACCTATGGGATCATAAGTATCCCTACTACGGTTGCGGGGTGCTGGGTAGTGAGGAGAGCAGGATCAGCAGTCAGTCCGAGCACGCGGATCGTTTACACAGGTTTGGGCCACAGAGATGCGTAACACCCTAGTCCTGCTTTGATGTGTATTTGTGTTCTTGAGGTTCTTGAACTGGCAACATTGGGCGTAACTTGTCCAAAAGTCCGAATCCTCCTCATGGATGCCTCGGGCCTCCTTTTATAGGCAAGGGGATCGCCACAGTGGCACATAGGAGGTGGCATCGGGGTACTGTGGTTAAGCATATCGCTAGCTATTACGGGATAATGTGCATTTAATGCGAGGCGGTCAGCGCCATGTAGGCTGGTAGGCTGCTGAGGTGGCGCGGTGGTAGGGCCTTCACGAAGATTTGCATGCCACCGCGTAGGCATGTGCTGAGTTGGCCAAGAAGCCTCGTGCCGACACGTAGGTGCCTGCCCAGCTGGTGGGCTGGCAGCTGCATGGGAGCGGTGGCAGAAGCTTGGCGGGTGCGAACCTGGCTGTGGCCCCGCGGACGTCCTCGGCAAGGGCCTTGCCGGGGGCCCCGGGAAGGGTCTTGCCGTGGCGTTGCGGTCTTCCCCGGCAAGGGTCTTGCCGGGGGTCTTGCAGGTTTCCCCAACGAGGATCTCTCCGGGGTTCGTCGTCTTCTACTCTTTCCGATGTGATGTGTTCTTTGTCTTCACAAAGATCTGCATGCCACCATGGGGGCGCCTCCCGAGCCTTGGTCCCAACGCGATTGGCAGCGTAGGAGGAATTGGGGCTCAAGTGTGGCGCACCCTACTGGCGTCGGGTAGGATGCCCCCGGCAAGGGCCTTGCCGGGGCTGTGGGGCTGCCCCAGCAAGGACCTTGCCGGGGGAAACCACTTCGCCTTCTGGCTCTTTGTGCTTCTGTCTTGGTGTTGCTTTGATTCTGTGTTGTGGCTCTGATTTCCTGTCTCTGCCCTGCTTAAGTGTGGTCGTGAGCGCATCTCTGACTACCCGTGCACAAATAAGGGGTACAAAAGAGCCCCTATTTTAGTACACCAACACATGAGGAAGGTTCGATGAGCTCTGACACGACACAACGGAGACGTGGCAGTGGCGATGTTGATTTCTTTCTCTATTGTTGGTGGTGAACAAATGGAATGACCATGACGTTGTTAACCTTCGGGTCCTTGTCATAGTGACTGATTCAGTGTGCTCCTATACATGTGAGAGGGTCGGAGAGGTAGAGGGTTTTGAGGAAAATTGAATGGAAGAAAAAGGAATGCTACAGGATCAAAATTGCTCGCCTGAATTGTGTAGTGGTAGTGGGGGCAGAGATGGTGGTTCAAGCTTAGAATCAAGCAGCCGAGCGGCAGAGTGGTAGCACCCAAGCTGGGGATCAAGAGAGGCAGTGCTAGCCTATTTAAATAGGGGCTTAGGCAACTCAGACTTGCACATCAGTGATTTGGGGAAGGTGGGAATCTTGGGTGTCCTTGAATTGCGCGTGCGTGCAAATAGGCCGAAGGTTGAAGCTGTAGTTAACATGTGGGGCCCAAGTGGTAGTGTGTGTGAGAGAGATAGTGAACAAGAGGGGGTTGTGGGGCTGGGGTGAGTTGCTGGATCAAGGGTCTGAATGTTACAATTATAACGCAAATTATTGGTTCATGATCAGACGGTGGAGGCAGTGGGGTTGATGGTGGTGCCTCCAGTGACGTTCTAACACCACTATAAGATAGGCGAATACTTGTTCTAAATTAATATGTACCACATATGAAATATTTGACAAAAACTAATTTCGTCCTTAAACGGGCTAGATTGTTGACTACATATCTTGGTTCTTTATTAAAGACTTCCGTTTTTTTAGTCGATTCAATTAAAAATGGATGTAATTTCAGAACATACTTAATGCAAAAAATAGGTAAGGTGTGAACTCGATATTTATTATTCAACAATTCTCTTCTATATAAGGTGAGTTCGTCTCCTCATATTTCCCACTAACCCATAGTTATGCAGTAACACCAACAAATATATATACCTTCTGTTTGATCCTTGCAGCTTCCCATTTGTAGTGGTCAGTCACCTAGTTTTACACTTGAGTATGCCAAGGAGGGAGAAGTGATTGGGTGTCCATTTCATTGAGGAAAACAAAGAGCACAATGCCACTTTCTTCAAGCGAAGTCATGGTCTATTCATGGGAGCAATTGAGATTTCCCTTTTATTGATGAAAAATCAAAGCAAGATGCATACGTTTGGGACACCATTGGTGAAACCAATTGTTTATGCTATCTTACTGAGAGGCCCACCTACCAAGTCGTTCACCAACAAGACGACAAATGTTAGGATTGCATTATTGTAGAATGAGGTGATTGTGTTGGACAATGAGAATGCGACGCAGGGTAAGGTAGAAAAATTTCCCATCCCAACTTATCAACAAGGTCCAAAAATGAGAACTTAGGTATTATAGCAAACTATATCTTCTTCAAGGAAGAAGATCTTAGTCTTGAAGATCTAAACAAGCTCTTCAATGAACTCTTGCGTGTTTGAGAAGACATTAGACACCGGTTACTTGGGCGACCAAGGCATTGGATTCCAATATATTGGTGGAAGCAAGTAGTGACCAACGTCTAATGTACTCTCTGACATATGCAAGATTTCACTGAAGAGCTTGCTGAGATCTTCAAGACTGGGTTCTTCCTCCTTGCAGAAGATATAATTTGCTACCATACCTGGGTTCTCATTTTGGATTTTCTTGGTATGTTGGAGGGCTAGTTTTGCTCATTACCCTCCATTGCATTCTTAGTGTCCAATAGAGCCACCTCATTCTACAAGAATGCAATCCTAGTGTTTCTTGTCTCGTTGGTGAGTGGCTTGGTAGGTGGACCCCCAATAGGAAAGCATAACCAATGCATTTCATGAATAGCATCCCAAATGCATGCATATTTTCATCCTTCTTTGACACAAAGAAAATCATCATGACTATGAGGGCACATAGGTCTTTCAAATTAGCTTTATCTAGGAATGCATTAAAATTCGGGGGATAATCCTCAAGTTTGGGACCCAGTCCGGATAGTTGCTTCCATCATCTTTCAACTTAGCTTTCTCTAGGAACGCATTTAAAATTCAGGGGAACTACAACGCGTGGCATTGATCTACAACATGAGTACTAAGACTAATTTCATGATAATTAGTTCAGTTAATCTAATTACTAATGAACTCCCACTTAAAACAACATCCCTCAAGTTGTCTAAGTGACATGATCCACATCAACTTACCCATGTCCGATCATCACGTGAGATGGGGTAGTCATCAATGGTGAACATCCATTGTATGTGAACGTAGAGTCTGTCACACCCGATCATCATGAGGTTCTTTGAAACGACGAACTTTCGGTCTACTATATGACTCATATTCGACCTTTTGGTCTCCTGTGTTCCGAGGCCATGTCCGTACATGCTAGGCTCGTCAAGTTTAACCCAAGTATTCCGCATGTGTAAAACTGGCTTACACCCGTTGTATGTGAACGTAGAGTCTATCACACCCGATCATCACAATGAGCTTTTGCAACGGTTCATACTTAGGGAGAACACTTTTATCTTAAAATTAAGTGAAGGGATCATCTTATAATGCTACCATTGTCCTAAGCAAAATAAGATGCATAAACATAAACATCGCATGCAATAAATCGATGTGACATGATTTTGATCTCCATCTACAAAGCACCGGCATGATCTCCGTCATCACCGGCATGACACCATGATCTCCACCAGCATGTCATCATCGTGGTTATTTCCCCCAACTATTGCGTCTACAACTATATCTAACACATAGCGATAAAGTAAAACAATTATATGGCGTTTAATGATTGACACATAGGTCATACAATAAATTAAATACAACCCTATGGATCCTGCCAGTTGCCATACTCATCGACATGCAAGTCATGAAATTATTACAAAACATGATCATCTCATACATCATCATATAGCACATCACGTTTTGGCCATACCACATCACAACATGCCATGCAAAAACAAGTTAGATGTCCTCTACTTTGTTGTTGCAATTTTTACGTGGGTGCTAGGGCAAACTATAAGAACCGTTCTTATCTACGAAAAGCCACAATAGTTATAATCAAGTTGCCTTTTAACCTTCTACAAGGACCGCCTTTGTCAAATCAGATTCAACTAAAGTAGGAGAGACACACACCCGCTAGCCACCTTATCCAATACAACTTGCATGTTAGTCGATGGAACCGGTCTCATGTGCGAGGACATGTAAAGTTGGTCCGAGCCGCTTCATTCCACAATACCGCTGAATCCAAATAAGACAAGAGAGGTAAGCAATTTGAGCATCAATGCCAACAACTCTTTGTGTTTTGCTCGTGCATATACATCTACGCATATACCTAGCTTTGATACCACTGTAGAGGAACAAAGCATGAAAATAAAAACAATTCTTATGAAACCTCATGTGCCTCCCCATCTATATATAGGCTAGGGGGCAGGGGAGGGCATGCAAAACCCATCTAGTGCTGGCCACAAGGTTGAAATCCCTTTAAATTCGGAGATAACATCTTATCTCTAGATTCAACCCTTTAAATTTAGAGATAAGACCTTATCTCTAGATTTAAACAACATGTGCCTTGGGGAATGTGGCGTCCAGCCTATGTGGGATGTAGCCCCATATCTTGGTCCATGTGCTCCCTTCCTAGGTCACTGAGCCCCACGTTGGAACCCCAGAACTTTCTAGCCTTCCCGGTACAATACCGAAAAACATAAACTTTTTCCGGAACCCAAAATATGACTTCCCATATATAAATCTTTACCTCCGGACCATTCCGGAGCACCTCGTGATATCCTAGATCCCGTTCGGGACTCCGAACAACCTTTGGACTTTCCGCTATTAACATCTCAATACTACCCTAGCGCTACTGTCGTTGACTTAACACGGTAGATGCCCTAGCAAGAGGACTTAGGTGTGGAGCCATCGCCGCTAGGTTATAGCTTGAAGGGGTTAAAATGGGACAAAGGACACAAAGAGTTTTTACCCAAGTTCGTCCCTTCTTAACGAGGTAAAAGCCTACTCCTGCTTTAGGTTGTATTGCTTGGGTTTCGATTACCAGGGAGCGAATACGCTTAACCTAGTTCTCAATCTATTGTCTCTTGCCCTAACCCGCTGCCGGGTCACCCCTTTTTATACATAGGTTGATGCCCGGCGGCTTACAGAGTCCCGGCCGTCTCATACACAAGATGTCCGGCTTGGTGACCAAAGTAAGCTTGCCCTAACATACAAGTTAAATATATGACGGTTTATACCTATGGGCCTCAAGTCACCTCCGGGTCTTGGGCCTTCAGTAAGCTTGCTCTATGAACTATCATCTTCAACATCTTCTTGGGCCTTCTCATCATTAATCGCCAGTGGTATGACCCGGCCCCTCCCGAATGGGTCATACATAATAGTTATATCCCCAACATTAGGCCCCAGGTTGATTTCAACTTGTTCTTATCAATATTCAGTACTTGTCTTAGAAAAATCCTCCATCATCCATCTTTTATGAAATTTTATAACCCGCCATGACATCAGCTCACTGAATTGTATTAACCTGCCATGACGTCATCTCGCATTAATCTCACACGAAGCCCGAAACATCTCAGTGTATCTTCATCTTTAATAAACCTCCTGAAAATCGAGGCATCCGTGCAGCCACATACCTATTTTTTGGCCTCCTCGATTCTCGCGCATGCCTTTTATCCATCTCCTTAATTATAAATAGGGAAACGGGTCCTTTCCAGTTTCCCCCTTGCCTTCTCGTCTCCATCTTCCTCCTCGCAACACCCACACATGCCCGAGCTCTGCCGTCGCTGTCCTCCGCCGACTACCTCAACTCCGGCCGCTGCATCAACCTGAAATGACCAGAACACCACGGCGCCTCTTTGCTGTTCATTAGCACCTCTATAAGTATTCCGACTCCTCTTGTGTCAGACCTGCATTAGGGTTTGCCCCAGTTCATCGAAGTTCATCACTGCTCCTCCTCTTCCTCTACCCAAATCATGTAATTTGATCTGAGCATAGTACTGTCATTATGCGGTAGTAGTTATAGCCCCCTTTTCAAGCCTAGGAAACACCTTCTCTGTATAATATCCCATCTGAGCACCTGAATTCTTTCCGCTGCTGCAACATTAGGTTTACCATTTATTTTCTTTTTTGATCTGCTGCAGATCCAAAGCAACAGAACTAGTCTGTAAAACTTGTTTGTCCAATACTTAGCATAAATTTACTCATAGGCTCATAACCATTAGCCCTCCATGGTGGTATAAGTAGCAATCTATAACCCGTCAGATTTAGGATGGCTTAAATCTGAATTTTTTAAACCGCCAATGTTCATCAATGTTATCGAGACCCGGCCACACCTTGTCGGCTTAAAATGCTTTCTTCATTTTCATAATAATTCTTCATCTGAACTGGGCGGCTTATCATTCACCATTATATATTTTTAGGCCAAAACTGACAATACTGTCACCTCCTATAACTGGGTTCCTCCATTGTAACGGAGCGGACACTTATGGAGTATGTTGAAACTGGCATCATAGCCGCCAAAGAGATCATCCACTGGCGTGCCCCAGAATCGGGCATAGCCAAACCTAAACCTAAGGGAAATGAGGTCATAGTATTTGCTGACCATATATACCGAGGCTTCTCCCCGCTTGTGTCAAAATTCTTCTGTGATGTGTTACATTTCTTTTAGCTCCATCCTCAAGACATTGGACCCAATTCCGTGTCTAACATTTGCAATTTCCAAGTTTTTTGCAAAGTGTACCTTCAAGAAGAACCCATCGTAGACCTCTTCCAAGAGTATTTTTACTTGAACCTCCAGAATGAGTTCATAGATGGTCCCAGCCTAGAACTTGGTGGGATTTCTATTCAGCATCGAAGAGATGCAATTTTTCCTACGGCCAAGCTTCCCAGTCATCCAAAAGACTGGAATCGGACTTGGTTTTACTGCCAGGACACTTCTACACCTGATGAGAACCCTCTGCCGGGTTTCCACGAGGATCGGCTTAGCCGAGTGCACCCACTTCCAGGCCGGCTCACGATCGCTGAATGAGCCAAGTATTGAGCCATTTTCTCCAAGATAAGGGTCTTGCTTGCTAACTAATTGACCGACGTTGACCTAGTCTGCTGTTGGGTCACGTGGAGGATTATACCCTTAAGCCGCCGAACCGGGTTAATGTGCACATACACTGGTGATCCCAAAGATCCATTACGCAATAGCTCAGTGCGTTTGGATAGCAAAGGCATCAATGACATGACCAAGAACTTGATTGGGGAATCCTTAGAGAGCCGTAGTAAAACAGGGCTGAACCCTTTCTGTACTCTTAACCCGTCTCCTATAAGTGTTTAATTTCACACTTTACTGTTATGTTTATATAAACTATATATCCCTTACTTTTGCTTTGATCTGCACAGGTCGACTCTGCCTTCTGGAAAAAGAAATACCAAGAAAAGGAGAAGGCGTTTGAAAGCCCAGGACCAAGACCAAGTCCTACAAAAAGCACAAAGAGAAAACTGATGCATCAGAACTCTTTGATTTTGATGATGAGTCAGAGGTAGAACTTGATTCCCTTGGCTCATTCTTTGTACATCTTATTGATGCTGACTTCTCTCGGGATGATACAAAGGCCAGCCAGGCAGATGATGACGAGGTAACTATCATTTCCTCTGGCTTAGAGCCTTTGCCAAGACAGAAATTTCGACGTGTGACCCGGAAAGTAAGATTTTCTCATCCTATAGCTTACCTGGATCCAAACTTTCTTTTGAAGCAACAACAACATGAGACCCGGTGCCAGACCCGGAATAGTGGGGCCGAGAGTTATCCTCCGGCTTACCCAACACTCCAGCTTGCAAACGCTGGAAAGAGGTGCCTCAAACTTCAAACTCTTCATATCCCAAGGCATGTCTTATCTGCCATCCACTTAATCCTACTGACTCAAACTATCAGGGAACCTTGAATTCCTCCTCTGGCGACTCAAATGGGACTCAGCTGCTGGCTTTCAAGACTACCCCTGGGTAATGATTTTTAACTTTATCGTTTCAGCTTCGTCAACACTTCATATTGACCTTTTTATTTCTTTCAGTGGCAAGGCTGAACCAAGAAAGAAAGCCAAAACAGTCAAGCTAACCAAAAATCCCTAGGTTCCTGAGCCGGAGAACTAACCGCCAGAATCTGAAGCTTCAACTCAAAATACGGCAAACATTGATGATGAGGTACCACTTGAAGCACCAGAGATCCCTGTGGACCCTATGACTATTTATTCTTTAGGAGCTAAATCGCCGAGCCCAGCCAAACCAGCCAAAGAAACTGAAGATGTTATTGTCACTGGCACCAGCTACACAGAGTCGGGGAATCCCACAGTTTTGGCCAAACATACTGCCAAGGAGGAACTTGTTCAGAGGCGGAAGGTCAAATTTGATCTGTCACATTATTCTTAGCTCGGCATCGGTGAACTCCTCTCTAGCTATCTTAGCCAAGTTAATAGCAGATGTGAAAAGGACTCCAAAATCTAGGCCCCATGGGCCGGCTTAACTTGACAAAGTTGAACCGGTTCATGACATAACCAAAAGAGAGCTTCCGCACACATTATCCCCCAAGTGCCAAGTGTTGTTGGTTAAAAAGGGCCTGGGACTTTTATATACTCACATGATTTATTTGAACCTTGCCTATGCAGGAAACCTCCAATGATTTGAAGAAAAGGCTTGAACACCAAGAATCAGAGACCCGGAAGGCCAAAGCCAAATTCAAGTTCAGCCTTGATGAATCACAGAAGCTGAAATATGGGTTTGCGGCTGGTAGAAAAGCCTGGGACGAAGAAAAGGCCACTTTAATGCAAAGGGCAGAGTCTGTTGAAGCCACTTTGAAGGAGGTCACTATAGAACTGTCCGGTTTAAAGCATCATATTTCACAAATGACCAGTGCTATCTTCTGTAAGAAATTTGAATTATCTCAATAAACTCCAATGCACACTGTTTGACCTGCCTGGCAACCTAACTGCTTATACTTTTGCATTATAGGCCCCAGGAGCACCAATCTTGGGCAGGACATGCTGATCAAGCTAAAGGCGGCTTACACCTTGGTGGAACAGTTATATGCAGGCACCCAACGCATAATTACTACCATTACTCACACCAAGGAGCCTCCTTCACTTATCAAAGATGTATTGAATCAATTGTCTGTTTTGCCACAAAGGATTGCAGAAATCAAACGATCATCTGCCAGAGCTGGCGCCATTACTGCCTTAACCCGTGCAAAAGCGTCGAAACCAGAGCTAAACCTGGCGGAGATAGCCAGTGGGTGCCCAAGCTATAAGGAAGATGGGACACCCTTTGCTGCAAATGACTTTGCCGTATGCGCGAGGGAGGTGCGCCCATTAGCTACCAAATTGGCCGAAGAAACCAACCTCTCACGATATCCGGCGGCTTATACAGTGATAACTCAAGAGAAAATGCTCTAGTTTATGAATTTGTCGATCTCATCCCGCCAGCACGTAAGCATGCTTTTTCCCCTGAAGTTGACCCATCTGAACTCATTGACGATGAAGCCGAATTCCAAGCTTTAATGGGTATCAACTAGAAAACACCTGATTTCCATACAACATATGGAGGCAAAGAATCGGCGCAGGTTAACCTGGACTCATAAATCCAGCAACAGCGCGACAGATCTGAGGGATGCTCTCATGGTGCCATGTTTTGTTGAATAAACTTTGAATCATTTGGGCTCACCGATGGCCTTGTAATAGGCTAGTTAAAACATTGATCTGTCATGCCATCATGCATGTTTGCTTGCATAACACTATTGAACCATGGATCTGATGCTTTTTGAAGATCTGCCACTTACGCTTATAATGTCATCCATTATGCAACCATGTTTATCATATGTCCTACATACAAGCAGATAACAAGTGCCCTGGTTTACCCCAGGGCGGGTCATAATATCCCACAAAAACCCACTGGCGGCTGCACAGTCTATAACCAGGGTGAGATTATCAAAACCTCATATATTCATAACAAAATATCATACCTATGATAATTTTCATACTACGGGCTTAACACGCCATATGTAGTAAAGGTAACATCCCAAAGACTTATAGCACAGAGCTCCAAGCACATAATCAATACATACTGGTGACTTATTGTCCAAAACCTGGCCGGATTATCAGAACTCTGACTTTATTCCAATATGAATCATAAGGATCAAGGCAACGTGGCCCTAATCAATTTTAAACCATATATCAGTATGGTAAAAAACATGAAAAAAATGTTCAAAGAAAAAACAAACCAGACAAAACAAGGCCTTCATAGGCTGCCAAGCCTCAATAACAAGTGCTATTCAAGGGCTGCACAATCACTGAGTTAATCCTTAATTCAAACCTGTAAGCCGGGCCTCACATGACCAATCACTTCTTTAACTTTGACAAGTTTAGGGTCTTTATAAGATTGCCTGTCAAGAGTGCAATGAGTCATTCCAGGATTACCTTGTCAGGGTGGTAGGAATACAAAGGCGGGATAACCTAGATTTTTGGTGAATACACCTGGCGTCCAAGCCTATTACAAGGGACAACAAAGCTTTGTTCATTAACAGGGACCCCCCAAGTAATTTTTAACAAATCATCAAAGCAGGTTACCTATGTTTGAACTATACATTGTAACAAGTTGTCTTTGGTAACCTTGAACTTAGGCATAAAACCTGAAGTTGTATGTAATCTGGCATATAAGCCAATCAAAGGGTATTCAAAGCTATGCTCGATGAGCAGGAAGCCCCCAAGTTATTTTTGTAACAAGGCGTACTAGCTGGATCAAGAGGGTAGTCATAGCTATGCTCATTGAGCAGGAAGCCCCCAAGCGACCTTATGAATTGACAATAAAAACTCAAATTCTCAGAAATGAAACGACAGAGGCCCTAAATTATCAGGGATGTCGGCGTTATTATACGAATCATAATATATATATATTGGTAGAAGTATGTACATCACAAGACTAGTGGCTCAGATGTAATAAGGCCGAAGATGAGCAATGTTCCATGGTCGACGTGTCTCCTCCTCAGACTTGCGTGAGTCCTTGTGCTCTCGAACATCAATGAGGTAGTATGAGCCGTTGTTCAGATTTTTACTGACCACAAAAGGCCCTTCCCAAGGAGGGGATAACTGGTGCATGTCAGTTTGATCCTGGATGAGTCAGAGCACCAGATCTTGTTCTTGAAAGGTTTGTCTTTTAACCTGGCAGCTGTGATAATGATGCAAATCTTGCTGGTAAATCATTGACGAGCCAGCGCAAGGTCACGCTCCTCATCCAAAAGGTTAAGAGCATCCTGACGTTCCTTTTCATTATCAGCTTCCACATAAGCTGCCACACGGGGCGAGTTGTGACGAATGTCATTAGCGAGAACCACCTACGCACCATAAACCATGAAGAAAGGCGTGTAACCCATAGATCTGTTGGGGGTAGTATTGATACTCCATAACATTGAGGGCAATTCTTCCACCCAACAGCCCGGCGTCCTCTGTAGAGGGACCATAAGTACCTCTTAAGATTTCTTGATTGGCTCTTTCAGCCTGACCATTAGACTGGGGGTGAGCCACGGACGACACATCAAGACGAATATGTTCTTGTTGACAGAATTATTTCATTGCACCCTTAGACAGATTAGTACCATTATCAGTAATGATACTATGAAGGTATCCAAAATGAAAGATCACCTTTTTTAATGAATTGAATCGCTGTTATTGCATCACATTTGCTGTCCGGCTTAGCTGCAACCCACTTTGTAAACTTTTCGACAACCACCAGGAGGTGATTCTTTTTGTCCTTAGACCTTTTAAAAGGCCCAACCATATCCATCCCCCAGACTGCAAATGGCCAAGTAATTGGAATCATCCTCAATTCTTGAACCAGCACATGAGCTCGTCTTGAAAATTTCTGACAACCATCACATTTACTAACCAAATCTTCTGCATCAGCATGAGCCCTCAGCCAATAAAATCCATGACGAAAAGCCTTAGCAACAAGAGACTTAGAACCGGCATGATGGCACAATCTCCTTCATGAATCTCTCTTAGAATTGCATGGCCCTCCTCAGGAGAGATGCAACATTGAAACACCCCTGTAACACTCTGTTGGTGTAGCTCACCATTCACAATAGTCATCGACTTAGACCTCCGGGTTATTTGCCTGGCCAAAGTCTCATCATCAGGTAACTTACCCCAGGTCATATAAGCCAAATATGGAATAGTACAATCAGGAATAGCATGGAGAGCCACCACCAACTGTGCCTCCGGGTCATGAATTGCAAGATCCTCGTCCGTAGGCAATTTAACCAATGGATTATGCAAAATATCAAAGAAAATATTAGGGGGCACCGGCTTACGCTAGGACCCCAACCGGCTTAAAGCATCAGCAGCCTCATTTTTCCTGCGATCAACATGCTCCACTTGATAACCCTTAAAATGACCAGTAATTGTTTTTTTACTATAAACAGTAGGGTAAGCACCCCACTGCAACTTTTATTAATTAAATAACTAAGAACAACAGTCTTAAGGGCTTGAGGTAAGCCCTAGAACAGGAAAAAAGAAAAAGAAAGGAAAAGACATCAAGAGAAACTAGAAAAAAGATCTACAACTTGATAAGAAAGGAAGAAAAAGAAAGAAAGAAAAAAAGAAATGGAAATTACAACAGATTATCCAACTAGATGGAGAACTTCCTCTGATGCTTCAGCTTCATTCTATATTTCAGTAGTTTGAGCTCCTCCAGATATATGTATTTCCATCCCTGGAAAGTTGGTGTAATATTCTCAAATATCTTGTTGTTTTTGGTTATCCAAATGGCCCATGATCCTAGGATGATGATCTCCATAAAGAATGGAAAATGCAGCTTATTTTTGAGATCTTGAAAAGCTTCCAGAACTGATAAATTTTGAGTTCTGGTAGGACAGATGTAATCCCAGCATTGCTGTGCAAAAGATCAGCCCCAAAACAAGTGATGTAAAGTTTCTTCCTGTTGACAGTCTCTTACAGCACAATTGTAAGCCTCTAAAACAAAGTTCTTTCTCCTGAGCAGATTCCTTGTATTCACTCTATTATGAAGTAGCTTCCAAAAGAAAACCTTATGTTTTGGCTGACAGGAACAATTCCAAACCCAATTGAAGTGTTGGGGGACCTGCTTGTGTCCAATCAACACTTTGTAGGCCTTAATGGATGAATAGAATTCATTTCCCCAAATGTAACTCCAAGTGTCCAGAGAATCTATATGCTCAGATTGTATTGTGTCAATGCATATATCTTTCACTTGTAGGAATTCCTCATAAGCTTCAGTTGTCAGTGGTAAATGAAACAAGTCCTGGAGGTATTCAGTGTTGACTACTGTTTGGACAATTACTTGTGGGTTTCTGACAAAAGAGTACATGTGCTGGTATTTGTGTTTGAAAATGGCTGTGTGCCACAAGTCATCCCAGAAAAAAGCTGTCCTACCATCTCCCACATTACATCTTGCTATTGCTTTGTATTGATCCATAAGAGCCAGGTTTGATTTCCACCAAAAGGAGCCAATCATATTATCTCCTGGAAGTTGCCCATCAGAATAATAAGTTTCCCAGATTAATTGTACCCAAGGAATATCACGTCTATGGAAGAATTTGTGTAGGTTCTTCATCAGCAGGGTTTGTTCTGAGTGTATATATCCAAGATGCCCAATCCACCTTGGCTTTTGGATCTGCATACTGTGTGCCATGCCACCGAAGCTGGTCTTCTATCCTCCATGGCAGGGCTCCTCCAGAGACAGTGTCTTAAATATTTGATGATCTTCTTCTTAATTGTTATTGTAATGTCCAAACAGCTCATGAAGAAGATAGATAGAGAAGACAGAACTGATTTAACTAATAGAATGTTCCCTGCTTGTGTCATGAAGATAGAAAGGCCAGCAAGTCTCCTTGCAATTCTGTTAACTAGGGGAAGACACTGTTCCACTGTTGGTTTATAAATTCCCATAGGTAACCCTAGATATGTAAATGGGAATTTCCCCTAGCACATTGCAGTGTGTTTGTGAAGATGTCCACTCTATCTTCCTCAATGTTTAGAGGTACCATTATTGATTTGGCATAGTTGACCTTGAGACCAGTTGCTGAGGCAAATTTATTTAAAAGAGCTTTGAGACAAATCAAGTGTCTAGCATTTGCTTGCATGATGACCAAAGTATCATCAGCATACTGAACAATTGGGAAATCAGGGCAAGAGATGACCTGTAGTGGGGATTTGATAAGAGTTAATCTCATGGCTCTGTTCAAAATAGTCTGTAGCAAGTCAGCAGCAAGGACAAAGATTAAAGGAGAGCAAGGATCTCCCTGTCTCACTCCTCTCTTTATGTAGAATTTCTTCCCAGGCACTCCATTTAACATGACAGCAGAAGAGGCAGTAGAAAAGAGCATCTGCATCCATGATATCCATTTATCCCCAAAACCTTTTGCTCTGAAAATCTCAATGATGGCTTGATGTTCAATTGTGTCAAACGCTTTTTCAAAATCCAGTTTAATTACCAACATTTCCTCCTTTGATTTGTGGACTGATGGATATATTCATATGCCCATCATAGTACCAGCATGGAAAGCCATGATGAGGTCAATAACATCCTCTTTGATAATATCCCAGCAAGCTTTAATGAATTCATTGTTGAAACCATCAGGACCTGGTTATTTTTCAGTTGGTAGATTTTTAACCACCTCTTCAATCTCCTCCTGTGTGAACTTTTCCTCTAATTGGATGAATACTTGAGGATCAACTATGTGATCATAAAGATCATGGAGATCGAAATGCATTGTGTGACCATTAGATTGCCCCAATCTGTATCTGAACGCCACCCATAAAATTGTGGCTTTCCCTTCATGGTCTATAACTTCCACTTGGTCTTTATTTAACAACATTGCAATTTTGTTATATCTATGATTAATGGAAGCTTTTGTGTGGAAGAACTTAGTGTTTTCATCTCCAAACTTAACACCTTTAATTTTACCTCTCTGCTTCCAATAAATCTTCTGATTATTAAGTACAGTCAGCAAGTACTCCTTGAGAATAATTCTGCAATTGGACTCAAACAAAGAGAGATTCCTGAATTCTTCAATCAAGTCCTAGAAGAAGATGCAAGCATTTAGATCCTCAATTTGTTTTTTCATGCAAGATAGGTTTTAGCCCACAACTTCAGTGCTCTTCTCACGCTTTTTAATTTAGCATTAATCATTTTGGCCTGGTCAATAAAACCCATTGGAATACTCCAAGCTGCCTGCACCACTTGCTTAAAAGAGCTGTGTTTTAACCAAAAGTTCTCAAATCTGAATACCTTGGACTTTGGAATATTTGTGAAAATCTTGATCTTGCATGGAAGGTGATCAGAAATAGGTTTTGCCAAAGGAAGATCCATGGAGTTAGGGTAACTGGTCATCCAGGCTCCAGAGGTGAAGAACCAATCTAACTTTTCAAGGAGTGGAGATTCCTGCATGTTGCTCCAACTGTACTGTCTACCTTTCAAAGGTATTCAATCAGTCCTAGATTACTGATAGCCTCATTAAATAAAAGCATCTCATTGACATCTCCTCCTGGTTTATTCTTGTTCTCTGGTGATCTGATGTAATTGAAATCACCCATGACTATCTAGTCCACTTCATTTGGCATTTGAATATTGCTAAACCAATCAATAAATTCAATCTTTTAGTCATGTCTGCAAGGCCCATAAATGTTTGAGAGAATCCACTTGTTTGCAGAAATATTACATGTGAATTGTATGGAAAGAGAAAATTTGTTCTGAAAAAGCAATTCTCATGTGAACATAGAACCATTCCAAGCAGTGAGAATACCACCAAAAGCCCCAATAGAAGGCAAGAATTCAAATTTGTTGAATCTTTGAGGGCAAAAGTTGTGAATGTAGGCTAGATCAAAATTCTCTCTTAGTTTCTTGAATACACGCAACTCCAGCAGCACTTTCCTCCACTTTTTGCCTAATAGCTAGCCACTTATCTTGTGCATTAATACCTCTTATATTCCAATTGAGAATGTTCCAGGATCTGGTGTTATTCATTGTTAAACTGTATGATTTTATATTGTTGTATCAAGGTCCATCCCTTGATAAAATCCTGAATAAAGCATGGTTGCTGCAAGAATAGGTGTTTATCAAATGTGATGTGGTCGTGCATATGCAACAACCAATATTGAAGGAACATATGCAACCAGTTCAACATAACCATGAAGGATATCATAGCAACTCTCACAGATAGGTAGGTCCCATGAGTAATACTGAAGTGACATAGCTTAGTTTGAAACAAAAGGTGCCTCTCAAGGCCATGGTTCACCAAATTACAAAAGCTGCTAAACCCAACATACATAACACAAATAGTCTAGATGTAATAACAAAGTAGAATGCAGCAGCAGGGCCTATGACTCTTAGACCATCCTATCATTGTGCAAAGTTTAGATGAGCTCCAGATCCAGTGGCCTTGGTCACCTTGGCCACCTCCTCTTGCCCCTTCTTCTTGGGCCTCTTGGATAACTTCTCTTGGAGTTCATCCTCAGCCACCTTAAAGATAGATTTAGTCAGGTTCTTAACCACTTTATTTTGAATAACTGGAGGAATGGCATTGCATGGTAAGCAAGATTTAACATCACATGTTTTCCTCCTATATCCATTATTCTCTTTCCTAATTCTGTCACTTCTTATTACCTCAGTTTCAACCAAGGGCTCTTTCTCCCTTCTTTTCTTTGAAGTGGCTTCTCCAGATGGCAGCACGATAATTTTGTTGGGAGACACCTGCTGTAGAGGGCTACCATCTCCATTGGAAGAGTGTGCAGCTGGGCTTATCCCTTAATTTTCTTTGCCCATACCCTGCAAGATCTCCCTACATGTTGGAGCCTGTGATGTTATGCAGCCATCAGGAATATGGAAGAGGATTGTTTCCTCATTGTCACAGTTGACAGTAAGCAATTTCCATAAATCAGACTTAAGCGAATGCATTGTCCAACCAAATTTATCTGGTGTCAGCAGCAAGTGAATTATGAAGTTGAACCAACTTACAGGTATTTCAATTTTGAAAGTGTTTCTCTCTTCTTGAGTTGCAGGAGCAAAGTTTTGAATCTAGAGGTCCAGACCTTCTTCAAAAATTAAGTGAGAACCATCAATAATATCCAGAGCATGTTTCTCAACAATTGTGTGTATATAAAACATAGGAGGTGAAACTGTGGGTAAGTTTATCCCAAAATTACCTTTTTTTGTTGAAATTTGAGGATGTTCCCCCTTGAGGGATTGGTACATCTTCTTTTCCTTTATCTGATGCAGACAATTTCTATGGGGTGGAGGTTTGTGTTCCTTCAGCAGCAATGGTAATAGAAGGATCAGCAGCTTGCACAATTGGCTGACTTTGCTGCACCTGAATATCCTGATTCACAGCAGATGTTTCTCCACCTTCCTTGAGTGGGGGTGCCATCTCAGAAGCATGATTAGTAGCAGCAGAACCAACTTCTTGCCCTTCAGAAATGTCCTGCTCCACATCATTTAGATGCAAGTTGTTATCCACCATGTTTTCATCTAATTGAGGATCTTCCTCTTCATCCTTAGCATGGTAAACCTTAGCAATATTCAGAAGTCCCATGGCCATAGGCTGAATTTGCATGGCCTGATTGACCTCTTCACTAGCAGAATGAGTGAGAGACGGTAAGCCATCTGACAGAGAGACAGTTGTGGTAATACTGTTGTTTGGGTGTCCATCATCCTACTGAATAGGGAGCTCAACTTGCTGTTGTTGTGGGGCCACTGGATCTGGTTGAGGAAATGCCCAATGCTGCTCATGATCATTTTGTTCTGCAGGTTCCTCCCAGGCATCCCATCCCTCATTCTTAATATGAACATTGTGCACTTGCAGAGGTTGAAACCCTGGGAAGTCATTTGCATGCTGAGGGACTGGGTGTGGGTCCATACCATCAGGTGGAATAGGATCCTCATCTGCTGGTCCACCACCCAGCATCTCTTCCAAAAGTACGTCAACTGAATTGGTCCAGGATTCTTCTTCAAATCTCTCCCCCTCAGACCACCTGATACTCTTTGGTATGTCAATGAGTTTTTTCACACGCGCCTTTACCAGAATTTTCCCCCTCAAAGCATCTTCTCTTTCCCAACTGATAATTCTCCCCCATTTGGAAATGGCCGCTGAGGGAGTCCTGGATTAGGGGTTCCTCGGACAGCCGGACTATGTACTTGTGCCGGACTGTTCGACTATGAAGATACAAAATTCAAGACTTCGTCCCGTGTCCCTGTGGGACTCTCCTTTGCGTGGAAGGGACGTTTGGCAATTTGGATATGTAGATTTCATTCTCTGTAACCGACTCTGTGTAACCCTAGCCCCCTTCGGTATCTATATAAACCGGAGGGTTTAGTCCGTAGGATAACAACAATCATAATCATAGGCTAGCTTCTAGGGTTTAGCCTCTACGATCTTGTGGTAGATCAACTCTTGTAATACTCATATCATCAAGATCAATCAAGCAGGAAGTAGGGTATTACCTCCATAGAGATGGCCAGAACCTGGGTAAACATCATGTCCCCCGCCTCCTGTTACCATTAGCCTTAGACGCACAGTTCAGGACCCCCTACCCGAGATCTGCCGGTTTTGACACCGACATTGGTGCTTTCATTGAGAGTTCCACTGTGTCGTCACAGTGAGGCTTGATGGCTCCTTCAATCATCCACAACGATGCAATCCAGGGTGAGGTTTTCCTCCCCGGACAGATCTTCGTATTCGGCGGCTTCACACTACGGGCCAACTCGCTTGGCCATCGGGAGCAGATCGATAGCTACGCCCCTGGCCAGTAAGGTTTGGAAGCCTGAACTACACCGCTGACATCCGCGGAGACTTGATCTTTGACGGAGTCGAGCCCATGACAGGTGCGCCGAACAGTCATGATGAGCATGACTTAGATCTGCTATCGGGCGAGGTTCCGAAGATCACACCTGCACTTGCACCGGCCCTCAATCCAGAGCAGATCATGCCATCCGAGGACGGGTGGATAGACCCCGCCACGGAGGCCGCACACTCATCGGTTATAGAGCCGAACACAGACTTCGCCTCCAGTGAAGTCTGTGTCATCAGACCCTCGGACTCGTCTCCGGCCATAGGCTCCGAACCGCGTGCATCCGTGCCTATATAATCTGATTGGGCACCGATCATGGAGTTTATCTCCGCGGATATCTTCAAGCACTTTCCCTTGGGCGACGTGCTAAATTCGTTGAAGTCTCTCTCCCTGTTAGGTGACTCCTGGCCGAACTATGTCCGGCTTGAGTGGGAAGCGGACGACGAAGGAATTCGTTCCCCACCCACCACCCACTTAATAGCCACTGTCGACGAGTTAACTGACATGCTCGATTTTGACTCCGAAGACATCGGCGGCATGGATGACGATGCCGGAGAAGAACAGGAACCACCGCCCATAGGGCGCTGGACAGCCACCTCGTCATATATATATATATATATATATATATATATATATATATATATATATACAGACGGTCTATTCTGCTAATATTAGCAGAATAACTATTCTGCACACCACTTCCGCACTGCACACTGACCGCAAGTGCACTGCATCTTCTTGACGACGAGCACTGCAATATAGACTAGTGAACTTCGTGTTGAAAAAAACTGCACGCGTCCTTTTTTCGGTACTGTTTTCGCTCTAATTTTTTAACCGTTTATCGGAATGAGGCGTGTAATATACCATTGAAAAGCTATGGATTAGGCGCAACTTCGACATGTTGAACACTTTTCGAGATTCCACACGGTTTAAGAGCAGTTTTGAAAATTTTGCGACGGATGACGAGTGGCAGCGAGCGTTTTTTCGCGTTTATTTCTAAACCGCTTGTCGGAATGAAGCAAATGATACGCCGTTGGATAGATATCGTCGAGGCGCATATTTTTCATATATAAATGTTTCTCTAATTCGTTATGGTTTAAGAGCAGTTTCAAATTTACTAAATCGCGGAACTCTGTTTTTCAAAAAAAATTGTAATTTTCGGTACTGTTTTTGCTCCAGTTTTCTAGCCGTTTGTCGGAACGAGACGTATGATACGCCGTTGGAAAGCTACGGACAAGGCGCAACTTTCATATGTTGAAATGGTTTTGAGATTCCTTACGGTTTTTAGTTAATTTTGAAAATCGTGTGGTTGACTTCGAGAGGCAGCGGCTGTTTTTTCAAGAAATTTTTACGAACAGCTGGTCGGAATGATTCAAATCATACGCTGTTGGAAAGATATCGACGATACACAACTCTTTCATGTAGAACACTCTTTCTAATTCTTTACGGTTTAAGAGGAATTTCGAATTTGCCGAAATGCGGACACTCTGTTTTTTCGCGACACCCAAATAGACGTGGGTACTGCATCAGACAGAAAACCGCACTGCTTTTAGAGTAAAAACCGCACTTCATCAGACCGACAAGTGCACTACATGATTTTTTTTTGTGAGATGTAAATTTTCCCATAAGAGTTTTTGCTTTTGTTGTCTTTCTTTCAACTTTCTTTTATGAAAAGAGTGGACCGCAAAGACAAGGGCAAGTGAGCCGCGACATATATCAAAGTGAACCACATTACCATCTTGTAGTTTCGCTGATTTATTTTTGCATTTTCATTTTGGGGGCAAGTGAACATCACCACTCTCAAAAGTGAACCACGTCCGAGGACCAAGCGCACTGCAAGTGTTAATATAGTCGACTAATTTTTTAAACACACAAAACAAATTGTACTTCATACATAAGGGTAATGAAACATCATTCTTTTTTACACAAACTGAGTGCACTTCAAAAAAAGGTCTCCAAAAATGCAAAACATGGATGGAGTGAACTGCATTGCCCAACTTTTTCGTAAAAAAAAATGTACTACATGCATGTGTCGGACGGGTGCTAGACTGCACGCGCGGCCGGCGGGACTGCAAGCAGATGGGCTGGGCACTCCATAAGAGCATCGAGTAAACTACACGGTGAGCTAACATACATACAGCACCGATGTTTCCGCACTGCAAGAACACACACGCTGCACTGGACAGGAACGTGCCCGTGCACACCGCACCACACCATCTGTCAAACTGCACACAACTCCCATACCATGTGCACTACAGGTTGATGCCTGGAGGAACTCTCACGCGCGGGGTGCATCGTGTTTGGTACCGAACTGCACGCTGGCATCGTTTTGTGTCTGCCGCTCGACAGCGGACTGCAGCAGCACCGTCAGGGGCGCCGGACGGCGTCGCGGGGCGGAAGGCGAGGCCAAGGGGGCTGGGCCTCCTGGGACAGGACCGAGGCCGTGGACAAATTTTTGTCCCTGAATTTTTGCACAAACAGCCCTGAAATCGAATTTAAACTTTTACTGAAATCCACTTCGACTGATGGATTCAGTGACCTTCTCATCTGCATCAGGTGAATGAAACTAAAAAAAGCAAAGAATCAACTAGTTGGTGAACTGCATGTCCACGACCGCCTAATCAGAGTGAATGCACAAGAGAACGATATAACCATCGGCCGTGAGCCCGTGCTTGGGTTAACCACATGTAAAGGAGCAACGGACTGCATAGAGAAGAAAATCACTGGGTCAGCGAGATGTGGCACTTCGGGTTCCTTTCCTCTCTGAGTCTGGGCTCCCCGTCATGGCCAGCAGGCAGAGGAGGGTGTCGCAGGGGAGCTGCTTGCCGGGGTGTGGCAGGTTGGATCCATCGCCGGATGAGGGGAGATGGTGGAGCCGGAGGAAGGTTGCGGGCGGAGGGGTCAGAGCGGCGGGATCCAGGGTGGCCGGGTTGGAGAGGCTAGCAGCACTGGAGGAGGGAGGGCTCAAACTGGCGCGAGGTAACTGCACTGCAGCACCGGGGCGACCTAACCTCATCGGGAAGCAGGGGAGAACTGCACCTGCGTGGGCCGCCGCGAGCTAGATGGGGCGAGAGGCTTGGTGGGGGAGGTGGGTGCGTGAGGAGCGTCTCCTGGTTGGGGTTGGGGTCGAGGCCGAGGTCTTGCCGATGAGCACCACCACGATCCCACCGAACTGCAGAGGAGGTGGGGGCTCAATCCACCGCTAGGAGTGCACAGCGGCACGGGCCAGATCGACCGGGATTGGATGACGAGGAAGAAGGGGAAGTGGGGGGTGGGCGGTGGCTGGCGGATGAGTTGGTTGTGGCCGCACCGATGGCCGTGGCAGCCGGATCCGGTGGAGGAGGCCTCGCCAGGGGGTAGCCACCACGGGGGCTCTCGGATCTAACCACCGGCGGCACACTGGGGAAGGAAGGGGGAAGCTCCGCTGTAGGAGGAAGGCGGCGCTGGCTCGCGGTGGCGCTGGAGGTTGGTAGGCCCGGCGGTAGGTGGCTGAGGAAGGCGGGGAGGGTAGGGCGGCGGCTCGGGCCGGAGAAGGTAGGCCGGCGAGGTGGGGATGTGGGAAGGTGGGAATCGAGCGTGGGGGAGGAAGAGGGAGGTAGTGGGGTTGAGTGCTTCGGGAGTGTTAGTAGAATAAGAAATCGGTGTGCAGAATAATGTCTTAAGGGTGTTATCATAATAGACCCACCCTATATATATATATATATATATATATATATATATATATATATATATATATATATATATATATATATATATGGTGGACACACCCAAAGAAATCAATGGCGACAAGGCAACGGAGGATAACCCCCTTGAGAAGCAATCTAAGCGCCGGCATCAGCGGCGCCGCTCTAAGCCCCACCATAGCAAAAATAGCAATACCGGCACAAGAGACAATTGCACTCCGGATAACGCCGAAGACGAAAACAATCCCGCCCAGCCAAGCTTCGAGCAAGCCGGATGGGGGGATGGGTAAGCTAGCCCTAATGAACAAGCAATGGATGGAGAAATGGAGGACGACAATTACATGCCCCTCTCCGAAGACGAGGCGAGCCTCAGCAACGAAGAATTTATCGTGCCTGAGGATCCCGTCGAGCAGGAGCGCTTCAAGCACCGGCTTATAGCCACTACAAAAAGCCTGAAGAAAAAGCAGCAACAGCTTCAAGCTAATCAAGATCTGCTAACTAATAGATGGACTGAGGTCCTGGCAGCCGAGGAATACGGACTCGAGCACCAAACAAAAAATTACCCAAAGCATAGGGTGTTACCTCAACTCCAGGAGGAGGCACTAGAGCCTACACTACCTGTGCAGGATGCGGCTGACCGGCCACCTAGTGGCCGAGACAAAGCGGCGTATCAGCCCGAACACCAGCCCACACCCCGTCGCCAATCAAACAAAAACATGAAGGCCCGGGGCTACACGCATGACCTGCGAGACAAATTGGAAAACAAAGCAGGACAGTCAAGATCGATCTACGGGTCACGGGGGCGCGCCCCAATGCGTGACGATGACCGTCACACCGGATATACTAAATACAAATCCGGCCAGGCCGAATACAACAGATCAGACTCATTTAAACTGCATCGTGATGTAGCTCGACATAGAGGCGCCGCACACCCCCTATGCTTCACTGAAGAAGTAATGGATCATGAATTCCCAGAAGGGTTTAAGCCCGTGAATATCGAGCCCTATGACGGGACTACAGACCCCGCTGTATGGATAGAAGATTTGTTTCTCCACATTCACATGGCCCGTGGAGATGATCTACACGCCATCAAGTACCTCCCACTAAAACTCAATGGACCGGCTCGGCATTGGCTGAATAGTTTGCCGGCAAACTCCATTGGAAGTTGGGAGAACCTGGTAGACGCATTCCTGGATAACTTCCACGGCACTTATGTGCGACCACCGGATGCTGATGATTTAAGTCACATAATCCAATAGCCCAGAGAGTCAGCCAGGAAATTCTGGACTCGGTTCCTAACTAAAAAGAACCAAATTGTCGATTGTTCGGATGCCGAAGCCCTAGCGGCCTTTAAGCATAACATCCGGGATGAGTGGCTTGCCCGACACCTCGCCCAAGAGAAGCCGAAGTCCATGGCAGCCCTCACAACACCCATGACCCGCTTTTGCGCGGGCGAGGATAGCTGGTTGGCTTGTAGCAACAGCATAGTAAGCAATCCTGGCATATCAGAGGCCAGATATAGCAATGCCAAGCCCTGACGCAACAAATACAAGTGTCGCAATAATGGCGATAATGCCAAAGACACGACCGTTAATGCCGGATTCAGTGGCTCTAAGTCCGGTCAGCAGAAAAACCCATTCAAAAGGAACAATTCGGGCACGTACAGTCTGGACCACATACTTGACCGTCCATGCCAAATTCATGGCACCCCAGGAACACCGACCATTCATATCAACAGAGAATGCTGGGTCTTCAAACAAGCCGGCAGGTCAGGTGCCAAAAACAAGGGGAAGGGGTCTCAAAGCGATGACAACAACGAGGAGCCCCGGCCACCGAACACAGGAGGGCAAAAGAAATTCCCCCCACAAATCAAAACGGTGAACATGATAAATGCCACCCACATTCCCAAGCTGGAATGGATGTGCACTCTCAGGGATGTCGACTTAACGGAGCCATTCGCCCCACAATATAAACTATGGCCAATGACCTTCGATCGTACGGATCGTCTGACCAATACCAATCAGGGCAATACAGCCGCACTAGTCCTTGACTCAATAATTGATGGATTCCACCCCACACAAGTCCTTATGGACGGAGGCAGCAGTCTAAACCTGCTGTACTAGGACACAGTGCACAAGATGGGTATTGATCTTTCGATGATCAAGCCCACTAAAACCACCTTTAAAGGTGTTATACCAGGTGTGGAGGCCCGTTGTATAGGCTCCATCACTCTGGAGGTAGTCTTCGGATCACGGGACAATTACCGTACCGAAGAGTTAATCTTCGACATCGTCCCTTTTCGCAGTAACTATCATGCACTGCTCGGACGAACCGCGTTTGCTTGATTCAACGCGGTGCCACATTATGCCTACCTTAAGCTCAAGACGCCCGGTCTACGCGGCGTCATAACAGTTAATGGCAAGGCCAAATGCTCCCTCCGCACCAAAGAGTATATTGCCGCCTAACAGTAGAAGCAACGAGTGGCATCTTTCAATCGAACCTCGAGTCGACAGCCAAGCTTCTGGACACCGTCAAGGGAGTCTGAACTACTTCGCGGTAGGATAGCCCGGCTCAATAGGAGCTCAATTAAACACTCCGGCAATAAATGGAGGCAAAGCTAGTATAGGCCACACACTGTGGCTTAACCACCCCGTGGCACACAAATGTTTTTCGCATTTTCTATGCGGGTCCACTTTTGCATAGGCCAAGACTGGCGACATGGAAACAGCTCGAACGCATAAGGGAATCCTTAGATATTCCCCTCGAGGACCATCCGATTACACTCTGGATCCGCACACAGCCTCCTCCCGCCTGGTCTCAGTAGGTTCCGAAGTCATATTTATTTTTATCACATTACCTGTACTCGTATGCATCGACGTGTTATTCAATTACAACATATGTCTTTATATGACGCTTATCTGCTCTTATTTCTTATTGACACTCTTTGTCAAATGGCATCTGTACACCGTGATATGCCTAAAATATGCCAGGGGCTTCATTGTACCCATAATACGACAATAAAGTCCGAACACCTTCGCGGTCGTTCGCAACCCCGAATTTATAGCATTATATGCATCAGCTCCGAATCATGTCTTGGGTCAATATTTGGGTTTGCCCGGCTCCCATGTTTTGCTGCCTTACGTTCCGCTATATCGGCTAAGGTGGCACCGAGAGAACTACTGTGATTGTGTCCCGGTTCTTCCGGACGAGCGCCTCAGTAGAGAAAGCCGAAAACTGACTGTCATGATATGACGAGAGCTGGTCAGCTATTCGAGAGGTTGTAAAATCTTTAAGGATTTCTTCCGCATTATGCGATAAGTAATGCAGCGTGTGATGGATCGGCTTTTCTTCTGATCAGGTGCTTATAGAGCCCCTCGTGCGGTCTTCCAAACACCAGGGGCTGCGCCTACCTTCCTTTTGTCAAACTCCTATGGCTAAGTGAGAGTGATAAAGCCTTATAGTCCGATTGCCTGGTTCGTTGCGCTGAACACCTCCTTCAAGGACCCAAAACTGGGATAAAGAGTGCTCAGGTTTATACCGAACACCCCCGTACTTCCTACATGGGGGCAGAAGCCGACGACTGGCCAACTCTCAAGATTAATATATAAAACGGCCGCGTAGGAGGAAATTTTTTCAACTAACAGGCAGTAAATAATAGAAATGACCTTGTTCAACATTACAAAGGACAACATGACTGTATTCATGGAAATATAATGTCCTTGGTGCATTGCTCCGCCGCAAGGAGGGATCCTTTCAGGAGACTATCATAATATAACTCGGGCTTGCAGTGCTCCTTCCCCTTTGGTGGTCCCTCGGTCATCAGCTTTTCAGCATCCATCTTCATCCAGTGCACCTTTGCGCGGGCGAAGGCCATTCGCGCACCCTCCATACACACCGACCGCTTGATGACTTCAAGTCAAGGGCAGGCACTCACAAAGCCACTTCACGAGCCCGAAGTAGCTGCTTGGAATCGGCTCGGCAGGCCATAGCCGGATAATTAAATCCTTCATGGCTAGTTCGGCCACCTTATGCAGTTCGGTCAGCTGCTTCAGCTGATCGGCAAAGGGCACTGGATACACCGGCGCCAGATACTGCGACCAGAAGAGCTTCTCCGCAGTGCTCCTTTCTTCGGCTCGATAGAATTGTGCGGCATCAGATATGCTACATGGAAGCTCCGCAAATACCCCTGGAAAATCCGAATTCAATTTAGTAAACGTGATTTTCTCCCTTCAAATACCTGCTTTGCATAGAAAAAGCTTTACCCTCCGCGATCTTCCTCGCCTCCTGTATTTCCTGCAGGGCGCCTTGGGCTTCCCCCCGGGCATCGCGTGCAGCTTAATGAGCCTGGGCGAGTTCAGACTCTTTCTCCATTAAACTTTGCTCCAAGGTCTCGCATTTCTTCACAACCTCTTGAAGCTCTTGCTCAGCTTCAATAACCTTGGCCTCGTGCTTCTCACAAAGAGTTTGCTCCGCGGCTACCTTCTTCTCGGTTTCGGCCACAGCCTTCTTAAGAGCCTCAATTTTGGCCGTCGCCCCTTGAGCACATCATAAAAATATTTTCATCATTCCAACTTATTCATTTGCGCTAATGCGAACAAGGTTTTTGCATAGCTTGGTTATCCTCCAACTGCTTCTTCACTCGGCCGAGTTCTTCTTCGGCCTGCTCCAGACTCTGCTTCAGTCCGGAGACTTCCGCAGTATGAGAGGCGGCAGTCGCTACACACGCCTGCTTATAAAATAAAAAGAGGGAGAGATGCCATAAGGTGAGTCTCCTGCGAACATATATTTGATCCTCTATCCGGCTCCTTCTTTCACCGAACAGTGTATCAGGGGCTACTACCTATACTATGACACTCTTCGAAACCTCACAAAACATACCTCAAAGATCATTATAAAGCGGATGCAGGCTTCATTCAGTCCCCTCTCAGTGGACTGAATCTTCTCAATCACCGCACCCATAAGGGCACGGTGTTCTTCAACGATGGAAGCGCTCTTCAGCGTCGCCGATAAAGTATCCGGCACCTCTGGTTGGACAGAGGTTGCCGGTGGAACAGGCGCACCCCCTCCAGCCGAGGGAGGCTGCCTGCCTGATTCCGAAGCCGTATCGGCCTCCGGAATTGTGTCCGACTGGGAGCCGAATTTGAGATAGCCCCCGCCGTCGACATCCATGGGAGCTTTTTCTCCCGTATGTCCGGCCCCTGAAGTTTGACCTCCTGGCGCCGCCTTGATGACCTTCCCCCCCCCCTCCTTGGCCTGGGTCCCTTTGGGACGATACCTCGGTGTCATTCACATGTTTTGGGGAAGGGGCCTTCGGGGGTGTCCCGCTGTCCATAGCATCCGAGCCTAGTAAATCCTCCGACGAGGATTGTTCGGTGCGGGGCCTCGCCAGACTGCAAAAAAGTATGGCTCATATTAAAACATTATGCCATGGTGAGTCTGGATGCGCAAACATGTTTGGATTTTATATACTCACGAGTTCACCAGGGGCTGGGCCCTGGGATCCCACTCCGGGCTGCTGTCGATAGCGGCGGTGGACTCCTCCGGAAGGGGAGTTTTTCCCTTCTTAGGTGACTCGGCCTCCAAGGATGTGGAGGCCATCTTTTTCTTTCTTCCCCTCGCTGGGGATTGGCTTTCCTACTCTTCCTTGTCCTCTCCGGAGGAAGAGTGGGCATCAGAGTCTTCAAATATTGTGTCTGAAGCGCCGCGGCGACGAAGGCCGCCCCTGGTCTCTTTGGCCTTCTTCTCGGCCTTCTTCTTCGGCGCCTTGTAAGGCGCCGGGACCAGCATCATCGTTAGAAGTGGGCCGGCTGGTTCCTCTGGCAGTGGGGCCGCATAGTAGATCCGCCCCGCCTTCTTTGTCCAGCCCTGGAAGAGTTGGGGAAAACACATTAAGCATTTCCCTTGGGTTATGCGAATAAAACGTATGACTTGCCAACACACAATTAATTACAGAACTTGCAGGACGAGACAGCTGGTACCCGCGGTCCTCGGCTGAGTCTGGCCACGATTTGGTGGACTTAAAAAGTACCTTCCAGATGTCTTTGCACAAGGAGCCAAAGAACTCTAGCAGGGTCTGGTGCTTGGCCGGGTCGGATTCCCATAAATTGCAAGCCCTGTGTTGATAAGGAAGAATCCGGCGAACTAACATCACCTGGACTACATTGACAACTTTGATATTCTTGTCTTCCATATCCTTGACGCGCATCTGGAGCGCCGACAACTCATCAGGCGAAGACCAGTTCAGGCCCTTCTTGGGCCAGGACGTAAGCCCCAGAGGAGCTCTGGATCGGAATTCAGGAGCGGCGGCCCATTTTGCGCCGCGCGGCTCAGTGACGTAAAACCACTGCTGCTGCTACCCTTTGATGGAATCATTGAAAGTACCTGATGGCCATGTGATGTTGGGCATTTTGCTCACCATGGCACCTCCGCACTCAGCATGCTCTCCTCTCACTACCTTGGGCTTTACATTAAAAATCTTCAGCCATAAGCCGAAGGGTGGCGAGATGCGGAGAAAGGCCTCGCACACGATGATGAATGTCGAGATGTTGAGGAAGGAATTTGGGGATAGATCACGAAAATCGATCCCGTAGTAATACATGATGCCGCGAACGAATGGGTGGAGGGGAAACCCTAGCCCGCGGACAAAGTGAGGGAGGAATACAAGCCTCTCATGGGGTTCCGAAGTAGGGACGATCTGTCCCGCCGTCGGGAGACGATGACTGATTTTCTTGGCCAGATACTCGGCCTCCCAAAGCTTTTTAATATCCTTCTCCCGGAAGGTAGAGTCCATCCACTTGCCTCCTGCTCTGGATCCGGACATTTTCGGAGGGCCTTTGTGGGTGGAGAAGACAAACGCTTGGGCGCTGGAACTCGAGCGAGAGAGAGAATGGATAAGCAAAGGAAGAAGAAGGCGTGGGTGAAAAGGGGGAGTCCTTATCTCCTTATAAAGGCAGCAGGGATCTTGCGCCTCCCCACTTGCCCAGTAAACTCGCTTATTCCCCAAGCGCCACGTTGATGGTGCGGTTGGGTTACCCACACCCGTATTGTTGAGAATCCAGAGATAAGGGGACATGATCTCTGCTTCGATAAGACGTGCCAATAAAACCGCCTCGCAATATGTGCAGTAGCAGGTCGGGAAAACGGTTCGCATAATGACCGGGCTATGGCGAGATGTCACGCTATGAAAAGTTGTCAGCATATTAGATTTGTGGAATATTATGCTCTGTCAGGACCCCGACTCAATGCCACATCGATCTAGCATGTAACACCTCATATCACTTTGCGGCCTCACGCACGGTATTCCCACGGGTGTCGCCTTACCTTGCCCGGGACCATTTGCGCCTTTTGGCACACATATATGATAGTGTCGCTAGCTTCCATATGACAAGGAGCCCGGGCTGACATGGCTAGTCATGAACCCAAAGTGGCACCAACTTACAGGGACAGACATACATGACCCAGCAACGAACGTGTCGGTCATCAGTGAGTGAATTCGGGCTATAGCACTAGGCTAGCAGGACTCCGGTAAACCGGGCTGTAGCGGGCTAACATGACTCCGGTAGTCCCCGCGTGACATTTCCCCGTAGGGACAGACACAGGAACGAAGAAGGACACATGCCGGACAGCCTAAGTGTTCCGGAGCAGTAGCAAGCTACCATGGCCCAGTGGAAGCACTAGGAGACATATCCCGGTAAGAGAGGCTACCAAGGATAAACAACTAGATAGTCAGATCCCACACATACCAAGCATTTCAATCATACACACAATATGCTCGATATGTGGAAATACAACATGGCATCACAACATGACTCTACAACTCAACTACTTTATTTAAAGGCTCAAAGAGCCATACATATCATACACACAGGTACGGGTCACACGACCCAGCATTCAAGTCATACAAACATACAAGCCAACAACGGAAGTAACTTGTCTGAGTACAGACAACTAGAAAGTAAAAGGGTATTGAGAAAGCCTGACTATACTACATGGTCCATCGTGAGCTCAGGATCACCACATGGGCTTTAGCCTACTCGTCGACATCGACGTCTATGAAGAACCCATCAGAAGGGGTTGCAGCGTCTTATGTAAAATGTAAATTGAGCAAACATGAGTACAAAGGTACTCAGCAAGACTTACATCAGATCCTACATACATGCACATTACCAAGAAGGGATGGTGGGGTTATTGCAGCAAGCCAGCTTTGACTCTTAGCTAAGCTATCTTACGAGACTCCAAATTAAAATTGTTTTGCGCACTCGAGTCCACTACACACCACTTCAATACACTACCGAGGATCCACCTCTGTCATCCTACAGAAGAGCCATCCTCGGCACTCACGCTTATCTTGAGGCTTTTACTAGTATCCATTTACTTGTCTATGAACTGTATATGCAACCAAGTAGTCCTTTACCGCGGACGCGGCTATTCGAATAGATGATGTTTACCCTGCAGGGGTGTATTCCTTCATACATGTTTCCACCACTTAGCGTCTGCACATGACATGTGCTCGGCAGACTTCAAGCAAAAGCCGACGTGGGTGTAGACCACGACCTACCTAAACACCTAAGTATCTAGTCCAGGTTTATCGTCTATCCAGGTTCCATCCGCAGGGAGTCTGGCCGAGGTTTCCACATACGGCCCTGAACAATGCGTGCAGGGTTCCCGAGATACCAAACGGGCATCCGGTACACCGTGCCACATACCTACCACATCACAGCCCACCCCGTGGGTCAGCGCTGCCCATGGCCTACAGTAAGCTACAAACACCAGAAACTACTTGCAACTCCTGGACAGAGGACTAGGGTGGATAAGAAGTCGAGCGAGTCAATTAAGGATCCCAATGTATGGTAGCAGCTGATTCTTACATCACATATAAAGATCCCAGTACTTAAGACGGTTCCAATGAAACAACCCACCATGTACTCCTACATGGCCTCTCATCGATACCTTTACCAAATCGTGTTCAACACATCACTCTCATTACCGACATGATCATTTCACTCTAGCCCATCACCCCGATGAACCAGACCTGACACGACTCTAAGCATAGCAGGCATAGCAGGGTAGGAAACACATACACATGGCTCAATCAACTCCTACACATGCTAGTGGGTTTCATCTAGTTACTGTGGCAATGACAGGTCATGCAGAGGAAATGGCTTCAGCTACCATAGCACACAGCAGTTTGAAATGCATTGTATTAAATGCAGTAGAAGAGAGCAAAGGCGAGAACATGGGATTGTATCAATATGATCAATAGGTTGGTTGCTTGCCTTGCGGGTCCGTGGACTGGTATTGCTTCTCGTTTGGATACTCGCGATACTCTTCGGGGGCAGAACCTGCCGCAGAGAGCACCGATATACAATCATCACCAAACAATGTGCAACAATATGATGCATGCATGAGACATGGTAAAATGAGTGTATTAGGCTAATGCAACTAAGACCAGATGGGTTTGGACCATTTTGAATCAAAGATTCAAGTTCCAAGCTCATATATGGCCCTTAATAGTGCTTTATCATGTTCTGCACTAAACAGTAGATTAACTTGCTTAAACATGCATGAAACTAGTATAGATGGATAGATTGGATTTTTCTGATCATTTTTCATATATAACACTTTGCATTTGGAGCTACAGATTAATTTCTATGATTTTTTGAAGTTTTTAGTATTTTTTGGAATTTCCTATATAAGAATAAATCCAGTAAATGAATTATTGCGTCAGCATTGTGTCAGGGTGACGTCAGCAGTCAACGGAGATGGTCCAGGTCAAACCTGACCAGTGGGTCCCGTGTGTCAGTGTCATTAGTCTAACTAATTTGTAGTTAGTACTAATCCTAGGTTAATTAGCAGGGCGGGCCCCACCTGTCATTGACCCGGGGGGTCAAACTAGGTCCACCCAGGGTCAAACACGGTCAGCAGTGTCAAACTCGCCAGCGAGGCCAAACGCGGCGGGGCAGTGCGGGATTCGTGCTCTGGCGACCAAAAAGGTGGCGGAGGGCATCTACGTGTAACTAGGGACAAGCCGCATCCAGTGGTGGCGGTGGTTGGGCTCGGGGTGGCTGGAAACAGCGCCGGCGACGACCTTGGCGGCTGCTGGAGCTCGGGCGAGCCCGGGCACATCGCTAGGAGTCACGGCGAGGAGCGTGGAGTAGTGTTGCGGCCTCCTGGGGGTGCGGTAAGGCTAACAGGCAGGGTGGCGTGGCCGTTGCGTGGCCGGAGTCTCGTCGGCGACGAGCTCGGTGGCGGCGCATGTAGTTGAGCTTCGTGCAATCTCTATGGTGCTTGAGAGAGGGAACAGAGAGGATGGGGAGGTATCTAGGCTCACGGTGGTCACGGCGGAGCAGACGGCGAGGTCGGGGACGAGCTGCTGCAGCGGTGACGGCGAAAGGGATCTCCGGCGACGGGTAGTGAAGACGAGGTCGGTGGAGGTGGTGCAGAGCGTGCGAGCGCTCGGGGCTTGGCTAGCTCGACGGAGTGGATGACGACGGGGCTCGTGGACACGGTAGAGCGGCGCAAGGACGACGGTGGGCATGGCTATGACGGCGGTGCGGCGGCAGCTGCTTCGGCCATGGCGGGAGAGGGCGAGAGAGAGGACAGGGGGAGAATGAGATGTCCAGGGGCTCGGGGCGGCACCGAGGAGGCCCTTCGAGGCGTCTCACTGGCGTGGGCGACGCAGGCAGGCAGGGAGGTGGCGTGGCGAGCTCGGCGGCGTCGGTGTCCCTTCTCTACCTACTAGCAGTGGTGGGTGGCGACTGGCATGGGCCAGGTGGGCCGGCCCAGTGCAGGTAAGTGGCCACTGGCCTTTCTCTCTCTCGCTCTCTCTCTCTCTCTCTTGTCATTTTAATTGTTTTTCTAATTTTCTGTAACTTTTTGGCATTATTAAAAATAGCTAGGCCTTTCCAAAAATCCTGGAAATAATTAGGGACTTTGTTTAGAATATTTCCAACAGCCCACACTTATTTCCAGAATTATTTGAGCATTTAAAATATTTTATATTTTTTAAATGCCCAAACTCAAATAGCTAATGATTTAATCCAGTGACCTTATGTGTCCTAGAAAAATGTGAACCAATTTTGGCAGAGGTTCTAACCCAACACAAAAATGATGGACATTTTAGAAGGGCATTTCAGGTTCATTGAAAATATTTTTAGTAAACCCTAGTTGGTTTCAGGGGGGCTGGGGGTTCTGTCATACCCATTTCCAGTTTCTGATGAAAGATAAACATGATGCAACACTCTAATGCATGAACTAGATAGGGTGTGACATGCTCTCTACGGTGGTGTGTGGAATTTGTTTTGCAGAGCCGGACACGATCCTTTTGTTCAAAATCTTCTATGGAGTATTCGGAGAAGGAACCCGCCTTGCAATGCCGAAGACAATCTGCGCGCCGGACTCATCGTCATTGAAGCCTGGTTCAGGGGCTACTGAGGGAGTCCTGGATTAGGGGTTCCTCGGACAGCCGGACTATGTACTTGTGCCGGACTGTTGGACTATGAAGATACAAGATTGAAGACTTCGTCTCGTGTCTGGGTGGGACTCTCCTTTGCGTGGAAGGCAAGCTTGGCAATTCGGATATGTAGATTTCCTTCTCTGTAACCGACTCCGTGTAACCCTAGCCATCTCCGGTGTCTATATAAACCGGAGGGTTTAGTCCCTCGGACAACAACAATCATAATCATAGGCAAGCTTCTAGGGTTTGGCCTCTATGATCTCGTGCTAGATCAACTCTTGTAATACTCATATCATCAAGATCAATCAAGCAGGAAGTAGGGTATTACCTCCATATAGAGGGCCCGAACCTGGGTAAACATCGTGTCCCCTGCCTCCTGTTACCATTAGCCTTAGACGCACAGTTCGGGACCCACTACCCGAGATCCGCCGGTTTTGACACCGACAGCCGTAGCAATGTCTTCAGTATTACAAAAATCAAAAGGAACACCAATGAACAGTAGCCAACAGATCCTATTGAAGTTAACCCTATGCCAGTTTCTGCCCTCATTGTGTTTACAAAAAGAGATAAACACATCTCCAAATGCATGCGGGCTCTGCCTAATGAGCATGCCTCTATCCCTCATATGCATGAACTGAACGTAGGCTTCTCCAAAGGGGCAGGGCTGGATCTCTCTAAACCCAACTTGCGCAGCTTCTTGAAAAAATTCCTCCAAAACCTCTCGGACATTAGGAAAAAATACCTCATCTGGATGCGGGTAGATGGATGCAATCGCCCAATCTTCATGTCTTCGTGGCGGTGAGGCAGAATGGCGCGAGAAACCCCAGTTCTTCCCTCGATTTCATGTATCTGAAAACCATCTGGCACGAACAGGAGCGGGTCGATTGGAATGTTGGCCATCAGATCGTCCACCAACGAGGCAGCGACTATTGCCCTCACCGGCGACGAGGAAGGAGCAGGCGAGATTGTCGAGGAGGGAGCAGAGGATGTTGCGGAGTTGGTAAGTGCAGTGGAATGCGAGGAGGCAAGCGATGGTCTCGGTTGGAAATTTGGGAAATGGTCCTTGACGAGCTCCATAAATGACGAGACCTGCCTAATTGGTGGCACCGGCCCAATACAGTGAAACCAGGCGTCAACGGCTCCCTCGGCCCAAGCTTCTTCAGGTGGGCTTGAGAAAGAATCAAATTTAATGAACGGCCAGAGCCCAGGAAGATTTGGGTTTGGGCATTTGCATGCAAAACGACCCATGGCTCCGCATGCATGGTAGATTACGTGTGACGCCCCCTGCAGACGTGAAGAAACTTGGGGCTCAATTTGTGGCTGATTAACACCGTGATTAGGCAGTGATGAAGAGGGAGTAATTGCTTGATTATTGCCATCACGAATAGGCCCGATAACCACTCGAAAACTGACTAGCCTCCCTGGACCACCGAACTGTAACTCCGACGATCACCGGAGTTAGGATCCACGGCGCGGCCATTCCTACCCACTAGAGTCCATTCGTTGTCAAGCTCAACATAATAGGCACGCTATTCTCTGAGCCAATTAGGACCACCAATATTCCGAAGGCTAAAAACCATCTCAAAATCCTTTTCCACAATTTTACCCACCTTGTAAATCTCAAATCCCACAGACTTGGAAGTAACAGAAAACTTGTATGATCTATTCCTCAAGAGGCGGACTCTAAAACCTTGAGCATAACCTCCAAACATAGCAAGGAGTGAAACACTAACCGTGTGAGCATAAAGTTTGAAGGATGCCCTAGAGAATGAAACCACCATGGTGAACTCCTTTTGATGAAAGCTCGGGGAGAAAACCACTGGATGGCCAAACTTGGATCTCATCTCTACTTTGAACTTCTTTCCATGATCAAAATTGAGTGCAAAAGGAGCCATTGAGGAACTTGGAGTGGCTGACGGGGCCGGAGTGGCCACCGGCAGGGAGGAGAGGGGTGGCCGTCAGGGCCGGAGTGGCCACCAGTGCAAGGGGTGGAGAGGCTAGGTGGAGAGGCTAGGTGAAATGGGGTCCTAATAGATGACCAGCAATTGTATCAACCTCTCGGTGATAAGCTTCCATGAGTGGATCCTTGGAATCCCAAGTTCCGGAAACCTGCTGAGCCACTAAGTCTGAGTCGCCAAAACACCTCACCCAACTTAGATTCATCTCTTAGCCATCTGAAACCATGGAGCAAGGCTTCATACTCAGCTGCATTGTTAGTACAAGGGAACACCAACTTCAAAACATAACAAAATTTATCACCTTGTGGGGAAGTCAAAATAACTCCAACCCCCGAGCCTTCCAATTGCCTGGATCCATCAAAATGAATAGTCCAATGTGCTATCCAGCTTTTCCTCACGCATCTGCAGCTCTATCCAGTCATTGATGAAATCCACAAGTGCTTGAGACTTGATAGCTGTCCGAGGCATATACTTCAAACCATGAGGTCCAAGCTCAATAACCCACTTGGCTACCTGATCTGTGGCTTCTCTATTTTGAATAACATCCCCCAAGGGAGCAAAACTAACCACAGTGATGGGATGACCAAGGAAATATTGTTTCAACTTATGGCTAGCCATGAACATGCCATAAACCAATTTCTGCCAACGTGGGTATCTCTGCTTAAACTCAATGAGCACCTCACTAACATAATAACCCGACCTTTGAACCAGATATTCCTTGCCTGAATCTTTCTTTCCACCACAACTGCCACACTCGCAGCTCTGTTGTTTGCAGCCACATATAAAAGCAAGGGCTTCTTCTCAATAGGAGCTGGAAGAACCGACGGTTCAGCCAGCTGTCTCTTAAGCGCCTCAAACACCTCATTAGCAGCATCACTCCAGACAAAACAATTTGTATTCTTCATCATCTGATAAAGAGGAATAGCCTTTTCCCCCAGGCGGCTTATGAACCGACTCAAAGTCGCAATACGACCCGCCAAACGCTGGACGTCATTTATGCATGCCGGCTTAGCCAAAGAAGTGATAGCCTCAATTTTCTCCGGGTTAGCTTCAATGCCTCTCCCAGAAACCAAGAAACCCAATAGTTTGCCTGCTGGCACGCCAAAGACACACTTGGCCGGGTTAAGCATCATCTTATAGACTCGGAGATTGTCAAAGGTCACTTCGAAATAATCTATCAAAGTCTCTTTCTTCCTTGATTTGACAACAATATCATCCACATAGGCATGAACATTGTGTCCAATCTGGTCATGGAGGCAGTTATGAACGCACCGCTGATAAGTCACCTAGGCACTCAAGCCCAAAAGGCATAGATACATAGCAGAAGGATCCAAATGGAGTGATGAAACTTGTCTTCTCCTGCTCCTTAACCTCCATCTTGATCTGATGATAACCAGAATAAGCATCCAGAAAACTCAAACGCTCACAACCCGCTGTAGCATCAATAATCTGATCAATACGAGGGATAGCAAAAGGGTCAGCCGGACAAGCCTTATTAAGATCTGTATAATCCACACACATACGCCAAGTGCCATTTTTCTTAAGCACCAGCACCGGGTTAGCCAACCACTCAGGTTGAAAAACCTCAATGATGAACCCAGCCGCCAAGAGCCAGGCCACTTCTTCACCAATGGCCTTAAGCCTCTCTTCATTGAAACGACGAAGAAATTGTTTGACCAGTTTAAACTTTGGATCAATATTGAGAGTGTGCTCAGCGAGTTCCCTCGGTACACCTGGCATGTCTGAAGGTTTCCATGCAAAGATGTCTCGGTCCTCACGAATGAACTCCATGAGCGCGCCTTCCTATTTCGGATCCATATTGGCACTGATACTGAACTGCTAGGATGAGTCGCTAGAAACAAAGTTAACCAGCTTAGTGTCATCTACCGAATTAAACTTCAACAAGGGGTCATTCTCTGTAGTTGGCTTCTTTAGAGGTGTCATATCCGTCGGGTCAACGTTATCTTTATAAAACTTCAACTACTCTGTGGCACAAGACGACTCAGCATACACAACATCACCTTCTTCATAATCCAGAGCGATCTTCCTATCACCATGCACCGTGATGGTGCCTTTATGGCCCGACATTTTAAGCTGTAAATAAACATAACAAGGCCGTGCCATAAATTTAGCATAAGCCGGCCGCCCGAACAAAGCGTAATACGGGCTTTTGATCTTGACCACCTCAAAGGTAAAGTTTTCAGCTCTAGAATCATGGTCATTTCCAAAGGCCACCTCCAGGGTTATCTTACCCACCGGATATGCCGACTTACTAGGCACCACCCCATGGTAAATAGTAGAAGACGTATTAAGATCTTTGTTAGTCAAATTCATACGGCGGAAAGTATCATAGTAAAGGATATTGATACTACTGCCTCCATCCATGAGCACCTTTGTAAGCTTGTACCCTCCTACCTAAGGTGCAACCACCAATGCCAATTGACCCAGATTATCAACCCGGGGTGGGTGATCCTCACGGCTCCATATGATAGGTTGCTCAGACCACCGCAAATATCGAGGTATCGTCGGCTCAACTGAGTTCACTGCCTGCTTATGGATTTTCTGATCTCGTTTGCACAGACTTGTGGTAAACACATGATATTGACCACTATTCAGCTGCTTTGGATTGCTCTGATAACCAGACTGCTATTGCTGATTCTCTTGGCTAGATTGCTGATTAAAACCACCTTGATTGTGTTGGCCCTGAAAACTAGAGCTTGAACCACCACCTCCAAAGCTAGGTTCATGACAGCCGGATCCTGAGCCACCATGTGGGCCCTGATTATTCTGGAAAAAATTAGAGTTTCTATATTCCCTCATGATGAACTAATCCTTCCAAAGATGATTGGCCGACTTCTCTTGGGTGGCGTGCTTTGGGCAAGGCTGATTCATCATGGCCTCAAGGTTGAACTTCGGCCCTCAAAACTGGGGCGTTGATGCTTTCCCCTTACGATGGTGATTATTGTTCTATGCATTGGTGTTAGCCACAAAGTCTAAACCACCGACGGCCTTGCTCTTACCGTTGCCACCTTGACTCGTCGTATTATGTTGTCCCTTTGCATTGCCACTCTTTTTCCCTTTGCCAGCTTTCTTCGCATTAGACTCAGGGTCTTTAGTACTATCAGAGTCGGCATATTTGACGAGAGCCGCCATGAGGTCCCCCATATCATTTCAGTTGCGCTTAAGCCACCCCAGCTTCTGCTTAAGAGGAAGAAAATGACAATTCTTTTCCAGCATTAGGACAGCTGAACCGGCGTTAATACTGTCTGAGGAATGGATAACGGCTGAGATCTGGCCCACCCAATTGGTTGTTGACTCGCCTTCTCCCTGGACACAAGAGTCTAGGTCTAGAATCGACATAGGCTGCTTGCACGTGTCTTTAAATTTTTGAATGAAACGCACCTTCAGCTCAGCCCATGACCTGATGGAGTTAGGGGTTCAGCCAGGTACGCGCCAGCCCGTCCAACATCATGGTGAAATACATAGCACATGCAGCATCGCTAACATCCAACATCTCCATAGCCATCTCATAATTCTCAAGCCAAGCTTCCGGGGTTGATCCGCGTGTCATTAGGCACCTTGCGAGGGCCCTTGAAATCCTTAGGCAAGCACTCATTATGTAGAGCCGACACTAAACATGGCACACCAAGGGTTCTAGAGGTCACAATTGCCTCCAGAGATGCCGATGGGTAAGCCGGAGATTGTTGCTGAGCCACGAGCTCAGCCTCACACCGTGCTCTCCCTGGTCCACCAAAGCATGAGCATCATTACCAGCGCGCGGCGGGTCAGGCCTACAAGGTTGGTTGTGGTGCCGCTCACTGCTCGACACGTCCAGTGAATCAATGAGCCTACTATAACACCGGCTTGGACGCGGGGTTGAATGAATCCGTTCACGACTATATGAATAAGCCGCCTGTTGAGCCACTTCCGTCTGAAGAAGCTCTCCGGCTCGCCGTATCTCCATCGCGGCTGGTGACGCATCTTGAACAGGGAGAGCCGCCAATCGGGTGGCCGCGACAATCATATTGTCCATAGGGTTAGAATAATGACCCGGGGGCGTCGGAACATGCTGAGGAGGGGTCAAGTTCAAACATGGGGGGTCTGCTGCATGTGGTTGAGCCGGTCCTCCAGCTGCCGACACCTCAACGGCTCGATCCACAAAGGGCGGTTTACTGGTTCCTGCCCCACGCGTATTGAAAAGGTTCCTTGCATCGTACACTGGAGGTAAATGACTCTGGTGCCTTCTCTTAAAGACAACATTTGATGCATTCTGGTCCAAACTCAAACGAAAATTTCTGCTTGAATCCACTTTGCTTCCCTCTCCAAGGTGGCTCGTTCCGTTACCATCCGGGTGTTCTCAGCATTAAGATCCTCCTTAGCTTGAGCTATCTCATCACATAACTTTGCCATGTCCACATTATGCTGTGCTTGATTCGCCGGGGTTACCTCCACCGTCAGCAATGTTGCCAGAGCCTCCAACAGTTCAGATAAAACTTGAGCTAGCAGGCGCATAGGGCCTCCTGCCCCGGCTGTCGTAGCAGTCGCTGAACCGAAGATCATTGCCACCACAGTTCAAGAATTCTGCATCGGTTGTGTACCGGCCATGAATATTGCAACCCAGTTTGGCGGCTCATAGGGGTCCGGAATACTGTTGCCATCGGAATAGCCCCCAAGCCTATCATCCTGTACTTGATACATGGAGTTGGTCTTGCCGGTTGAGGACTCAGCGCCTGAGTAGACGGTCGTCTCTCCACCGGACACAAATCCTCCTTCTAGATCCACTCCTTGAGTAAAGCCAACAAAAACACGCTTTGGGGTGGCTTGAATCTTGGTGGGTCGCGTGTGCTGAGCCGTCTCGACGATGTCGGTGCAGGTGTCCGGCTCAGCTTCTGACTCGCCGATCTTGCTGATGAAGACATGAATTCCACCGAAGGGGACCCGGTACCCGTACTCGATTGAGCCGGCCTCGGGGCCCCAGCCTGCATCATTGATGTAGAGATTGCCACGGCGGCTCTTAGTCATTCGGCCTACAATGTATCCCTTGATCCCTGCGAAGTTGCCCTTGAAGAACTCAAAACCACTGTGTGCTAGCCCCATGGTGGGCGCCAACTGTCGTGGACTTAACATGGCAGATGCCCTAGCAAGAGGACTTAGGTGTGGATCCATCGCCGCTAGGTTAGCTTGAACGGGTTTAAATGGGACAAAGGGCACAGAGAGTTTTTACCCAGGTTCGGCCCCTCTCAACAAGGTAAAAGCCTACTCCTGCTTTAGGTTGTATTGCTTGGGTTTCAATTACCAGGGAGGGAATACGCTTGACCTAATTCCCGATCGGTTGTCTCTTGCCCTAACCCGCCTCTGGGTCACTATAGACATAGGTTGATGCCCGGCGTCTTACAGAGTCTCGGTCGGCTCATGCACAATTTGTCCGGCTCGGTGACCAAACTAAGCTTGCCTTAACATAGTAGTTAAATATATGGCAGTTTATACCCATGGGCCTCAAGTTGCCTCCGCGTCTTGGGCCTTCAGTAAGCTTGCTCTATGAACCGCCATATTCACCATCTTCTTGGGCCTTCTCATCATGAATCGCCAGTGGTATGACCCGGCCCCTCCTGGGCGGGTCATACCTAATAGTTATATCCCCAGCAGCTATTGAATGTTAAGTGTGTGACCCTACAGGTTCGAGAATTGTTCCCACATATTCCACGAAGATCTTTAGCGATTGAACCATCATGTCAATGATTCAGTCAATCCAGTATGCAATTCCCTTTGTCTGGCGATATGTTAATTAATCGAGATTCGATCATCCGTATCTCCATACCTAGTTCAATCTCATTACCGGCAAGTCTCCTTACTCGTTCTGTAATACAAGATCCTGTGACTAACTCAATAGGCACATTGCTTGCAAGTTCTTTTCGATGTTGTATTACCGAGAGGCCCCAGAGATATCTCTACGTCACACGGAGTGACAAATCCCAGTCTCGATCCATGCCAACCCAACATACACCTTTGGAGATACCTGTAGAGCATCTTTATGATCACCCAGTTACGAAGTGACGTTTGATAGCACACAAGGTATTCCTCTGGTATCTGGGAGTTGCATGATCTCATGGTCGAAGGAAAAAAATACTTGACATAAATAAAGCTATAGCAAATAACTTAAACAATCTGATGCTAAGCGTATGATTGGGTCTAGTCCATCACATCATTCTCCTAATGATGTGATCCTGTTATCAAATGACAACTCATGCCTATGGTTAGGAAACCTTAACCATCTTTGATCAACGAGCTAGTCTAGTACAGGCTCACTAGGGACATGGTATTTGTTTATGTATTCACACATGTATTTAAGTTTCCGGTCATTACAATTCTAGCATGAATAATAAACCTTTATCATGAACAAGGAAATATGATAATAACCAATTTATTACTGCCTCTAGGGCATATTTCCAACAATTGGTTCATGATCAGACGGTCCAAGCAGTGGGGGTGATGGTGGTGCCCCTAGTGATGTTCTAACACCACTATAAGATAGGCGAACACTTATTCTAAATTAAAATGCACCACATATGACATATTTGACAAAAACTAATTTCATCCTTAAATGAGCAAGATTGTTGACTACATATCTTGGTTCTTTATTAAAGACTTCCTATTTTAGTCGATTCAATTAAAAATGGATGTAGTTTTGGAACATGCTTAATGCAAAACAAATAGATAATGTGTGAACTCGATATTTATTGTTCAACACCTCTCTTCTATAGAAGGTGAATTCGTTTCCTCATATTTCCCACTAACCCATAGTTATGCAGTAATACCAACAAATATATACCTTATGGTTGATCCTTGCAGCTACCCATTTATAGTAGTCAGTCGCCTAGTTGTCCACTTGAGTATGCCAAGGAAGGAGAAGTGGTTGGGTGTCCATTTCATTGAGGAAAATAATGGGCTCAATGCTACTTTCTTCAAGAAAAGTCATGGTTTATTCATGGGTGCAATTGAGATTTCCCTTTTATCGAGGAAAAATCAAAGCAAGATGCATACATTTGGGACACCATTGGTGAAACCAATTGTTTATGCTATCTTACTAAGAGGCCCACCTAACAAGTCGTTCACCAATAAGATGACGAATGTTAGGATTGCATTATTGTAGGATGAGGAGATTCTGTTGGACAATGAAATTGCGATGGAGGGTTAGGTAGAAAAATTCCTCCTCCCAAGTTATCAACAAGGTCCAAAAATGAGGACTTAGGTATTATAGCAAACTATATCTTCATCAAGGAAGAAAATCTCAGTGTTGAACAGCTAAACAAGCTATTCAATGAACTCTTGCGCGTTTGAGAGGACATTAGACACCTGTTACTTGGGGGACCAACATATTGGATTCCAATACATTGGTGGAAGCAAGTAGTGACTGACGTCTAATGCACTCTCAGACATATGCAAGAGTTCACCGAAGAGCTTGCTGAGGTCTTCAAAACTGGGTTCTTCTTCCTTGCAGAAGATATAGTTTGCTACCATACCTGGGTTCTCATTTTGGATTTTCTTGGTATGTTGGAGGACTAGTTTTGTTTATTACCCTCCATTGCATTCTTAGTGTCCAACATAGCCACCTCATTCTACAACAATGAAATCCTAGTGTATCTTGTCTCGTTGGTGAGTGGTTTGGTAGGTGGACCCCCAATAGGAAAGCATAACCAATGCATTTCATGAATAGCGTCCAAATGCATGCATATTTTCATCCTTCTTTGATTCAAAGAAAATCATCATGACTATGAGGGCAGAGAGGTCACTGGTCGCCTTCAAAAAACCACAAATCTTCTTGAAGAAAGTGGCATCGTCTCTTTGTTTTCCTCAATGAAATGGAATCCCAATCGATTGTCCCTCCTTGGCATACTCAGATGGAAAAGTGGAGGACTTAGTACTACAAAATTGCAAGCTACAAGTATCTATCATAAGATAGATATTTATTGGTGTTATTGGCTAACTATGGGTTAATGGAATATATGAAGAGATAAGTTGGTGCAATTCCTCTCCCCTTTTGTTTTTGAGATTATTGTTAGAAAAAGAGAGGGACTCATTTGTTTCCTAGCGCACACAAAGAGAATTAGGCCCTAGAGTTTAGAAAAGATTGTTGTAGTCTTCCGAGAAGTTTTCCATAAACTGCAGAGAAAGTTTCCGCGATGCTGAGAAGATTAATATCTATAGAAGAGCTTGTTATCAAGAAGATTGTGTGTCAGAGATGGATCCTAAAAATATTTCTGAGATGAAGCAATTGCTACGTGAGGCTTCTAAGAAAAAATGACAGCAGTTAAGAAGAATGAAGACAGAGTGAAGAACCAACAGTCGTTTCATTGTTTCTTTTTCTTCCTTGAATCATAGGACCACTGCTACTTGTGAGCTGCGTTGGGATTTCCCCGAATAGGAGGGGATGATGCAATACAGTAGAGATAAGTATTTCCCTCAGTTAAGAACTAAGCTTATCAATCCGGTAGGAGAATCACGCAACACCTCGTTAGCAGTATCTGCACAAAAAATAACAAATACTTCCATCCAACGCGAACAAGGGATTGTCAATCCCGTGACGATTTTTTTGCAAGATTACATTTTGTAGTGATAAATAGATTGATAAAACACAAAATAAAATAAATAAAGAAAAATTGCAGCAAGGTATTTTTGGATTTTAATATATGATAAAAGTAGGCTCGGGGCCATAGTTTTCACTAAAGGCTTCTCTCTTGAAAATAGCATACGTCGGGTCAACAAATTACTGTTGGGCAATTGATTAAAAGCAAATAATCATGACGATATCCAAGGCAATAATCATGTATTTAGGACTCATGTCTGAGACAAGTAGACCGAAACGATTATGCATCTAGTACTATTACTCCACCCATCAACCACTATCCAGCATGCATCTAGAGTATTACATAAAATAACGGAGTAGATGACATGATGTGGACAAAGTAAACTCACACATGAATAAACCCCATATTTTTATCCTTAATGGAAACAATACAAATATGTGTCATGTCCCTTTCTGTCACTGGGATTGAGCACCGCAAGATTAAACCCATCAAAAAGCACCTCTCCAGTTGCAAGAAAAATCAATCTAGTTGGCCAAACCAAATCAATAGATCGGAGAGAAATACGAAGCTATAATAATCATGCATAAAAGTGTTCAGAAAGGACTCAAATAATATTCATGGATAATCTGATCATAAACTCGCAATTCATCAGATCCCAACAATCACACCGCAAAAAGTGATTACATCGAATAGAACTCCAAGAACAGCAAGGAGAACATTGTATTGAAGATCAAAGAGAGAGAGAAAGCCATCTAGCTACTAACTATGGGCCCGTAGGTCTGTGGTAAACTACTCACACATCCTCGGAAGGGAAACTAGGTAGATGTAGAGCCCCTCTGTTGGGGATTGTAGGATCGAAAGTATGTCTAGAGGGGGGGTGATTAGACTACTTGAACAAATAAAAACTTATCCTTTTCCCAATTTTAGTCTTTGGCAGATTTTAGCTAACTTAGCACAATTCAAGCAATCTTAACACAATTCAAGCAAGCATGCAAAGAGTATATGAGCAGCGAAAAGTAAAGCATGCAACTTGCAAGAATGTAAAGGGAAGAGTTTGGAGAATTTAAACGCAATTGGAGACACGGATGTTTTTGTCGTGGTTCCGATAGGTGGTGCTATCGTACATCCACGTTGATGGAGACTTCAACACACGAAGGGTAACAGTTGCGCGATTCCACGGAGGGCTCCACCCACGAAGGGTCCACGAAGAAGCAACCTTGTCTATCCAACCATGGTCATCGCCCACGAAGGACTTGCCTCACTAGCGGTAGATCTTCACGAAGTAGGCGATCTCCTTGCCCTTACAAACTCCTTGGTTCAATTCCACAATCTTGTTGAAGGCTCCCAAGTGACACCTAGCAAATCTAGGAGACACCACTCTCCAAGAAGTAATAAATGGTGTGTTGATGATGAACTCCTTGCTCTTGTGCTTCAAATGATAGTCTCCCTGAGGGAGTCCTGGACTAGGGGGTGTCCGGACAGCCGGACTATCATTATCCGCCGGACTCCAAGACTACGAAGATACAAGATTGAAGACTCCGTCCCGTGTCCGGATGGGACTTTCCTTGGCGTGGAAGGCAAGCTTGGCAATACGGATATGTAGATCTCCTACCATTGTAACCGACTCTGTGTAACCCTAGCCTCCTCAAGTGTCTATATAAACCGGAGGGCTTTAGTCCGTAGGACAACATACATTACAACAATCATACCATAGGCTAGCTTCTAGGGTTTAGCCTCCTTGATCTCGTGGTAGATCCACTCTTGTACTACCCATATCATCAGTATTAATCAAGCAGGACGTAGGGTTTTACCTCCATCAAGAGGGCCCGAACCTGGGTAAAAACATCGTGTCCCTCGTCTCCTGTTACCATCCGCCTAGACGCACAGTTCGGGACCCCCTACCCGAGATCCGCCGGTTTTGACACCGACATTGGTGCTTTCATTGAGAGTTCCTCTGTGTTGTCACCGATAGGCTTGATGGCATCTTCAACCAACAACGCTGTCCAGGGTGAGATTTTTCTCCCCGGACAGATCTTCGTATTCGGCGGCTTTACACTACGGGCCAATTCACTTGGCCATCTGGAGCAGATCGAAAGCTACGCCCCTGGCCGTCAGATCAGATTTGGAAGCTTAAACTTCACGGCCGATGTCCGCGGAGACTTGATCTTCGACGGACTCGAGCCACAGCCAAGCGCGCCGCACTGTGACGACGGGCATGATCTAGCTCTGTCACCGAACAGTGCCTTGGTGGCCACACACGGATCCGCTTCAGCCATCAGCCCGGAGCCGATCGCCCAGATCGAGGGCTGGTGGATAGACGCCGCCCTAGGGGCTTCAACATCCACGGCGATGGAGCCGAACACTAATCTTGTCCCCTGCGAAACTCGTGATTCCGAGGCGCCGGTGAAGGAAATATGCCCTAGACGCAATAATAAAGTTATTATTTATTTCCTTATTTCAGGATAAATGTTTATTATTCATGCTAGAATTGTATTAACCGGAAACATAATACATGTGTGAATACATAGACAAACATAGTGTCACTAGTATGCCTCTACTTGACTAGCTTGTTTATCAAAGATGGTTATGTTTCCTAGCCATGGACAAAAGAGTTGTCATTTGATTAACGGGATCACATCATTAGGAGAATGATGTGATTGACATGACCCATTCTGTTAGCCTAGCACTTGATCGTTTAGTATACTACTATTGCTCTCTTCATGACTTATACAAAGTTCCTGTAACTATGAGATTGTGCAACTCCCATTTACCGGAAGAACACTTTGTGTGCTACCAAACGTCACAACGTAACTGGGTGATTATAAAGGTGCTCTACAGGTGTTTCCGAAGGTACATGTTGGGTTGGCATAATTCGAGATTAGGATTTGTCACTTCGATTGTCGGAGAGGTATCTCTGGGCCCTCTCGGTAATACTCATCACCTAAGCCTTGCAAGCATGTAACTAATGAGTTAGTTATGAGATGATGTATTACGGAACGAGTAAAGAGACTTGCCGGTAACGAGATTGAACTAGGTATTGGATACCGACGATCGAATCTCGGGCAAGTAACATACCGATGACAAAGGGAACAACGTATGTTGTTATGCGGTTTGACCGATAAAGATCTTCGTAGAATATGTAGGAGCCAATATGAGCATCCAGGTTCCGCTATTGGTTATTGACCAAGAATAGTTCTAGGTCATGTCTACATAGTTCTCGAACCCGTAGGGTCCGCACGCTTAACGTTACGATGACAGTTATATTATGAGTTTATGAGTTTTGATGTACCGAAGGAGTTCAGAGTCCCGGATGAGATCGGGGACATGACGAGGAGTCTCGAAATGGTCGAGACGTAAAGATCGATATATTGGACGACTATATTCGGAGTTCGGAAAGGTTCCGAGTGATTCGGGTATTTTTCGGAGTACCGGAGAGTTACGGGAATTCGCCGGGGAGAAGTATTGGGCCTTATTGGGCCCTGCGGGAAAGAGAGAGGGGCTGCCTAGGGCTGGCTGCGCGCCCCCCCAAGGCCTAGTCCGAATTGGACTAGGGGGAGGGGCCGCACCCCCTCCTTCCTTCCCTTCTCTCTTCCCCTTCCTTGTCTCCTACTCCTACTACATGGAAGGACCCCTAGTTGGACTAGGAAAGGGGGAATCCTACTCCCGGTGGGAGTAGCACTCCCCATGGCACGCCCCTCCTAGGGCCGGCCTCCTCCTCCCTCCCTCCTTTATATACGGGGGCAGGGGGCACCCCATACACACACAAGTTGATCTACGGATCGTTCCTTAGCCGTGTGCGGTGCCCCCTTCCACCATATTCCACCTCGGTCATATCGTCGCGAAGCTTAGGTGAAGCCCTGCGCTGGTAGAACATCAAGATCGTCACCACGCCGTCATGCTGTCGGAACTCATCTTCGGAACTCAGCTGGATCGGAGGCCGGAGATCGTCATCGAGCTGAACGTGTGCAGAACTCGGAGGTGCCGTACGTTCGGTGCTTGGATCGGTAGGATCGTGAAGACGTACGACTACATCAACCGCGTTGTCATAACGCTTCCGCTTACGGTCTACGAGGGTACGTGGACATACACTCTCCCCTCTCGTTGCTATGTCATCACCATGATCTTGCGTGTGCGTAGGAAATTTTTTGAAATTACTACGTTCCCCAACAGTGGCATCCGAGCCTAGGTTTTATGCGTTGATGTTATATGCACGAGTAGAACACAAGTGAGTTGTGGACGATATAAGTCATACTACCTACCAGAATGTCATACTTTGGTTCAGCGGTATTGTTGGATGAAGCGGCCCGGACCGACATTACGCGTACGCTTACGCGAGACTTGTTTTACCGCCGTGCTTTGCACACAGGTGACTAGTGGGTGTCTGTTTCTCCAACTTTAGTTGAACCGAGTGTGGCTATGCCCGGTCCTTGTGAAGGTTAAAACGGAGTCTATTTGACAAACTATCGTTGTGGTTTTGATGCGTAGGTGAGAACGGTTCTTGCTAAGCCCGTAGCAGCCACGTAAAATTTGCAACAACAAAGTAGAGGACGTCTAACTTGTTTTTGCAGGGCATGTTGTGATGTGATATGGTCAAGACGTGATGCTATATTTTATTGTATGAGATGATCATGTTTTGTAACCGAAGTTATCGGCAACTGGCAGGAGCCATATGGTTGTCGCTTTATTGTATGAAATGCAAAACGCCATGTAATTGCTTTACTTTATCACTAAGCGGTAGCGATAGTCGTAGAAGCAATAGATGGCGTAACGACAACGATGCTACGATGGAGATCAAGGTGTCGCGCCGGTGACGATGGTGATCACGACGGTGCTTTGGAGATGGAGATCACAAGCACAAGATGATGATGGCCATATCATATCACTTATATTGATTGCATGTGATGTTTATCCTTTATGCATCTTATCTTGCTTTGATTGACGGTAGCATTTTAAGATGATCTCTCACTAAAATTATCAAGTAGTGTTCTCCCTGAGTATGCACCGTTGCCAAAGTTCGTCGTGCCCAGACACCACGTGATGATCGGGTGTGATAAGCTCTACGTCCATCTACAACGGGTGCAAGCCAGTTTTGCACACGCGGAATACTCAGGTTAAACTTGACGAGCCTAGCATATGCAGATATGGCCTTGGAACACGGAGACCGAAAGGTCGAGCATGAATCATATAGTAGATATGATCAACATAGCGATGTTCACCATTGAAAACTACTCCATCTCACGTGATGATCGGTCATGGTTTAGTTGATTTGGATCACGTAATCACTTAGATGACTAGAGAGATGTCTGTCTAAGTGGGAGTTCTTAAGTAATATGATTAATTGAACTTAAATTTATCATGAACTTAGTCCTGGTAGTATTTTGCAAATTATGTTGTAAGATCAATAGCTTGTGTTGTTGCTTTCATATGTTTATTTTGATATGTTCCTAGAGAAAATTGTGTTGAAAAGTGTTAGTAGCAATGATGCGGATTCGATCCGTGATCTGAGGTTTATCCTCATTGCTACACAGAAGAATTATGTCCTTAATGCACCGCTAGGTGACAGACCTATTGCAGGAGCAGATGCAGAAGTTATGAACGTCTGGCTAGCTCAAAATGATGACTACTTGATAGTTTAGTGCACCATGCTTAACGGCTTAGACTTCAAAGACGTTTTGAACGTCATGGACCATATAAGATGTTCCAGGAGTTGAAGTTAATATTTCCAGCAAATACCCGAGTTGAGAGATATGAAGTCTCCAACAAGTTCTATAGCTAAAAGATGGAGGAGAATCGCTCAACTAGTGAGCACGTGCTCAGACTGTCTGGGTACTTCAATCTCTTGAATCAAGTGGGAGTTAATCTTCCAGATAAGATAGTGATTGACAGAATTCTCTAGTCACCATCACTAAGTTACTAGAACTTCGTGATGAACTATAGTATGCAAGGGATGACAAAAACGATTCCCGAGCTCTTCATGATGTTGAAATCGACGAAGGTAGAAATCAAGAAAGAGCATCAAGTGTTGATGATTGACAAGACCACTAGTTTCAAGAGAAGGGCAAAAGGAAAGAAAGGGAACTTCAAGTGGAAAGACAAGCAAGTTGTCACTCCTGCGAAGAAGCTCAAAGCTGGACCATAGCCTGAAACTGAGTGTTTACACTGCAAAGGAAATGGTCACTGGAAGCGGAAATGCCCTGAATATTTGGTGGATAAGAAGGATGGCAAAGTGAACAAGGGTATATTTGATATACAGATTATTGATGTGTGCCTTACTAGTGTTTATAGTAGCCCCTGAGTATTTGATACTTGTTCGGTTACTAAGATTAGTAACTTGAAACAGGAGTTACAGAATAAACAGAGACTAGTTGAAGGGGAAGTGACGATGAGTGTTGGAAGTAGTTACAAGATTGATATGATCATCATCGCACACTACCTATACTTTCGGGATTAGTGTTAAAACTAAATAAATGTTATTTGGCGTTTGCGTTGAGCATGAATATGATTTGACCATGTTTATTGCAATACGATTATTCATCTAAAGTAAGAGAATAATTGTTGTTCTATTTACATGAATAAAACCTTCAATGGTTATACACCCAATGAAAATAGTTTATTGGATCTCGATAGTAGTGATACACATATTCATAAAATTGATGCCAAAAATTGCAAAGTTAATAATGATAGTGCAACTTATTTTTGGCACTGCCGTTTGGGTCATATCGGTGTAAAGCGCATGAAGAAACTCCATAAAGATGGATTTTCGGAATCACTTGGTTATGAATCATTTGATGCTTGCGAACCGTGCCTTTTGGGCAGGATGACTAAAACTCCGTTCTCCGGAACAATCGAACGAGCTACTGACTTATTGGAAATAATACATACCAATGTATGCGATCCAATGAGTGTTGTTGCTCGTGGCAAGTATCGTTATTTTCTGACCTTCACAAGATGATTTGAGCAGATATGGGTATATCTACTTGATGAAACATAAGTCTGAAATAGTTGAAAGGTTCAAAGAATTTCAGAGTGAAGTGGAAAAATCATCGTAACAAGAAAATAAAGTTTCTGCGATCTGATCATGGAGTCGAATATTTGAGTTACGAGTTTGGTCTTCAATTATAACAATGTGGAATAGTTTCACAGTTCACGCCACCTAGAACACCACATCGTTATGGTGTGTCCGAACGTCGTAACCGCACTTTATTTGATATGGTGCGATCTATGATGTCTCTTATCAGTTTACCACTATCGTTTTGGGGTTATGCATTAGAGACAGCTACATTCACGTTTGAAATAGGGCACCATCTAAATCCGTTGAGACGACACCGTATGAACTATGGTTTAGCAGTAAACCTAAGCTGTTGTTTCTTAAAGTTTGGGGCTGCGATGCTTATGTGAAAAAGTTTCATCCTGATAAGCTCGAACCCAAATCGGAGAAGTGCGTCTTCATAGAATACCCAAAGGAAATTGTTGGGTACACCTTCTGTCACAGATCCGAAGGCAAGATATTCGTTGCTAAAATGGATCCTTTCCAGAGAAGGAGTTTCTCTCGAAAGAAGTGAGTGGGAGGAAAGTAGAACTTGATGAGGTAACTGTACCTGCTCCCTTATTGGAAAGTAGTTTATCACAGAGATTAGTTCCTGTGACAAATACACCAATTAGTGAGGAAGCTAATGATATTGATCATAAAAACTTCAGATCAAGTTACTACAGAACCTCGTAGGTCTTCCAGAGTAAGATCCGCACCAGAGTGGTGTAGTAATCATGTTCGGGAAGTCATGTTACTAGACCATGATGAACATACGAACTATGAGGAAGCGATGATGAGCCCAGATTCCGCGAAATGGCTCGAGGCCATAAAATCTGAGATATAATCCATGTATGAGAACAAAGTATGGACTTTGATTGACTTGCTCGATGATCAGCAAGCCATGTTAAATAAATGGATCTTCAAGAGGAAGACGGACACTGATAGTAATGTTACTATCCACTAAGCTCGACTTGTTGCAAAAGGTTTTCAACAAAGTTCAAAGGTGTTGAATACGATGAGATTTTCTCACTCGTATCGATGCTTAAGTTCTGTCTGAATCATGTTAGCAATTGCCACATTTTATGAAATCTGGTAAATGGATGTCAAAACTGCATTCCTTAATGGATTTATTAAAGAAGAGTTGTATATGATGCAACTAGAAGGTTTTGTCAATCCTAAAGGTGTTAACAAAATGTGCAAGCTCCAGCGATCCATCTATGGACTGGTGCAAGCATCTCGGAGTTGGCATATACGCTTTGATAAGTTGATCAAAGCATATAGTTTTATATGGACTCACGATGAAGCCTGTATTTACAGTAAAGTGAGTGGGAGCACTACAGCTTTTCTGATTAGTATATGTGAGTGACATATTGTTGATCAGAAATGATGTAGAATTTTTCTGCAAAGCATAAAGGAGTGTTTTAAAGGAGTTCTTTAAAAAGAAAAGACCTCAGTAAAAGCTACTTACATATTGAGCATCAAGATCTATTGAGATAGATCAAGACACTTGATAAGATTTTCAATGAGTACATACCTTGGCAAGATTTTGAAATAGTTCAAAATGGAACAGTCAAAGAAAGAGTTCTTGCCTGTGTTGCAAAGGTATGAAATTAAGTAAGACTCAAATCCCGACCACAGCAGAAAATAGAAAGAGAATGAAAAGTCATTCCCTATGCCTCAGTCATAGGTTCTATAAAGTATGCTATGCTATGTACCAGACCTATTGTATACCTTGCTCTGAATTTGGCAAGGGAGTACAATAGTGATCTAGGAGTAGATCACTGGACATTGGTCAAGAATATCCTTAGTAAGGACTAAGGAGATGTTTCTCAATTATGGAGGTGATAAAAGAATTTGTTGTAAAAGTTACATCAGTGCAGACTTTTACACTGATCCAGATGACTCTAAGTCTCAATTTGGATACATATTGAAAGTGGGAGCAATTAGCTAGAGTAGCTCCATGCAAAGCATTGTAGACATAGAATATTTGCAAAATACATACGGCTTTGAACGTGACAGACCCGTTGACTAAGATTCTCTCACGAGCAAAACATGATCACACCTTAGTACTCTTTGGGTGTTAATCACATAGCGATGTGAACTAGATTATTGACTCTAGTAAACCCTTTGGGTGTTGGTCACATAATGATGTGAACTATGGGTGTTAATCATATATAGATATGATTATTGGTGTTAAATCACATGGCGATGTGAACTAGATTCTTGACTCTAGTGCAAGTGGGAGACTGAAGGAAATATGCCCTAGAGGCAATAATAAAGTTATTATTTATTTCCTTATTTCATGATAAATGTTTATTATTCATGCTAGAATTGTATTAACCGGAAACATAATACATGTGTGAATACATAGACAAACATAGTGTCACTAGTATGCCTCTACTTGACTAGCTTGTTTATCAAAGATGGTTATGTTCCCTAGCCATGGACAAAAGAGTTGTCATTTGATTAACGGGATCACATCATTAGGAGAATGATGTGATTGACATGACCCATTCTGTTAGCCTAGCACTTGATCGTTTAGTATACTGCTATTGCTCTCTTCATGACTTATACAAAGTTCCTGTAACTATGAGATTGTGCAACTCCCGTTTACCGGAAGAACACTTTGTGTGCTACCAAACGTCACAACGTAACTGGGTGATTATAAAGGTGTTCTACAGGTGTTTCCGAAGGTACATGTTGGGTTGGCATAATTCGAGATTAGGATTTGTCACTCCGATTGTCGGAGAGGTATCTCTGGGCCCTCTCGGTAATACTCATCACCTAAGCCTTGCAAGCATGTAACTAATGAGTTAGTTATGAGATGATGTATTATGGAACGAGTAAAGAGACTTGCCGGTAACGAGATTGAACTAGGTATTGGATACCGACGATCGAATCTCGGGCAAGTAACATACCGATGACAAAGGGAACAACGTATGTTGTTATGTGGTTTGACCGATAAAGATCTTCGTAGAATATGTAGGAGCCAATATGAGCATCCAGGTTCCGCTATTGGTTATTGACCAAGAATAGTTCTAGGTCATGTCTACATAGTTCTCGAACCCGTAGGGTCCGCACGCTTAACGTTACGATGACAGTTATATTATGAGTTTATGAGTTTTGATGTACCGAAGGAGTTCGGAGTCCCGGATGAGATCGGGGACATGACGAGGAGTCTCGAAATGGTCGAGACGTAAAGATCGATATATTGGACGACGACTATATTCGGAGTTCGGAAAGGTTCCGAGTGATTCGGGTATTTTTCGGAGTACCGGAGAGTTACGGGAATTCGCCGGGAAGAAGTATTGGGCCTTATTGGGCCCTGCGGGAAAGAGAGAGGGGCTGCCTAGGGCAGGCCGCGCGCCTCCCAAGGCCTAGTCCGAATTGGACTAGGGGGAGGGGCCGCACCCCCTCCTTCCTTCCCTTCTCTCTTCCGGTGGGTGGACCCCTAGTTGGACTAGGAAAGGGGAATCCTACTCCCGGTGGGAGTAGGACTCCCCATGGCGCGCCCCTCCTAGGGCCGGCCTCCTCCTCCCTCCCTCCTTTATATACGGGGGCAGGGGGCACCCCATACACACACAAGTTGATCTACGGATCGTTCCTTAGCTGTGTGCGGTGCCCCCTTCCACCATATTCCACCTCGGTCATATCGTCGCGAAGCTTAGGCGAAGCCCTGCGCCAGTAGAACATCAAGATCATCACCACGCCGTCGTGCTGACGGAACTCATCTTCGGAGCTCAGCTGGATCGGAGGCCAGAGATCGTCATCAAGCTGAACGTGTGCAGAACTTGGAGGTGCCGTACGTTCGGTGCTTGGATCGGTCGGATCGTGAAGACGTACGACTACATCAACCGCGTTGTCATAACACTTCCGCTTACGGTCTACGAGGGTACGTGGACATACACTCTCCCCTCTCGTTGCTATGTCATCACCATGATCTTGCGTGTGCGTAGGAATTTTTTTGAAATTACTACGTTCCCCAACAGCCGGACTCCTCGTCGGACTCCGAACCTCCCGCGCCCCTACCTATCGATCCGGATTGGGCGCCGGTTATGGAATTCACCGCCGCGGACATCTTCCAATACTCGCCTTCTGACGATATCCTGAATTCACTAAAGCATCTCTCATTATCAGGAGAGTTCGGGCCGGACTATGGCCAGGATGGTTGGGGTACGGACGACGGAGAAATTCAGTTCCCACCCACCACCCACTTTGTAGCCACTGTCGACGACCTAACCGACATGCTAGACTATGACTCCGAAGACATTGACGGAATAGACGACAATGCTGGAGACGAACAAGAAACAGAGCCTATAAGGCACGGGAGGACTACCTCGTCACATGACATATATATGGTGGACACCCCAAAGGAGAGCGATAACGAGGACCAACGGGCCGCGGCAGAAGATGACCTCGCCAATAAACAACCAAAACGGCGACGCAGACGCCGCCCTAAGTCCCGCCTCGACGACAACAACGCTCCAAAGGAGCCCGCAATATGGCAGGGCCCGCAAGTGGACGACGAACATGCTAATAAGCAACCGTCCGAACATGACGAGTCAGATAATCAGTCCAGGCCCGGTGAAAACAACAGTCCGAACGACCTCAGGCCGGACACGCCGCCGGAAAACAAGAACCTTCGGAAAAGACTCGTCAGTACTGCATGAAGCCTGAAAAAGGAAAAACGGAGGCTCAAAACAGCGGAAGACACACTCAGAAGGAGATGGAGCAAAGTGCTCAAAACCGCAGATAAGTACGGCAAAGGCCACCAATCAAAAAGCTACCCGAAGCGCAAGCTGCTACCGAAATTCGACGAGGAGGCCATAGAGCCTCCACCGCCCAAAAACAAAAGGGCTGCCTGGTTTGATAGACGACCAGATGACAGGCCAAATTCTGACAGCGGCGCCACACATAAATCAACTAACAAACTTGGAAGGATTGACGGCCCAGCCAGGTCCATCTACGGGCCAAAGGAGAAGGCCGCAAGAAGCAAGGCAACACGTCAAGTGTCCGATGATAGCGGCACACACAAGTACAGGGGCGCCGCACACCCACTATGTTTCACCGATGAGGTGCTGGACCATGAATTCCCAGTAGGATTTAAACCTATAAACATAGAGGCCTACGATGGAACAACAGACCCTGGAGTCTGGATAGAAGATTATATACTGCACATACACATGGCCAGAGGAGACGATCTCCACGCCATAAAATACCTACCTCTCAAGCTCAAAGGGCCAGCCCATCATTGGCTTAAAAGCCTCCCAGAAAACACTGTTGGAAGTTGGGAAGAACTTGAGGATGCGTTTAGAGCAAATTTTCAAGGGACTTACGTCCGCCCGCCGGATGCAGATGATCTAAGTCATATAACTCAACAACCCGGAGAGTCAGCGCGGAAATTCGGGAACAGGTTCCTTACCAAAAAGAACCAAATAGTCGACTGTCCGGACGCTGAAGCCTTAGCAGCTTTCAAGCATAATGTCCGAGACGAATAGCTTGCCAGGCACCTCGGTCAAGAGAAACCGAGGACAATGTCCGCACTAACAAGCCTCATGACCCGCTTCTGTGCGGGAGAAGATAGCTGGCTAGCAAGATGCAGCACCAGCGACCCAAGTACATCCGAGATAAGAGATGGAAACGGAAAATCACGGCGCAGAAAAGAGCAGCGCCGGAATAAAGAGAAAAGCCCAAAGAGCACGGCGGTCAACGCCGGATTCAAAAGCTCGCGGCCCAACAACAAAACACAGCCTCTCAAGGATGACAGTGACGAATTGTCCAACTTAAACAAGATTTTGGGTCGGATATGTCAAATCCACAGTACCCCCGGAAGGCCTGCAAATCACACCCACAGGGATTGTTGGGTTTTTAAACAGTCCGGCCGACTAAATGCCGAACAGAAGGGGCTCGACGCGTCAAGCGAACAAGATAAACCCCACCAGCAGAGCACCGGAAAACAAAAGACTTTCCCACAAGAGGTCAAAACAGTAAACTCACTTCATGTGATAATACGGAAAAACAATGCGGCACTTTCTAAAAAGAGCTTCGCGCGGTCCAACCCAGCAAACCATAGAGATTGGATATCAAAGCCAATCACTTTCGACCACCTGGACTACTCCAGAAGCGTTCGAAACGCGGGATGGACCCCCCTAATATTGAATCCCATAATAGACGGATTACAATTTACTAACGTCCTAATGGACGGAGGCAGCGACTTAAACCTGCTGTACTCACACACAATTCGTAGGATGGGGATAGACCCTACCAAAATCCGACACAGCCGCACTTCCTTCAAAGGAGTGACGCCAGGCCCTTACGCCAAGTGCACAGGCTCTATATTACTAGAAGTCGTGTTCGGATCGCCGAACAATTATCAGCGCGAAAAATTAATTTTTCACATCATCCCATTTGAAAGTGAATATCAAGCACTCTTGGGACAAAAGGCTTTTGTCCGCTTCAACGCCATACCGCATTACGCTTCTCTTACACTCAAGATGGCCGGTCCGCGTGGCGTCATTTCAGTGCGAGGGTCACTTAAAGACCCCGGACTCGGATAGACGAATCCGGCTTCAGCAGGCTAGGGGCTCCCTAGCCGCATACCTCTTCACAGGGGGCTGCGCGCACAAACAACCGCGGATTCATACAAACCCCGCTTTAATTATTTATATTTCTTCTTTTACACATATTTTTCGCATGATTTATTTTCAAACTAAATGTTCCCCTCTTTTTACAGATGAACAACGTGCATACCCGTCCAGGATAAACGGCACAACGGAGACACAGGCACAGATGTGCAGTAGGGACCCGTTGTGAGGATTCTATTCAGATTAAGACCCTGCGTAAACCTTTTTTACTGTCTCTTGTTGTTATTCTCCCTTGGTTTCTTCCTATAGCCAAAGCGGAGCCTGACGTTTTGGCATCGGCCGCGTCAGAAGACCACGCCCGTACCTGGACACTAGGGGCTCAGGGCATCTCTGCCCATTGTTATAAAGACCGAACACCTTAGGGAGTGTTCGGCGTCTCGAGTTAGGCATTATATGCATCAGCTCCGAATCATGTCTTTGGTCAAATGTTGGGTTTGCCCGGCTCCTATGTTTTGCTGCCTTACGTTCCATATCACCGGCTAACGCGGCACCAAGAGAACTACCGCGATTGTGCCCCAGTTCGGCTGGGCGAGCACCTCAGTAGAGAAAGCCGAAAACTGACTGCCATGATACAGCGAGAGACTGGTCAACCACTCGATCGACTACCGGAATGTTTAGAATTCCCCGCTTTGACAAAGGACCGTTTCCCGGTCAGGCACATACACACTCCAAATTCGGAGAAGTGCGGTACCACCAGGGGCTATGTCGTAGCCCCACCCTCGAGCTCCACTGGCTAAGTGAAAGTGATAAAGCATTATAGTCCGGATTGCCTCATTCGCTACGCTACCACCTCCTTATAACACCCCCGCACCTTGTGCGTGGGGGCTGAAGCCGAAGACTGCCATCTTTCAAGTTATACAAAAGTATACGTAAACGGCCGCACAGGAGAAGTTTTACTACTTGGGACGCACAAGTATAAAAAGCAGTTAAACATATTCATTGATTTACAAGCTAATACGTTCATTTGAACGTGACATTTTTTGAGCACCGCGACTCTATTACACGAGCGCCACGCATAACTTCCCCGAAATAGTGCTCGGCGGGGAGCCGGCTTTCATCCGAACCCTGGGCGGCAACAGCGGTGGCATCCATCTCCGGACAATGCGCCTTCACACGGGCAAGAGCCATCCGCGCGCCCTCTATGCAGGCCGACCGCTTCATCTCCTTTATATGCGGCACCGCTCCAAGGAATTGCTGCAGTAAGCCGAAGTAGCTCGTCGCCTTGGACCTCTCTGGCCAGACATGGGCCACGATGTCAGTCATGGCAAGTCCGGACAATCTATTTAGCTCGGCCCATTCGGCCAACCGGTCTGTCAACGGAAGTGAGCGATCTGGACTGTGGAATTGAGACCAATATAGCTCTTCCGTCTCGTGATCCTTCTGGCTCCGAAAGTGCTTAACGGCATCGGCCGCACTTGTAGCTAAGTCCATATACGGATCCTCCGGACTCCACAGCCGCTCAAATGGAGCATACTTTCCATCCATAAACCGGCGACGCAGCAGAAAAGGCTTGCCAGCCACGATATCTCCGGCCTGGCGCAGTTCCTCCTTCATAGCCCGCATTGCAGAGCGGGCATCCTTGGCTTCGGCGGTGGCCTTCTTCAGGTCTTCCCGCTCCGATAAGCGCTCCTTTTCAAGAGCCTCATTGCGTTTGGCAGCATCCTTTACTTTCATGGCCAATTCGGCCACCTCTGCCCTGCTTAGGCAGTGCGCAGCCCTTTCGGTTTCAACTCCTCGGCCGCCCTCGAGGCAGCCGCGTCACTCCTTCGGGCTTGCTCCTTAGCTCGAGCAAGTTCGGCCCGAAGGCTCTCCACAGCAGCAGCACCGTCTGTACAACAGCATATAATTTATCAGAGGAGGGCTTCGACCCCCTTAATAAAGCGACTGCGGAGAACTCTTTTACCTTGCGACTCGTCAAGTCGCCTGTTGACAAGTGCGATGTCCGCATCTGCCAAGTCAAGTTGCCGATTTAATTCAGCAAACTCACTAGTCCGGCTAGCCCCCGGACTATCCGCCACCTGCATAGGAACGACGGAATTCATTACTTTAGATTTCGATCCTCGGTACGCTGTCGTTTTCGACAACCTACTGAGTCTCAGGGGCTACTATGTATACAGGGCGCATTTTTATGTGCGAAACTGTTAAAAGACAAAGGGTGTGTCATTCTCGCATACCTCAAATCCCGCTAGTAAACTCATGGCGGCATTGCACAATCCGCTCTCGGCGGACGAAATCCTTCCAATCACCATACGCATCAACGCACGGTGATCTTCTAAAACGGACGCCCTCTCAAGCAGATTCTTCAGTTCCCCCGTCCGGATACTAGTGGGTGCCGAACTCTCTGGCCCCTCCGGACTCGGGGATACCCTCCGTGACGACACTTCGGGCTTGCCTGCCTCATCTGGCGGCGCTGCAGACGGAGGCGTTTCGCTCTCCATCATCTCCGGAAGAAGGTCCCCCGAAGATGAACTCATCTGAGAAGGCTGTAGATCCGAACTGCGATATAAATATTTCGGTTACCCACAGAAGCACAAATGAAGGTATTTCCTTACTAATTAACTCCCTCTTTCATACTCACGGCTCGCTAGAGGGCTGATTCTTGGGCGATGATTGAGCGTCCGGATTCCCTCCGGACGCCGGACCCCCCGGTGAGGATCTCTTCTCACGCTTAGGGGCTTTGGCCTCCGGATCTTCGGAGGCGGTCCTCTTCTCCCCCTGAAGGGAGGGGTTCTTGATTCCCCCAACTTCGGACGCCCCTTTGGGCGAAATATTAGCTCCTCTATCTTCCCCTTCGCCACCTTCTGCGGGCGCGACCTCCAACATTCTGACCAGCACGGGCTCTAGTGCGGTCTCTAGGAGGGGGGCCGGGCACCTTATCAGCCTTGATCGTGCCACCCATTCCTGTGAAGAGTAACGGGTCAGGAGGCGAACTCTAGAAGGGCATATAAACAGAATGCCCGGATTCGGAGCTATTTACCTGAGTATCCGGGCGATTGCGGCTTAGACCTGCGTCCTCGGCTAATTCCGGACACGCCACCTGCGGTCCGAAGAACAACTTGTACATCTCGACGGGTGTCGCACCCATAAAGTGTTGGGGAATCCGAGGTCCCTCCGGATTGAACTCCCATAGACGGAGAGGACGGCGTTTGCAGGGCAGAAGATGCCTGATTAGCATAACCTGCATCACCTTGATCAGGTCGATCTCCCTCGCTTGGAGGTCTCGAATCCGGCCCTGCAGTGAGGGCACGTCTTCGGACGGCCCCCAATTGAGCCCTTGGTTGACCCACGACATTAGCTGGCGTGGAGGTCCCAGGCGGAATGAAGGCGGCGGCTTTTGCCTGCTGCCCTTCGGAGCGGTGATATAGAACCACTCCTGCTGCCACAGTCCGAGTTCCTCTTGGAAGGAACCCTCTGGCCACGGGGCATCGGCCTTTTTGCTTATGGTCGCCCCGCCGCACTCCGCTTGACACCCCCCGATCATCTTCGGCTCCACCTTGAAGGTCTTCAGCCACAGGCCTAAGTGGGGAGTGATGCGGAGGAAGGCTTCGCAGATGATAATGAATGCGGAGATATGGAGGATGGACTCCGGAGCCAAGTCGTGAAAGTCCAGCCCATAGTAGAATAGGAGCCCTCTCACGAAGGGGTCCGTCGGGAAGCCTAAACCCCGACGGAGGTGGGATACGAAGACGACGTATTCACCGGGCTCGGGGGCGGGCACGGCCTGCCCTTGGGCAGGCAACCTGTGCGAAACCTCGTAGGCCAGGTACTTGGCTTCACGTAACTTCAATATGTCCACCTCCGTGACGGAGGAGGGCATCCACCGGCCCTGGAGGTCGGAGCCGGACATGGTTGAGGATCCGAAGCGCTCGAATTTGAGGCTCTGGGTGTAGGAACTGGGAGCGGGGAAGAGATTCGATGCGAGATTGAAGAACAAGGACGAGCCTTGGTCCTCTTATAAAGGGGACGAAATACCAAGGGCCGTCTCCGTGACCGTTTGGGATTCACCTTCGATAGAGGAGGCGTGGCGACGGGAACGGTTGGGATACCCACGCACGTATTGATGAGAATCCCGAAATAAGGGGAACACGATCTCTGCTTCGACAAGACGTGCCAAGGAAACCGCTTCGCTAAACGTGCTGAGGTGGTGTAGTAAAAAACGATTCAAACAAAGGCTTGGTAGCGGTGTGATGTCACGCCGCATAATACGTCAGCAGATTGAACTAAGTGTACATTTTATTCTCTCTACGGTGGAATGTGGAATTTATTTTGCAGAGCCGGACACTATCCTGGTGTTCATGATCTTCTCTGGATTATTCAAGGGAGGAACCCGCCTTGCAATGCCGAACATTATGCGTGCCGGACTTATCGTCATTGAAGCCTGGTTCAGGGGCTACTGAGGGAGTCCTGGACTAGGGGGTGTCCGGACAGCCGGACTATCATTATCCGCCGGACTCCAAGACTACGAAGATACAAGATTGAAGACTCCGTCCCGTGTCCGGATGGGACTTTCCTTGGCGTGGAAGGCAAGCTTGGCAATACGGATATGTAGATCTCCTACCATTGTAACCGACTCTGTGTAACCCTAGCCTCCTCTGGTGTCTATATAAATCGGAGGGCTTTAGTCCGTAGGACAACATACATTACAACAATCATACCATAGGCTAGCTTCTAGGGTTTAGCCTCCTTGATCTCGTGGTAGATCCACTCTTGTACTACCCATATCATCAGTATTAATCAAGCAGGACGTAGGGTTTTACCTCCATCGAGAGGGCCCGAACCTGGGTAAAAACATCGTGTCCCTTGTCTCCTGTTACCATCCGCCTAGACGCACAGTTCGGGACCCCCTACCCGAGATCCGCCGGTTTTGACACCGACACTCCCCAACACTCAACTCTCTCTCACAGGATTTGAATTTGGTGGAAAGAAGATTTGAGCTAGAGATCAAGATTCATATGGTAGGAATGGAATATCTTGGCGTCAACACATGAGTAGGTGGTTCTTTCTCAAAAAATGTATGTTGGAATTGTAGGTTCGTTCTGATGGCTCTCTCCACGAATGAAGAGGAGGTGGAGGGGTATATATAGCCTCCACACAAAATCTAACCATTACACACAACTTGCCAATCTCGGTGGGACCGAATTGAGAAACTCGGTCGGACCGATTTAGCAAATCTAGTGACCGTTAGGATTTTCGGTGGGACCGACATGCAACTCGTTAGGACCGATATAGTTAGGGTTAGGGCATAACGTAATCTCGGTGAGACCAATTACACAAACTCGGTAAGACCGGTTTTGGTAATAAGCTAACCAGAGAGTTGTTCAGGTAAACTCGGTGGGACCGATTCGCTCATTCCGGTGAGACCGAAACGTTATGAAAAGGAAACAGAGAGTTTACATTGCAATCTCGGTGGGACCGATCGCTCATCTCGGTGGTACCGAAACGTTACAAAGGGAAACAGAGAGATTACAATCCCATCTTGGTGAGACCGAGATCCCTATCGGTGAGACCGATTTGCCTAGGGTTTGTGGCAGTGGCTATGACATCTGAACTCGGTGGCGCCGGATAGAAAGAATCGGTGGGGCCGAGTTTGACTTTTGGTTTAGGTCATATGTGGATGTGAGAAAGTAGTTGAGGGCTTTGGAGAATATCACTAAGCATTATGTAAGCCATTAAGCAACACCTCATCCCTCCTTGATAGTATTGGCTTTTCCTATAGACTCAGTGTGATCTTGGATCACTAAAATATAAAATGTGGAGTCTTGAGCTTTGAGCTTGAGCCAATCCTTTTGTCCTTAGCATTTTGAGGGGTCCACTTTTCTCATCCATGCCATGCCAATCATTGAGCTTTCCTGAAATATTCATGTTGAAATAGCATTAGCTCAATGAGCTATATGTTGTTAGGAATTACCAAAACCATCTAGGGATAGTTGCACTTTCAATCTCCCCCTTTTTGGTAATTGATGACAACATATAGATCAAAGCTTCGACAAATGATGATAAGAGTGAAAAACATTTTCGCTTTGAGAAGTATGTGAAATATAAGTGCTCCCCCTAAATGTGTGCATAGGTTAGGATTTTCTTTGGACTGCAAAAGCACAATGAGTTGGGATCATGAGTTACTCTTCCATGTCACATACATCTTGGTGGAGCGCTCAAAATGGTAATAATTAAATACATGCACTCATCACCAAGCAAAGTGAATGATCATATGGAGATAAAAGGATAAAGTCATCCAACAAGCATTAAGGTAGAATATGATCAAACACATGATTATACAAGTATCTCACAAAAGCATAAAGTATCTCAAACAAGCAAATAAAGTTCAACCACCAAAACAAGAGAGAACAAAAGCAACACTCTCTCTCGAAGCCTGTGGTCTATACATTTTTCTCCCCCTTTGGCAACAAGTTACCAAAAAGTTCATAGAAAATGCATAGCACTAAATCGACTCTCAGGCTTGGTCTTCAGGTGGTGGTGTAGAGATGGCTCCTAGGACGAAGACTTCAGTTGATGTGGATAGAGCTGGTGGAGTAGGTGATGGAGCTGGTTGCACAGAAGCTGTAGCTGGTGCACATGAAGTGGCTCTGGTGTCTGGAATAGGCACTGCAGCTGATCTCTGACTCCTGGGCACTCTGGCAAAAGCATCAGTAGTAGTCTTGCCCTTCCTGTCCTGCATGTCATCCTAAAGTTTCTCAACAACTGACTGTATCTCAGTGACCTTCACATCCAAGTCATAGAACTTCTACTCCATGATCCTCTCCACTCTCCTGGTTTTGAGTCAGGGTGGCCAATCCCTTCTCAATCCTTAGAGTGGAGGCAATCAAGTAGCCAAGATGATCCTACTTGCTCTTCAAGAAGTACTGAGATGCTTCATCAATGGTTGGCATCTTTGCAGCCTTTTCAGTCCGTGCCTTCTCCTTCTTTGCTTGTGCTTGCACAGAAGATGGTTCATTTTCATCCATTACCACTGTGTTGTCCTCTAAATCTGGATAGATGGGCACGTGTTCCTTGTCCAAGAGGTATGTGCCAGTGCCCATCTTGGAGTTGATTAGCTCCTGGATCTGTGGGGCATACCCACAACTTCTCTTCTGATCTGCAGCTGTCCTCTTGATAGTTTCCACTATGAAGCACATGACCTTGAACTTTTGAGGCACATCAAATATGTGAAGTAGGTTGATGGCATGGCCTCAGATCATCTTGTGATCACCTGACTTAGGCAAAAGAGTGTGCCTGAGGATCTAGTTGATTGTTGGCAATCCTGACAGATGGTAATGTACTGATCCAAACTTGTGTGTCTCAACAGCAGCATATGGGATCTCTCTGTACATATGTGCCATGGAGTTGTGATCCTTCTTCTTCTTGGCATAGACATCCAAGACATCCTCTTTTTCCTTAGGTGCATTGATCAACTTTGCCCATTCTTCAACTGATGACTGGTACCTAGTACCTTCAGACATCCAGACAATCCTTCCATCTGGGTAGAAGTGAGCTGTGGAGTAGAACTGCATAATAAGCTCATCATTCCACTTTGTGAGCTTCTGCCCAACAAAGTCATCCACTCCACAAGCATTGAAACTGTCATACACTCCTGGATAATGCTCTTCATTCTTCCTGATGTACCCCCGGTCTACCCATCTCATATAACAGACAATTGGCTTCTTGTCAAGCAGCATTGTCTCATAGAAGTCCTGCTGTTCCTTTGTATGGAACCTGTAGTCCACAATAGTTCTCCTCCTGACTGCATAGGGATTAGTCAATCTCCACTGCCTGAGTCCTGCATCATTCCTCAGCTTCATACCTCCAGCTACAGGATGAACATCATTGTGATCTGGAATTTTGGGCTTCAACTTTCTCAAGACATGTTCCTCATCATCTTCTTCTTCAACAACAGCTTCAGGCACTGGGCCTTGTTCTTCTCTCCAGCAAGAATGTTCCTTGTATTCCTCTTGGGTGCAGATTTGGGCTTTGGAGCAGCTGCCTTGGGAGCTTCTTTGGGCTTTGATGAAGCAGCCCCTGACCTGATGGCATCACCGATAAGCTTTTCAGCTTTGGGTGCTGGTGCAGCAACCTCTTCCTCTTCTTATTCTTCCATCATGGAAGGCTTTCCAACAACCCTGGCCATGGTATTGTTGACCCTTTCCTTCCTCTTCTTCCCTTCTGCAGCAGCCTCTTTGGGTTCAGATTCCAAAGGTACTTGAGTAGAGGCTCTGGCCTTAGACATGGGAATTCTTTTGGTAGGTGCTTTGGTCTTCATACCAGGCTTAGTGGCAACAGCTGTGCCATACTCCTTCTTGAGAACCTTCTTCTTGGAAGTGGCCTCATCCTCAACAGCCACATAGTCTTCATCCTCAGAATCTGATGTTCTCTTCTTTCTGGCCCTGGTGGCTACCTTGGGTAAGTTGCTGGGTGTGCTCCTGCTACCCTCATCATAGCTGCTAGAGGGACTAGTGCCCTCACTCATCTGAACCTGCTCCTCAGACTTGTTTTGACTGTCACTTTGATCAGACATGTTGCAAACACTGACAGCAGACCCTATGAATAGATATAGATGAGGTAGAGTAGATGAGCATCACAAAAAACAGAGGTTTTTGCAAAAGAATGAGTCAAAAACTCAGTTTTAGTTTTCCACACAAAGCATTTCGGATCTACCGATTTGTAAACTCGGTGATACCGAAGCAGCTTTTGGAACCTAAACTAGTGAACTCGGTTAGACCGAGTCATAGTTTGGTGGCACTGAGACTGCTAGGGTTTCACAAAGTCCTGAACTCGGTCACACCGATTTGCAATTCTCGGTCAGACCGAGAATCACATGTGCAATGGCCTTAGCCGAATCGGAAGAACCCAGTTCTACAACTCGGTTGGTCCGAGATGGTTTCGGCGGAAACCTAACCCTAAATTTTCAATTCACATCTAATCTACAGAGTGTTTTCGGTGAATAAGATGATCTCAATCGTGGCAAGATTAATGGAAAAACAATGTGCTAGGAATTCAGAGTTAGGAATAGCACAAAGATCAAGTCCATACCCTAGTTCGGCGATGGACTTGCTACGGCGGCAACGGCAGAGACGATTCCCGTTGACGGCGGCGGAGACCAGCGGTGGGAGGCAGCTGGCGACGAGGAGGACGATCCGGAGACCCAGGGAGGCAGAGCAGGCTGAGCGTGGGTGAAAGAGTTCGGAGAAATTTCCACAATTTGACCCATGGATATATATAGCCTGACCCTGTCGGTGTGAGCGAGTGGAACAACTCGGTGGCACCGAGATGCATAACTGCAAGCAGTTACTGCAACTCGATGTGATCAAAAAATTCAAATCGGTTGCACCAAGATTGAAAACCTAGATCAACTTAGTGATCTCGGTATGACCGAAATGGAAGAATCGGTCAGACCAAAACGCACAAAGAAGTTTTGGAAGTTTAAGTCTATGAAGAATCGGGGACTCCGAGTGCTCCTCACACAGAGTGGTTCGAATCTGACTTCATCAAATTTTGTGATGTAGCATGAATAGAGTTTGAGACAAGAAAAGCATAGATAGCTAGAGAAGGTTCTTAGGCATTCTTGTCCATCCAGTTGGCAAAAGAAAAGAAACCAAACAATCAAAACAACAAGTGGATGTCCTCGAATGAGTAACATATGAAACCAACATGCTTGAGGGAGTCCTGGACTAGGGAGTGTCCGGATAGCCGAACTATCATCATTGGCCGGACTCCAAGACTATGAAGATACAAGATTGAAGACTTTGTCCCGTGTCCGGATGGGACTTTCCTTGGCGTGGAAGGCAAGCTTGGCGATACGGATATGTGGATCTCCTACCATTGTAACCGACTCTGTGTAACCCTAGCCCTCTCCGGTGTCTATATAAACCAGAGGGTTTTAGTCCATAGGACACATAACAATCATACCATAGGCTAGCTTCTAGGGTTTAGCCTCCTTGATCTCGTGGTAGATCTACTCTTGTACTACCCATATCATCAATATTAATCAAGCAGGAGTAGGGTTTTACCTCCATCGAGAGGGCTCGAACCTGGGAAAAAACATCATGTCCCTTGTCTCCTGTTACCATCCACCTAGACGCACAGTTCGGGACCCCCTACCCGAGATCCGCCGGTTTTGACACCGACATTGGTGCTTTCATTGAGAGTTCCTCTGTGTCGTCACCTATAGGCCCGATGGCTCCTTCGATCATCAACAACAACACGGTCCAGGGTGAGACTTTTCTCCCCGGACAGATCTTCATATGCGGCGGCTTCGCACTACGGGCCAATTCGCTTGGCCATCTGGAGCAGATCGAAAGCTACGCCCCTGCCCATCAGGTCAGATTTGGAAGTTTGAACTATACTGCCGACATCCACGGAGACTTGATCTTTGTTGGATTTCAGCCACAGCCCGGCGTGCCGCACTGTCTCGATGGGCATGATTTAGCTCTGCTGCCGGACAGTGCCCTGGAGGCCGCACAAGAGCCCACTCCGACCCTTGGTTCAGAGCAGACGACGCCAATCGAGGATGGGTGGTTGGACACCACCTCGGGGGCTGCTACCTCTACGGTGATGGAGCCGAATACCGACCCTGTCCCTCATGAAGCTCGTGACTCCAAGGTGCCGGGCTCCTATCCGGACCCTTAACCTTCTGCGCCCCTGCCAATCGAATCCGATTGGGCGCCGATCATGGAGTTCACCGCTACAGACATCTTTCAGCACTCGCCTTTTGGCGACATCCTGAATTCAGTAAAATGTCTCTCTTTGTCAGGAGAGCCTTGGCCGAATTATGGCCAGGACGGCTGGGATGCGGACGACGAAGAAATTCAAAGCCCACCCACCACCCACTTCGTAGCCACTGTCGATGACTTAACCGACATGCTAGACTTCGACTCCGAAGACATCGACGGTATGGACGACGATGCTGGAGACGACCAAGAACCAGCGCCTACTGGGCACTGGAAAGCCACCTCGTCATACGACATATACATGGTGGACATCCCAAAGGATGGGAATGGCGATGGAACAGCGGAGGACGACTCCTCCAAAAAGCAGCCTAAGCACCGGCGTCAGCGGCGCCGCTCCAAATCCCGCCATAGCAAGAATGGAGATTCCGACACAGGAGATAATAACACCCCGGATAGTGCCAAAGACCACCCCCTCCAGCATGATTCAGCATAGGAGGATGGAGAAGCCAGCCCTCACGAGAGAGCGGCAGATGAAGAGGTAGAGGACGATAATTACATGCCTCCCTCCGGAGACGGGGCAAGCCTCGACGACGACGAATTTGTCGTGCCTGAGGATCCCGTCGAGCAAGAGCGTTTCAAACGCAGGCTTATGGACACAGCAAGCAGCCTCAAGAAAAAGCAGCAACAGCTTAGAGCTGATCAAGATTTGCTAGCCGACAGATGGACTGAAGTCCTCGCAGCCGAAGAGTACGAACTCGAACGCCCCTCCAAAAGCTTCCCCAAACGCAAGCTGCTACCCCGATTAGAGGAGGAAGCATATAAACCTACATCACCAGTGCACAATACGGCCGACCGTCCACCTCGTGGCCGCGACAGAGAGGCCTCTAGGCCCTCCACTAAAGACGCACCCCGGCATCGCTCAAAAAGTACAAAGCCACGGGAGAATGCGCCGGACTTGCGAGAAATATTGGAGGATAAGGCAAGACAATCAAGACCGATCTATGGATCGTGTGGGCGCCCCACAATACGCGACAACAACTGTCGCGCCGGATACAGCAATTCCGGCCGGGCCGCACACAGTAGACAAAGCTCGCTTGAGCTACGTTGTGATATAGCCCAATACAGAGGCGCCGCACACCCACTATGCTTCACAGATGAAGTAATGGATCATCAAATCCCAGAAGGGTTCAAACCCGTGAACATTGAATCCTACGATGGCACAACAAACCCCGCGGTCTGGATCGAAGACTATCTCCTTCATATCCACATGGCCCGCGGTGATGATCTTCACGCCATCAAATACCTCCCACTCAAGCTTAAAGGACCAGCTCGGCATTGGCTCAACAGCTTGCCAGCAGTATCAATTGGGTGCTAGGAGGACCTGGAAGCCGCATTCCTTGATAACTTCCAGGGCACATATGTGCGACCACCAGACGCCGATGACCTAAGCCACATAATTCAGCAGCCAGACAAGTCGACCAGACAATTCTGGACTCGATTCTTAACCAAGAAAAATCAAATCGTCGACTGTCCGGATGCAAAGGCCCTTGCAGCCTTCAAACATAATATCCACGACGAATGGCTTGCCCGGCACCTAGGACAGGAAAAGCCGAAATCAATGGCAGCCCTCACATCACTCATGACCCGCTTCTGTGCGGGAGAAGACAGCTGGCTAGCCCGCAGTAACAACCTAACCAAAAACTCTGGTAGTTCGGATACCAAAAACCGCAGTGGCAGGTCGCATCGCAATAAGCACAAACGCCGCATTAATGGCGATAATACTGAAGATACGGCAGTCAACGCCGGATTCAGAGGCTCTAAACCCGGTCAGCGGAAAAAGCCATTAAACAAACTACTCCAGGCCCGTCCAATTTGGACCGGATACTCGATCGCTCGTGCCAGATACACGACACCCCCGAAAAGCCAGCTAATCACACCAACATGGATTGTTGGGTGTTCAAACAGGCAGGCAAGTTAATCGCCGAAGGAAATGACAAGGGGCTACATAGCCACGACGAGGAGGAGACACGACCACCGAACAATAGAGGACAGAAGGGATTCCCCCCACAGGTGCGGACGGTGAACATGATATACACAACCCACATACCCAAAAGGGAGCGGAAGCATGCGCTCAGGGACGTATACGCGATGGAGCCAGTCGCCCCAAAGTTCAACCCATGGTCCTCTTGCCCAATCACTTTTGATCGAAGGGACCACCCCACCAGTATCCGCCACGGCGGATTCGCCGCATTGGTTTTAGACCCAATCATGGACGGATTTCACCTCACTAGAGTCCTGATGGATGGCGGCAGCAGCCTGAACCTGCTTTATCAGGATACAGTGTGCAAGATGGGCATAGCCCCTTAAGGATTAAACCCACAAAAACAACCTTCAAAGGCGCCATACCAGGTGTAGAGGCCAATTGTACCGGCTCAGTCACACTTGAAGTGGTCTTCGGATCCCCGGATAACTTCCGAAGCGAGGAGTTAATCTTCGACATAGTCCCGTTCCGCAGCAGCTATCATGCATTGCTCGGACGAACCGCATTCGCAAAGTTCAATGCGGTGCCGCACTACGCATACCTCAAGCTCAAGATGCCAGGCCCTCGAGGAGTTAGTATGGTCAACGGAAACACTGAACAATCTCTCTGTACGGAGGAGCATACAGCGGCTCTCACGGCGGAAGTACAGAGCAGCCTCTTAAGGCAATTCTCGAGTCTGGCCGTTAAGCGACCGGACACCGTCAAGCGTGCCCGGAGTAACCTACAACAAGACCACCTGGCACGTTCCGAGCACGCGTAGCAATGCGGCCCCAACCCCAGCCCTCGCGACATCGCAAGTTCAATGCCACGCGTACATCATTACGCCCTAGAGATACCATGGCATAGGGAGAGGGGCACGACCACGGCAGGCCCAGAGTGCGGATCGACCACACCAAGGGCTCCCGAATTGGTAATTCTTTTTTTCTTTCTTTCCTCTCTTATTCTCAGGACTCCGTTTTCAGAAGCCCTGTCCGGCAATGGATGTGCCGAACTAACGATGCAACAGCCAGGGAAGCATAAAAGCTACGACGAGTATCCAGGTGGTCTCCATTATGAGCATATGCCTGTCTTACATACCATTCCGCAGCCTACCCCTGGAGGGGGACATGTTAAACAGTCCCACCCCTTGCTTATTGCACTATTTGTATCATCCTGCACTCATTGCAGTATTTTTGAATAAACAATGCATCTTTTTATCATGGCATTCCCTTTTTATACATATGTTCACTTATGACATGTTGCATCCGTACACTTTTGGTACGGCTAAATACACCAGGGGATTAAGTTCCCCATATTATGGTCTGATAAGTCCGAACACTTTCACAAGTGTGGCACCCTGAACTTATAGCATTATATGCATCGGCTCCGAATCATGTCTTGGGTCAATAGTTGGGTTTCCCCGGCTCCCATGTTTTGGTACCTTACGTTCCGTTATATCGGCTAAGGTAGCGCTCGGAGAACCACTGCGATTGTGCCCCAGTTGAGCTGGGTGAGCACCTCACTGGAGAAAGCTAAAACTGACCATCATGATAAGGCGAGAGCCGGTCGCTGTTCGAGAGGTTTTTTCGAGTCCCTAAAGACTTATGCCGCTTAGAGCGAAGAACCGGCTTTGTCCGGGCCAGGCGTGGATAGCGCCCCGAAATCGGTCTTCCGAACACTAGGGGCTTCGCCGAAATTTAAAATTATAGAATTCTATGGCTAAGTGAGAGTGTTCAAGCATTATAAGTCTGGTTGCCTCGTTCGCTGTGTTGAGCGCCTCCCTAGAAGGACCCAAAAATGGGAACAAGAGTGCTCAAGTTTATCCCGAACACCCCAGCACTAGTGGCATGGGGGCTGAAGCCAATGACTTGCCATCTCTCAGATTTGATAAATGGCCGCACAGAAGGTAATATTTTAAATTAAAAAAAGTTGCTTAGCGCATATGAACAAAGTTTTCAGCGCACAGGATAACAAAACGCGAGTCTAATCAAAGATTACATCTTTGGAGCACTCACCCGCAATAATGCGGGCACCCTTCAGGACACCCTTATAATACATCTCGGGCGTGCGATACTCCTTGCCCGGCGGCGGCGCGTCCGTCACAAGCTTCTCAGCGTCTATCCTGCCCCAGTGCACCTTAGCGCGGGCGAGCGCCCGACGGGCACCTACAATGCAGGCGGAATGCTTGATGACGTCAACCCATGGATATGCGTCCACCAGCCGCCGCACCAGACCAAAGTAGCTCCCAGGCATGGCTTCCTTGGGCCATAGCCGAACTATAAGGCCCTTCATGGCCTGTTCGGCCGCCTTGTGGAGCTCGACCAGCTACTTCAGCTGGTCGCTCAGGGGCACCAGATGTCCGGCCTCAGCATACTGAGACCAGAACACCTTCTCCGTCGAGCTCCCCTCCTCGGCTCTGTAGAATGCGGCAGCATTGGACACACTGTGGGGCAGATCTGCGAACGCTCCTGGAGAGCTCCGAATTCCGGTAAGTAACAGGTAATTCACTTTTACATGCTTGCTTTGCATGAAGAATGCCTTACCCGCTGCTATCTTCTTCACCGCCTCGATTTCTTGGAGGGCCTTTTGGGCTTCGGCCTTAGCGGCTTTGGCACTCTCAAGAGAGGATGCAAGCTCGGACTCTTGAGTCTTTGAGTCACGCTCCAAATCCTCGTGTTTTTCTACGAGAGCCTGGAGCTCTTGCTGAACCTCCGCCACCCACGCCTCCTGCTTCTCTTGCTATGTGCATTCTGCGGCCGCATTGCGCTCGGCCGCGGACACCGCCTCTTTCAGGGTTGCCACCTTGTTTGTGGCCCCTGCAATACCCACGTTATTCCTGTCATTTTTTGCAACCAAATCCTTTTTTATAAGGTACAACTTTAATAATGTGTTACTTACCTTCCTGGTCCTCGAGCTGCTTCTTGGCACGGCCGAGCTCGCTCTCGGACCACTCGAGGCTCTTCTTTAAGGCATTAATCTCCGCAGTAAGTGCGGCAGAGGTCAGCAGCGCAGCCTGCATTCCCATATTGACATATTTGTGTTAGACTCCTGCGTATATCTTTCTAGATCCTCAGCTCGGCTTTTCTTTCCGAACACCGAACTAAGCATCAGGGGCTACTGTCTATGCGGTACTACTTTACATATCTTAAAAAAATCCTTACCTCAAAGCCTGTTAGAAGGCTGCTGCAGGGTTCGGTCAGCCCACTCTTGGCGGACTGAACTTTCTGAATCATCGCACTCAGAACGGTGCGGTGTTCCTCGTCGATGGAAGCGCCGTTGAGCGCTTCTAGCAAGTTATCTGGTGCCTCCGGTTGGACGGAGGTCACCGGCATCGCCGTCTTGCCCTTCTTACGAAGGGGCCGCCCACCGGACTCCAGAACCACCAAAGGTTCCGGCACGGAGTCCGGCCCAAGGTCCGGGAGGTTGCCCTGCGGCACCTCCGGGGTCTCCTCCTCCTGGCCGGTCCCCTTCTGGGACCCCACCTCGGCGTCGTCAGCATCACGAGGGGAGGAGGCAGTTGGAAGTGAAGCACTATTCACATCCGACGAACCCAAGGACCCGCTCGATGTAGCGGGGAGATCATCCTTGGGCGGACTACAGGGTTGTATGCGGCGTTAGAAGATGCAATGCGACAAAAAGAAAAATTATGAGTTATTCAGGGGTCCGGACACTTACGATCCCGCCAGGGGCTCGGCCCTTGAGGGCTACTCCTCGTCGCCGTCGTCGGCATTGGTGGAACAGTCCGGGCGAAGGGTCCTTCCCTTCTTGGACCCATCGGCCTCCCCCGTTGGGGAGGCCTTCCTCTTCTTCTGTCCCCCCGCTGGGGGAGAGGCCTCTTTCTTCTCCTCCTCGTCCTCGTGGGAGGAGTCCGCCTCGGAGTCATCGGACAATGAATCCGATAACACCTGACGCCTGGAACTCCTCCGAGTTCCCGTGGCCTTCTTCTTGGCCTTCTTCTCCGGCACCACGTATGGCGCCGGGACCAGCAGCCCTGTCAAACGGGCATCCGCTGGGTCTTCTGGAAGGGGAGCCGAACAGTTAACCTGTCCGGACGTCTTCTGTTAGGCCTGTTAAAGGTATTGGGAGTTTAGATCCCGCATAGAGTCAAACTATGAAAAGCAAGTGTCCCATAAAGGATAACATAGCTTACCTCACCAGCCGGACACTGCGAGCTGAATCCGCGATCTTCGGTAGCGGATGCGGGAGCCTCGGCACCCTTGAACAGCACCCTCCAGGCCTCTTCGTACGTAGTGTCGAAGAGCCCGCTCAAAGTCTGGTGCTGTGCCGGATCGAACTCCCACAAGTTGAAGTCCCGCTGTTGGCAGGGGAGAATCCGGCGGATGAGCATGACCTAGATTACGTTCACAAGCTTGAGCTTCTTGTTCACCAGGGTTTGGAGACAGGATTGGAGTCCGGTCAGCTCTTCCGAATTGCCCCACGGCAGGCCCTTCTCTTTCCAGGAGGTGAGCCGCGTGGGGATGCCAGATCTGAATTCGGGGGCCGCTACCCATTCAGGGTCACGCGGCTCGGTGATGTAGAACCACCCCGATTGCCACCCTTTGATGGTTTCCACGAAGGCGCCCTCGAGCCAGGTGACGTTGGGCATCTTGCCCACCATGGTGCCTCCACACTCCGCTTGGTTGCCCTTCACAACCTTCAGCTTGACATTGAAGGTCTTTAGCCATAAGCCAAAGTGGGGCTGGATACAGAGGAAGGCCTCGCACACGACGATGAACGCCGAGATATTGAGGATAAAATTCGGGGCCAGATCATGGAAATCCAGGCCATAGTAGAACATGAGCCCCCGGACAAAGGGGTGAAGTGGGAAGCCCAGTCTGTGGAGGAAATGGGGAAGGAATACCACCCTCTCATGGGGCCCGGGGTGGGGACGAGCTGCCCCTCGTCGGGGAGCCGGTGCGCGATGTCACTGGACAAATATCCGGCCTTGCGCAGCTTCTTGATGTGCCCCTCCGTGACGGAGGAGGCCATCCACTTGCCTCCCGCTCCGGACATGGTTGGAGAAGGTTGAGGTGAGATGTGCGGACTTGGGCGCTGGAGCTCGAGTGCGCGGAGATGGATAAGCTAAGGAGGAAGAAGGCGTAGGTGAAAAAGGTGGATCCTTATCCCTTTATATATGGGCGGACGAAACTGCGTGCCCCCACCAGCCTGGTAAAACTCGCTTATCTCCCAAGCGCCGCAATCAATGGCGCGGTTGGGTTACCCATGTCCGTATTGATGAGAATCCCGGAATAAGGGGACACGATCTCTGCTTTGACAAGACGTGCCAAGGAAACCACTTCGCTAAACGCGCTGAGGTGGAATAATAAAAACGATTCGAGTAAAGGCTTGGCCGTGGTGTGACGTCACGCCACGAAATACGTCAGCAGATTGAACTTCTATGTATATTATTCTCTCTACAGTGGTACGTGGAATTTATTTTGCAGAGCCGGACACTATCCTGGTGTTCAAAATCTTCTATGAATTATTCGGAGGAGGAACCCGCCTTGCAATGCCGAAGACAATATGTGCGCCGGACTCATCGTCATTGAAGCCTGGTTCAGGGGCTACTAAGGGAGTCCTAGACTAGGGGGTGTCCGGATAGCCGAACTATCATCATTGGCCGGACTCCAAGACTATGAAGATACAAGATTGAAGACTTCGTCCCTTTTCTGGATGGGACTTTCCTTGGCGTGGAAGGCAAGCTTGGCAATACGGATATGTGGATCTCCTACCATTGTAACCGACTCTGTGTAACCCTAGCCCTCTCCGGTGTCTATATAAACCGGAGGGTTTTAGTCCATAGGACACATAACAATCATACCATAGGCTAGCTTCTAGGGTTTAGCCTACTTGATCTCGTGGTAGATCTACTCTTGTACTACCCATATCATCAATATCAATCAAGCAGGAGTAGGGTTTTACCTCCATCGAGAGGGCCCGAACCTGGGTAAAAACATCGTGTCCCTTGTCTCCTGTTACCATCCGCGTAGACGCACAGTTCGGGACCCCCTACCCGAGATCCACCGGTTTTGACACCGACAATGCTCACACAATAAAATGGCAAATGAAATATGTGGCAAAGCATGCACAACCAATTCTAGCATCTATCAAGCAATTAGCGATGACTAGGTCATCTATATATGAGTATATTGACTTAGGAGTCAAATGAGACATTTGATCATAGGTCATACTCATCGTTTAAGCACAAGTGGGGTTACGACTTTTAAATAAAGCATTGTTGTGTTCACACCATTAGAGTTGCTTTGACTCAATTCTTAGAGTAAAGCTCCCCCTAGATGTGAGATCCCCCCTAAGAGGGATGAACTAACCTTGGGTTTTGTCGATGATGACTTCATGTAGGTGTTGAAGATGTGGATGCCCAATGTTGATGTAGTTCGTTTGGAGTAATCCTTTGGAGTGAGTTGCACTTTCAATACCTACACGGGTTAGTCCCACAAGGAACAAACAAGGATATCCATAGACATAGAGTGATGCACACACAAGATGATGTCTATGAAAGCATTAGGTTACCTTGTCCCTTGTCTTACCAACAAGAGGGTTTGTGACTCCTTGAACTAGTGCAAGATGTGGAAGTTGATTGCACTTGTTCTTGCCAAAATGGTATGAATGAAATATGTTGGCGGAGTCACCCTCAAGAACTCTCTAGTTCTTCTTCTTCGGGATCCACATCATCTTGATGGGAATCCTTGGAGTTGTAGTCGTACTTCATGAAGTAGAACTTGATGAAGTCTTGGGAACCCACTTGACCAAGGCCTTAGGAGCTTCTTCAAATGCATCAATATCCTCTTGAAGCTTATTCTTGCCTTTTTGCTTATGGTCTTGTGGTGGAAGATCATCTTGAGCTTGTGTCCCTTTGAAGGAAGTAGGATCATACTTCTCTTGTTGAGGAACAAACTTCATCTTGGGGTATTGATCTTCTTCCCATTCAACTCCATTGGCATTGAACTTTCGTTCAAAACCAACACCTTGGTTCTTCCGGTGCCTTCCTTGCTTGCGTACAATTTCCTTGAATTGCTTACTCCCGACAAGGCTCTTCTAAACACCTTTCTCTATAATTCCCTTCAATAAGCTATTTTCTTGCTCAAGTGTAACTTGGCTAAGAGAATCCACTTGGAATCAAGAGAACTACTAGAAGCAACAACATTGGATTTAGCATGATTATTGTTACTACTAGAGGATGAATCCTTCTTGTTCTTGTTACTAGACTTGACTTGATGCATGTAAGTAGATAAGAGTAAACACTTGGCAATGTAAGAAGAACTTTTCTTACGAAGATCATCATTGATTGCCTTTAAGAACTCATGCTCTTGCTCAAGGTTGAGCTTTTCAAAGCATAACTTCTCATGAGTCCTTAAAAGTTCTCGATGATCTTCTAAGATAGTTTCATGAGCTAACTTAAGAGTGTTTAGTTCTTTAGTTAGAAGTTCAATCTTCTCCTTATCATTGCCATTCATTTTATCTTGATTAGCATGATTAATTGATGTTTCATCATAGTATTCATCACTAGAGTTGTCAACAAGTAAATCATCATCACCTAGCAAGTCATCTTCATCGCTATTGAAATCAACATACTCGAGATGTAATACCTTTGGGCCTTTAGCCATGAAGCATCTTCCAAGTCCTTCATTTGGTGAATCAAATATGTTGTAGGAGTTGGTTGACACAAGTGCTAGACCGGATACCCATTCACCAACATGAGCTTGATGTCTTTGTTTTGTGTAGCTCCTTGATGACTTGTCCTTCCTTTCCGAATCCTTGATTCTCTGGGATGTTCTTCGTTCATAACGATCATCTCTACTCCTTCTCTCTCTTGGTGGTGATTCTTCTCTTCTACTTCTCCTCTTAGGTGATTCTTCTCTTCTTTTGTAGGGTGACGTACACTCATTGGAATAGTGTCCGGGTCTTTCACAATTGTAGCAATTACGCTCTCGACTAGAAGATCTTTTGTCATTGTAGGACCTTGAGTTGGAGCTTCTCTCTTTGCTTCTACTCTTGTAAAACTTGTTGAAGTTCTTCACCATTAGGCTCAATTCTTCATTGAAGGTTTGTTTCTCACTTCATAATGTGGGAGCTTCACATGAGGCTTTGTAAGCACCACTTGACTTGTTGTGAAATTCCTCCTTATCCTTGAGTGACATCTCATGAGTAACAATTCTTCCAATGACTTCCATTGGCTTGAGATCTTTGTAATCGGGCATCATTTGGATCAATGTGCACACGGTATCATATTTTCCATCCAAAGCTCTTAGGATCTTCTTGATGATGAATTTGTCGGTCATCTCTTCACTTCCTAAGCCGGCAATCTCATTTGTGATAAGAGCAAGCCTAGAGTACATTTCAGCGACACCTTCACCATCCTTCATTTTGAACTTGTCAAGCTGACTTTGAAGCACATCTAACTTGGATTCCTTGACGGAGTCGGTACCTTCGTGCATATCAATCGAAGTATCCCAAATTTCCTTTGCATTCTCAAGACGACTGATTTTGTTGAATTCTTCGGGGCACAATCCGTTGAAGAGGATATCACAAGCTTGAGCGTTGTTGCAGCATCTTCAACTCTTCCGCGCTAGCTTCACGGTTCGGTCCTCTCCCATCAAAGAATTCAACTTGCAAGCCAATACACACAATAGCCCAAACAGCGAGGTTATGTCCACGAATATGCATTTTCATCTTATGCTTCCAACTAGCAAAATTAGTACCATCAAAGTAAGGACCTCTACGGTGATAGTTTCCCTCGCTAGATGCCATACTCTCCTAGGTTGTGAAACCAAGGCTATGACTACCAAAAGCTACGGAAATCAAAGCAAATGGAGACCAAAGCTCTGATACCACTTGTAGGATCGAAAGTATGTCTAGAGGGGGGTGATTATACTACTTGACCAAATAAAAACTTATCCTTTTCCCAATTTTAGTCTTTGCCAGATTTTAGCTAACTTAGCACAATTCAAGCAATCTTAACACAATTCAAGCAAGCATGCAAAGAGTATATGAGCAGCGGAAAGTAAATCATGTAACTTGCAAGAATGTAAAGGGAAGGATTTGGAGAATTCAAACGCAATTGGAGACACGCTTTTTTCATGGTTCCGATAGGTGGTGCTATCGTACATCCACGTTGATGGAGACTTCAACCCACGAAGGGTAACGGTTGCACGAGTCCACGGAGGGCTCGACCCAGAAAGGTTCCACGAAGAAGCAACCTTGTCTATCCCACCATGGCCGTCGCCCACGAAAGACTTGCCTCACTAGCGGTAGATCTTCACAAAGTAGGCGATCTCCTTGCCCTTACAAACTCTTTGGTTCAACTCCACAATCTTGTCGTACGCTCCCAAGTGACACCTAGCCAATCAAGGAGACACCACTCTCCAAGAAGTAACAAATGGTGTGTCGATGATGAACTCCTTGCTCTTGTGCTTCAAATGATAGTCTCCCCAACACTCAACTTTCTCTCACAGGATTTGAATTTGGTGGAAAGAAGATTTGAGTGGAAAGCAACTTGGGGAAGGCTAGAGGTCAAGATTCACATGGTAGGAATGGAATATCTTGGCCTCAACACATGAGTAGGTGGTTCTCTCTCAGAAAATGTATGCTGGAAGTGTAGGTTCGTTCTGATGGTTCTCTCCACGAATGAAGAGGAGGTGGAGGGGTATATATAGCCTCCACACAAAATCTAACCGTTACACACAACTTGCCAATCTCGATGGGACCGAATTGAGAAACCCGATCGGACCAATTCAGCAAATCTAGTGACCGTTAGGATTTTCTGTGGGACCGACATGCAACTCGGTAGGACCGATATAGTTAGGGTTAGGGCATAACGTAATCTCGGTGATACCGATTACACAAACTCGGTAGGACCGATTTTGGTAATAAGCTAACCAGAGAGTTGTTCAGGTAAACTCGGTAGGACCGATTCGCTCATTTCGGTGAGACCAAAATGTTACGAAAAGGAAACAGAGAGTTTACATTGCAATCTCGGTGGGACCGATCGCTCATCTTGATGGTACCGAAACGTTACGAAGGGAAACAGAGAGATTACAATCCCATCTTGGTGAGACCGAGATCCCTATCGGTGAGACCGATTTGCCTAGGGTTTGTGGCAGTGGCTATGACATCTGAACTCGGTGGCGCCGGTGAGAAAGAATCGGTGGGGCCGAGTTTGACTTTTGGTTTAGGTCATATGTGGATGTGAGAAAGTAGTTGAGGGATTTGGAGCATATCACTAAGCATTTTGAGCAAGTAAGCCATTAAGAAACACCTCATCCCTCCTTGATAGTATTGGCTTTTCCTATAGACTCAATGTGATCTTAGATCACTAAAATATAAAATGTAGAGTCTTGAGCTTTGAGCTTGAGCCAATCCTTTTGTCCTTAGCATTTTGGGGGGTCCACTTTTCTCATCCATGCCATGACAATCATTGAGCTTTCCTGAAATATTCATGTTGAAATAGCATTAGCTCAATGAGCTATATGTTGTTAGGAATTACCAAAACCACCTAGGGATAGTTGCACTTTTAGGGTATACCCCACGGTATGAACCGAACGGAAATATGACCCAGCCAGACTTGGCAGTTTATGTGAGACCCGGTTGACACTTGGCGATTCAGTGGTGACCTACCCTGACCAGACGGTTTACAAGCAACCTGCCTGAACATTATGACTCACTGGTAACCCGGCAGGTGGGACAAATGGATGACAAGGCCCAAGGCCCAGAAGGCTGGTTTATGTTAATGGTGGGCCGGTTTAAGAGGAAAGGCGTGAAGAATATTTACCTTACATGGAGTTAAGACCCGGACTTGTATCTGATTTCTATTAGAAGGAAGATTAGTCCTAATCCTAATAGGACTCCACATGTAACCCGCCCCTTCAACTTATATAAGGAGGGGCAGTGCTCCCCAAAGAGGGATAGGCAAGAAGAGAATAATCAATAAGGCTAGACACAACTAGAGGAGAGCCGTTTTACGGCGACTCCCTCATGAGCATAATGAGACCTAGCCATAAACAGCATGTAGGGCTATTACCGGATGATGTTTCCCGGGGCCCGAATCTGTCTAAATCTTTTTCTTGTGTGTTGATTCTCCTCGCGTCTCTTGACTCCGACCAACCCCTTCAAGCTAACGCATAGATGCATTGGCCTCATGACTAAGTCCTCAAACTAGGACATCTGCCGTATTAATTACACGACAATTGGCACCCACCATGGGGTTTACCAATTGCTCATGTCAACAATTCAAGGTACACAAGTCTTAAATCCATTATATTGAAGGGTCCACTGCTCAATTGTTAAAGCACAAAGCTCTTAACCTTGTGGACATGGGTTCAAGCCCCATGATGGGGCTTACATCATATGATGTTCTTTCCTAAGGATATATAAAGTCCCAGCTCAATATTATCTTACTGAGCCGGCCCTTGGGGGCTACACATCACTGCTCAAAATCTACATGATTATATTTATAATGACCCGGCCCTTGGGGGCTACACTGGTTGAAGTTTTTATGAGCAGCATGCAATTACAAGTCCTAGGTTGTTGCAAGCATGACAACCCAACACTTGGGGGCTACATATGTGGAATACTCAGTTTATGACTAACGGTTGAGATGAACAACCTGGATTTCTTCAAGCTTGTGACATTTATATTTGAAGCAAGTCTTAAGTTGTTGCTATGCTACCTCCTTAAGACTTGGGGGCTACAAGTGATAGGCATATAAAAGATGTATTTTCAAGCTTGATGTTAACTACAATAATGACTCGGTGCCATCAATATTTATAAACCGGCAGTTTTTGGCAATGATAAATCAGCGAGTTCTATATCCTTAAACCGGCTGAAGATCAGACGAGTATTTCAAGGACCAATATTTTTGTTAAGCATTGGGAGCTGAGTCAAATGAATTATTCTTCATAATATTTTTCTGTGACAAGTCAATGTCAGCAAATTGACTATGAAGCTGGCCTATTGACCCGGATTTTCTAGAAGGAAATGACAAGGATTTAAGGATGATCAGGATCAGTTTAATATGGATAAATCCAAATTAAAATGGGGGCTAATGTCGGGGATATGCCCCACGGTATGACCTAGCCGGAGTTATAACCCGACTGGGACCTGGTAAACCGGTAGGTGTTAAGTCAGATGATAACCCAGCAGGAGTTAAGTCAATCATAACCCGACAGAGAATCATAACCCGGCGGACAATCATAAACCGACACACAATCATAAACACCAGTCATAACCTGGCAGACAATGATAACTCGGTTGCCAGGGGTTATGAAGCCCGAGACGTTATGAAGCCCAAGATGTTAAGAAGCCCATGAAGAGAAGTCAGACTAGTTGAAGTCTTAAACCGAGTTGGACTCTGCATGTAACTCGCCCCTTCAGCGTATATAAGGAGGGGCAGGGCACCCCAAGAGGGGAGAGAGAAAACCTTAGGGTTAGACATAACTGGGAGATCCAGACATAACCGGGAGATCCGGTTTACGGCGACCCCCTCGTGATGATAATGAGACCTAGCCACAAACAGCATGTAGCGTCGTTACCGGATGGTGTTTCCCGGGACCCAAAGATGTCTAAACCCTTATCTTGTGTTGCGTCTCTCGATTCCGCTCAACCCCTCTCAAGCTACCACAAAGATGTGTTGGCCTCACGACTAATTCCTCGCACTAGGACATCTGCCGTGACAATTCCACGACACCCTACATGATTGATCCCCCCTCCGACAGAGTGCCGGAAAAGGCCTCCAGATGGGATCTCGCATGAACAAGAACTTGCGGTGATATAAAATGTATTTCGTCTAGCTCTTTGTTAGTTTCTCAATTTTAGAGAATTTATAGAGGCGGATTTAGGTCAAACGGAGCTACATGGGCCACACAAGCCACCAGGGCACGCCTATCCCCTGGGCGCGCCCTGGTGCCTCGTGGGCCCACACAACATCTTCTGGCCCTCTCTCTTAGCTTCCAGTGTATCTTTTGTCCAGAAAAAATCTCCAAAAAGTTTTGTGGCATTTGGACTTCGTTTGGTACCGACATTCTGAAAAAACCAGAAACATGCAAAAAATAACAAATAGCACCGGGCACTAAGTTAATAGGTTACTCCCAAAAAATGTTATAATATATATATATATAAGTGCTCGTGAATGTATATAAAACATCCAAGATTGATACTATAATAGCATGGAACAGTAAAAAAAATTATAGATACATTGGAGACGTACCAAGCATCCCCAAGCTTAATTCCTGCGCGTCCTCGAGTAGGTAAACGATAAAAATAGAATTTTTTATGTGGAATGCTACCTATCATATTTGTCATATAATCTTTTCTTTTGTGTCACTGATATTTGGACTTGAGTGATTCAAAGCAATAGTCTATAGTTTGACATGAAAATATATAATACTCAAGCATACCAAGAAGCAACCATGTCTTTTAAAATATCAACGCTAAAGGAAGTTTTCCCTAGCCCATTATGCTCAGTCATGGATCCATTCATGAAACACACTCAATATTAACAACACTTAATGCACAAGTACAACAATAGTACCCTCCAGTTGATGCTTTATAATAGAAGATGGAGACTCAAAATAAAGATAAAAATTGCATAAAATTAAATAGATATGTCCTTCACAAAGGGAAGCAGAGATTTGTAGAGGTGCTAGAGCTCAAGGTTTAAAATAGAGAGATAAAATTATTTTGAGAGGCATGCTTTTCCTGTCAACATCACGACCGAGAGTTCCTAACATTTTGCATGCTACACAGAAAATAAAGTTCATTTCCTTTCCATTCTTTCATAATCCATGGCTAGCCGTATCGACGGGTGCCTTCCAAACTTTCATTTTTTCCAAGGATTTATTATTATTTTGATTCATCATGGGACTCGGCATTCCTATTACCTGCCACTTTCTTGTGCAATGACAAGTGAATAAACACTCATCCTGAGAATAACCCGCCTAGCATGAAATATATTAGCCACCCCCTACCGCTTCACGAGCAGTACGAGCATACAAAATAGAAGTTTATTTTGAATGATTAGAGCTGGCACATCCAAATTTACTTGGGACGACATGTAAATACCACTTATAGGTAGATATAGTGGACCCATTTGGCACAACTTTGGGTTTAAGAAGTTGGATGTACAAGCAGTATTCCCGCTTAGTACAAATGGAGGCTAGCAAATAAATTGAGAAGCAACCAACCAGAAAACAAAAACAGTCATAAACATGCATTGAGAATAACTAACACTGAATAATGCAGCATAATAGGATATAACTTTGTTGCATAACTATTGACTTTACGTGCATGCATAGGGAATCAAAAACCTTAACACCAATATTCTTACTAAACCATAATTACTCACCAGCATCACTCACATATTGTCATCTCCATATCGGAAAACTATTGCAAGGAATCAAACTTATCATTTCCAATGATCTACATGGAAGTTTTTATTATATCCTTCTTGGATATTCATCATATTGGGACCAAATTCATATCTTGTGCAAATTACCACTAATATATAAGTGAAGCATGTGAGTGCAAATATTTCTTCAAAATATAATCACCACCGTGTTCAAAAAGATATAAATTGAGCACTAGAGCAACTGCCTAGCTCAAAATATATAAGTGAAGCACATAGAGTATTCTAATAAATTATGAATAATGTGTGTGTCGGTGCAACAAACCATTATCCTGTACACAGGCTCGAGGGCAAGTTTGTAGCATCAAGACAAGGCCAGGCAGAAGAGATAGCTCTCTGAGGAATCACATGGTGGATCAATAAGACCAATACAATCCAAAGAAGCAAGATATCACCAAGGAGAAACCTCCCTTGCCGGACAGGCGAGCATGGCCAGGTCGAGGCCACTCCAAGGACAAGTCACAAGACTTCCCCAGCAAGGCTTGCCAGGGTTCTGGCGGGCCATTTCCCCGCCAAGGCTCGACCGCTCCACCTCATGAGCCATGCAAGTCACTTATCGGTGCACTGTCGAGCCCCCAGGTGAATAAGTGGCAGCCATTCAGCACATGGTAGGCCATTTCTATGGAATATCACCCCTGATGACACCCGTCCAGCAGCGTGTCAGGTGGACAGGGCAAGAGACAGTAAAAGTAGCGCGGCAAGGCTTGCCGTGCTACTCCGTGACGTGACACTAAGTGGTGCATTTAATGCACCCTGTCCTGTCTGTAGAGTTAGGTATGATAGCAATGTTTGCTATCTAATCAGCCAACATTGATCAAGTTGCCAATGTGGTGACCCCTTGATCTGTAAAAGGAGGGCCATGGCAACCCTAGAGGGAATTCGGACCTCTGTATACTCATACGCGCGTGGCTGCTCCGTCCCAAGACCACCTTGACGGGCACGAGCGTTGCGCCTCCACCACAATCCACAAATGAATCCACCAAAGCAGGAGTAGGGTTTTACGCCTCGCGGCGGCCCGAACCTAGGTAAAAACTGCTCGTGTCATTGCCGCCGCGCTCCTCTATGCTCTGCGCTCTTTGTGCAATGTGTTCTTTCCCTTGCTGAACCACAAGGGTCCGATGGCCCCATAGGTGGCCGTGATATACAACGACATCTTTGGCACGCCAGGTAGGGGGGAAGCATTTGCGTGAATCAGAGGTCGTAAGCAGCGCGTCAATCTTCGTCGCCATCTTCTGCATCAATGGCTTCATCATCCATGGCGCCCAAGAAGAAATCTGGCGCGCCAACGCAGCACTCCACCTCGAAGGCACCCTCGCATGTTACTACTGATGCCGCAGGCACAGCGACGGTGCTGGGGAACACCGGTGTCATGGGGGGGCGTAACCGGTGCAGGCGGCGCCGTCATCGTCCCTCCCGCGGCCAACATGGGGGTGGAGCACGTCGGAGGAGGGCCACATCAACGACATCCCGACGGCTGTGTTCCGCAAGGCACAGGCGGAGAAGGGATGCAGCAGCCACACCCTCACCACGCTGGAAAACCCAGCCGCAGCAACAACGCCCGCTCTGGTACGAGCCACGATTCCCCCGCTGCCCTTGTCGCGGGTGCAGCTACGGGCACGCAGTTCCCCGGGAATAGATTGATCAAGCCACGCCACCAAACGGGGACGTCAACCCCCAAGATCATCCTCCTCCTCACCACGCCGCCATGGCGACTGGCTTGCGGTGACGGGAGCATGGTGACACTGCCACCACCAGCGCCGCCAAGAGTCGAGCGACGTCGCATTCTGCGTCATCGTCCATGCCAAGCACTGCTTCGGAAGCCATGGCGTGAGGCCAGGTCCTGCTAAGATTCCCGCCAGCTGTCAATCAGATGGATGAATGGAGAGCCACCATTCAAAGTTTGATTGGTCTTGCTGAGGAGGGAGGATCGCAGTGGGCCGGGCCGCCACGGCAACCACAAGCAACCATAGCGACCCAAGTTGATGCCCGCGTTGGAGTTGCTGCCCCGACAGTGCAGTCCCCTCCATGGCAGCCAACACAAAGGCTGCAGCCAGAGCCGCACAACCAAGAACCCAATGATGTATCAATGGCTTCGTCTGATCCTCGAGCCCGTCAAGATCAGCAACACGTCCTGGAGGACAGGCGAAGGGAAGATGGACGCGTCACCATCGAATGACACCGCGAAACCCATCATTAGTAAGAGAGGCGCGAAGGCCCCGATGTCGACGAGCGCATTCCCAGTGGGGGCGGGTACCTGCCCTTCGAGGTTGGTTGCCCCGCCTTCACTCGTGAGTTATGGCAAGTCCGTTGGCCATCTACCCACATGTTCAAGCCAGAGATATCGGAGAAGTATGGTAGGAGTGTCAGGACCCCGATCCTATGCCACACCGATCTAGCATGTAACACCTCATATCACTTTGCGGCCTCACGCACGGTATTCCCACGGGTGTCGCCTTACCAGGCCCGGGACCGTTTGCACCTTTTGGCTCACGTATATGATAGTGTTGCTAGCATCCATATGACAAAGAACCCGGGCTGACACGACTAGTCGTAAACCCAAAGTGGCACTAACTTACAAGGACAAGCATACATGACCCAACAACGAATGTGTCGGTCATCAGCGAGTGAATCCGGGCTATAGCAGCTGGGCTAGCAGGACTCCGGTAAATTGGGCTGCAGCGGGCTAACAGGACTCCGGTATACACCGCGTGACATTTCCCGAAAGGACAGACACAGGAACGAAGAAGGACACATGTCGGTCAGCCTAAGTGTTCCAGAGCAGTAGCAAGCTACCAAGGCTCAGTGGAAGCACTAGGAGACATTTCCCGGTAAGAGAGGCTACCAAGGATAAACAACTAGATAGTCAGATCCCACACATACCAAGCATTTCAATATCATACACACAGTATGCTCGATATGTGCAAATACAACATGGCATCACAACATGACTCTACAACTCAAGTATTTTATTCATTAGGCTCCGAGGAGCGAGATATTACAAACATGGGTCTCATGACCCAACATTCAGAGCATACAAGTCAAAGCACATGCGGAAGCTTAACATGTCTGAGTACAGACATCAAATGAAAAAGGCTAAGAAGCCTGACTATCTACCAGATCCTGCCGAGGGCACAAGATCGTAGCTGTGGTAACAAGCTAAACGTCGAAGCCCACGTGGAACTACTAGCGAGACTGAAGTCTCTCTGCAAAAACATAAATTAAGCAACGTGAGTACAAATGTACCCAGCAATACTTACATTAGAACTAACTACATATGCACCATTATCAACAAAGGGGTGGTGGGGTTTAACTGCAGCAAGCCAGCTTTGACTCGGTGGCTATCCTGAACTACGACTGCAAGTACCTCTTTTGAGGTGGCGCACACGAGTCCACATATTCACCATATCAATACACCACTATGGATCCGCTCCCGTAGGGTCCCTACGAGAATGCCATCCATAGCACTCACGCTTATCTTGTGTATTTTAGAGTATCTACTTTCACTTGTCTATGAACTGTACAGGCAACCCAGAAGTCCTTTACCGCGGACACGGCTATTCGAATAGATGATGTTAACCCTGCAGCGGTGTACTTCTTCACACACGCTCTCTCCACTTACCACCATGTACATGTCGTGTATCTCGGCAACCTTCAAGCGGAAGCCTGGCGAGGGAGTCGGCCACGACCTGACTAATCACGCAAGACTCTAGTCCAGGTTTATCGCCTATTCGGGTTCCATCCGCAAGGAGATCTGGCCGGGGTGTCGCTCACGGCCCCAAACGATGTGAGCAGGGTTCCCAAGCCCACCATCCGGGTGCCACTTGGTACACCGTGCCACTGCACCTAGTCTGTCCCAAGCCCACCTGTACCGGGTGCCACTTGGTAGACTAGTAGTACTACCTACAAACACCAGAAACTAGTTGCAACTCCTGGACAAAGAACAAGCTAATTAATAAGTTGAGAGGGGTCGAGTTACCGAAACCCAATGTGTGGTAGTAACTATTCATGGATCACAAACACAGAACTCAGTTCCTGAGGACGGTTTCAATGAGACAACCCACCATGTACTCCTACATGGCCTCTCACCGCTACCTTTACCAAATCGTGTTCACATACTTAGCTCACACACAGTAGGACATGTTCACACACCTCCAATTCATCCCTGATGAATCAGACCTGACTCAACTCTAAGCAATAGCAGGCATGGCAAACAAGCATGAATGAGTAGGCACATCAGGGCTCAAACGACTCCTACTCATGCTAGTGGGTTTCATCTATTTACTGTGGCAATGGCAGGTCATGCAGAGGAAAGGGGTTCAACTACCGCAGCATGTAACAGTTGAATCGTTGTTGTCCTAATGGAGTAAAAGAGAGCAGGAGCGAGAGAGTGGGATTGTATCAGAATGAACGAGGGGGTTTTGCTTGCTTGGCACTTCTGAAGATAGTATAGCTCTTCATCGGTGTCATCGAACTCATCGTCGGAACCACGTCTACTCAGAGGGGACAAATACCGGCAAACAGGGAAAGACACAATCAATGCAATGCACAATATGATGCATGATCATGACATGGCAAAAATGAGTGTATTGGCGTAATGCAACTATAAACAGGGTGGTTTGAGTCATTTTGAACCAAAGGTTCAACTTTAAACTCAAACTATGAATTCAAATAGTGCATTATCATGTTTTGATCTAAACAGCAATGTTAAGTTGTTTAAACATGCATGAAACTAGTACAGAAGGATAGATTGGATTTTTCTGATCATTTTTCATATATAAATCTTTGCATTTGGAGTTATGGATTATTTTCTATGATTTTTAGAAGTTTAAACAATTTTCTAGATTTTTCTGGTTATTTAGAATTAAATCGAATCCAGTAAATGATTTACTGCATCAGCAAGACATCATGCTGACGTCAGCTAGTCAACGGAGCAGCCCCGGTCAAACTGACCAGTGGGTCCCGCGTGTCAGTGTCACAACTTATTAACAGAGTTAATTAGTGCTAAGTGGAAAACTAACCTAAGTTAGTTAGGGCCAGGACCACATGTCAGTGACCTCAGGGGTTAATTAGCATGGTAATTAGTAGCTAATGAGGTGCTACGTCGGTGCTAACCGATGGCGGTAAACAGAGCACGGCAGAGCTGCTCGCCTGGCCGTTTCCGGCGACGAGGGCATGGGCAGGTGGGCTTTCTGCAACGGCCGAAACACGGTGCATCCAGCGGTGATCTTGGGGCGGCCAGGGGTGGTCGGTAGCGGCGGCAGCAACGAGCTCAAGCGGCGGCGGGGCTCGGCGATGTGCGCGGATGGCGCCTGGTTCGGACGCAGGTGGTGCGGCGGCTACGGCGTGCAACAGAAGAAACGGAGAGGGGGATCAGGCTCAGTGGCTCACAGCGGTCATGAAGATGCAGCCGGCGAGCTCGGGGGAGGACCGCAGTGAGCAGGGCGGCAAAGGCGATCTCGGCGTAGGGAAGTTGAAGACGGGCTCGGTGGGGATGTTGCAGCACTTCTGGCGGCGTGTGGCTCGTCCAGCAGATCGAGGGCACTGAGGCGGAGCTTCTGGACATGGACAAAGGGCGAGGAGGGCCCGGTGGCTGCGCGAATGGTGGACGGCGGCGACGGGCTCCTCTCGGTGAGCACAGAAACGAGAGGGGGAGGGGCTAGAGCGAGGGAGAAGTGAGAGGGCGCTCGGGCATCTCCAGGCGCGGGGTCGAGGACGGGGGAAAAGGAGCAGGAGGTGGAAGCAGGAGGTGGCTTCGCCTCGTGTGCGTGCGACACACCGTCGTCCTCCTTTTTTTTGAAAAATCTTGCTCACTTCATTGTTTCAGAGCAATGTTCATAGGTACACGGTTTGGGTCATGAGGACTGCCCAACCAAATATGCCTACCTATATCTAAATTACATGCGAATTTAGCGAGATTATGAGCCTCGAAATTAAAATTCCGTCGCTCAAAAACAAGAGGTAATAGCACCCCAGGTCCACAAACTTGCACCGAATGTGATGTTTTAGTCCAAAACTTGCAAAATGTGACTGAGGAGTCCACAAACTTGACACCCTATGTGATGTTTCGATCCACAGCCACTCACAGCGTGCCATGTGGCAGTCCACATGGTGGACCGGTCAGCTCTGGCAATTTTGCACAAAGGCCCCTGCTGTTCACTCTATTCAACCCGCACTACACCCACCGGAATTAAATGCAACAGCCCGTTGGACAGATCCGTTCGATCTCTCCGGCTGTCTTGTCGGGGGAGACAGTGTGGTTGCGGCGATTCTTGATGACAGTTGTCATGGCGCCGTCGTCGCCGGAGTTCGCCGGCGGGGTTGAGCCACCTGCTTCCGCTCATCTCATCTGGCCGTTCGGCGTCATCCCACCGGACTATGGTGAGCTCCTGTGCCCTCTTCCCCCTCTTCCTTGTTCTTCCGCCCGTGCTCTGTTTCCTCGTCGCCGGTGTGTCGTCGTCGGCATCAGCCTCGCCGCGTCTGTTTGTCTCACGGTGGTGTGCTTGTTGAATGCTGTTTGTTTTCTGTTACGGTAGAAAAGCTAGGGTTTTTGGGTAGTGGGTTTAGGCCGAGTAGATTAGGTTAGGTTTTAGCCTCGCAAAGTCTTGGGTTTGGCCTGACAAGTGGTTCATTCTTCCTCTTTCATATGTTAGAGTTGTTCGGTCCTCCATTCATGTGCACCGGAAGCAAATCTGACAATAGTTGATTGTGTTCATTGCCACCAAATTTAGTTGTCCAATGCCAATGTTTAGTTGTGCAATGGTGTTAATGATGCCACCAGTTGGTTGTGTTCAATGGCCAGAACTACGGTTAGCCCAAGTCTTGCTTTTTGGACATATGATTGAATTTTTTCAGTTAACTGTAGTTATCTGAATTTTGTCAGTGCACTATAGTTTTTCAGAATGTTTTCAGTACACTGTACTTATTCAGAATGTTTTCGGTGCACTGTACTTAACTGAACATCTTATTTAACTGAACGTCTGAGCTAACTAAATTTAATGTTAAGTTTATACATCATTTTGCAATGCTTACAAATTACACATCTTTGATGCAGTGTGTGATTCAGCAAATGGAAAAAGGGTGGACACTTCTTTCTTTACACTTGAACTTGAGCATGGTGGACTTTTCTGTGGCCCAATCACTAATTTGGAGTACTGGAACCCTTCAGTGGAAGTTCTCGATTATGTTGATGCCAACACATTCTCATATTCTTTCCTTGAAGAGCACCTAACTTGGTTGGGATATCCAGTGGGTGAGCACATACTTTACTGGTGCTTGCCTGACAAATAAATTGCAGATGGTTTGGTTAGAATTAAATCTGATGATGATGTGCAACACATCATCAGAGCCAGTGTTGATCATAAAGTGCTGGCTATTATGGTTGACCATGCAGATTTCATCAGCTATTTCAGGGCTGAATCCATATGCACATTGCCATCAATGCACACTGCAAGTGAAGCATCTTTCCACCAGTCAGTAATTTCTGTCAATGAAGATGAGCCATTTTTAGAGTTTCCTGCAACTGGAACAGAACCTGAAAGCTTGGTTATACAAGGTGTAGATCACAATCTGCTTACTGAAGATGCAGTAACAGTAGTTGAAGATATAGTTGTTTCTGAATCAGATTTCAGTGACAGTGATTAGGACATAGATGAGGGGGATGATGATCTATATGATGACAACATTGACTTTGATGTTGATGAAGAATCTCAGGAAGGAGAGGATGATGTGGAGGTAGATGACTATTTGCTTGATGATGAAGATCTCAATTTGCCCATTGAGGAAGCAGAGCAGTTGAGGTACAAGTATACTGCCTTCAATTCAAAGGTGGACATGGTTGCCCCTGCCTTCAAAGTTGGGATGGTCTTTGCTAATGTGAAGGAGCTTAGACTTGCTATTACAGCATATTCTGTTAAGAACAGAGTTCAGATCAAGAAGTTAAAGAATGACAAAACTAGAATAGAGGTTGTTTGTGAAAGAGGATGCCCATGGTGGCTAAAAGCTGGGAAGGACAACAGGACAGGTGGATTTGTAATCAAGGCTTACTATGGAGAGCACATTTGTCAGAAGAAATGGAAGATAAGGCAGATGACAGCTAAGTTTCTGTGCCAGTATTTCATAGATGAGTTCAGGGATGACCAGAAAATGTCACTTGGTACATTTTCAAGATAGATCACCAAGGCATTCAATGTGACCCCTAACAGATGGAAGCTAGCAAGGGCTAGAACTGCAGCCTTGAAAGAGATCTATGGAGATGAAGAACATCAGTTCAGTAGGCTATGGGACTATGGTCATGAATTAAGGAGTACAAACCCTGGCTCTACATTTCTGTTATCAACTGAGCTGAAGAAAGACCCAAAATTTCCAATGGGCAGGAAGTGTCTGAAGACACTGTATTGGCCTTATGATGCATGTAAAAGAGGTTGGTTAAAGGGGTGCAGGACTATCATTTTCATTGATGGATGTCACATGAAAACAAGGTTCAAAGGAGTTTTGCTTAGTGCTATTGGAATTGATCCAAATGACTGCATTTTCCCCATTGCAATGGGCTGGGTGGAAGTAGAATGCACATGATCCTAGGAATGGTTTCTGACAACTTTGAGAGATGATCTAAACATCACTAACACTGCTCCTTTCACAATGATGAGTGACAAGCAAAAGGGATTGATAAATGCTGTGCAGAAAGTGTGGCCAGATGCAGAGCATAGGTTTTGTGTGAGGCATATCTATCAGAATTTCAATGAGAAGCACAAGGGAGAGTTGCTGAAGCAAAACCTATGGGCCATTGCAAGATCACCCAACAAAGTGAAGTGGAGGCAGAACTGTGAGAAAATGGATGCAGATAGTTCAGCTACATTTCATTGGACTGAAAGACTTGATCCAAAGACTTGGTGTAAAGCATTTTTCAGTGAATTTCCCAAATGTGACATTTTACTGAACAATAATTCTGAAGTGTTTAACAGCTATATCCTTGAAGGCAGAGAGATGGCAGTGTTGTCAATGCTTGAATATATATTCTACAAAATCATGCAAAGGCTTGTGAGCAAACAAAGAGAGGCAATAGAAAAGTGGGCAGGGCAGAGAATATGCCCAAAGATCAAGAAGAAGTTAGACAAGAACACTGAATTTGCTGCAAATTGTCATGTTTGAGAAGCAGGCCAATAGAAATTCAGAGTTCAGTCTGGAAATTCTAGCTACTCAGTGGACCTGTGTTTGCATATCTCTGATTGCAGGAGATGGCAGTTATCTGGTGTGCCTTGTGGCCATTCCATGGCATGTTGTAGGGAAGAAAGAATTGACCCAGAGTTAATGGTTCATGACTTCTACACTGTGGAGAATTATTTGAAAGCATATGGCTACACACTGGTCCCTCTAACAGACCCTAAATACTGGGAGGTGCAGCCAGAATACAAGGTATTTCCACCAGTGTTCACCAAACAGCTGGGCAGGCCAAAGAAGAACAGGAAAAAAACACCTGAAGAGAAAATCAAACATGGTGTGAGATATTTGAACAAGAAAGGTGTTACAATGCATTGCTCCTTATGTGGCAGAGCTGACCACAATAGAAAGGGCCATTACAGATGGCAGGAAGCACTTGTTGAAGAAGGTGTAGAGCTGGTGGATGAAAATTATGATGATCCTACTTTTCTGCAGGTTTGTTTCATTTGTAACTAAATAAAGTATCACTTGTAATTGAACAATTTTTCATCTTCAACTGAATAATATGAGCTTCTGTTCTGCAGAACATATACCCCACCAGGCCAGATCCTAGGTTAGATCCTAGTGAGTCACCCACCAGCATGGTCTTCAACATGGCTACCAGGGATAGAGCTAGAAGAGCTCAACAAAGAGTTCATGGCCCATTACCAGAACAGTCTTCATTTGTTGCAGTTGCTGGTGCTGCAATACCATAGCCAAGGGTCACTACAGAGATGAACATTGCTAGATAGACAAGGGCAAGAACAACAGCTGACAGGGGAGAAGGATCTGAAGCAACTGGCAGAGGAAGAGGAAGGAAAAGGAGAGGAAGAGGAGAAGGAAATCCAGCAGCAAGGAGAGGAAGAGGAGCAAATGCTGTCCTTGGAAGAGGAGATAGTGCAAATGCAGTGCCAGGAAGAGGAGCAAATGTTGTTCTTGGAAGAGGAGCTAATGCAAATGCAGTGCCAGGAAGAGGAGCAAATGCAATGCTTGGAAGAGGAGCAAATCCAGTGCTGGGAAGAGGATCAAATGCTCATGCAGTTCCAGCAAGAGGAGGCAGAAATGTGCATGCTTGGAGAGGCAGGGGAGGAATTCCAGGTGCAGGTAGAGGTAGGGGAGGAAGAAATGCAGATGCAGCTACAGGAAGAGGATCAATCCCAGGTGAGAGGGCATGGTGGCTGATGTTTGGAGAAGATATGAGCAACAGCCTAATTCCTGATCTAAATGCTCCCCCTGATGCTTGATTTGGTGGCAGTTGGTACTGTCACATTTTTTGTTAAGGCTTGAAGCAATGTAAAACATTGAGTGGCCTTTTCTGGATGCAGAAAGGAGCATCCAGTGCCGCATTATTTGATTGCTAGCAGTGGCATTAAGTGCCCTTTTTGTAACTAAAAACTATGATGTCAAACATGTGGCATTACTGTCAGTTACCTAAGTTCAGTTAACTACTGTCACAAAATTCAGTTAAGTGGTGTGAGTTAGCAATATTCAGTTAAGTGTTGTGAGTTAGCAATGGTCAATGAAGTTAAAGAAAAATAACTTACTTATTCGGCCTACATTCAACTGCATTATTTGGCCTACATTCAACTTAATTTTGTGTAAAAAAAATGTTCGGCCTGGGTCTCGAACCCAGGACCGTGGGTTTGGTAAGCTAGAAGCAATGCCGGTAGAGTAGTTGTCGTGGTTTGGTGTATTTGCTGCCATTGTTGTAGTAATGCGGCAACCGGCCGTGATTCAGTTTTTCGACGGGCCGACGATTCAGTTTTCACACATGTCTTAAATACGGCAACCCACCGCTCTCGTCGCCCACTACCCACTCTCCACTCCCCTCGTCTCCTCGGTGCTTGCGCTACCCACCTCCATCTAATCGCCACCAAATAAACCCTCGCCGGAGGTCGAATCCGCCGCCAACGCCATGGACGGTAGCCTCGGCTGGCAGAGGGCCGTTGAAGATCTGGCCGGCAATGACCAGGCGGCGCGGGCGGAGCTGCCGGAGATCGCGCGCTGGTTCTCGAGCATCCAAATGATGAGGAACCACGCGCGCGGCCTCGTCAAGGTAATGACAGACGACGAGAAGCGTCGCGCCATGCCCAGCGGCAATCACCGCGTCGTCGGCGTCCATCCGGCGAAGATCCTGCAGTTCGCCATGGGGGAGATGCGGTCTAATGATCCGGACCAGCGCGCGCGCTGGTGGATGTATCACTCCGCCAAGGCGCCGCCGCCGCAGCAGGACGATCCCAACCGTGTCGCCTCCAGGGCGGAGCGCATGCGCGAGGTCGTCCTTGCCGTCCTCGCACCAATCAATAGGGCGTAGTGGGACATGTTTCAGCCTGACCTCCTACTTCCCAACAACGTCTCTGATGCGGATTCATCGTCGGACTCCGAGTACGACCACCTCACCTCCGACGCGGACTTTGGCTATGACCCGGAGACCGAGTCGTCTCATGAGTGGGAGGTGGATGTCATTGTGCTCTCTGACGACAAGCCGGATGAGGTGCAGATGGCACCACGGGCTATGACCATCCCAATCGACGTGGACGCGTTGCCGGATGTGCCTGACGGCATCGTCGTCAAGCAAGAGGAGGCGGACGAGGCGGACAAGGTGCCTGCGGAGGAAGAAGTGCATCTCAGGAAGGGGAAGAAGAAAGCAAGCAACAAGAGAGCTGCAGATGGGGAGGTGCGCCGCTCGGAGAGGTTGAAGATGTTGAAGGACAAGTGAAGATGAAGCCTTGAAGCCTTGAAGGATTAGGTATGCTGATATAGTAGAGCGGCATATAAGTTAAGTATTTTGGCATTGTTGTTTAGGTATGCTCTTATATGTAGAGCATATAAGTTATTTTGTGATGTTATGCTCAGTGAACTATGATGTTGAACTATGATGCTATGATCAGTGAACTATGATGCTAAACTATGCTATGAATGTTGAATGTTGCTGATTAGGTGTTCAAATATCCAATGTTGTACTTAGTTAGTTATATTTGTTGTAGTGTTTCAATGTCTGCATGTACCAACTCTTTCCAAAAATAGAAGGGACCTATCTGAATGTCATAGGGTCAATATGGTACACTCAAAAATTCTGTAAAAGTTTAGTTAACTGTCATAATTCACTTAACTCTGAACAAATTCAGTTAACTGACAAAGTTTAGTTAACTGTGAAAAAATTGTTGTCAGTTAACTCTAAACAAATACAATTAACTGACAAAGTTCAGTTAACTGACAGTTAACTAGTTTAATTTGAACAAATAAGTTAACTAGTTCAATTTGAACAAATCAGTCAAAAATTCAGTTAACTGTCAAAAACTAAGTTAACTGAAAAAGTTAACTATCAAAAACTTAGTGAACTCACTAAATCTATATTAAGACAATTCAAAAATTAACTCAAATTACTTAAATTGAGGAAGCATATTTCAGTACACAAATTAGTCAAATTACTTAATACAAATAAGTCTGGAATTCCAAGTGCAAAGTCATACTTGAGCTTCTGCTAAGCAAGGTCATACTGGAACTGGTACTAATGCTTACATTACACCATCATTCAAATTCTTCAAGCATCTCTTTCAGCTTCCTTATCTTGCCCTTGGTGTCTTCCTTATGTTTGAAAAGATCACCAATCATGTACTCTAACTTCTTCTTCTCTTGCTTCAGCACATTCCTCTCCAGCACCAGGTTGTCCCTCTCTTGCACCAGATTGTCCCTCTCTTCCATGATGTTGTCCCTCTCCTGCTTCATTAGGTCCCTCTCTTTCTCTGCCTTGGCCCTGACAACTTGATGAATGGTTGTGAATGATTTGTCAGAAATCTTCTTCTTATCAAGATCTTCCTTCATGTCAGCCAGAGCAAGTTGTGTGTTGCCTAGCTGGGCCAGAGCTTGCTCCTTCTCAGCCACCATTTGAGCAAAATCAACCTTAAAAAACCTCAAGTATCTTTCCATCTTTTCCTTCTCTCTCACAACCCTAACATTCTCTTCAGCATGAACAACATTGTCCTTCAGCCTAAGCTTGTTCTCATCTTCATACATGCCCCAGATCCTAGCTAGGCTCATCTTCAAAGGGGCAGGCCACTCAGGATCAACCCACCCCAGATAGCTGCATTTAGGTATGTTCTACAAATTTGCAACAAAAGAAAAATTCAGTACAATGAAGATAGTAGTTAAATACTAGCTGAACTACACTACAAATGTTTAGTTTACATGAACAAAAGAAAGTTCACTTGAGCAATATTTGTTAACTGACAGATCTCCACAATTTCAGACTTGCAAACATTGAGATTCAGTAAACTGACAAATAACAACATTCAGTTAACTGATAGAAGCAACTTAAACACTGAAACTAACTATCAAAAATAGAAAACATACACACTTAATCTAACTGTCAGAACTGTCAAACTTAACTGAACACTGAATCAAGCAAAATTAGCAACTAACCTGCTGTGCACAGGCTAAGAATCTCCTCCCACTATCCACTGAATCGAATGCCACCAGCTTCTGACACACATATTGATGCTCACATCTTGAACTCAGATCTGTGGCCAGGCCGCTCCATTCCAAGCACAAGATGGTGGCAGGTAGCTAAAACACAACAAAATCAGCTTCATTTGCTAACTAACAATGCACACCCAAAGAAACCCTAACCGTACTAGAGCGTGAGATCTAACCTGCACTTTGCTGCTGACTGACTCAGCATCAGACGAACTGCCAGAATCGCTCCAGGAAACCATGGTGACGAGCTGTGCAAATATTCAAGGTTCAAAGGAGGTGGTGGGGGAGGGGCCTGGCTGCCGGCGACAGAGGGAGAGGGAGAGCGAGAGGAAGAGGGAGAGCGAGAGGAAGAGGGAGAGCGAGAGGATGGAGAATGGGGAACAAGGGAGGAGAAAGGGGGACACCAACGGTAGGTGTGGGGTGGGGGAACAGAACAGCAACGATAGGTGGGGTGTCAAACGGGACCAGCAACTGTAAGAACTGCGGGTTTAATAGAGTGAACGGCAAGGGCCTTTGTGCAAAATTGCCAGAGCTGACCGGTCCACCCTATGGACTGCCACATGGCACGCTGTGAGTGGCTGTGGACCAAAACATCACATAGGGTGTCAAGTTTGTGGACTCCTCAGTCACATTTTGCAAGTTTTGGACTAAAACATCACATTCGGTGCAAGTTTGTGGACCTAGGGTGCTATTACCTCCAAAAACAAACGAGCAAGAAGAGAAACTAGCTTTGCAGTCTATTATTTCATGTATGACAGCCACATTGGGACCTCTCATCCCTTCGTTGATATCTTGCACCACACCTTGACAATCTGAGGCTACCATCATATTCTGCTCGTACAGGTCCTCCGCCAATGATAGAGCCTCCCGACAAGCGTATGTCTCTAGTATCATAGGGTCTCTGACTCCTCGAAAGACAACTGATGATGAGCCAAGAAAAATGCCATTCGAATCTCGACAGACTGCAGCCGCTACTCCCACTCTTCTGTTCCTTGCTAAAGCACCATCCACATTGATCTTGACAACACCATCCGGAGGTGGGATCCATCGGCGTTGCTGACCTGATACAACAGTTACCTGCACTCTTGGTTTACAAGTGGGAATCTGTTGTAGCTCCTGAAGATAAGAGTCTACAAAGGATATTGTTTGGTGTGGATTTTGGAATAAGGATTCATAAATTGCCTTGCGTCTTGCATACCACAAAGCCCACAGAGTGACGACCAATCTCGTGAAACTCTCATGGTCCAGTGCCTCGTGAAGTTCAAACAGCCAATTTTTTGCACTTGGCTCCACGTTTTCCGTCATCTTTGTGACAAGAGTTTCCTCCATCAAAGCCCATATACATCTCGACATAGTGCATGACAATAGAGCATGTCTCCACAAATCTTCGCATCCACACAGCGGACAGACACTTTGGGTTGCCATATTCCGTCTATGTAAAACGTCTGTAGTTGGTATGGAGTGTCGTGCGAGACGCCACAAGAACACTCGGACCTTTGATGGGACTTTCAGCTGCCACAAACAGGTCCAAGCTTCCTCTTCTCTAGAGTTGGATGACGAGCTACCCCTTCCGTCTAGCCAAGCTTCCCTTTGCACTTTTGTTTTGACTACAAGCCTGTAAGCCGAACTTACGGAAAACTTGCCCTTCCTGTCCGGGTTCCAAGCCCAGAAGTCATCCGTGTTGCGGGTGCATACTGGTATCTTCAGAATTGCTTCAGCATCAAAAGGTAAGAAAACTGAACGCACCAAAGGTTCATTCCATGAAGCAGTGGCTGGAGACAGAAGATCGGACACCCTCCTGGGAGGTGCCGCCACAAGTGATACAATCGGTTTTGGGGCTGTTTCTTTGGGAATCCAGTTGTCCTCCCAAATGCGTGTAGTTGTGCCATTCCCAATCCTTCTAATAATTCCCTGTTGCAGCACATCTCGCCCCTCTAGGATAGCACGCCATATTTGAGATGGCCGAGACCCAAGCACGCCATATTTGAGACCGTCGTCCTCCTGGCAAAGGAAGGAGACGACTGGCGCCCGGGCTGTGGTGGACTGGGCCAGTTGCTGCAGTGGGTAAGGCCCAGGTAGGTTCTCCCTCTCTTCTCCTCTGTTTTAATTTTTGTTCTGTTTTCCTTTATTATTCATTTTTCCACTGTTTTTAAAATCCAACAAATGTAAAAACAGTGACAACATTCCTCTGAACATTTTTATATTGCACAATGGGATTATCCAAAGGCACATAAATTATTCCAGAGGTATCTGAAATTATATTCCATATATTAAGAATATAAAACCAAATCCAAATACAATATTGATTTAAATTCAATGCCCACAATAATTCCTTAAAAATGTTCATTATTTTTGGTTTAGATCAACGCCCTTGCCAAAAATACCGAATATCAATAAAGATCATTTTGGTTTCATTGAATGCAAATTTTAGTTGAACCTAGTTTGATTGAAGTGATGCTAGGGTTTGAACATCCCCATTTCAAGATTAAATGAAATTTAAAATGATGCAATGCCACTAATTACAAGCAAAATTCTAGGGCTGTGACAACTCACCCCCACTAAACAAGAATCTCGTCCCAAGATTCAAGACGTGAGGTAAGAAGGCAGAGGGGACATAAAACTACACAATCTTCATGATCCAACTGCCCTTCTCAAGAACGTTGATTCATTGCATCATATTGATCTTGATGTCTTTGCTTTTGGGATCTTCATCCAACACGATGACGACAGAAGAAACTCTATAGGAATCGATCTTCTTAAAGATCGAGCAACTCACGACAAAGATCGAGCAACTCACGATCAACTCACGAAATGAAATGTTGAACATCTCTAGAGCTAAGACACGAAACATACATCCAGAGGGATGGAGCGAAACAGAGAACGAAGATTCAAGTTGATAAGCACAATTCCACGCTGAAAAAGATGGTGCATGGTTTCAAGATAACGAGGAGTTATCTGCCATGATTCCATAATGGCACCTTAGGGAAGGTGACTTGCAGAAATATTCCCTTAAGTGGCAAAATGAATTACTTTTGATGCAGAGCTCATTGAAACTCTTATACCAACCTAAGGCAAATCACAACAATTTTTTGGCAGAGTAAGAAGGGATGGCATACCCAGACTAGAATGGATGATGTGGACTACCTTGTTGAAGACAATGCAAGGGATGATTTTGCTTGCGCGTGCTCTCAAGAACTTGAGCATTTCCATATTCATCAAGGTTCTACCAACATCCGTGTCAAGGATCCTGGCAACACAACATACTACCATGATGAATAGCGATGGACGATGCAGATGCAAAGGAAGACAACACTTTCTCATATTTCACCTTAGCGAGGCCAAGGGAACGAAATCTGGATGATCGACCGAGAAACATTTAGCACTCCGCTTCTAATGTTCCCCTTGATGTGCTAGCGTAACCCATTTATAGATATGGTTTGGTATCTAGAACATCAAGTAAAAGGTCGGACTTCGGGAGCACAGGAATCCATAAGTAATAACTACGGAAGTAAATCATGTGAGATCCTTTTGGGGAGGTGGCCAACTTCCTCAATCAAGATACTACAATAATAGGTCTTCTGGCCGGTGCGCTGGCCACGACATCCACTTTACCAGGTTACAGAGATACCAATATTATAGTTCTTGGGAAACGTTCCAACCATCATATCTACCCGAGATTCAGATCTGGTTGGTGTCAGGATATTCCAGACTCATCAAGTCTAGAAGAAAAATGGAAGTTCGCAACACAAATCGATGAGATGATGTTGCGAGATTCTCGGGAAATGGACTGGGATAGTAAGCTCCAAAACATGAGCTGGTTCTGCTACACACATGTGGACACACTGTCCCAGACAAGCATGACCACGTAGTAGTCTTATAATAAAACACTACTGAGTTCAGGTGGGAACCATCATCAAGGATAACGAAGTCCTTGATTAAGCCCAGGTTAGCTCTGAAAAGGAACTCCTTCTCCTGGAACAAATCAGTCAGTGGCTTGGTGTGTTAGGGATACATATAGAGTGAAGGTTACAAGTCTTCAAACCACAGAATACTTTGCACGTATGCATGACTGATTTGGAATGATTCCAAAGGAAGCAACATTGACTTTCTCGAATTCACGGCGGGAACTTGCATCAAGTGCACATGAACTGGAGGAGGTCACCTCTTACATCCGAACATATGCTTCATGAGCTAACATGAAGAAATGCTTATAGAAGTTTCCAGTACTAGTTGGATGTTCAACACGAATTATAGAGGAGACACGATGCTGCTGATGAGCTCAACCACAAGTCATCGAGATTTCCATGTAAATGGAATTCCATAATTATGTGAACAAGGTGATAGCATTGGTCAGACCAAAGGATATAATGGTGTATGCCCGAGTAATCAACCACGAGTAAGACAACATTTCGAACATCGTTGGTTGTGATTTGATTTGAGGATAACCCATACTCAAATCAAAGTTTTGGCAAGACAATAGATCCAATAATTGATCACGAGGTTCAATCAAGGAAGATATCATCTATCTTCAACACACACACACACACACACACACAAGATATCCCTTAAAATGAACTAAGTTGGACAAGCTTTCATCTTCCAACTCTCCAAGTTGTTGTTTAGCCTAACCAACTCGCTCGGGGTATCCGACACAGATTCTTGGATAAAGGGTGGTTTACAAGAAAACCAACTTGATCACGAGGTCAACATAGCGGTCAGGTAACAACCTGGTGATACTACCGAGAAGATATTCGGAAAATCAAGAACCACCGACATGTTACTAAGCTCGAGAACAATCTTGCTTTTCAGGGCAAGACGATGTGATCAAAGGAGCGAGGGATTGACACAATCCTAACTCATTGATCGGAGAGTGCACCAGAAATAAGGACTAGGTAGCACGATTAGCCTTAGGGTGATGATTCAATAATCAACACGCTAAGAATGAGGTTATTGTCCTTTAACTACCAAGCAACAAGGTTGCCAGGAGTATTGATTTCACACATCATAGTTCACCTGTCGGCATTCCGGTTGCAACAACACGGGAACCGAGAAATGAAAATGATGGCGAGAAGTATCACTGCGTCGAGAATTCATAAGAGGTGGTGCAATTTTCATGACACTCTTGACATAAAGATGGTAACACTCCAAGGTACAGCAGAGCAAAAGCTGGATTGGCATTTTGATCCATGGAATACAATTGCTTTGACCCAATCCTAGATATGGATGAGGTACTGGAGTTTGTTTCTCCTAGTCATTCCAGAATAGAATGGCTTGACGGACCACAAGAGTAATAGGCATCGATGAACGAATGCACGCATACTCTTGACTATCAATTGATAGACAAGGGTCAGAAGACGACTAAGGGGGGCAACTCAAAAGAACATTCGATTTTTTGAGTTGTGAACGCATGGATTAGAATGTTGAACGGGTTCAACATATTTCTTCCGGACAATCCATGCAGAGAGGTAGGTTTGGCAGAATCGTAATATAGAAGGGGAACTCATCAGGAGCACTCTTGATGTGATCTTTTGGTTCCTAAACTTCTGCCATATTGGTTCATGGTATTGGAAGAAGGAAATACCACGGACCTCGAGGGTAATCGCAAAGGTTACTAATATCTTAAAGGAACTAGCAAAAACTATCAACATGAATGAGTAGAGTGAATCTTGGGTTCAAGAACCCAGGAATAGAATGCCTACTAACTAAATGACATCACAGGATGCTTTCGAGGATGATGGCCAGAATTATCACACTGGGGATATAAAGCATTGCTAGATTAGTGGGTGGTTCTCTAGGATGCCTAGGGTCATAATAATAGCTCCAACATATACGTCGAGGCAACAGAGTACCTCAACTCACTGGTTAGCGTGGTTAATCTGGCCCAAAGGAACATCGAGAACGGGAGGAAGGGATTTGAAAATGCATCAGACTAGTAAGAAACCTGGGATGACTCGGATAGCATAACGGCTGTAAATGCTCAAAAGAGATTCTGTGACATCACGCAAATGGTGGCATAACCACTCAACATCACAATATCAAGGTTCCGAGTTCAACTGTCAACACATGGAAGTAGTAGGAACTGAATTGAGGCTTGAAACCATCAATCCTATAAGTCTACGGATTAGTAACACGTGATCCTGATAGAAAGAAGAGGAAGCCTAGTTCCTTAACCCCGTAGGAAAGATAAGATGACTCGGATCAGAAGGGCATAAGGTATAAGGAGTAAAAAGAGCCTTACGTTCCCATCCATAATCAATTCCCTTATATAACTAAAGAATTTCTAGACTCAACTTCGACTAGTTTGGCTTGGTAATCCTACAGGCAGTCAAGCTCTGATACCAAAGCTGTCAGGACCCCGATCCTATGCCACACCGATCTAGCATGTAACACCTCATATCACTTTGTGGCCTCACGCACGGTATTCCCACGGGTGTCGCCTTACCAGGCCCTGGACTGTTTGCGCCTTTTGGCTCATGTATATGATAGTGTCGCTAGCATCCATATGACAAAGAACCCGGGCTGACACGACTAGTCGTAAACCGAAAGTGGCACTAACTTATAGGGACAGGCATACATGACCCAGCGACGAACGTGTCGGTCATCAGCGAGTGAATCCGGGCTGTAGCAGCTGGGCTAGTAGGACTCCGATAAACTGGGCTGTAGCGGCCTAACAGGACTCCGGTATACACCGCATGACATTTTCCCGAAGGGACAGACACAGTAACGAAGAAGGACACATGCCGTTCAGCCTAAGTGTTCCGGAGCAGTAGCAAGCTACCAAGGCTCAGTGGAAGCACTAGGAGACATTTCCTGGTAAGAGAGGCTACCAAGGATAAACAGATAGTCAGATCCCACACATACAAAGCATTTCAATATCCTACACACAATATGCTCGATATGTGCAAATACAACATGGCATCACAACATGACTCTACAACTCAAGTATTTTATTCATTAGGCTCCGAGGAGCGAGATATTACAAACATGGGTCTCATGGCCCAACATTCAGAGCATACAAGTCAAAGCACATGCGGAAGCTTAACATGTCTGAGTACAGACATCAAATGAAAAAGGCTGATAAGCCTGACTATCTACCAGATCCTGCCGACGGCACAAGATCGTAGCTGTGGTAACAAGCTAAATGTCGAAGCCCACGTGGAACTACTAGCGAGACTGAAGTCTCTCTGCAAAAACATAAATTAAGCAACATGAGTACAAATGTACCCAGCAAGACTTACATCAGAACTAACTACATATGCACCATTATCAACAAAGGGGTGGTGAGGTTTAACTGCAGCAAGTCAGCTTTGACTCGGTGGCTATCCTGATGTACGACTGCAAGTAACTCTTTTGAGGTGGCACACACGAGTCCACATATTCACCATATCAATACACCACTATGGATCCGCTCCCGTCTCCCTACGAGAACGCCATCCATAGCACTCACGCTTATCTTGTGTATTTTAGAGTATCCACTTTCACTTGTCTATGAACTATACAGGCAACCCAGAAGTCCTTTACCACGGACACGGCTATTCGAATAGATGATGTTAACCCTGTAGGGGTGTACTTCTTCACACACGCTCTCGCCGCTTACCACCATGTACACGTCGTGTATTTCGGCAACCTTCAAGCGGAAGCCTGGCGAGGGAGTCGACCACGACCTGACTAATCACGCATGACTCTAGTCCAGGTTTATTGCCTATTCGGGTTCCATCCGCAAGGAGATCCGGCCAGGGTGTCGCTCACGGCCCCAAACGATGTGAGCAGGGTTCCCAAGCCCACCATCCGGGTGCCACTTGGTACACCGTGCCACTGCACCTAGTCTATCCCAAGCCCACCTGTACCGGGTGCCACTTGGTAGACTACTAGTACTACCTACAAACACCAGAAACTAGTTGCAACTCCTGGACAGAGAACAAGCCGATTAATAAGTCGAGAGGGGTCGAGTTACCTGAACCCAATGTGTGGTAGTAACTGTTCATGGATCACAAACACAGAACTCAGTTCCTGAGGACGGTTTCAATGAGACAACCCACCATGTACTCCTACGTGGCCTCTCACCGCTACCTTTACCAAATCGTGTTCACATACTTAGCTCACACACAGTAGGACATGTTCACACACCTCCAATTCATCCCCGATGAATCAGACCTGACTCAACTCTAAGTAGTAGCAGGCATGACAAACAAGCATGAATGAGTAGAAACATCAGGGCTCAAACAACTCCTACTCATGCTAGTGGGATTCATCTATTTACTGTGGTAATGACAGGTCATGCAAAGGAAAGGGGTTCAACTACCACAGCATGTAACAGTTGAATCGTTGTTGTCCTAATGGAGTAAAAGAGAGCAGGAGCGAGAGAGTGGGATAGTATCGGAATGAACAAGGGGTTTTTGCTTGCCTGGCACTTCTGAAGATAGTATAGCTCTTCATCGGTGTCATCGAACTCATCGTCGGAACCACGTCTACTCAGAGGGGAAAAATACCGGCAAACAGGGAAAGACACAATCAATGCAATGCACAATATGATGCATGATCATGACATGGCAAAAATGAGTGTATTGGCATAATGCAACTATAACCAGGGTGGTTTGAGTCATTTTGAACCAAAGGTTCAACTTTAAACTCAAACTATGAATTCAAATAGTGCATTATGATGTTTTTTTATCTAAACAGCAATGTTAAGTTGTTTAGACATGCATGAAACTAGTACAGAAGGATAGATTGGATTTTTCTGATCATTTTTCATATATTAATCTGTGCATTTGGAGTTATGGATTATTTTCTATGATTTTTAGAAGTTTAAACAATTTTCTGGATTTTTCTGGTTATTTAGAATTAAATCGAATCCAGTAAATGATTTACTGCATCAGCAAGACATCATGCTGACGTCAGCTTGTCAACGGAGCAGCCCTGGTCAAACTGACCAGTGGGTCCCGCGTGTCAGTGTCACAACTTATTAACAGAGTTAGTTAGTGCTAAGTGGAAAACTAATCTAAGTTAATTAGGTCCAGGCCCACATGTCAGTGACCTCAGGGGTTAATTAGCATGGTAATTAGGCGCTAATGAGGTGCCACGTCGGCGCTAACCGACGGTGGTGAACAGAGCACGACAGAGCTGCTCGTCTGGCTGTTTCCGGCGACGAGGGCACGGGCAGGTGGGCTTTCTGCAACGGCCAAAACGCGGCGCATCCAGCAGTGATCTCGGGGCGGCCAGGGGTGGTCAGTAGCGGCGGCAGCAACGAGCTCAAGCGGTAGCGGGGCTCGGCGATGTGCGCGGGTGGCGCCTGGTTCGGACGCAGGTGGTGCGGCGGCTATGGCGTGCAATAGAAGGATCGGAGAGGGGGGCCAGGCTCAGTGGCTCACAGCGGTCATGAAGATGCAGCCGATCGAGGGCGGCAGAGGCGATCTCGGTGTAGGGAGGTTGAAGACGGGCTCGGTGGGGACGTTGCAGCGCTTCTGGCAGCGTGTGGCTCGTCCAGCAGATCGATGGCGCCGAGGCGGAGGTTCTGGACATGGACAGAGGGCGAGGAGGGCCCGGTGGCTACGCGAATGGTGGACGGCGGCGACGGGCTCCTCTCGGTGAGCACAGAAACGAGAGGGGGAGGGGATAGAGCGAGGGAGAAGTGAGAGGGCGCTCAGGCATCTCCAGGCACGGGGTCGAGGACGGGGGAAAAGGAGCAGGAGGTGGAAGCAGGAGGTGGCTTCGCCTCCTGTGCGTGCGACACACCGTCGTCCTCCTGGCAAAGGAAGGAGACGACTGGCGCCTGGGCTGTGGTGGACTAGGCCAGTTGCTGCAGTGGGTAAGGCCCAGGTAGGCTCCCCCTCTCTTCTGCTCTGTTTTAATTTTTGTTCTGTTTTCCTTTATTATTCATTTTGCCACTGTTTTTAAATTCCAACAAATATAAAAATAGTTACAACATTCCTGTGAATATTTTTATATTGCACAATGGGATTATACAAAGGCACATAAATTATTCCAGAGGTATCTGAAACTATATTCCATATATTAAGAATATAAAACAAAATCCAAATACAATATTGATTTAAATTCAATGCCCAAAATAATTCCTTAAAAATGTTCATTATTTTTGGTTTAGATCAAAGCCCTTGCCAAAAATATCGAGTATCAATAAAGATCATTTTGGTTTCATTGAATGCAAATTTTAGTTGAATCTAGTTTGATTCAAGTGATGCTAGGGTTTGAACATCCCCATTTCAAGACTAAATGAAATTGAAAATGATGCAATGCCACTAATTACAAGCAGAATTCTAGGGCTATGACAAGGAGATTGAACCCGGCATAGTTCTTGGGCATCTACACCATCGCTGTTCAAGCTGTTGGAGGAAGAGATGAGAAGGTGTTCGCCAACTACTTCCTTTGGCACTCAAACCAAATTTGTGGTCGTGGCTGATGCACCTGCTAGAGAACTCCATCTCGACCTGGGTTGACCTGTGCAACGATTTTGTTGGCGCCTTCACAGGTGGCCACCCAGAGCCAGGGCAGCCCGGCGACTTGCAGCTCCTCCTGCAAAAAGAAGGGGAGAGTTTGCGGAAGTATATGTAGAGGTTCAGCCAGGTGCACGGAGACATTCCAGATATCCACCCGGCAGCTGTGATTGTCGCGTTCCAGACCAACGTGCGCAACCGCAGGATGCGTTCCAAGATGAACGTCCGGTTGCCCAAGACTGTGAATGAGTTTTACACCTTGGCGGATAAGTGCCGAATGGCAGAAGGGAGGCGACTCCTTGGAGAAGAGGATGGAGTCAACATTGATTCAGAGGAAGATGACGACGACGCCAGCCAGAAGAAGAAGAAGAAGAGTAAGAAACAGAAAAAGAAGCGCAAGGAGAAAGGAGTGCTGGCCATCGAAGGATCTAGCGCCCCTAGTACCAGCAACGTGGCCAAGGCCGAGGTCCCCGGCAAGGAAGTTGACACGTGCATTAATTGTCGGGACGCTGCAGCGTCTGAAAAGGCTGGGAAGGCTTTCGGGCCGTATTGCAAGATCCATTGGACCAAGGGCCATGATCTCCAAGAATGTCATCAAGTTGAGCAGCTCGTCAAGAAGCAGAAAGCTGAGTACGAGAAGCGTGATAAGGAGAAAGGCCAAGAGGATGTTGGTGGGAAGGGCCAAGGCGGCCGAGGAGGCCACCCCGGCAAGGTCCCCCAGCAGCAAGGGAAACCAGCCAAAGGCCGTGAGAAGAAGGAATGTGATGATGAGAGTGATGAAGGGGATGAAGAGGAAACCAGTGAGCAAGAGTTCCAGAAGGCCACAGAGGCCCTATGCATTGATGGAGACACGTCTCTGCACTCCTCCCACTGCCAGCTTAAACAGTGGGCATGTGAGGTCAGTGCCATAGAGCCAGCAGTGGACTCCCGAAAACCGCTCAGATGGTCCCACACGCCCATCATCTTTGTCGAGGAGGATCACCCTGATCGCACCACTGCGGTTGGGTGTTTGCCATTGTTGGTCTCACCAACGATTCACAACCTCAAGGTCACAAAGATCTTGGTTGACAGTGGGGCTGGTTTGAATCTGATTTCCCCCAAGGTGCTCAACAAGCTTCAGATAGTAGATGAAGGGCTCAAGGTTCATCTCCAAATCCGTCGAGCGCGCCCTACCATTCTTCAAGGTTTTGAAGAAGGCAGGGCCCATGAAGTGGACCCCGGAGACAGAAGCAGCGCTGCAAGATTTTAAGACTTAACTCTCCCGTGTTCCCACCCTGGTTACTCCTAAACCACAAGAGTCGTTGATGTTGTATCTAGCAGCAACCTATCAAGTGCTCAGTGTAGCCCTGGTGGCACATCGGAAAGTGGAAGAAAGAGAAGCTGCAGCTACTGCCCTTTCCAGAGAAGGAGGTGAACTGGTCACGGCAGGATCGAGCATAGATCAAGAGAAAGAGGAGCAGAAAAAGCAGAGGCGGCCCAAGGGCTGCGGCAAGGAAGAAGGTGGTGCAGCGGCCAGTATACTTTATCAGCTCCCTACTACAGGGGGCTAGGTCAAGGTACACTGGCGTGCAAAAGTTGACCTTTGGCCTCGTCATGGCCTCAAGAAAACTGCGCCACTACTTCCAAGCCCACAAGGTCACGATTGTTACCAGCCTCCCCTTGCAATGTATATTGAGGAACCTGGAGGCCACTGGCAGGATAGCAGAATGGTCTTTGGGGTTATCAAGCTTTGGTTCGAAGTTTGAAAGCACATCAACTATCCAGAGATGAGCACTGGCAGAGTTTATTGCAGAATGGATGCCAACTCCAGATGAAGAGACGCCAGAGATAGTTATCCCCGGCAAGGAAGCACCCCAAGAGTGGATCATGTACTTTTATGGTGCCTTCTCCCTACAAGGTGCAGGAGCTGGCGTGCTTCTTGGCGGTCCCACTGGGGAACACCTCAAGTATGTGGTTCAAATGCATTTCCCTCGGGAAAAGGCTACCAACAATACTGCAGAATATGAAGGACTCCTTGCCAGGCTCAGGATCACAACAGAGCTAGGAATCAAGAAGTTGATCATCCGTGGAGATTCATAGCTGGTAGTGAGGCAAGTCAACAAAGATTATCCAAGCACATTGATGGAGGCATATGTTGAGGAAGCGAGGAAGTTGGAGGAGCGCTTTGACAGGTTACAAACAGAGCACGTGCCATGTGCGGAAAACAACATCACTGACTGAGGGAGTCCTGGATTAGGGGGTATCCGGACAGCCGAACTGTGTACAATGTCCGGACTATTGAAGCGTGAAGATACAACACTCAAGACTTCAGCCCGTGTCCGGATGGGACTCTCCTTTGCGTGGAAGGCAAGCTTGGCGATCCGGATATTATGTTTCCTTCCTTGTAACCGACTCCATGTAAACCCTAGCCCTCTCCGGTGTCTATATAAACTGGAGAGGTTGGTCCTTAGAAGGCCGATCACAATTACAATCATACCATCATAGGCTAGCTCTTAGGGTTTAGCCTCTACGATCTCGTGGTAGATCTACTCTTGTACTACCCATATCATCAATATTAATCAAGCAGGAAGTAGGGTTTTACCTCCATCAAGAGGGCCCGAACCTGGGTAAACATCTGTGTCCCTTGCTTCCTGTTACCATCAGCCTTGACGCACAGATCGGGACCCCCTACCCGAGATCCGCCGGTTTTGACACTGACATTGGTGCTTTCATTGAGAGTTCCTATGTGTCGTCGCTGTCGGGCTCGATGGCTCCTTCAATCATCATCAACGACGCTGTCCAGGGCGAGACCTTCCTCCCCGGATAGATCTTCGTGTTCGGCGGCTTCGCACTGCAGGCCAATTCGCTTGGCCACCTGGAGTAGATTGATAGCTATGCCCCCGGCCACCAGGTTAGGTTCGGAAACTTGAACTACACAGCGGATATTCGCAGAGACTTGATCTTCGACGGATTCGGGCCAGCACCAGGAGCGCCGAACAGGCACGATGAGCACGGCTTAGACCTGCTGTCAGACGATGCTCGGGATATCACCCTAGCAGAAGCCCCGGATCTAAATCCAGGGCAGGTTGTGTTGCCTAAGGACGGAGGGCTGGACCCCGCCCCGCAGGCCGTACCTTCATCGGCGATGGAGCCGAACACAAGCCTCACTTCTGAGGGAGCCTGTGACTCCGAACCCCCGAATTCATATCCGGTTGTAGGTTCCAGTCCGTGTGTCCCTGAGCCCGCCGAACCTGGTTGGGCTCCGATGATCGAGTTCACCACGGTGGATGTCTTTTAGCACTTGCCCTTTGGCAACATGCTGAACTTATTGAAGTCTCTCTATTTGTCAGGAGACTCTGGGCCGAACTATGTCCAGCTTGAGTGGGAAGCGGACGACGACATAATCCGTTGCCCACCCACCACCCACTTCATTGCCACGATCGATGATTTAACCGACGTGCTTGACTTTGATTCCGAAGACATCGACTGTATGGACGACAATGCAGGAGAATTACAAGAGCCACCGCTCACAGGGCGGTGGACGGCCACCTCCTCATATGATATATATATGGTGGACACTCCAAAGGAAACTAATGGCGACGAGGCAACGGAGGATAACCCCTCGGGAATAAAAGCAATGCATGGGCGTCGTCGGCGCCGCTCCAAGCCCCGCCATAGCAATACCGGCCCCGGAGACGAAAATAATCCGGATGGCGCCGAAGAAGAATATGACCTTGACCAGCCCGCCTTCGAGCAGGCCGAACAGGAAGATGAGCAGGTCAGCCCAGAAGAACAGGCGACGGATGGATACCCAGAGGAGGACAACTACATGCCCCCTCCGAAGACGAGATTAGCCTCGGTAACGACAAATTTGGCGTACCTGAGGATCCCATGGAGCAGGAGCGCTTCAAGCGTAGACTTATAGCCACTGTGAGGAGCCTGAAGAAGAAGCAGCAACAACTCCAAGCTGATCAAGACCTGCTCACAGATAGATGGACTGAAGTCCTGGCAGCCGAGGAATATGGACTCGAGCGCCAAACGGCTGACCGGCCACCCCGTGGCTGGGATAAAACGGGATATCAGCCCGAATACCAGCCCGCAGCCCCATGCCGATACACTACGGCCCAGGGCAACAGGCAAGACCTGCAAGATATTTTGGAAAACAAAGAAGGACAGCCAAGATCGATATATGGATCGCGGGGGCGCACCCCAGCGCTCGATGATGATCGTCGCGCCGGATACATCATCAACAAAGTCCGGCCGGGCCGAACACAGCAACTCAGACCAATCCGACATGCGTAGCCACAGAGCCCGGCACAGAGGCGCCGCACACCCCCTGTGCTTCACTGACGAAGTGATGGATCATGAATTCCCAGAAGGGTTCAAACCCGTAAACATCGAATCATACGATGGCACAATAGACCCCGCAGTATGGATCGAAGATTTTCTTCTCCACATTCACATGGCCCGCGGAGATGATCTACACGCCATCAAATATCTTTCCTTTAAGCTCAAAGGACCAGCTCGGCACTAGTTAAACAGCCTGCCAGCAAATTCCATTGGCAGTTGGGAAACCTGGAAGACGCATTCCTTGATAACTTCCAGGGCACATATGTGCATCCACCAGACGTTGACGACCTGAGCCACATTACTCAACAGCCCGGAGAGTCAGCCCGGAAATTCTGGACTCGGTTCCTTACTAAAAAGAACCAAATAGTCGACTGTTCGGACGCCGAAGCCCTGACGGCTTTTAAGCATATTATCCGTGACGAGTGGCTCGCTCGACACCTCGGCCAGGAAAAACCCAAGTCCATGGCAGCTCTCACAACCCTAATGACCCGCTTTTGTGCGGGTGAGGATAGCTGGTTGGCTCGCAGCGGCACCACGCCACATCCTGGCACTTCGAACGGCCGCGATGCTAACGGCAAGCCACGGCGTAACAGACATAAGAGATGGAACAACGGCGACAGCACTGAAGACATGGCGGTCAACGCCGGATTCAGCGGATCTAGGTCCGGTCAGAGGAAAAAGCCGTTCGAAAGAAATAATCAGGGACCGTCCAGCCTAGACCGCATACTGGAGCGCTCGTGCCAAATTCATGGCACCTCGGACAAGCCAACCAACCACACCAATAGGGACAACGACGATGACGAAGAGCCCCGGCGTCCGAACACGGGGGACAAAAGAAATTTCCCCCCAGATGAAAACGGTCAACATGATCTACGCCACCCACATCCCCAAGCGGGAACAAAAGAGGGCACTATGGGACGTTTATGTGATGGAGCCAGTCGCCCCCAAGTCAACCCATGGTCAGCTTGTCCGATCACCTTCGATCGTAGGGATCATCCTACTAGCACCCGTCACGGCGGCTCAGCCGCATTGGTTTTAGACCCAATCATCGATGGATTCCACCTCACGCGAGTCCTTATGGACGGCGGCAGTAGCCTGAACCTGCTTTATCAGGATACAGTGTGCAAAATGGGCATCGACCCTTCAAGGATCAAGCCCACCAAAACTACCTTTAAAGGTGTAATTCCTGGAGTAGAGGGCCGTTGTACGGGATCTATAATGCTGGAAGTGGTCTTCGGATCCCCATATAACTTCTGGAGCGAAGAGTTAATCTTCAATATCGTCCCTTTTTGTAGTGGTTACCACGCACTGCTCGGACGAACCGCATTCGCTAGATTCAATGCGGTACCACATTACGCATACCTCAAGCTCAAGATGCTAGGACCGCATGGGGTCATCACTATCAATGGAAATATGGACCGCTCCCTTCGAACAAAAGAGCATATGGCAGCCCTCACGGCAGAAGTACAATGCGGCACCCTGCAACAGGATCATCAGGAACGCCAAAAGCGTGATTAGCAGTCCGGCCTCCGGTCAAGCCCCTTCAAAGCAGCATTCGTGCCACGCGTACACAATTACGCACTCAAGATACCATGGGCATAGGCGGAGGCGCATCAACAACTCAGTCAATAGTGTGGGTAACCGCCCAATACCTTCATAATCTTTCCCTCTTACCTTTCAGGACAATGCCTTAGTGCAGCATCCTTAGAAGAGCCGAATTGCTGGACTCACATGGGAAGAGAAATCCAAGGAGGCCACAAGCATTGTGCGTAGAAGGAAATACCCAGGTGGAATCTATTCACGATCATTATACCTGCTTTATCTATCTGTACACAGCCTGCCCCTGGATAGGACATGTCAAATAGTCCTATTTATCTCCGCTTAATGCATCCATTGTAAACATACGCTTAAATGTATTATTCATCAATGGGAGATCATATATAGCGTCAGCTTATTATTCTTATTTGAGCATTTTCTCTTATAAATGTTTATTTGATATTGCATCTGTACACCCTGGTACGGTCAGTTTGCCAGTGGCTTCTCATGATGCCCCGTAATATGGCAAGTAAATTCCGAACACTTTCAACAGTGCGGCACCCCGAACTTATAGCACTATATGCATCAGCTCCGAATCATGTCTTGGGTCTACAGTTGAGATAGCCCGGCTCCCTTGTTTTGGTGCCTTACGTTCCGTTATATCGGCTAAGGTAGCGCAGGGAGAACTACTGCGATTGTGTCCCGGTTCTTCCGGACGAGCACCTCAGTAGAGTAAACCGAAAACTGACCGGCATGATGTGGCGAGAGCTGGTCGCTGTTTGAGATGTCTTAAAATCCTTAGAGATTTTCCGCTTTAGGCGATAAATCAGCTTTGTTCGATCTAGCCGTATATAGTGCCCCAATTCGGCCTTCCGGATTCTAGGGGCTTCGCCGAAATTTAAAATTGTAGACTTCTATGGCTAAGTGAAAGTTATAAAGCCGCATAGTCCGATTGCCTTGTTCGCTGTGCCAAACACCTCCTTAAGGGACCAAACATTTCGATAAAGAGTGTTCGGGTTTTCCACGAACAACCCAGTGCTAGTCACGTGGGGGCGGAAGCCGACGACTGGCCTACTTTCAAAATTTTATAAACAATCGCACAGAAGGTAATATTTTAAATAACAAAAGCTCTACATAGCGCATGTAACTTCGTCCTTAAATTACAAACATGACAGAAGTGAATTCATTCAAAAATGGTGTCCTTCTTACATTCATCAGCCATGAGACGTGCACCCTTCATAACGCCATCATAGTACAGCTCGGGATGGCGATGCGCCTTGCCCTCCGGCGGCCCGTCTTGACCAGCTTCTCCGCATCCAGCTTGCCCCAATGTACCTTGACGCGGGGAATGGCCCGGCGGGCACCCTCGATACAAACGGATCGCTTGATCACCTCAAGCCGTGGGCAGGCATCCACCATCCGCTTGATCAGGCCAAAGTAGCTACTGGGCATGAGCTCACCAGGCCACATCCGGACTATGAAACCTTTCATAGCTAGTTCAGCCGCCCTGTGGAGTTCAACCAACTGCTTCAGTTGATCACTCAGAGGCATCAGGTGTTCGGCCCCAGCATACTAGGACCAGAACAGCTTCTCCGTTGAGTTCCCCTCCTGGGTATGGTAGAACTCCGCAGCATCTGATATGCTGCGTGGCAGATCTGCGAATGCCCCTGGAGAGCTCCGAATTCGAGTAAGTAAAAGAAACGCCTCCTCCACATGTTTGCTTTGCATAAAGAACTTCTTACCCGCTTCTATCTTCTTGGCCTCCTGGATCTCCTACTGTGCTTTCTCGGCTTCGGCCTTGGCGTCTTTCAAATTCACAAGGGCCTTCGCAAGCTCGGCATTTTTCGCCTTCAGATCATGCTCCACTGACTCGTACTTCTTGCCAAGGTCCTGGAGCTCTTGCTGTACCTCACCTACCCTAGCACTTTGCTTTTCGCGCTCCTTACATTCCAAGGCCACCTTGTCTTCGGCCTCAGACAGCGCCTTTTTTAGGGACGCCACTTCGGCGGTGGCCCCTGTTACACAGTCATGACACTTAGGTGTTAGACTCACCAATTCTTCCTATCCTTAAATGCATAAGAGCGGGAATCACTTACCCTTGTTCTCTTCGAGCTGCCTCTTCGTGAGGTCGAGCTCTCCCTACGCCTGCTCCAGGTCCCGCTTCAGTTCGGCAACCTCGGCAGTACGGGCAGCAGCAGCAAGCAGCACAGCCTGCTTATTCACGACAATACTTATTATTAGACTCCTGCGGATTATAATTGACCCTCCATTTGGCTTTTCTTTCCGAGCACCAAACAGAGTATCAGGGGCTACTACCTATCGGGTGGTAATTTTGCACATATTTATTACTTATCTCAAAGCCTGTCAGGAGGCTGGTGCAAGCTTCGGTTAGTCCGCTTTTGGCAGACGAAACCTTCCGAATCACCGTACTCATGAGAGTACGGTGCTCTTCATCCATGGAAGCGTCGCGAAGCGCTTCCAACACACAGTCTGACGCCTCATGCGCAACGGAAGTCCTCGATACAGATGGCTCGCCCTCCCTAACGAGGGGTCGCCCGCCTGAGTCCAGAACCATCGAAGGTTCCGGAATTTTGTTCGGCTGAGAGCCTGGTTGGCCATGGCTCTCGTCGACACGATCCATGGGGATCTTGAACCCCGCGTGTCCGACATCTAGAATCCCGCCTTGGGGCGTCTCCAGAGTCACCTCCCCCCACTCCGGGAGCCTTCGGGACAACACCTCCGTGTCATCCGCGTGCTAAGGGGTAGTGGCCATCGAAAGCGAATTTATCACCGAATCGCTCAGGGACCCGGAGGAAGATACCTCGGGGTGAGCCCTGGCCGGACTGCATATATGTTCGGCATTATAAGTATAAAAACTATGAAGTGAAATCATGATAGAATGCGGACACTTACAATCGCACTGGGGGCTTCCCCCGGGGCAGCCACCCCTCCTCGCTGTGAGCGGCCGTGGCGGAATAGTCCGGAAGGGATACCTTTCCCTTCTTGGACGCCCCAGCCTCCCCCTCTGGGGTGGCTTTTCTCTTTCTCTCCTCCCCAGTGCGGGGAGGTAGAGTTTCTTCTTGGTTCCTCCCGCCTCCGCGGGAAGAATCTGTCTCGTCGTCATCAGACGACACGGGTATGATGGCCTTACACCGAGGGCCTTTTTTGGCCCCCTGGTCTGCCTCCCCGGACCCCTCATCCTTTCCGGATGGGGCGTCTTCTTCTTCTTCTTCTACCTCCCCTTCGTGGGCGGGGTGCACCTCGTCGTCTTCGGACGAGGCTTCTGGCACAACCTTACGACGGAGACCCTTGCGGGTCCCCGGCGCCTTCTTCTCGGCCTTCTTCTCCGGCACCTTGTACGGTGCCGGGACCAGCATCTCTGTCAGGAGAGCATCCGCTGGGCCTTCTGGCGGCGGACGGACAGTAGACCTGCTCCGCTGTCTCCACATAGTCCTGAAGTAAATATGCATAACTACTTAAGGCACTCCCATGAATATATGGGGAAGAATCGAGTCCGGTGATGGTATGAGAACTCACCTGACTAGGAGCCCGCGCGGCGTGAAGCCCGCGGTCCTCGGACATGGGAGGAGGAACTTCAGAGGCCTTGAATAGCACCTTCCATGCGCCTTTGTGCGGCATGCCGTAGAGCTTCCGGAGCGTCTGGTGTTCCGCCAGGACGAACTCCCACAGATTGAATGCCCGCCTTTGGTAGGGCAGGATCCGGTGAACGAGCATGACCTGCATCACGTTGAAAAGCTTGATGTTCTTGTCCTTGATGCTTTTGATGCATGTCTGGAGTCCGGTAAGCTCCGTAGAATCGCCCCAGGACAGGCCCTTCTTTTCCCAGGATTGGAACTCGGCCGCATGGGGGCTCCGGATCGGAACTCGGGGGCCGCTGCCCAGTTGGCGCCGCTCGGCTCGGTGATGTAGAACCACCCTGATTGACACCCTTTCACGGTCTCCGCAAAGGAGCCATCAAGCCATGTGACATTAGGCATTCTGCCCACCATGGCCTCTCCGTACTCCGCTTGTTGGCCGCTTACAACCTTCGGCTTCACGCAGAAGGTTCGCAGCCATAGGCCGAAGTGAGGCCGGATGTAGAGGAAGGCCTCGCATATGATGATGAACGCCGAAATGTTGAGGACAAAATTCGGGGATAGATCATGGAAATCTAGCCCGTAGTAGAACATGGGCCTGCGGACGAAGGGATGGAGTGGAAATCCCAGTCCACGGACGAAGTGGGCGACGAATACGACCCTCTCGTGGGGTCCTGGGGTCGGAATGGCCTACCCAGCGTCCGGTAGCCAGTGCGCTATGTCCGCGGCCAAGTATCCGGCCTCCCGAAGATTTGTGATGTGCGTCTCCTTGACGGTGGAAGCCACCCACTTGCCTCCTGCTCCGGACATGTTTAGCTATGCGGAGGAGACTTGGGCTTGGGCGCTGGAGCTCGAGGGGGCAAGAGTGGGCAAAGGAGGAAGAAGGCGTGAGTAAAAATGTGGAAATCTTATCCCTTTATTGAGGCGCCGAAAGCGGTGCGCCTCCCCACTTGCCCGTTTGGAATCGCTTGCTTCCCAAGCGCCACGATTGATGGCGTGGTGGGATTACCCATACCCGTATTGATGAGAATCCCACAATAAGGGGACACGATCTCTACTTTGACAAGACGTGTCACAGAAACCGCCTTGTAATATGCGCTGTAGCTGGTTGTGGGAAAACGGCTCGAATAATGATCCGACCATAATAACATGTCACGTCATCAAAAAGTTGTCAACAGATTGCATTTGTGAAAATATCATTCTCTCTACGGCGGTGTATAAAGATCATCTTGTAGATCTGGACACGGTCTACGTGTTCGATAACCACTTTGGAGTATTCGGAGAAGGAACCCGCCTTGCAATGCCGAAGATAATACTGCTCGTCGGACTCATCGTCATTGAAGCCTGGTTCAGGGGCTACTGAGGGAGTCCTGGATTAGGGGGTATCCGGACAGCCGGACTGTGTACAACGTCCAGACTATTTAAGCGTGAAGATACAAGACTCAAGACTTCGGCCCGTGTCCGGATGGGACTGTCACATCCCTAGTTCTGACAATGTCTAGTGCATGCATTAGAGTGTTGCATCATGTTTAAATTTCATTTAAACCTGAAATGGGGATTGACTAAGCCCTAGCACCAAATGAATTCAACTAGGGTCAAAATAAAACCTTTTTCATTGAACTCAAATGCCCTCTAAAAATTTTCAACATTTCTGGTTTGAGGTGGAAGCATCTACCAAAAATGGTTTATATTTTTGCAGGACATATTGGGCTCTGAATTAAATCATACTCTATTTGCATTTGGGCATTTAAATGCTATAAAATATTCTAAATGCCCAAATAATTCTGAAAATAAGTGTGGGCTGTTGGAAATAATCTAAATAGAGCCCCTGATTATTTTTAGGATTTTTAAAGATGCCTAAGTATTTTTAATAAAGCCCTACAGTTACAGAAATAATAGAAAACAGAAAATAGAGGAGAGAGAGAGAGAACTCACCTGGACCTACCTGGCAACCCACCTGGCCGGCCCAGCTGGCGGCCTGCCCAACTGGCCCAGCCCACCACCGCAGCCCCTCCGTCATCTCCCTCCCCTTGCCCCGAAGCAGCTGCGTGCCCGCACGCGAGCGACCGCGGCCACGTCTTCCCGCCACCTCCTGCTCGCCCTCCCTCGTCCTGACTGCGCCACGGAGACGCCACGCACCCCCTGGCCCCCTCTCATTCTCCCTGTGCTCCTCCCCCTCCTCTGTTTCTCTCTCCCGCGAACGGCCGAACGCCATCGTCGCCGCCGTTCGTCACCGCCGCAGCCACAGCCACTCCCTCACTCCCTCTTCGTATCCCCGAGCTCCGCATCGTCGTCCTCCTCGTCCACGCCGAGCCAAGCAACCAAGGGAGCGCTGCATCTCTGCCCCGGACGTCTTCTTCAACCTCGGTGCCGGCGATCTCCGTCGCTTGATTCGCCGCGTCCAGAGCCTCCCCGGCCCCACTGTCTGCACCGTCTGACTCGCCGTGAGCCACTTACCTTCTCCCCTAACTCCTTGTGCTCGCCCCCGTGCTGTAGCGCCGTTCCCCACGAGCACCGAAGCCACCGTCCGCCATTGCTGCTGCACGCATAGCCTCCATGCCCCCCTGGCCTCACCGTGCTGCTCGTGGTGCTCCCCGTGCCTAGCAGGTGCTGCCCAGCCTCTCCTTTTGCTCACTGACGCACCGTAGCGATGCGCCCGTGCATCACCGAGCACCGCCGCCGCCAAAGCTCGTCGCCGGCATGAATTCCGGTGACCCCGCGACCTCCCACTTCGTCCCATGGATGCGCGGGAGCAAGGGCTATGCCCCGGTGCCCTCAGCGCGCCAATCCGACGCCCTAGCGCAAGTCCGGTGTGCCACCGCCGTGTCCTGTGGTCGCCGCCGGCTCGTCCCCGACGTGCTGACGTGGCATCGTTGTTAGGCACTAATGACCCAGCTTAATTACCCCTGACCCGCTTACACATGGGCCCCATGCCCTTAATTAATCCTTGTTTATTTTCTGTTAAGATTAGTACTAATCTGGGTGGACCCCACGCGTTAGTTTTGACCGCGCTGACGTGGCCGTTGACTGGGCCCACATGTCAGCGACACAAACCAGTCTGAGACACTGACGTGTGGACCCCACTGGCCAGGTTTGACCTGGACCAGCCATGTTGACCTGCTGACGTCACTAATACATCATGCTGACGCAGTATTTGTTTCTGGAATTTAAATAAATCTTAAATGATTTATTATTTTCAGAAAAATGTCCAAAACTTCTAAAATTCATAGAAATTCAACCGTAACTCCAAATGAAATAAATTATATATGAAAAATGATCAGAAAAATCCAATCTATCCATCTGTACCATTTTCATGCATGTTAGAACAACTTATAGCTTCTGTTTAGCACAAATCATATAAAGGGCATTTGAATAATCACATATGGAGTTTGAATTTGAATCTTGGATTCAAACCAACTTCATTTAACTTTGTTGCTAGCTGCATTAGCTCAAAACACCAGCATGTTGCCATGTCATAGCATGCATCATATTGCGCACTGCATTGATCGTGTTTCTTCTGTGTTTGCCGGTGTTGTTCCCCCTCGGTAGACACTGTACCGATGATGTGATCGTTGACACTGATGAAGACTCAATGTTATCTTCAGAAGTGCCAGGCAAGCAAAACCCCCTTGTTCATTCCGATACAATCCCACTCTCTCGCTCCTGCTCTCTTTTACTACATTAGGACAACAACGATTCAACTGTTACTTGCTGCGGTAGCTGAACCCCTTTATCCTTTGCATGACCTGTCATTCCACAGTAAATAGATGAAACCCACTAGCATGAGTAGGAGTTGTTTGAGCCCTATTGTGCCTACTCATCAATGCTTGTTTGTCATGCCTGCTACTGCTTAGAGTTGAGTCAGGTCTGATTCATCGGGGGTGAATCAGGTGTGTATGAACATGTCCTACTGTGTGTGAGCTAAGTGTGTGAACACGATTTGGTAAAGGTAGCGGTGAGAGGCCATGTAGGAGTACATGGTGGGTTGTATCATTGCAGCCGTCCTCAGGAACTGAGTTCTGTGTTTGTGATCCATGATTCAGCTACTACCACGCATTAGGCCCGAAACCAATGGACCCTCTCGGCTTCTTAATCGCCCTTGTCCTCTGTCCAGGAGTTGCAAGTAGTTTCTGGTGTTTGTAGTATGCTGGAGGCCGTGCGCAGCGCTGACCGTAGGGGTGGGCTGTGATGCGGTAGGCACGTGGCCGGGTAAACCGGGCGCCCGTTTGGTGTCACGGAACCCTGTTCACATCGTTTGGGGCTGTGAGCGAAACCCCGGCCGGATCTCCTCATGGATGGAACCCGAATAGGCGATTGTCAGGACCCCGACTCAATGTCACATCGATCTAGCCTGTAATACTTCATATCACTTTGCGGCCTCACGCACGGTATTCCCACGGGTGTCGCCTTACCTATGCCCGGGACCGTTTGCGCCTTTTGGCACACGTATATGATAGTGTCGCTAGCATCCATATGATAAGAAGCCCGGGCTGACATGGCTAGTCGTAAACCCAAAGTGGCACAGACTTACAGGGATAGGCATCCATGACCTAGCATCGAACGTGTCGGTCATCAGCGAGTGAATCCAGGCTATAGCACCGGGCTAACAGGACTCCGGTGAACCGGGCTGTAGCGGGCCAATAGGACTCCGGTATTCATCGCGTGACATTTCCTCCAAGGGACAGACACAGGAACGAAGAAGGACACATGCCGGCCAGCCTAAGTGTCCCGGAGCAGTAGCAAGCTACCATGGCTCGGTGGAAACACTAGGAGACATTTCCCCGTAAGAGAGGCTACTAAAGATAAACAACTAGATAGTCAGATCCCACACATATCAAGCATTTCAATAGCATACACACAATATGCTCGATATGTGCAAATACAACATGGCATCACAACATGACTCTACGACTCAAGTATGTATTCATTAGGCTCCGAGGAGCGAGATATACAAACAGGGGTCTCACGACCCAACATTCAGAGCATACAAGTCAAAGCACAAGCGGAAGCTAACATGTCTGAGTACACACATCTACAAATGAAAAAGGCTTGGAAGCCTGACCATCTACCAGATCCTGCCGAGGGCACAAGATCATAGCTGAGGGAACAAGCTAAACGTCGAAGTCCACGTGGAACTACTAGCAAGACTGAAGTCTCTCTGCAAAAAACATAAAATAGGCAAACGTGAGTACAAATGTACCCAGCAAGACTTACATCAGAACTAACTACATATGCATCATTATCAACAAAGGGGATGGTCGAGTTTGACTGCAGCAAGCCAGCTTTGACTCGGTGGCTATCCTGAACTACGACTGCAAGTAACTCTTTTGAGGTGGCGCACACGAGTCCACATATTCACCATATCAATACACCACTATGGATCCTTTCCCGTCTCCCTACGAGAACGCCATCCATAGCACTCACGCTTATCTTGTGTATTTTAGAGTATCTACTTTCACTTGTCTATGAACTGTACAGGCAACCCAGAAGTCCTTTACCACGGACACGGCTATTCGAATAGATGATGTTAACCCTGCAGGGGTATACTTCTTCACACACGCTCTCACCACTTACCGCCGTTTACACGACATGTACTCGGCAACCTTCAAGCGGAAGCCCAACGAGGGTGTCGGCCACGACCTACCTAAACACTCAAGTCCCTAGTCCAGGTTTATCGCCTATTTGGGTTCCATCCATGAGGAGATCCGGCCGAAGTTTCGCTCACAGCCCCAAACGATGTGAACAGGGTTCCGTGACACCAAACGGGCGCCCGGTTTACCCGGCCACGTGCCTACCGCATCACAGCGCACCCCTACGGTCAGCGCTACGCACGGCCTCCAGCATACTACAAACACCAGAAACTACTTGCAACTCCTGGACAGAGGACAAGGGTGATTAAGAAGCCGAGAGGGTCCATTGGTTTCGGGCCCAATGCGTGGTAGTAGCTGAATCATGGATCACAAACACAGAACTCAGTTCCTGAGGACGGCTGCAATGAGACAACCCACCATGTACTCCTACATGGCCTCTCACCGCTACCTTTACCAAATCATGTTCACACACTTAGCTCACACACAGTAGGACATGTTCACACACACCTGATTCACCCCCGATGAATCAGACCTGACTCAACTCTAAGCAGTAGCAGGCATGACAAACAAGCATTAATGAGTAGGCACAACAGGGCTCAAACAACTCCTACTCATGCTAGTGGGTTTCATCTATTTACTGTGGAATGACAGGTCATGCAAAGGATAAAGGGGTTCAGCTACCGCAGCAAGTAACAATTGAATCGTTGTTGTCCTAATGCATTAAAAGAGAGCAGGAGCGAGAGAGTGGGATTGTATCGGAATGAACAAGGGGGTTTTGCTTGCCTGGCACTTCTGAAGATAGCATTGAGTCTTCATCAGTGTCAACGATCACAACGTCGGTGCAACGTCTATCGAGAGGGGACAAATACCGGCAACTGAGAAAGAACACAATCAATGCAATGCGCAATATGATGCGTGCTATGACATGGCAACATGCTGGTGTTTTGAGATAATGCAGCTAGCAACAAAGTTAAATGAAGTTGGTTTGAATCCAAGATACAAATTCAAACTTCATATGTGATTATTCAAATGCCCTTTATATGATTTGTGCTAATCAGCAGCTATAAGTTGTTCTAACATGCATGAAAATGGTACAGATGGATAGATTGGATTTTTCTGATCATTTTTCATATATAATTTATTTCATTTGGAGTTACTGTTGAATTTCTATGATTTTTAGAAGTTTTGGTTATTTTCTGGAATTTCCTGAATTATTTTAAATCCAGAAAACAATTACTGCGTCAGCTTTGGGTCAGGGTGACGTCATCAAGTCAAAAGCGCCAGCCCAGGTCAAACCTGACGGCTGGGACCCACATGTCAGTGTAACAACTAACTAACAGAGTTAGTTAGCGTTAGGTTAGCACTAACCTAGATTAATTAGGGCCTGGGCCCACTTGTCAGTGAGTCAACTAATTAACTAAGTTAATTAGTGCTAAGTAAACTCACACTTAAATTAAATAGGGGCATGGGCCACGCGTCAGTGACCCTGGGGTCAAACTGGGCCCACATGTCAGGGTCAACGGGGTCAAACCCCTAGTCAGTAGGGTCAATCTCGCCGGAGTATCGCCGGCGGCGACCATTCCGCACGGCGGCGCGGCTCAGATTTGAGCTAGGGGCGATGGTTTGGCGCGCGGTTTGGCTTGTTGGAATGTCCACGACGCGGCGCGTCCAGCGGTGGCTGTGGCCGCGGCTGGGGTGGCCGGTAGCGGCAACTACGGCGAGCGAGGCGGCGGCCGGAGCTCGGCCATGTGCGGGGTTAGCACTGCGGCTTGCAAACGAGCTAGCTGTCACGCTAGCGTTGCTCCACGGGTCGTTGCGAGTGCAACAAACGCAGGCGCGGGGCCATTTGGTCACCGGGGCTTCGTCGGCGACGAGCCCGCGCGGCAACGGCTACGGTAAGCAAGGGGGCGGCGGCTACGGCGCACGAGAGCGAGAACGGAGAGGGGGAAAAGGTTCGGTGGCTCACGGCGGTTGCAGGAGACGTCGAAGCAGGCACGGGGAAGGCCGGACGGCGACGAGTCGATGATGGGGATCCGCGGCGGCCGGCGATGAAGAAGAGGCCGGTGACGGTGTTTTGAGGCATCCGGCGTCGAGTGAGTCGACGGGGAGGACGAGGAGGTCGAAACGGAGGCCATGGACATGTCGGCGAGGCGGGGGAGGGCCTGTGGCCGCGGTGGTTCTAGTCGGCGGCGACGGCTGCATTCGGTGGTTGCGCGCGAGGGAGCCAGAGGAGGAGAGGATCTCGGGGAGAGAGTGAGAGGGGTCCGAGGGGTTGCGTGGCCGCCTCCGTGGCGCTGGAAGGGCCTCGAGGGCGTGAGGCAGGCAGGGAGGAGGCCACGGCGTCGCCAGCGCTCGCCACCGAGCTGCTTCGGGGCGAGGGGAGGAAGACGACAGGGGGAGGTGGGCTGGCTAGGTGACTGGGCTGCTAGCTGGGCCGGCCAGGTGAGGCCCAGGTGGGCTTGGTAGGCGCCAGGTAACTTACTTCTCTCTCTCTCTCTCTTATTTTTTTCTGTTCTGTTTTCTATTATTCTGTAAATTTAGGGCTTTATTAAAAATGCCAGGGTATTACCAAAAATCATGAAACTGCTCCATGTCACTGTTTGGAATATTTCCAACAGTAAACATTTCAGTTTGTAATTGTTTGAGCATGTAAAATATTATTAGCAATTAAATGCCCAAATGCAAATACTATATAATTTAATTCAAAAATCCAGGATTAGCCTATAAATATGTTCATCATTTTTGGAAGAGGTTTTCACCTTTATCAAAAATCATGAACATTTTCAAAGGCATTTTGGATTCATTAAAAATGATTTTTATTTGAACCTAGTTGAATTCTTTTTGATGCTGGGGTTTGATCAAACCCCATTTCAATTTAAATAGAATTTAAACATGATGCAACACTCTAATGCAAGCACTAAGAATTACCAGAACTAGGGATGTGACAGCTCACCCCCACTAAACAAGAATCTCGTCCCGAGATTCAAGCATAGGGTAAGATGATGGGGAAACGCAACTAACGAAATCTTCACGATCCAGGTTGCACTTCAAATGAACGTTGATTCAATCACCATCTTTGTCTCGTCGTCTTGCTCTGAGTACTCCAGCCAACATGACAAATAGAGGATAGGGAGAACTCTAAAAGAATCCATCATGTTGGAGATCAAGCAACTCAGGATCAACTCACGGAGTGATACATAGCAACATCTCTCGAGCTGAGACACGAAACACATCGAGAGGGATGGAAGAACAAGCATCGGGGTTTTATTTGATGGACAACGATTCCACGCTTGAGGAGATGGTGAACGGTTGTCAAAGTAGCGAGGAGTTGAGTTGCCATGATACCATAACGGGGCATCCTGGAGGAGGGTCATTCGTAGATTATTACCTTAAGTGGCAAAAAGAATTACCTTTGATATAGAGATCATTGAAACTCTTCATACCAGCCTGAGGCAATTCAAAATTGATCGTTTGAAGGAATTCAAAAGAATGTCATACCCAGTTTGGAACGGAAATTACGGTTATCGAACAACTCGGCAAAAGGAAGGCACATTCAGATTGATACTAAGGACATAACCTAGTGTCTGAGCGTGCTCTCAAGAGTTTGAGCATTTCCATACACATCAAGGTATTACCAACATCTGTGTCGAGGATCCTGGCAACACACCATACTACCATGATGAATAACGACGGAGGATGCAGGTGCAGAGAAGGACAACACTTGCTGAGATTTGACCTTGACGACGCCAAGGAAACAAAATCTGGAGGATCGACCTAGAGACATTTAGCACTCCGCTTCTAATGTTCTCCTTGATGTGCTAGCGTATACCATTTATAGATATGGTTTGATATCTAGAACATCAAGTAAAAGGTCGGACTTCGGGAACACCAAAAATCCATAAGGGACAACTAGGGAGTAAATCCTACGAAGTTCTTATGGGGAGGTGGCCAACTTCTTTAATCAAGATATTACAATAACAGGTCTTCCGGCTGGGTGTGTTGGCCACGACATCCTCTTTACCGGTTATCGAGAGACCAATATTATAGTTCTTGGGAGATGTTCCATCCATAATATCTGCCTGAGATTCAGATCTGGTTGGCGTCAGAGTATTCCAGACTCATCAAGTCTAGAAAGTAAAATGAAAGTTTGCAACACAAGTCGACGAGAAGACGTTGCGAGATTCTCGGGAAAATGGACTACGGTAGTAAGCTCCAAAATATGAGCCGGTTCTGCTACAAACATGTGAACACGTTGTCCCAGACAAACATGATCCCATGGTAGTCTTGCAATAAAACACTACCGAGTTCTGGTGGGGAATCATCATCGAGGATATCGAAGTCCTTGCATAAGTCTTGCTCTTAAGAAGAAACTTCTTCTCCTTGAACAAATCAATCAGTGGCTTGGTGTGCTAGGAATACATATAGAATGAAGGTTGCAAGTCTTCGAACCACAGAATACTTCGCACGTATACATGAATGATTTGGAATGATTCCAAGGAAGCAACATTGACTTTATCGAACTCACGGCGGCAACTTACATAAAATGCACATGAATTAGAGGAAGTCACTTCTTTCATTCGAACATATGCTTCATGAGCTAGCATGAAGAAATGCCTCAAAATTTTCCAACACTAGCTTAATGTTTAACAAAATTATGGAGAAGACAAGGATGTTGTCGATGGACTCAACAACAATTCATCCAGATTCCTACGGAGATGGAATTCCATAATTATGTGAACAAGGTGATAGTATTGGTCAGACCCAAAAGATATAATGTGTATGCTCGAGGAAAATCCACGAGTAAGACAACATTATGAACATCGTTGGTTCTGACTTGATTTGAGGATAGCCCATACTCAAATCAAGGTCTTGGCAAGATAAAAGGTCCAACAACTGATCACGAGGACCAATTGGTGAAGATATCATCTTTCTTCAACACACACACACAAGAAGATATCCCTTATCATGAACTAAGTCAGACAAGCTTTTATCTTCCAACTCTCCAAGTTGTTGTTTAGCTTAACCAACTAGCTTAGGGGTATGCAACACAGATTCTAGGAGAAGGGGTGGTTTATATGAAACCAACTTGATCACGAACTCAACACAGCGGTCAGGTGACAACCTGGTGATACCTCCGAGAAGATATTCGGAAAATGACGAACCACCGATATGTTACTAAGCTCGAGAGCAATCTTGCTTTTCAGGGCAAGACGATATGATCAAATAAGCAAGGGACTTAACAAAATCCTAACTCATCAATCGAGGAGTGCACCAGGAAAGTGGACTAGGTAGCACGATCAACCTTAGGGTGATGATTCAATAATCAACTCGCTAAGGATGAGGTTATTGTCCATTTAACTACCAAGCAACGGAGTTGCCAGCAGTATTGATTCCACACACCACGATTCACTTGTCGGCATTCCGGTTACAATAACACGGGAATCGAGGAATGAACAATGATGGCAAGAAGTATTACTACATCGAGAATTCATAGGATGGTGTGAAATTCCCATGACATTCTTGATATAAAGATGGTATTACTCCAAGGTAGAACAGAACAAAAGCTGGATTAGTATTTGATCTGTGGAGTACGACTACTTTGACCCAATCCTGGAAATGGACAAGGTACTGGAGTTCGTTTCTCCTAGTCATTCTGGAATAGAATGGCTTGACGAACCACAAGAATAATAGGCACCGATGAACGAATGCACACATACTCTTGACTATCAATTGACAGACGAGGGTCAGGACACAACTAAAGGGGGACAACTCAAGGAACATATGATTTTTTGAGTTGTGGATGCATAGATTAGTATGTCGAACCAAGTTCAACATGTTTCTTCCAGATAACCCATGCAAAAAGGTAGAACTGGCAGAGTCACAATATAACATGGAGAACTCTTCGAGAGCACTATTGTTGTGATCTTTGATCCAACAAACTACTGCCATAAGTGGTTCATAGTATTTGGAAGAAGGAAAATACCATGGACCTCGAGGACTAATGCAAAGGTTACTAATAACCTAAAGGAACGAGCAAACACTATCAACATGAAGTAGGTAGGGTGAATCTCGGGTTCAAGAACCCCGGAATGGAATACCTACCAACTAATAACATCACGGGATGCTTTCGAGAATGACGGCCAGAATCCTCACAATGGGACACAAAACGTGGCTAGATTACTAGATGATACTCTAGACACCTAGGGTCATAATAATAACTCCGACATATATGTTAAGGCAACAGAGTACCTCAACTCACCGATTAGTGTGGTTAATCTGGCCCAAAGGGACATCGGAACGGGAGGAAGGGATTTTGCAAATGCATCAGACTATTTAGAGACCTGGGATGACTCGGACAGCATAACGGCTGTAAATGCTCAAAAAGTTTGGAGACATACAACAAAATGGTGGTATAACCACTTAACATCACAATATCAAGGTTTCGAGATCAACAGTTATGAACATACGGAAGTAGTAAAAAATTGAACTGAGAATTGAAACTAACAATTCTATAAGTCTATGGATTAGTAACACGTCATCCTGATAGATAGATGAGAAGGTCTAGTTCTTAAACCCCGTAGAAGAGAAGAGGTTGACTCAGATCGGAAGGCCATGAGGTATAAGGAGTAAAAAGAGCCTTACGTTCCATCCCACAATCAATTCCCCTACATATAACTAAAGCATTTCTAGACTCAACTTCGACCAGTTTGGCTTGGTAATCCTACAGGCAGTCAAGCTCTGATACCAACGCTGTCAGGACCCCGACTCAATGTCACATCGATCTAGCCTGTAATACTTCATATCACTTTGCGGCCTCACGCACGGTATTCCCACGGGTGTCGCCTTACCTATGCCCGGGACCGTTTGCGCCTTTTGGCACACGTATATGATAGTGTCGCTAGCATCCATATGATAAGAAGCCCGGGCTGACATGGCTAGTCGTAAACCCAAAGTGGCACAGACTTACAGGGACAGGCATCCATGACCTAGCATCGAACGTGTCGGTCATCAGCGAGTGAATCCAGGCTGTAGCACTGGGCTAACAGGACTCCGGTGAACCGGGCTGTAGCGGGCTAACAGGACTCCAGTATTCATCGAGTGACATTTCCTCGAAGGGACAGACACAGGAACGAAGAAGGACACATGCCGGCCAGCCTAAGTGTCCCGGAGCAGTAGCAAGCTACCATGGCTCGGTGGAAACACTAGGAGACATTTCCCGGTAAGAGAGGCTACTAAAGATAAACAACTAGATAGTCAGATCCCACACATATCAAGCATTTCAATAGCATACACACAATATGCTCGATATGTGCAAATACAACATGGCATCACAACATGACTCTACGACTCAAGTATGTATTCATTAGGCTCCGAGGAGCGAGATATACAAACAGGGGTCTCACGACCCAACATTCAGAGCATACAAGTCAAAGCACAAGCGGAAGCTAACATGTCTGAGTACAGACATCTACAAATGAAAAAGGCTTGGAAGCCTGACTATCTACCAGATCCTGCCGAGGGCACAAGATCGTAGCTGAGGTAACAAGCTAAACGTCGCAGTCCACGTGGAACTACTAGCGAGACTGAAGTCTCTCTGCAAAAAACATAAAATAGGCAAACGTGAGTACAAATGTACCCAGCAAGACTTACGTCAGAACTAACTACATATGCATCATTATCAACAAAGGGGATGGTGGAGTTTGACTGCAGCAAGCCAGCTTTGACTCGGTGGCTATCCTGAACTACGACTGCAAGTAACTCTTTTGAGGTGGCGCACACGAGTCCACATATTCACCATATCAATACACCACTATGGATCCGCTCCCGTCTCCCTACGAGAACGCCATCCATAGCACTCACGCTTATCTTGCGTATTTTAGAGTATCCACTTTCACTTGTCTATGAACTGTTATAGGCAACCCAGAAGTCCTTTTCCGCGGACACGGCTATTCGAATAGATGATGTTAACCCTGCAGGGGTGTACTTCTTCACACACGCTCTCACCACTTACCGCCGTTTACACGACATGTACTCGGCAACCTTCAAGCGGAAGCCCAACGAGGGTGTCGGCCACGACCTACCTAAACACTCAAGTCCCTAGTCTAGGTTTATCGCCTATTTGGGTTCCATCCATGAGGAGATCCGGCCGAAGTTTCGCTCACAGCCCCAAACGATGTGAACAGGGTTCCGTGACACCAAACGGGCGCCCGGTTTACCCGGCCACGTGCCTACCGCATCACAGCCCACCCCTACGGTCAGCGCTGTGCACGGCCTCCAGCATACTACAAACACCAGAAACTACTTGCAACTCCTGGACAGAGGACAAGGGTGATTAAGAAGCCGAGAGGGTCCATTGGTTTCGGGCCCAATGCGTGGTAGTAGCTGAATCATGGATCACAAACACAGAACTCAGTTCCTGAGGACGGCTGCAATGAGACAACCCACCATGTACTCCTACATGGCCTCTCACCGCTACCTTTACCAAATCGTGTTCACACACTTAGCTCGCACACAGTAGGACATGTTCACACACACCTGATTCACCCCCGATGAATCAGACCTGACTCAACTCTAAGCAGTAGCAGGCATGACAAACAAGCATTAATGAGTAGGCACAACAGGGCTCAAACAACTCCTACTCATGCTAGTGGGTTTCATCTATTTACTGTGGAATGACAGGTCATGCAAAGGATAAAGGGGTTCAGCTACCGCAGCAAGTAACAGTTGAATCGTTGTTGTCCTAATGTAGTAAAAGAGAGCAGGAGCGAGAGAGTGGGATTGTATCGGAATGAAAAGGGGGTTTGGCTTGCCTGGCACTTCTGAAGATAGCATTGAGTCTTCATCAGTGTCAACGATCACAACGTCGGTGCAACGTCTATCGAGAGGGGACAAATACCGGCAACTGAGAAAGAACACAATCAATGCAATGCGCAATATGATGCGTGCTATGACATGGCAACATGCTGGTGTTTTGAGCTAATGCAGCTAGCAACAAAGTTAAATGAAGTTGGTTTGAATCCAAGATTCAAATTCAAATTTCATATGTGATTATTCAAATGCCCTTTATATGATTTGTCCTAATCAGCAGCTATAAGTTGTTCTAACATGCATGAAAATGGTACAGATGGATAGATTGGATTTTTCTGATCATTTTTCATATATAATTTATTTCATTTGGAGTTACGGTTGAATTTCTGTGATTTTTAGAAGTTTTGGTTATTTTCTGGAATTTCCTGAATTATTTTAAATCCAGAAAACAATTACTACGTCAGCTTTGCGTCAGGGTGACGTCATCAAGTCAAAAGCGCCAGCCCAGGTCAAACCTGATGGCTGGGACCCACATGTCAGTGTAACAACTAACTAACAGAGTTAGTTAGTGTTAGGTTAGCACTAACCTAGATTAATTAGGGCCTGGGCCCACTTGTCAGTGAGTCAACTAATTAACTAAGTTAATTAGTGCTAAGTAAACTCACATTTAAACTAAATAGGGGCATGGCCCACGCGTCAGTGACCCTGGGGTCAAACTGGGCCCACATGTCAGGGTCAACGGGGTCAAACCCCTGGTCAGTAGGGTCAATCTCGCCGGAGTATCGCCGGCGGCGACCATTCCGCACGGCGGCGCGGCTCAGATTTGAGCTAGGGGCGATGGTTTGGCGCGCGGTTTGGCTCGTTGGAACGTCCATGACGCGGCGCGTCCAGCGGTGGCTGTGGCCGCGGCTGGGGTGGCCGGTAGCGGCAACTACGGCGAGCGAGGCGGCGGCCGAAGCTCGGCCATGTGCGGGGTTAGCGCTGCGGCTTGCAAACGAGCTAGCTGTCACGCTAGCGTTGCTCCACGGGTCGTTGTGAGTGCAACGAACGCACGCGCGGGGCCATTTGGTCACCGGGGCTTCGTCGGCGACGAGCCCGCGCGGCGACGGCTACGATAAGCAAGGGGGCGGCGGCTACGGTGCATGAGAGCGAGAACGGAGAGGGGGAAAGGTTCGCTGGCTCACGGCGGTTGCAGCAGACGTCGAAGCAGGCTTGGGGAAGGCCGGACGGCGACGAGTCGATGATGGGGATCCACGGCGGCCGGCGATGAAGAAGAGGCCGGTGACGGTGTTTTGAGGCATCCGGCGTTGAGTGAGTCGACGGGGAGGACGAGAAGGTCGAAACGGAGGCCATGGACACGTCGGCGAGGCGGGGGAGGGCCTGTGGCCGCGGTGGTTCTAGTCGGCGGCGACGGCTGCATTCGGTGGTTGCGCGCGAGGGAGCCAGAGGAGGAGAGGAGCTCGGGGAGAGAGTGAGAGGGGTCCGAGGGGTTGCGTGGCCGCCTCCGTGGCGCTGGAAGGGCCTCGAGGGCGTGAGGCAGGCAGGGAGGAGGCCACGGCGTCGCCAGCGCTCGCCACCGAGCTGCTTCGGGGCGAGGGAAGGAAGACGACAGGGGGAGGTGGGCTGGCCAGGTGACTGGGCTGCTAGCTGGGCCGGCCAGGTGAGGCCCAGGTGGGCTAGGTAGGCGCCAGGTAACTTACTTCTCTCTCTCTCTCTTATTTTTTTCTGTTCTGTTTTCTATTATTCTGTAAATTTAAGGCTTTATTAAAAATGCCAGGGTATTACCAAAAATCATGAAACTGCTCCATGTCTCTGTTTGGAATATTTCCAACAGTAAACATTTCAGTTTGTAATTGTTTGAGCATTTAAAATATTATTAGCAATTAAATGCCCAAATGCAAATACTATATAATTTAATTCAAAAATCCAGGATTAGCCTATAAATATGTTCATCATTTTTGGAAGAGGTTTTCACCTTTATCAAAAATCATGAACATTTTCAAAGGCATTTTGGATTCATTAAAAATGATTTTTATTTGAACCTAGTTGAATTCTTTTTGATGCTGGGGTTTGATCAATCCCCATTTCAATTTAAATAGAATTTAAACATGATGCAACACTCTAATGCAAGCACTAAGAATTACCACAACTAGGGATGTGATAGCGATAAACCTGGACTAGGGACTTGAGTGTTTAGGTAGGTCGTGGCCGACACCCTCGTTGGGCTTCCGCTTGAAGGTTGCCGAGTACATGTCGTGTAAACGGCGGTAAGTGGTGAGAGCGTGTGTGAAGAAGTACACCCCTGCAGGGTTAACATCATCTATTCGAATAGCCGTGTCCACGGAAAAGGACTTCTGGGTTGCCTGTACAGTTCATAGACAAGTGAAAGTGGATACTCTAAAATACGCAAGATAAGCGTGAGTGCTATGGATGGCATTCTCGTAGGGAGACGGGAGCGGATCCATAGTGGTGTATCGATATGGTGAATATGTGGACTCGTGTGCGCCACCTCAAAAGAGTTACTTGTAGTCGTAGTTCAGGATAGCCACCGAGTCAAAGCTGGCTTGCTGCAGTTAAACCCCACCATCCCCTTGTTGATAATGATGCATATGTAGTTAGTTCTGATGTAAGTCTTGCTGGGTACATTTGTACTCACGTTTGCCTATTTTATGTTTTGCAGAGAGACTTCAGTCTCGCTAGTAGTTCCACGTGGACTTCAACGTTTAGCTTGTTACCTCAGCTACGATCTTGTGCCCTCGGCAGGATCTGGTAGATAGTCAGGCTTCTCAGCCTTTTTCATTTATAGATGTCTGTACTCAGACATGATAGCTTCCGCTTGTGTTTTGACTTGTATGCTCTGAATGTTGGGTCATGTGACCCCTGTTTGTAATATCTCGCTCCTCGGAGCCTAATGAATAAATACTTGAGTCGTAGAGTCATGATGTGATGCCATGTTGTATTTGCACATACCGAGCATATTGTGTGTATGTTATTGAAATGCTTGGTATGTGTGGGATCTGACTATCTAGTTGTTTATCTTTAGTAGCCTCTCTTACCGGGAAATGTCTCCTAGTGTCTCCACTGAGCCATGGTAGCTTGCTACTGCTCCGGAACACATAGGCTGGCCGGCATGTGTCCTTCTTCGTTCCTGTGTCTGTCCCTTCGGGGAAATGTCACGCGATGAATACCGGAGTCCTGTTAGCCCGCTACAGCCCGGTTCATCGGAGTCCTGCTAGCCCAGTGCTACAGCCTGGATTCACTCGCTGATGACCGACACGTTCGATGCTGGGTCATGGATGCCTGTCCCTGTAAGTCTGTGCCACTTTGGGTTTACGACTAGCCATGTCAGCCCGGGCTCCTTATCATATGGATGCTAGCGACACTATCATATACCTGTGCCAAAAGGCGCAAACGGTCCCGGGCAAAGGTAAGGCGACACCCGTGGGGATACCGTGCGTGAGGCCGCAAAGTGATATGAGGTGTTACAGGCTAGATCGACGTGACATTGAGTCGGGGTCCTGACAGGGACTCTCCTTTGCGTGGAAGGCAAGCTTGGCGATCCGGATATTATGTTTCCTTCCTTGTAACCGCCTCCATGTAAACCCTAGCCCTCTCCAGTGTCTATATAAACCGGAGAGGTTGGTCCTTAGAAGGCTGATCACAATTACAATCATACCATCATAGGGTAGCTCTTAGGGTTTAGCCTCTACGATCTCGTGGTAGATCTACTCTTGTACTACCCATATCATCAATATTAATCAAGCAGGAAGTAGGGTTTTACCTCCATCAAGAGGGCCCGAACCTGGGTAAAGATCTGTGTCCCTTGCTTCCTGTTACCATCAGCCTTGACGCACAGATCGGGACCCCCTACCCGAGATCCGCCAGTTTTGACACTGACATTGGTGCTTTCATTGAGAGTTCCTATGTGTCGTCGCTGTCAGGCTCGATGGCTCCTTCAATCATCATCAACGATGCTGTCCAGGGCGAGACTTTCCTCCCCGGACAGATCTTCGTGTTCGGCGGCTTCTAGGGTTTAGCCTCTTCGATCTCGTGGTAGATCTACTCTTGTACTACCCATATCATCAATATTAATCAAGCAGGAAGTAGGGTTTTATCTCTATCGAGAGGGCCCGAACCTGGGTAAACATTTGTGTCCCTTGCTTCCTGTTACCATTAGCCTTGACGCACAGATCAGGACCCCCTACCCGAGATCCACCGGTTTTGACACCGACACTGACAACCTGTCAAAGTGCACTGCGCAAAAACTCCCTGTAGAACCAGGTACTTTTGTTCTCCATCTGACTCAGCCCTCCGTGTCCCTGACAACAATGGCCAGAAAGAGGAGGAAGCTGGACTCCTGCAAGCCTCTCCTGGCAGAGCTTCTTGAAGTCCCCGGTAGAGAGCTTGGCGGGAACAACTCCTCTCCGATCAGCAAGCAGCATCCTCCTGCCAGACTACCCGTCTTTGTGGTCGAGGCATGCGCTCCCGTGAACGAGGAGGTACCGCTGATACTTTTTGCCAAGCCTCAGGCTCCAACTTGGGCACGCCACATCATCCATTTCTTCCAGACAGGAGAACTTCCCGAAGAACAAGAAGAAGCTGAAAGAGTAGCCTAGAGGGCCTGTATGTATCAGTTTGTTAATGACACACTATACAGAAGAAGGCCCAACGGTGTGAAATTGAAGTGCATTTGCTAGGAAGAAGGAAAGGAACTGTTGGCAGAGATACACCAGGGTATGTGTGGCTCCCATATTGGATGAAGGGCCCTGGTTGGAAAAGATTTCCAACAAGGCTTCTACTGGCCCACAACCCTCCAAGATGCCATTGAGCTAGTCACCAAGTGTGAAGCCTGCCAGTTCCACTCCAAGAATATCCATCAACCTGCCCAAGCTCTCCAAACGATCCCTTTGTCATGGCCCTTTTCGGTCTGGGGGCTCGACATCTTGGGCCCCTTCCCCCGTGCTACCGGGGGCTTTGAATTCTTACACGTTGCAATCGACAAGATTACTAAGTGGCCAGAAGTGGATCCCGTGAGGAAGGTGACTGCACTGCTAGCTATAAAGTTCTTGAAAGGATTGGTATGCCACTTCGGAGTACCCGCTAGAATCATCACTGACAATGGCACCCAATTCATAAGCCGCACCTTCATGCAATACGTTCATGCCCTCGGTAGCAAGGTCTCATTTGCCTCTGTTGCCCATCCTAGAAGCAAACAAGCTGAGAGGGCGAACGCTGAACTGTTGTGAGGACTCAAGAAAAGAACATTTGATAAGTTGCAGAAGTGTGGCAGGCGATGGATCAACGAGCTGTCGGCCGTTCTTTGGTCCCTCTGTACGACACCAAATCGAGTTACCGGGTAGACTCCCTTCTCCCTAGTCTATGGGGCATAAGCAATGATCACCATGGAACTCATATACGGCTCACCTCGAGTACTTGCCTATGATGAAGTAGCGCAAGAACAACACTGATGTGATGATGTTGTGCTACTTGAGGAGAACCATCTCCGGGCTGCTACGCGTGCTCCATGCTACCAGCAAGCCATGCGTTGCTATCACAGCCGCAGGGTTCATGCCCGGAGCTTTGAGGAAGGCGACCTTGTTCTTAGGCGTGTTTAGTCTGCCAAGGGTGCAAACAAGTTGACGCCAAAGAGGGAAGGCCCTTATCGGGTAGTATGACTCACCAGACGTGGCGCAGTCTGTCTAGAGACCGGAGATGGCATTCAATTGCAAAACTCATGGAACATTGAGCATCTCCGCAAGTTCTACCCGTAAGGCACGACTGTCGGGCCTGCCTGGCAGCCACCCTTTTGTACAAGCCTTGCCGATGTTGCATGTAACCCTTGTACAAAGCCAGGCGCAGAGCCCTGAGCAATAGATAAATAAACAAAGCGATGGGGGGCCCTCGAAACATGCATGCATGCATAGCATATCATGAGCATAAGCATGCACCAACATGAGCATGTAGAAGAGGTCATGTGTTGCTACTGCTTCCCTCTGTTATAAATTGCAAGATTCTTGCCGAGGATCCAATACCGATGAGAAGAAAAGGGAGCAAGCCTACATATCGGTCTCGGACAAGCTAAAGCAGATAAGTTCTCTTTTTTATCCATACATGTCTTTGTAAGAACAAAACTTGTGCATATGGAAACCTCATCATCTTCGAAACATGGGTGCTCCCATCCTTTCTCCCGAATGTTGCTTCAGTCAAGGTGGTCGCAGTGGCCTTTGGCAGAGAAGGCTCGACGAGGGGCTGATCCCATCCTATAGTTTTATGCCCGGCAGGCCTAGCCCCACGTCAGCAAACTAAGGGCATCAACAGGATAGCTTGCCGGAGAAAACTTGTTTACTTAAATGTATAGAGGCACCCCACCTCTGCATGGACATAATACATGCACAAGTACCCGAATATGCTAATAAGCAAGTACAAATCTTACAGAGTACAAACATGGATAAAATAGATTACATATTTGAAACTAAAGCTTGGCGAATGCATACATGTTTTAAACTGAAAAAGATAAGTGCCTTATCCCTTTCTTGTCCCTCTCCTCCTAGGAACTATAGTGGGAGGTGAAGGGGGCAAAAGGAGCTCCTGAGCAAGATTCAAGCCCGATCCCGTCAGGGCTTGCCGGGTGTAGTGTGACAAGATTAGGAGTGGCGAGGCTGCGACGGAGGGGGTGGAGGGAGCAGCTTAGTGGTGCCCTGGTCACTGTTGGAAATATGCCCTAGAGGCAATAATAAATGGTTATTATTATATTTCTATGTTCATGATAATTTTCTATTATTCATGCTATAACTGTGTTATCCGGAAATCGTAATACCCGTGTGAATACATAGACCACACCAAGTCCCTAGTGAGCCTCTAGTAGACTAGCTCGTTGATCAACAGATAATCATGGTTTCCTGACTATGGGCATTGGATGTTATTGATAACGGGATCACATCATTAGGAGAATGATGTGATGGACAAGACCGAATTCTAAGCATAGCTCTAAGATCGTGTAGTTCGTTTAGCTAGAGCTTTTCCAAATGTCAAGTATCATTTCCTTAGACCATGAGATTGTGCAACACTCGGATACCGTAGGAGTGCTTTGGGTGTACCAAACCTCAAAACGTAACTGGGTGCTATAAAGGTGCACTATGGGTATCACTGAAAGTGTCTGTTGGGTTGGCACGAATCGAGACTGGGATTTGTCACTCCGTATGACGGAGAGGTATCTCTGGGCCCACTCGGTAATGCATCGTCATAATGAGCTCAATGTGACCAAGTGTCTGGTCACGGGATCATGCATTACGGTACGAGTAAAGTGACTTGCCGGTAACGAGACTAAACGAGGTATTGGGATACCGACGATCGAGTCTCTGGCAAGTAACGTACCGATTGACAAAGGGAATTGTATATGGGGTTAATTGAATCCTCGACATCATGGTTCATCCGATGAGATCATCGAGGAGTATGTGGGAGCCAACATGGGTATCCAGATCCCGCTGTTGGTTATTGACCGGAGAGGCGTCTCGGTCATGTCTGCATATCTCCCGAACCTGTAGGGTCTACACACTTAAGGTTCGGTGACGCTAGGGTTGTAGAGATATTAGTATGCAGCAAATCAAAAGTTGTTCGGATTCCCGGATGAGATCCCGGACGTCACGAGGAGTTCCGGAATGGTCCGGAGGTGGAGAATTATATATAGGAAGTGCTGTTTCGGCCATCGGGAAAGTTTCGGGGGTCACCGGTATTGTACCGGGACCACCAGAAGGGACCCGGGGGTCCATCGGGTGGGGCCACCTATCCCGAAGGGCCCCGTGGGCTGAAGTGGGGAGGGAACCAGCCCCTGGTGGGCTGGTGCGCCCCTCCCCTTGGGCCCCTGCGCCTAGGGTTGGGAACCCTAGGGGAGGGGGCGCCTCCACTTGCCTTGGGGGGCAAGTTCCCCCCTTGGCCGCCCCCCCCCTAAGAGATCCCATCTCCTAGGGCCGGAGCCCCCCCTGGGGACCCTATATAAAGAGGGGGGAGAGAGGGCAGTCGCACCCTTGCCCCTGGCACCTCCCTTCCCTCTTGCTACACCTCTCCCTCCCGCAGACGCTTGGCGAAGCCCTGCCGGATCCCTGCTGCATCCACCACCACGCCGTCGTGCTGCTAGATCTTCATCAACCTCTCCTTCCCCCTTGCTGGATCAAGAAGGAGGAGACGTCACGCTGACCGTATGTGTGTTGAACCCGGAGGTGATGTCCGTTCGGCGCTAGGATCTCCGGTGTTTTGGATCACGACGTGTATGACTCCCGCAACCCCGTTCTCTTGAACGCTTCCGCTCGCGATCTACAAGGGTATCTAGATGCAATCCTCTCTCTCGTTGCTGGATGAACTCATAGATTGATCTTGGTGAACGTCAGAAATTTTTTATTTTATGCAACGTTCCCCAACAGTGGTATTAGAGCCAGGTTTATGCGTAGTTCTCTTTGCACGAGTAGAACACAATTTGTTGTGGGCGTAGATGTTGTCAACTTTCTTGCCACTACTAGTCTTATTTTTCTTTAGCGGTATTGTGGGATGAAGCGGCCCGGACCGACCTTACATGTACGCTTACATGAGACAGGTTCCACCGACTGACATGCACTAGTTGCATAAGGTGGCTAGCGGGTGTCTGTCTCTCCCACTTTAGTTGGAGCAGATTCGATGAAAAGGGTCCTTATGAAGGGTAAATAGAAGTTGGCAAATCACATTGTGGCTTTAATGTAGGCAAGAAAATGTTCTTGCTAGATCACCTATAGAAGCCACGTAAAAACTTGCAACAACAATTAGAGGACGTCTAACTTGTTTTTGCAGCATGTGTTTTGTGATGTGATATGGCCAAAGTTGTGATGAATGATGAATGATATATATGTGATGTATGAGATCATGTTCTTGTAATAGGAATCACGACTTGCATGTCGATGAGTATGACAACCGGCAGGAGCCATAGGAGTTGTCTTTATTTTTTGTATGACCTGCGTGTCATTGAGAAACGCCATGTAAATTACTTTACTTTATTGCTAAACGCGTTAGCCATAGTAGTAGAAGTAATAGTTGGCGAGCAACTTCATGGAGACACGATGATGGAGATCATGGTGTCATGCCGGTGACGAAGATGATCATGGAGCCCCAAAGATGGAGATCAAAGGAGCTATATGATATTGGCCATATCATGTCACTATTATGATTGCATGTGATGTTTATCATGTTTTTCATCTTGTTTACTTAGAACGATGGTAGTAAGTAAGATGATCCCTCATAATAATTTCAAGAAAAGTGTTCCCCCTAACTGTGCACCGTTGCGAAGGTTCGTTGTTTCGAAGCACCACGTGATGATCGGGTGTGATAGATCCTAACGTTCAAATACAACGGGTGTAAGCCAGATTTACACACGCAATACACTTAGGTTGACTTGACGAGCCTAGCATGTACAGACATGGCCTCGGAACACGGAAGACCGAAAGGTCGAGCATGAGTCGTATAGAAGATACGATCAACATGAAGATGTTCACCGATGTTAACTAGTCCGTCTCACGTGATGATCGGACACAGCCTAGTTGACTCAGATCATGTTTCACTTAGATGACTAGAGGGATGTCTGTCTAAGTGGGAGTTCATTAAATAATTTGATTAAGATGAACTTAATTATCATGAACTTAGTCTAAAATCTTTACAATATGTCTTGTAGATCAAATGGTCAACGCTCATGTCCACCTAAACTTTAACGTGTTCCAAGAGAAAACCAAGCTGAAAGACGATGGCAGCAACTATACGGACTGGGTCCAGAACCTGAGGATCATCCTCATAGCAGCCAAGAAAGATTATGTCCTAGAAGCACCGCTAGGTGAAGCACCAATCCTAAAGAACCGAGACGTTATGAACGCTTGGCAGTCTCGTGCTGATGATTACTCCCTCGTTCAGTGCGGCATGCTTTACAGCTTAGAACCGAGGCTCCAAAAGCGTTTTGAGAAACACGGAGCATATGAGATGTTTGAGGAGCTGAAAATGGTTTTCCAAGCTCATGCCCGGGTCGAGAGATATGAAGTCTCCGACAAATTCTTCAGCTGTAAGATGGAGGAAAATAGTTCTGTAAGTGAGCACATAATCAAGATGTCTGGGTTGCACAACCGCCTGACTCAGCTGGGAGTTAATCTCCCGGATGACGCGGTCATTGACAGAATTATCCAGTCGCTCCCACCAAGCTACAAGAGCTTTGTGATGAACTTCAATATGCCGGGAATGGAAAAGACCATTCCTGAGGTATATTCAATGCTGAAAATTAGCTGAGGTAGAGATCAAAAAGGAAAATCAAGTGTTGATGGTGAATAAAACCACCAAGTTCAAGAAAGGCAAGGGTAAGAAGAACTTCAAGAAGGATGGCAAGGAAGTTGCCGCGCCTGGTAAGCCAGTTGCCAGGAAGAAGTCAAACAATGGACCCAAGCCTGAGACTGAGTGCTTTTATTGCAAGGGAAGTGGTCATTGGAAGCGGAACTGCCCCAAGTACTTAGCGGACAAGAAGGCCGGCAAAACCAATGGTATATGTGATATACATGTAATTGATGTGTACCTTACCAGTGCTCGTAGTAGCTCCTGGGTATTTGATACCGGTGTGGTTGCTCACATTTGTAACTCAAAGCAGGAGCTGCGGAATAAGCGGACTAGCGAAGGACGAGGTGACGATGCGCGTCGGGAATGGTTCCAAGGTCGATGTGATCGCTGTTGGCATGCTACCTCTACATTTACCTACAGGATTAGTTTTGAACCTCAATAATTGTTATTTAGTACCAGCTTTGAGCATGAACATTGTATCAGGATCTCGTTTAATTCGAGATGGCTACTCATTTAAATCCGAGAATAATGGTTGTTCTATTTATATGAGTGATATGTTTTATGGTCATGCCCCGCTGGTGAATGGTTTATTCTTAATGAATCTCGAGCGTAATGTTACACATATTCATAGTGTGAATGCTAAAAGATGTAAAGTTGATAACGATAGTCCCCCATACTCGTGGCACTGCCGCCTTGGTCACATTGCTGTCAAGCGCATGAAGAAGCTCCATGTTGATGGTCTTTTAGAGTCTCTAGATTATGAATCGTTTGACACATGCGAGCCATGCCTCATGGGTAAGATGACCAAGACTCCGTTCTCCGGAACAATGGAGCGAGCAACCAACTTATTGGAAATCATACATACTGATGTGTGCGATCCAATGAGCGTTGAGGCTCTCGGAGGATATCGTTATGTTCTCACTCTCACTGATGACTTGAGTAGATATGGGTATGTCTAGTTGATGAAACACAAGTCTGAGACCTTTGAAAAGTTCAAGGAATTTCAAAATGAGGTAGAGAATCAACGTGACAGAAAGATAAAGTTCCTACGATTAGATCGTGGGGGAGAATATTTAAGTCATGAATTTGGTATGCACTTAAGAAAATGTGGAATCGTTTCACAACTCACGCTGCCTGGAACACCTCAGCGAAATGGTGTGTCCGAACGTCGTAATCGCACTCTATTGGATATGGTGCAATCTATGATGTCACTTACTGATTTACCGCTATCATTTTGGGGATACGCTCTAGAGAAAGCTACATTCACTTTAAATAGGGCACCGTCTAAATCCGTTGAGACGACACCGTATGAATTATGGTTTGGGAAGAAACCTAAGCTGTCGTTTCTAAAAGTTTGGGGATGCGATGCTTATGTCAAGAAACTTCAACCTGAGAAGCTCGAACCCAAGTCGGAAAAATGTGTATTCAAAGGATACCCTAAGGAAACCATAGGGTATACTTTCTACTTAAGATCCGAAGGCAAGATCTTTGTTGCCAAGAACGGGTCCTTTCTGGAGAAAGAGTTTCTCTTGAAAGAATTAAGTGGGAGGAAAGTAGAGCTTGATGAAGTACTGCCTCTTGAGATGGTGAGTAGCGCAACTCAGGAAGATGTTCCTGTGGTGCCTGCACTAACAAGAGAGGAGGTTAATGATGATGATCAAGATGCTTCGGATCAAGCTCCTACTGAACTTTGAAGGTCCACAAGGACACGTTCCGCACCAGAGTGGTACGGCAACCCTGTCTTGGAAATCATGTTGTTAGACAACGGTGAACCTTCGAACTATGAAGAAGCGATGGTGGGCCCAGATTCCAACAAATGGCTTGAAGCCATGAAATCCGAGATAGGATCCATGTATGAAAACAAAGTGTGGACTTTGACAGACTTTCCCGACGATCGGCGAGCAATAGAAAACAAATGGATCTTTAAGAAGAAGACGGACACAGATGGTAATGTCACCATATATAAAGCTCGACTTGTCGCTAAGGGTTATCGACAAGTTCAAGGGATTGACTATGATGAGACATTCTCTCCCGTAGCGAAGCTGAAGTCCGTCCGAATCATGTTAGCAATCGCCGCATACTATGATTATGATATATGGCAAATAGACGTCAAAACAGCTTTCCTTAATGGTCACCTTAAGGAAGAACTGTATATGATGCAGCCGGAAGGTTTTGTCAACCCTAAGAATGCTAACAAGGTATGCAAGGTCTAGCGCTCCATCTATAGGCTGGTGCAAGCATCTCGGAGTTGGAACATTCGCTTTAATGAGATGATTAAAGCGTCTGGGTTTATGCAGACTTATGGAGAAGCCTGCGTTTACAAGAAAGTGAGTGGGAGCTCTGTAGCATTTCTCATATTATATGTGGATGACATACTTTTCATGGGAAATGATAGAACTTTTGTACAGCATAAAGGCCTACTTGAATAAGTGTTTTTCAATGAAGGACCTTGGAGAAGCCGCTTGCATATTAGGCATCAAAATCTATAGAGATAGATCGAGATGCCTCATAGGTCTTTCACAAAGCACATACCTTGATAAGATATTGAAGAAGTTCAATATGGATCAGTGCAAGAAGGGGTTCTTGCCTGTGCTGCAAGGTGTGAAATTGAGCTCAGCTCAATGCCCGACCATGACAGAAGATAAAGAAGAGATGAGTGTCATCCCCTATGCCTCAGCCATAGGGTCTATCATGTATGCCATGACCTGTACCAGACCTGATATAAACCTTGCCGTAAGTTTGGTAGGAAGGTACCAAAGTAATCCCGGCAAGGAACACTGGACAGCGGTCAAGAACATCCTTAAGTACCTGAAAAGGACTAAGGACATGTTTCTCATATATGGAGGTGACGAAGAGCTCGTCGTAAAGGGTTACGTCGACGCTAGCTTCGACACAGATCTGGATGAATCTAAGTCACAAACCGGATATGTGTATATTTGGATGGTGGTGCAGTAAGCTGGTGCAGTTGCAAGCAGATCGTCATGGTGGGATCTACATGTGAAGCGGAGTACATGGCAGCCTCGGAGGCAGCGCATGAAGCAATCTGGGTGAAGGAGTTCATCACCGACCTAGGAGTCATACCCAATGCGTCGGGGCCGGTCACACTCTTCTGTGACAACACTGGAGCTATTGCACTTGCCAAGGAGCCCAGGTTTCACAAGAAGACCAGGCACATCAAGCGTCGCTTCAACTCCATACGTGAAAATGTTCAAGATGGAGACATAGATATTTGTAAAGTTCATACGGACCTGAATATAGCAGATCCATTGACTAAACCTCTCCCTAGGGAAAAACATGATCAACACCAGAACGCAATGGCTGTTCGATTCATCACAATGTAACTAGATTATTGACTCTAGTGCAAGTGGGAGACTGTTGGAAATATGCCCTAGAGGCAATAATAAACGGTTATTATTATATTTCTGTGTTCATGATAATTTTCTATTATTCATGCTATAACTGTGTTATCCGGAAATTGTAATACCCGTGTGAATACATAGACCACAACAAGTCCCTAGTGAGCCTCTAGTAGACTAGCTCGTTGATCAACAGATAGTCATGGTTTCCTGACTATGGGCATTGGATGTCATTGATAACGGGATCACATCATTAGGAGAATGATGTGATGGACAAGACCCAATTCTAAGCATAGCTCTAAGATCGTGTAGTTCATTTAGCTAGAGCTTTTCCAAATGTCAAGTATCATTTCCTTAGACCATGAGATTGTGCAACTCCCAGATACCGTAGGAGTGCTTTGGGTGTACCAAACGTCACAACGTAACTGGGTGAATAAAAAGGTGCACTACGGGTATCTCCGAAAGTGTCTGTTGCGTTGGCACGAATCGAGACTAGGATTTGTCACTACGTATGACGGAGAGGTATCTCTGGGCCCACTCGGTAATGCATCATCATAATGAGCTCAATGTGACCAAGTGTCTGGTCACGGGATCATGCATTACGGTACGAGTAAAGTGACTTGCTGGTAACGAGACTAAACAAGGTATTGGGATACCGACAATCGAGTCTCGGGCAAGTAACATACCGATTGACAAAGGGAATTGTATACGGGGTTAATTGAATCCTCGACATCGTGGTTCATATGATGAGATCATCAAGGAGTATGTGGGAGCCAACATGGGTATCCAGATCCCGATGTTGGTTATTGACCGGAGAGGCGTCTCAATCATGTCTGCATATCTCCCGAACCCGTAGGGTCTACACACTTAAGTATCGGTGACGCTAGGATTGTAGAGATATTATTATGCAGCAAATCGAAAGTTGTTCGGAGTCAAGGATGAGATCCCGGATGTCACGAGGAGTTCCGGAATGGTCCGGAGGTGAAGAATTATATATAGGAAGTGCTGTTTCGGCCATCGGGAAAGTCTCGGGGGTCACCGGTATTGTACCGGGACCACCGGAAGGGTCCCGAGGATCCACCGAGTGGGGCCACCTATCCCGGAGGGCCCCGTGGGCTGAAGTGGGGAGGGAACCAGCCCCTGGTGGGCTGGTGCGCCCCCCCTGCGCCTAGGGTTGGGAACCCTAGGGGAGGGGGCGCCTCCACTTGCCTTGGGGGGCAACTTCCCCCCTTGGCCGCCACCCCCCTAGGAGATCCCATCTCCTAGGGTCGGCGCCCCCCCTGGGGACCCTATATAAAGAGGGGGGAGGGAGGGCAGCCGCACCCTTGCCCATGGCGCCTCCCTTCCCCCTTGCTACACCTCTCCCTCCCGCAGACACTTGGCGAAGCTAAGGGAGTCTTGGACTAGGGGGTGTCCGGACGGCCGGACTATCATTGTCCGCCGGACTATCAATATCCGCCGGACTCCAAGACTACGAAGATAGAAGATTGAAGACTCTGACTCGTGTCGGGATGGTACTTTCCTTGGCGTGGAAGGCAAGCTTGGCGATACGGATATGTAGATCTCCTACCATTGTAACCGACTCTGTGTAACCCTAGCCCTCTCCGGTGTCTATATAAACCGGAGGGCCTTAGTCCGTAGGACGGATATACATCTCAACAATCATACAATAGGCTAGCTTCTAGGGTTTAGCCTCTTTGATCTCGTGGTAGATCTACTCTTGTACTACCCATATCATCAATATTAATCAAGCAGGACGTAGGGTTTTACCTCCATCGAGAGGGCCCGAACCTGGGTAAAAACATTGTGTCCCTCGTCTCCTATTACCATCCGCCTAGACACACAGTTCGGGACCCCCTACCCGAGATCCGCCGGTTTTGACACCGACATTGGTGCTTTCATTGAGAGTTCCTCTGTGTTGTCGCTGATAGGCTTGATGGCATCTTCAACCAGCGACGCTGTCCAGGGTGAGACTTTTCTCCCCGGACAGATCTTCGTATTCGGCGGCTTTGCACTGCGGGCCGATTCTCTTGGCCATCTGGAGCAGATCGAAAGCTACGCCCCTGGCCGTCAGGTCAGGTTTGGAAGCTTAAACTTCACAGCCGATGACCGCGGAGACTTGATCTTCGACGGACTCGAGCCACAGCCAAACGCGCCGCACTGTGACGATGGGAACGATCTAGCTCTGCCGCCGGACAGTGCCTTGGTGGCCGCACCCGGATCCGCTTCGGCCGTTAGCCCGGAAGCGATCGCCCAGATCGATGGTCGGTGGATAGACGCCGCCCCGGGGGCTTCAACATCCACGGTGATGGAGCCGAACACTGACCTTGTCCCCTGCGAGACTCGTGATTCCGAGGCGCCGGACTCCTCACCGGACTCCGAACCTCCTGCGCCCCTACCGATTGATCCGGATTGGGCGCCGGTTATGGAATTCACCGCCGCGGACATATTCCAACACTCGCCTTTCGGCGATATCCTAAACTCATTAAAGCGTCTCTCGTTATCGGGAGAGTCCTGGCCGGACTATGGCCAGGATGGTTGGAGTATGGACGACGAAGAAATTCAGAGTCCACCCACCACCCAATTTATAGCCACTGTCGAGGATTTAACCGACATGCTAGACTACGACTCCGAAGACATCGACGCCATGGACGACGATGCCGGGGATGAACAGGAACTAGTGCCCACAAGGCACTGGAAGGCCACCTCGTCATATGATGTGTACATGGTGGATACCCCAAAAGAAGGGCATGGCGAAGAAGCAGCGGAGGCAGACTCTTTAAAGAAGCAGCCCAAACGCCGGCGTCAGCGGCGCTGCTCTAAATCCCGCCACAGCAAGAATAAAGATTCCGGCACAGGAGACAACAATACCCCAGAGAGTGCCGAAGACAATCCCCTCCAGCAAGACTCAGCGCAGGAGGACGCAGAAGCAAGCCCTCACGAAAGGGCGGTAGACGAAGAGGTTGAGGATCATAACTATATACCTCCCTCCGAAGACGAAGAAAGCCTCAATGACGACGAACTCGTCGCGCCCGAGGACCCCGTCGAACAAGAGCTTTTTAAGCGCAGGCTCATCGCTACAGCAAGAAGCCTGAAGAAGGAAAAGTGGAAGCTCAAAACAGCAGAAGACACGCTCAGAATAAGATGGAGCAAAGTACTCAAAACCGCAGATAGTCCCCAATCGAAGAGCTACCCGAAGCGTAAGCTGCTACCAGAATTCGACGAGGAGGCCATAGATCCTCCACCGTCCAATGGCCCAGCCAGGTCCATCTACGGACCCAAAAAGAAAGCCCCAGGAAGCAAAGCAACACGTCAAGTGTCCGACGATAGCGGCACATACAAGTACAGGGGCGCCGCACACCCACTATGTTTCACCGATGAGGTGCTGGATCATGAATTCCTAGCAGGGTATAAACCCATAAACATAGAGGCCTACGATGGAACAACAGACCCTGGAGTCTGGATAGAAGATTATATACTGCATATACACATGGCCAGAGGAGACGATCTCCACGCCAAAAAATATCTACCCCTCAAGCTCAAAGGGCCAGCCCGCCATTGGCTCAAAAGCCTCCCAGAAAACACTATTGGAAGTTGGGAAGAGCTCGAGGACGCGTTTAGAGCAAATTTTCAAGGGACTTATGTCCGTCCTCCGGATGCAGATGACTTAAGTCATATAACTCAACAGCCCGGAGAGTCAGCGCGGAAATTCTGGAACAGGTTTCTTACCAAAAAGAACCAAATAGTCGACCGTCCGGACGCCGAAGCCTTAGCAGCTTTCAAGCACAATGTCCGAGACGAATGGCTTGCCAGGAACCTCGGCCAAGAGAAACCGAGGACAATGTCCGCACTAACAAGCCTCATGACCCGCTTCTGTGCGGGAGAGGATAGCTGGCTAGCAAGAAGCAGCACCAGCGACCCAAGTACGTCCGAGATAAGAGATGGAAACGGAAAATCACGGCGCAGAAAAGAGCGGCGCCGAAATAAAGAGAAAAGCCCAAAGAGCACGGCAGTCAACGCCGGATTCAAAAGCTCGCGGCCTGATAACAAAACTCAACCTCTTAAGGATGACAGGGACGAATTGTCCAACTTAAACAAAATTTTGGGTCGGATATGCCAAATCCACAGCACCCCCGGAAGGCCTACAAATCACACCCACAGGGATTGTTGGGTTTTCAAATAGTCCGGCCGATTAAATGCCGAACACAAGGGGCTCGACGCGTCAAGCAAAGAAGATAAACCCCGCCAGCAGGGCACAGGAAAACAAAAGACTTTCCCACAAGGGGTTAAAGCAGTAAACTCACTTCATGTGATGACACGGAAAAATAGTGCGGCACTTTCTAAAAAGAGCTTCGCACGGTCCAACCCAGCAGACTGTAGAGATTGGATATCAAAACCAATCACTTTCGACCACCTGGACTATTCCAGAAGCGTTCGAAACGCGGGACGGACTCCTCTGATATTGAATCCCACAATAGACGGATTACAATTCACTAACGTCCTCATGCACGGAGGCAGTGACTTAAACCTGCTATATTCAAACACAATCCGTAGGATGGGGATAGACCCTACCAAAATTCGACACAGCCGCACTTCCTTCAAAGGAGTGACGCCAGGCCCTTACGCTAAGAGCACAGGCTCTATATTACTGGATGTCGTGTTCGGATCGCCGAACAATTTTCGACGCGAAAAACTAATTTTTCATATCGTCCCATTTGAAAGTGAATATCAAGCACTCTTGGGACGAAAGGCTTTTGTCCGCTTCAACGCCATACCGCATTACGCGTCTCTTACACTCAAGATGCCCGGTCCACATGGCGCCATTTCAGTGCGAGGGTCACTTAAGGACCCCGAACTCGGATAGACGAATCCGGACTCAGCAGGCTAGGGGCTCCCTAGCTGCATACCCCTTCACAGGGGGCTGCGCGCACAAACAATCGTGGTTTCATATAAACCTTACTTTAATTCTTTATATTTCTTATTCTACATATTTTTCGCACGAATTGTTTCTACAACTAAACGTTCCTCTCTTTCTACAGATGAACAACGTGCATACCCATCCAGGATAACGGCGCAACAGAGACACAGGCGCAGACGTGCAGTAGGGACCTGTGGCAAGGATTCTTTTCAGATTAAGACCCTGCGTAGACCTTTTTTATGTCTCTTGTTGTTACTCTCCCTTGGTTTCTTCCTATAGCCACAGCGGAGCCTGACGCTTTGGCATCGGCCGCGTCAGAGGACCATGCCCGTACCCGGACACTAGGGGCTTAGGGCATCCTTCTGCCCATTATTATAAAGTCCGAACACCTTCGGGAGTATTCGGCGTCTCGAGTTAGGCATTATATGCATCAGCTCCGAATCATGTCTTTGGTCAAATGTTGGGTTTGCCCAGCTCCTGTGTTTTGCTGCCTTACGTTCCGTATCATCGGCTAACGCGGCACCAGGAGAACTACTGCGATTGTGCCCCAGTTCGGCTGGGCGAGCACCTCAGTAGAGAAAGCCAAAAACTGACTGTCATGATACAGCGAGAGTCTAGTCAGCCACTCGATCGACTATCAGAATGTTTAGAATTCCCCGCTTTGACGAAGGACCGTTTCCCGGTCAGGCACATACGCACCCCGAATCCGGAGATGTGCGGTGCCACCAGGGGCTATATCGTAGCCCCACCCTCGAGCTCCATTGGCTAAGTGAAAGAGATAAAGCATTATAGTCCGGATTGCCTCGTTCGCTATGCTACCACCTCCTTATAACAGGACCGAGACGTCGGATTAAGTGTGAAAACGCGCTATTTTGCAAACACCCCAGCACCTTGTGCGAGGGGGCTGAAGCCAAAGACTGCATCTTTCAGGTTATACACAAGTATACGTCAACGGCCGCACAGGAGAAGTTTTACTACTTGGACGCGCAAGTATAAAAAGCAGTTATACCATAATCATTGATTTACAAGCTAATGCGTTCATTTGAACGTTACATTATTTGAGCACTGCGCCTCTATTTTACGAGCATCGCGCATGACTTCTCCGAAGTAGTGCTCGGCAGGGAGTCGGCTTTCATCCGGACCCTGAGTGGCAACGGCGGTGGCATCCATCTCCGGATAATGCACCTTCACACGGGCAAGAGCCATCCGCGCGCCCTCAATGCAGGCCGACCGCTTCATATCCTTTATATGCGGCACCGCTCCAAGGAATTGCTGCAGTAAGCCGAAGTAGCTCGTCGCCTTGGACCTCCCTGGCCAGACATGGGCCACGATGTCAGACATGGCTAGTCCGGACAATCTATTTAGCTCAGCCCATTCGTCCAACCGGTCCGTCAATGAAAGGGAGCGATCCGGAATGTGGAATTGAGACCAATACAGCTCTTCCGTCTCGTGATCCCCCTGGCTCCGGAAGTGCTTAACGGCATCAGCCGCGCTTGCAGCTAAGTCCATATACGGAACCTCCGGACTCCACAGCCGCTCAAATTGAGCATACTTCGCATCCATAAACCGGCGACGCAGCAGAATAGGCTTGCTAGCCACAATCTCTCCAGCCTGGCGTAGCTCCTCCTTCATAGCCCGCATTGCAGAGCGGGCATCCTTGGCTTCGGCGGTGGCCTTCTTCAGGTCTCCTCGCTCCGATAAGCGCTCCTTTTCAATAGCCTCATTACGGTCGGTCGCATCCTTAAATTTCCTGGCCACTTCAGCCACCTCCGCCCTGCTTAGGCAGTGCGCAGCCTTTTCGGCTTTCAACTCCTCGGCCGCCTTCGAGGCAGCCGCGTCACCCCTTCGGGCCTGCTCCTTAGCTCGAGCAAGTTCGGCCGGAGACTCTCCACAGCAGCAGCACCGTCTGTACAACAGCATACAATTTATCAGCAGAGGGCTTCGACCCCCTCAAATAAATAAACTGTGGAGAATTCATTTACCTTGCGACTCGTCAAGTCGCTGGTTGACAAGCACGATGTCAGCATCTGCCACGTCAAGTTGCCGACTTAATTCGGCAAACTCATTAGTCCGGCTGGCCCCCGGACTATCCGCCACCTGTATCAGGACGGCGGTATTCATTACTTGAGATTTTGAGATTTCGATCCTCGGCACGCTATCGTTTCCGACAACCTACCGAGTCTCGGGGGCTACTATCTATACAGGGCGCATTTTTTATATGCAAAACTGTTAAAAAATAGAGGGGTGCGCCATTTTCGCATACCTCAAATCCCGCCAGCAAGCTCATGGCGGCATCACGCAATCTGCTTTCAGCGGACGAAATCCTTCCAATCACCATACGCATTAACGCGCGGTGATCTTCTGAAATGGATGCCCTCTCAAGCAGACTCTCCAGTTCTCCCGGCCGGACTCTGGTGGGTGCCGAACTCTCTGGCCCCTCCGGACTCGGGGACGCCCTCCGTTATGACACTTCGGGCTCGCCTGCCCCATCTGGCGGCGCTGTAGACGGAGGCGTATCGCTCTCCATCATCTCCGGAAGAAGGTCCCCCGAAGATGAACTCATCTGAGAAGGCTGCAGATCCGAACTGCGATATAAATATTTCGGTTATCCACAGAAGCACAAATGAAGGTACTTCTTTATTGATTAATTTCCTCTTTCATACTCACGGCTCGTTGGAGGGCTGGTCCTTCGGCGATGATTGTGTGTCCGTATTCTCTCCAGACGCCGGATCCCCCGGTGAGTGTTTCTTCCCACGCTTAGGGGCTTTGGCCTCTGGATCTTCGGAGGCGGTCCTCTTCTCCCTCTGAAGGGAGGGGTTCTTGGTTCCCTCCTCTTCAGTCGCCCCTGTGGGCGAAGTGTTAGCTCCTCTACTTCCCCCGTCGCCCCCTTCTGTGGGCGCAACCTCCAACATTCTGACCAGCACGGGCTCCAATGCGGTCTCTGGGAGGGGGGCCGGACACCTTAACAGCCTTGATCGCGCCACCCATTCCTGTAAAGAACAAAGGGTCAGGATGCGAACTCTAGAAAGGCGCATAAACAGAATGTTCGGACTCTGAGCTATTTACCTGAGTATCTGGGCGATTGCGGCTTAGACCTGCATCCTCGGCTGAATCCGGACACGCTACCTGCGGTCCAAAGAACAACTTGTACATCTCCACGGGTGTCGCGCCCATGAAGTGTTGGAGAATCCGAGGTCCCTCCGGGTTGAATTCCCATAGACGGAGAGGACGACGTTTGTAGGGCAGAAGATGCCTGGATAGCATAACCTGCATCACCGTGATCAGGTCGACCTCCCTCGCTTGGAGATCTCGAATCCGGCCCTGCAGCGAGGGCACGTCTTCGGACGGCCCCCAGTTGAGCCCTTTTTTGACCCACGACATCAGTTGGCGTGGAGGTCCCAGGCGGAATGAGGGCGGCGGCTTTTGCCTGCTGCCCCTCGGAGCGGTGACATAGAACCACTCCTGCTGCCACAATCCAAGTTCCTCTTGGAAGGAACCCTCGAGCCATGGGGCATCGACCTTCTTGCTTATGGTCGCCCCGCCGCACTCTGCTTGACGCCTCCCAATCATCTTCGGCTCCATCTTGAAGGTCTTCAGTCATAGGCCGAAGTGGGGGATGACGCGGAGGAAGGCTTCACAGACGATAATGAAGGCGGAGATATGGAGGATAGACTCCGGAGAAAAGTCGTGAAAGTCCAGCCCATAGTAAAACAGGAGCCCTCTCACGAAGGGATCTGTCGGGAATCCTAAACCCCAGCGGAGGTGGGATACGAAAACGGCGTATTCACCAGGCTCGGGGGTTGGCACGGCCTGCCCTTGGGCAGGCAACCTGTGCGAAACTTCATAGGCCAGGTACTTGGCCTCACGCAACTTCAGTATGTCCTCCTCCGTGACGGAGGAGGGCATCCACCGGCCCTGGAGGTCGGAGCCGGACATGATTAAGGATCCGAAGCGCTCGAATCTGAGGCTCTGGGTGTTGGAACTGGGAGCGGGGAGAGGATTCGATGCGAGATTGAAGAACAAGGGCGAGCCTTGGTCCTCTTATAAAGGGGAAGAAATACCAAGGGCCGTCTCCGTGACCGTCTGAGATTCCCCTTCGATAGAGGAGGCGTGGCGACGGGAACGGTTGGGTTACCCACGCACGTATTGATGAGAATCCCGGAATAAGGGGAACACGATCTCTGCTCCGACAGGACGTGCCAAGGAAACCGCTTCGCTAAACGTGCTGAGGTGGTATAGTAAAAAACGATTCGAACAAAGGCTTGGTGGCGGTGTGATGACACGCCGCATAATACGTCAGCAGATTGAGCTAAGTGTACATTTTATTCTCTCTACGGTGGAATGTGGAATTTGTTTTGCAGAGCCGGACAATATCCTGGTGTTCATGATCTCCTCTGGATTATTCAAGGGAGGAAGCCGCCTTGCAATGCCGAACATTATGCACGCCGGACTTATCGTCATTGAAGACTGGTTCAGGGGCTACTGAGGGAGTCCTGGACTAGGGGGTGTCCGGACGGCCGGACTATCATTGTCCGCCGGACTATCAATATCCGCCGGACTCCAAGACTACGAAGATAGAAGATTGAAGACTCCGGCTCGTGTCCGGATGGTACTTTCCTTGGCGTGGAAGGCAAGCTTGGCGATACGGATATGTAGATCTCCTACCATTGTAACCGACTCTGTGTAACCCTAGCCCTCTCCGGTGTCTATATAAACCGGAGGGCCTTAGTCCGTAGGACGGATATACATCTCAGCAATCATACCATAGGCTAGCTTCTAGGGTTTAGCCTCTTTGATCTCGTGGTAGATCTACTCTTGTACTACCCATATCATCAATATTAATCAAGCAGGACATAGGGTTTTACCTCCGTCGAGAGGGCCCGAACCTGGGTAAAAACATTGTGTCCCTCGTCTCCTGTTACCATCCGCCTAGACGCACAGTTCGGGACCCCCTACCCGAGATCCGCCGGTTTTGACACCGACAGAAGCCCTGTCGGTTCCCTGCTGCATCCACCACCACGCCGTCGTGCTGCTGGATCTTCATCAACCTCTCCTTACCCCTTGCTGGATCAAGAAGGAGGAGACGTCACACTGACCGTACGTGTGTTGAACGCGGAGGTGCCGTCTGTTCGGCGCTAGGATCTCCGGTGATTTGGATCACGACGTGTACGACTCCCTCAACCCCGTTCTCTTGAACGCTTCCGCTCGCGATCTACAAGGGTATGTAGATGACTCCTCTCTCTCGTTGCTGGACGAACTCATAGATTGATCTTGGTGAATGTAGGAAATTTTTTATTTTATGCAACGTTCCCCAACAGTCACCACCCCTAGGGCCAGGAAGAATCCCCAGCACAAGTGTCGGTGGGGAGAACCGTCGAGGCTTAGCTGGAAGGCTGCTGGAGGAGGCAAAGGCACCAAGAGAGCGGCTGAGGGAGTCCTGGACTAAGTGGTCCTCGGGCATCCGGTCTGTTGGATATGGGCCGGGCTGATGGGCTGTCAAGACGCAAGGCGGAAGACCACCTCTCGTGTCCGGTAGGGACTCCCGTATACGTGGATGGCAAGTTTAGGTGTCCGGATATGTTACTTCCTTCTTGTTAAACCGACTTTGTACAACCCTAAGCCCCTCCGGTGTCTATATAAATCGGAGGGTTAGATCGAAGGCAAGATCATAACATTACTAAGATAGCGAAACTAGGGTTAGCCAATACGATCTCGTTGTATATCAACTCTTGTAACCCCTATACCCTTCGAATATAATCAAGCAGGAGTAGGGTTTTACCTCCATTAAGAGGGCCCAAACCTGGGTAAACATTGTGTCCTTTTTATCATAGTTACCACCGATCCTCAGACATATAGCTTGGGCCCCCTACCCGAGATTTGCCAGTTTTGACACCGACATTGGTGCTTTCATTGAGAGCTCTGTTATATCGTCGACGGAAGGATTGATGGCTCGTATCTTCATCAACAATGATGTAGCAACCAAGGAATCCTTTCTTCCCAGATAGTTCTTTGTGTTTGGTGTCTTCGTTCTTCGTGCCAACTTGATCGGACGCTTCGAGCAGGTCGACAGCTACACCCCCGGCCACTAGATCAGGTTTGGAAACCTGAACTACGTCGCTGACATCCGAGGAGGTCTAATCTTCGAGGGGTTCGCAGCCTCGGCTGCTGCTCCGTGCCCCCGTCATGAAGGCTCTTCGAATCCCCTTCTAGATCCCGTTCAGGGGTCAACACTCATACCTGCCCCAGCCTTAGATCCGAAGCGGGTTGTATCGTCCGAAGATGGGAGCGTGAGCCCTGCCGGACTCCTTCCCTCATGGAGCTTTCGACCGAAGACCCAGATGCAATCTTGGACTTGCCTCTGGACAACCACTCCGAACTATCGAGGTCTATGCTCATTGGGTCCGATTAGGTGTCCCATGCCAAAGTCAGCCCGGCAAACCTACAGTTTCTGGCCCAACTTTCGCTCCTAGATGAAGCATTGGGATTAATGTAGTCTCTCGCCATCACAGGGGATTTGCCTCCGAACTGTACCCAGCTCGGGCTGGGGGCTGAGAGCGAGGAATTTTATGCCCCACCCACCAACCACTTAATAGCCACTGTCGAGGATTTAACCGACATGCTGGACTACATGTCCGAAGCCATCGATGATATGGATGATGATGTAGACGCCAAACTGAGCCAAGTCCCATCCATCACAGGGCATTGGACAGCCACTTCAACCTATGATGTGTACATGTTGGACATTCCAGATAAAAAGGACGACAAAGGTGATTCGAGCCCCGATGAGGACAAACCCGTCGATAAACCACCAAACCGCTGATGTCAGTGCCGCCGCTCACAATCGCGTCGGGTGAAGGATAGTAATACCGGCACCGGAGACAATGAGACTCCGGATGATGTCGAAGATCCTGAATACCCTGCCGAGCCCACATCCGAACATGATGAAAGGGAAGAGGAGTATAGCCCCGAACACGTCGATCACGAAGATTTGGAAGACAGCAACTATATGCTAGAATCCGAAGAGGAAGTTAGCCTCGGTGATAAAGATTTTATTCTCCCAGAGGAACCCCTCGAACAAGAATGCTTCAAGCGACAGCTCAACGCCACAGCGCGGAGCCTGAAAAAGAAATAGCAGCAGCTCAAAGCTGAACATGATAGGATCAATGAAAAGGTGGACTAAGGTCCTGGCCGCTGACTAATACGGCCACGAGCGACCTGTCAAAAGTTACCCTAAGCGCAAGCTGCTGCCACAATTCGATGATGAAGCCCTTGAGCCAATACCACCGAAATACAATCAGGCAGATCAACCACACCGACCACCACGTGGACGGGATAAAGTGGCATATCAAGCTGAACACCAACACGCACCCCCTCGCCGAAGAGGCAGGGAGACAGCAGCCATGGGATACACATATGACTTGCAACATGACCTAGCCAACAAAGCTAGCCAGACTAGATCAATCTACGGATCAAGAGGCCGTGCCCCGGTGCGAGACAACGACTATGAAGCCTGGCATGACGACCATTACTATACTCGGGATCAGAACCGAACTCAGATGCCAGCCGACTTCCGCCGTGATATTTCCCCATATAGAGGGGCCGCGCACCCTTTATGATTCACCGATGAGGTAATGCAACACCAATTTCTGAGGTTTAATTAAATAGTAAACATCAAACAGTATGATGGAATGACGGATCCGGCCGTCTGGATTGAAGATTTTCTTCTCCACATCCACATGGCTTGTGGAGATGACCTCCGTGCCGTCAAATATCTTCCTCTAAAGCTGAAAGGACTAGCATGACACTGGCAAAACAGCCTCCCAGAAAACTCCATTGGAACCTGGGAAGATTTGGAAGATGCTTGTCGGGCCAACTTTCAGGGCACTTATGTCCAGCCACCGGATGATGACGACTTGAGTCACATAATCCAGCAACCATGTGAATCAGCTCACAAGCTTTGTAATCGGTCCCTAATTAAAAAGAACCAGATCATGGACTGTCCGGACGCCAAAGCCTTAGGGGCCTTCAAACACAGCGTCAGAGACGAATGGCTCGCCCGACACCTCCGGCGGGAAAAGCCGAAGACCATGTCAGCCTTAACTGCACTAATGACCCACTTCTGTGTGGGTGAGGATAGCTGGTTGGCTCATAGAAGCGAAAGCTTGGGCAACCCCGACACTTCTGAGGCCAGGGATGGCAATGGTAAACCTTGCCGCAATAAAAAGAAATGTCGGAACAACAACGACGATGCAGACGATACGAGAGTCAATGCAGGATTCAGTGGCTCTAAATCTAGTCAATGGAAGAAACCTTTCAAAGGCAACAAGGACGGTCCATCTACCTTGGATAGAATCCTTGGCACACTCGATAAGCCTGCTAACCACACCAACATGAATTGTGGGTTTTCAAACATGCCAGTAAGATAAATATCGAACACAAGGGAAAAGGACCTGCAAGTGAAGACAATGATGAGCCCCGTTAGCCGAACACTGGGGGTTAGAAGCAGTTTCCCCCCGAGGCGAAAACAGTGAACATGATCTATGTCACTCACATCCTCAAAAGGGAGCGCAAGCGCGCACTAAGGGACGTCTACACTATAGAGCCTATCGCCCCCAAATTTAACCCATGGTCAGCCTGTCCAATCACTTTTGATCGCAGGGATCACCCAACCAGTATCCATCACGGGGGTTCGGCCGCCCTGGTACTCGATCCAATTATTTACGGATACCATCTCACTAGAGTCCTTATGGACGGGAGCAGCAGCCTCAACTTGATCTATCAAGACACGGTCCACAAGATGGGCATTGACCCATCCAGAATCAAGCCTAGTAACACTACCTTTAAAGGTCTGATACCAGGCGTGGAGGCCCGTTGCACGGGCTCATTGACACTGGAGGTAGTATTCGGCTCCCCAGACAACTTCCGCAGCGAATAGTTAATCTTCAACATCGTCCCTTTCCGCAGTGGCTATCACGCACTGCTCGGAAAAACTGCGTAGAGGTGATCTATACATTGTTGATTTCACTAAAAAGGCTCAACCTAAAACTTGCTTCATTGCTAAATCCTCAAAAGGTTGGTTATGTCATAGACGACTAGGTCATGTTGGTATGCAAAACCTTGACAAGCTTATTAAAGAAAATCATATACTTGGAGTTAACGATGTCATATTTGATAAGGATAGACTTTGCAGTGCTTGTCAAGCAGGTAAACAGGTTGGAGGAAGGCATCCCGTGAAGAACATCATGACCACAAGGAGGCCACTCGAGCTTCTTCACATGGATCTTTTTGGTCCCAACTCTTACAAGAGTCTCGGTGGAAATTCTTTTGGTCTAGTTATAATTGATGATTTTTCAAGATTTACGTGGGTGTTCTTTCTCGATGATAAATCGCAGGTCCAAAAGATCTTCAAAAACTTCGCTAGGAAGGCCCAAAATCAATTTGAAGTGAAGATCAAGAAGGTTCGTAGCGACAACGGAATGGAGTTCAAGAACGCAAATGTGTACACCTTTCTTGACGAAGAAGGGATTTCACACGAGTTCTCGGCTACGTACACACCTCAACAAAACGGAGTTGTTGAGAGGAAGAACCGGACGCTCATTGAAATGAAAAGAGCGATGCTTGATGAGTACAAGACGCCGAAGCACTTTTGGGCAGAAGCGGTTGAGACAGCTTGTCATGCAACAAATCGCTTGTATCTTCACAAGCTACTCGGCAAGACGGCATACGAGCTCCTCACCGGTAACAAACCCCAAGTTGGATACTTTCGAGTATTCGGCTCGAAGTGCTACATTCTTGATAAGCATCGTCGCTCTAAATTTGCTCCTAAGTCTCATGAAGGTTCCTACTAGGTTATGGCTCAAACTCTCACACTTACCGTGTCTACAACAATTTCACCTGAAAGGTTGAAGAGACGATAGATGTGAAGTTTGATGAATCTAACGGCTCGCAAGTAGAGCAATTGCCAATTAATGTAGGAGACAAAGATCCTTCGGAAGCAATTCAAGACTTGGCTATTGGCAAGGTTCGTCCAACGGAGGTGAAGGAGAGTACCTCGTCCGTCCAAGTGGAAGCTTCTACTTCACGATAAGGTGAACCAAGAGTTGACACGGAAGCATCCACAAGTGGGACACACCAAGATGAAGAAAACGAGGAAGTGCATCAAGATGAACGTCAACAACCTCCTTCTCCACCACGACAAGAGAACGACAATGCCAACAATGAAGAAGGCCAGGAAGAAGAACAAGATGAAGATGATGTTCAACGAAGACCCAAGCAAAAGCTTTCACGAGTTCGAGCAAGAATTGCTAAAGATCATCCCGTCGAGCAAATCTACGATGACATTCAAACCGGGAGAATCACTCGCTCTAAAACTTGTTTAGCTAACTTTTGTGAAAACTATTCTTTCATCTCTAGCATTGAACCTATGAAGGTTGAAGAAGCATTGGAAGACCCGGATTGGATAAATGCTATGCATGAAGAGCTACATAACTTTGAAAGGAACCAAGTTTGGACATTGGTTGAGAAGCCCGACAACAACCACAACGTCATCGGTACCAAATGGGTGTTTCGCAACAAGCAAGATGAAGATGGACAAGTAGTTCGCAACAAAGCACGTCTCGTCGCACAAGGCTACACACAAGTCGAAGGTGTGGACAATGGTGAGACTTATGCTCCCGTTGCTAGACTTGAGTCCATTCGCATCTTACTTGCCTATGCTAATCATCATGATATCACCTTGTACCAAATGGACATTAAAAGTGCTTTTCTAAATGGTGAAATAGAGGAGGAATTTTATGTTAAGCAACCTCCCAGCTTTGTCAATCCTAAGAAACCCAATCATGTTTACAAACTTCACAAAGCTCTTTATGGTCTTAAACAAGCTCCTAGAGCATGGTATAAATGCTTGACCAAGTTCCTTACTGAAAAAGGCTTTGAAATTGGTAAAATTGATTCTACTCTTTTTACTAAAAGGGTTAATGGAGAACTATTTGTGTGCCAAATCTATGTTGATGATATTATATTTGGTTCGACTAACCCTCATTTTAGTGAAAAGTTTGGGAAGCTAATGTCCGAGAAGTTTGAGATGTCTATTATGAGTGAACTCAAATTCTTTCTTGGGTTGCAAATCAAGCAAACTAAGGAAGGTACCTTTGTTTCTCAAACGAAGTACACCAAGGACTTATTCAAGAAGTTCAATATGCAAGAATGCAAAGGTATGTCTACACCCATGCCTACTAGTGTACATCTTGACTTGACCAAAGAGAGTGAACCGGTTGATCAAAAGGTTTATCGCTCTATGATTGGTTCATTATTATATCTATTTGCTTCACGTCCCGATATCATGCTAAGTGTGTGCATATGTGCACGATATCAAGCTGCTCCTAAAGAATGTCATCTTAAGGCCGTGAAAAGGATAGTGAGATACTTAATCCATACACCAAATTTTGCCATTTGGTATCCTAAGAGGGCCTCTTTCGATCTTGTTAGCTATTCCGACTCGGACTATGCCGGAGATAAGGTTGATAGAAAGTCCACTTCGGGTACTTGTCAATTTCTTGGTAGATCTCTTGTGTCTTGGTCCTCCAAGAAACAAAACTCGGTATCCTTATCCACCGCCAAAGCTGAATATATTGCCGCTGGTTCGTGTTGTGCTCAATTACTTTGGATGACCCAAACTCTTAAAGATTATGGGATATATGTGAGACATGTTCCATTGCTTTGTGACAATGAAAGTGCTATCAAAATTGGTCATAATCCTGTGCAACATTCTCGAACTAAGCATATTGAAGTTTGTCATCATTTCATTCGAGATCATGTTGCTAAGGGTGACATTGATCTTAAGCATGTTCGCACTGAAAAGCAATTAGCGGATATATTCACTAAACCTCTTGAAGAGAAAGTGTTTTGCAGGTTAAGAGGAGAATTGAACATCATTGATGCTTCAAACTTGGAGTAGAAACTCCATTGGATACATGCAAGACATGAGCTTATGACTAATCCTTGATATTTCTCTTATGATGAAAATCTTATGTCTTGGATATATTTGTATCTTGCATGTTATCTAACCCATGTAGGTACTTGGTGGAATCAAACTCCATGAGATTGTAATCTACTCACATCTTGAGCAATCTCTACATCACCAAGTCTCTACACTATGGTGGTTGAAGACAAGGAAGCACGGAACTACTCAAACATATCCTTTTGACAAATTCTCTATTGAGCTTCATGATTGTCATCTTTGGATACACAAGTGCTCTTCCTTGCAAGAACTAACCCATGTAGGTAGATGGACTTAAATTCCAAGTGGTGCTCCAAGTTCTTGATGAGCTACAACAACCTTGAGCAACCCACACAAGTTCAACTACATGGACCACACCACCAACCAAGGTATGCTATTCCATCTTAGAGAAGCTTTACTCCAAGACATGAGCTAAAGCAACTCTACAAGATGTGAATACATCAAGATGCTTAAACGAAAAACGGCAACCCCATTTTGAGCTTAAATGATGAGTATGACCTATGTTCAAGTGAACTCACTTGACTCCTAAGTCAATATACTCTAACATAGGTGACTCTGTCGCCGACCATCTCTAGATGAAGTTCTCTTGTGTTTTTTCTGTGTTTTTGCATTTGTCTCATGCATGTTTGTTTCCCCTTAATCTAGATTTCTTTCCATTTACTCTGCATTTTCTGCATCACATTCATTGCACATCTTTCAGTCAATTCCTTGCAAATCTTTGTGAGATCTTACTAGACTAAGTGAGCTAAGGTGACAAGTGTTTTCTCTGAGATGAACTCGTTTTCACCGATTTGTTATCTTCGGTCCAACCGAATCCTTTCGGTACAACCGAAGCATACCACTCGGTGCCACCGATTTCACATCAGGAAAAACAGTTTGCCACATATTCTATGTTTCTTCTGATCCAGCTCCACTCAATGAATCTTGTCCTCAACAAGCATCACATTTTTATCATTGCTTTGTGCCGTGTCTCAAGGACCAAACCCATTCGACGGATTCCAGAAAGCCCTTCTTGGAAATTGATGTCAAAGGGGGAGAGAGAGAACATCAAAGCTTATCATTTAGAAAGAGATCCTTAAGGGGGAGAGAGATCTTCTAGGGGGAGAGACCCTCAAAGGGGAGAGAGAGATCTCTAGGGGGAGAGAACACTTAAGTAGAAAGTATTTCTCAAGGATCCCATATGCTTGGTGTTCAAGAGGAGAGATTCTCACATGTCTTCTTGAGGGGAGAGACATGTTCATATGATCTGTTGTGCTTATTTGCATTAGCATACATTAGCTCTGATTAGCTCTGATCATCATTCATATCTTTTAGCTCTGATTTTCTGTTCCTTATCTTCTCCCAGTATCCCATGCTAGATTCAGGGGGAGCAAGGCATCTAAGGGAAAGAAATCATTTAAATTCATTGCATATCTTTACTCTTGGGGACATGTCTAATCCAATGTGGTACTTAGTACTCACTCTCTACATGTCATCCCAGTCTTGGTATTCTTGTGGTTTCTTCTGTTTGCTCTGGCCAGTAGATGTATCTGTGTTATCTAACCTTGTTTACGCAGGTTCATTTCATCCTAAGCCAACTCAAGACTTCAAGGTAAGTATATGCATCACAATCATGTGTATGAGGAATTCTTGCTGATGTACATACTGTTTGCAAGGACTCATGAGCATGAAGGTATTTTCCTTAATACTCTTTACTCTGATACATATGGCCAAGATACATGTAACACATTGCCTGCTCTATCATGGTTATGCTCTCACATGCTTCTATATTCCATATTTACATGATTGCATACATGTAGGGGAGCATATGTTTGTTACATGTCTTTCCAAAGCTTTGCGTGCTATTTCTTCATATCTTTATCTAAAAGCTTTGATGTATGTTGTCATCAATTACCAAAAAGGGGGAGTTTGAAAGCACAAGTGCTCCCTAGGTGGTTTTGGTAATTAATGTCAACATATCTCTTGTTGGACTAACACTTTTATCTAGTATATTTCAGATAAGTTCAACAATGGAGTGGCATGGACTAAAGGATGTGGGAACTCCTTCAAGATGCTAAGGACAAAGGATTGGCTCAAGCTTCAAGCTCAAGACTCTTCATTTTACATTTTAGTGGTCCAAGACCACATTGAGTCTATAGGAAAAGCCAATACTATCAAGGAGGGATGTGGTGTTGCTTAATGAGCCTCTTGCTTCATGTCCTTAGTGATATGCTCCAAAACCCTCAGCTGCTTTCCCACTTCAACAAATGACCTAAACCTAAAGCCAAAATCGGTCACACCGATTCTTCCTATCCGGCGCCACCGATTCCAAAAGTCATAGCCACTGCCACAAACCCTAAGCAAATCGGTCTTACAGATAGGGATCTCGGTCTCACCGAGATGGGATTGTAATCTCTCTGTGTATGTCCATTGCCAAGATCGGTCTCACCGAGTTTGAGCAATCGGTACTACCGAGATTACAATGCAAACTCTCTGGATGACTTCTTACCAAAATCGGTCTCACCGAGTTTGAGTAATCGGTCCCACCGAGTTTGCCTGACCAACTCTCTGGAAAGCTTATTACCAAAATCGGTTTCACCGAGTTTGTGTAATCGGTCTTACTGAGATTACGTTATGCCCTAACCCTAACCATATCGGTCTCACCGAGTTGCATTTCGGTCCCACCGAAAACTCTAACGGTCACATTATTTGCTAAATCGGTCTGACCAAGTTTAACGATTCAGTCCCACCGAGTTTGGTAGATTGTGTGTAACTGTTAGATTTTGTGTGGAGGCTATATATACCCCTCCACCTCCTCTTCATTCGTGGAGAGAGCCATCAGACTGAACCTACACTTCCAGCATACATTTTCTGAGAGAGAACTACCTACTCATGTGTTGAGGCCAAGATATTCCATTCCTACCATATGAATCTTGATCTCTAGCCTTCCCCAAGTTGCTTTCCAGTCAAATCTTCTTTCCACCAGATCCAAAACCTATGAGAGAGAGTTGAGTGTTGGGGGACTATCATTTGAAGCACAAGAGCAAGGAGTTCATCATCAACGCACCATTTGCTACTTCTTGGAGAGTGGTGTCTCCTAGATTGGCTAGGTGTCACTTGGGAGCCTCCGACAAGATTGTGGACTTGAACCAAGGAGTTTGTAAGGGCAAGGAGATCACCTACTTCGTGAAGATCTACTGCTAATGAGGCAAGTCCTTCATGGGCGACGGCCATGGTGGGATAGACAAGGTTGCTTCTTAGTGGACCCTTCGTGGGTGGAGCCCTCCGTGGACTCGCGCAACCGTTACCCTTCGTGGGTTGAAGTCTCCATCAACGTGGATGTACGATAGCACCACCTATCGAAACCACGCCAAAAACATCCGTGTCTCCAATTGTGTTTGAATCCTCCAAACCCTTCCCTTTACATTCTTGCAAGTTGCGTGCTTTACTTTTCGCTTCTCATATACTCTTTGCATGCTTGCTTGATATGTATAGTGAATGTTAAACTTGTGCCTAATCTCCACTTAAACTTAAAGAAAATTAAAAACTGCAACTTTGGTACTTAGTGTCTAATCACCCCCCCCCCCCTCTAGACACCTCTTCTCAAGGTCCTACATTCGGCGTCCCGGATATCGCATTATATGCATCGGCTCCGAATCATGTCTTTGGTCTATAGTTGGGTTGCTCGGCTCCTGTGTTTGCCACCTTACGTTCCGCAAGTTCGGCTAAGGTAGTAAAGGAAGAACTACTGCGATTGTATTTCTGGTTTGTCCGGTTAAGTACCTCAGTAGAGAAAGCCGAAAATTGACTGTCATGATAGGCAAAAGCGGGTCAGCAATCGGTGGCTTAGTGTTATACTACAAATCGTTCGCAATTTATGCCGTGTTATATGAGGGGCTGGGCTTCGACCAGCCGCATTGCAAAGGCGCCGCACTCCGGATTGCCGTTCACGCAACAAGGGGCTAGTACTTAGCGCCACCAATGGACTCTTATGGGTAAGTGAAAGTACTAAAGCCACATAGTCTGATTGCCTAGTTCACCTCGCAAGACACCTCCTAAATCGGACCAAGATATTCGGTAAAGTGCGGTCATGCGTTCCCGAACATCCCTGTAATATTTATGTGGGGGCAGAAGCCGACGACTGGTAAACTTTCAGACTTATAAAATAAAACAGCCAAACAGGAGGATAAACTAATCATAAAGCGTAAGCATAAATATTTTACACCATAAGTTCATTACATGACTCTTACAAACCAGACTCTACTAATCAAATATGATGTCCTTTGACCACTGGCCCTCTACAATGCGAGCTCCCTTGAGGACCTTGCTGAAGTACTTCTTCGGCCGCCGCTGATCCTTGCCTTCAGGCGTCCCCGTGGTGGCAATCTCGGTGGCCTTCATCTTCGCCCATTGTAACTTGACTCGGGCGAAGGCCATCCGGGCACCTTCTATGCAGGTCGACCGCTTGATGGCGTCAACCCGAGGACATGCCTCGACCAACCGCTTCACAAGTATGAAGTAGCTGCTGGGTATGGGCTCGACTGGCCAAAGACGGACTATTACGTCCTTCATGGCTAGTCTGGCCACCCTGTGCAGCTCCGTCAGCTGCTTCAGCTGATCGCTGAGGGGCGCCGGATACTCTGCCGCAAGGTATTGCGACCAGCATAGCTTCTCCGTGGAGCTCCCCTTTTTGGCGCAGAAGAACTCGGCAACATCTGCAATGCTCCTCGGCAGATCCGCAAATGCGCCTGGAGAACTCCAAACCCGGGTCAGCAAAATATATCTCTTCCTTGTAAATTTACTCTGCATGAGAAAGGCCTTACCAGCCGCTATCTGCCTCGCCTCTTGGATCCCCTGGCGAGCGCCCTGGGCTTCAACCAGGCTTATTTCATGCTTTCCAGCGCTTTGGTGAGCTCAGAGGCTTGTTCCGAACTCTTCTGCTCCAAGGACTCGCACTTAGCGATGGCGTCCTTGAGCTCCTGTTCGACCTCCCCCGCCCGCGCCTCATGTCTTCGGCGGGTGGTTTGCTCCATCTCTAATTCCTGGGCCACTTCGTCAGCAGCCGCCTTGCTCACCTCCGCCTCCTTCTTGGCTTGGCCGAAGGCGCTCTTGAGGGACTCAACCTCGGCTGCGCCAACTGTGAGTATATTTATAACATTTTAGTCAGTATAAAAGATTAACACACATATCACTTTCGGGTATGTCATAGTGTCGCATACCTTGGCTTTCGTTAAACCACTTGTTGATGCAGTTGAGTTCCTCATCGGATAGCCGAAGCTTCTGATTGAGCTCGGCAACCTCTGCGGCCTGGGCAGTAGCCGCCAACATAGAAGCATGTCCAATAACATAGTACGATACATTATCAATTTGATTTTGATCCTCTATCTGGATTGTTCTAATCTGTACAGGGTCTCAGGGGCTACTGTATATACACAGGTACAGCCTTATATATATACCAAAAAAACTTGTAAAGAGTATTACATCGCATACCTCAAAGCCCGTCAGTAGGCTGTTGAAAGCTTCGGTCAGTCCGCTCTTTGCGGACCAAACCTTTTCCATAACCGCACCATCAGGGTGCGGTGTTCCTCCACAATGGATGCACGTTGTAGTGCTTCCCGCAGAGTGCCAGCGGCCTACGGATTGACAGAGGCCGCCGATGGAGTTGTTGATCCTCCCTCCTCTGTCGAAGGGGGTGTTGGTCCGAACCCGGAGCTGTAGTGGTCTTCGGGATGGTGTCCGGCGAGGGCCCGAACTGTTGAGGGTCCCCACCCTCGGTGGTCATGGGGGTCGTCGTGCCCCACTCTACAGCGTCCGAGGTGTTATCCTCAGGCACCTTCTAGACGGCCTCGTCTGCTCCTCCTCGGCCAGGGATGCCCTTTGAGATGACACCTCGGTGTCCTCCATGGTAGGGGGGAGAAGGCATGCGATGGTCCGTCACTCTCCACCTCTTCAGGTGCTAGAGAGTTCCCCTCCGAAGAGGAGGGAATCAGGATCTCGTGTGGAGAGCTGAAAAGCAAAGAAAAGATTTGATTTATATAAAAGAGGCAGATTAAGCGATAACTGAACAAGTAAGTTTTCGATACTTACATTTCGGCTAGGGGCTTCTCCCTTTGGATCCTCTTTGGGTTGTGTGACTCTAAATCTGAACTATCCAAGAGGACACCCTCCCCTTCTTCGGCGTCGCTCCCTCCAGGTTCTCGGAGGTTATCCTCTTCCCCCTCCTCATCTTAAGTGGGGAGTTGCTCTCTGTTTCCTCCTTCACCTCTTCATCCTTGTCTTCCTCGTGAGAGGAGACAGCCTCGGTCTCTCCGGTCACTGCGCCCAAAGGACCTTTGCAGCGGGGCCCGTCCTAAGGCCCCTTGCCCTTCTTCTTGATCTTCTTCTCCGGTGCCTGATAGGGCACTGGGACCAGCATCTCCTCCAGCTGAGGAGTGACTGGGTCTTCAGGCAACGGAGCCGGACTCTTAATCCACTCCTACTTCTTGGTCCAGCCCTACAAAAAGGCGCGCTGATGCGTTTTGTGTTGATTGAATACATAAACTTGGTATATCTTTGGGAAATTAAACACTTACCAAAGTGGCCGGATTCTTGGCATTGAGGCCGACGTATTCGGTCTCCATGGGCCAGCTCTTCTGCGCCTTGTAGAGAAGCTTCCACATTCCCTTATGCATTGTGCCGAGGAAATACTGCAGCGTCCGTGGCTCTTCCGGATTGAACTCCTACATGGGTGAAGTCCGGCGCTGGCAGGGGAGGATGCGGCGGAAGAGCATAATTTGCACTACGTTGGTTAGACCAACGTTTTTGCTCAGCACGTTGGTAATACGCATTTGCAGCGTCTGCACCTCCGTCTAAGACTCCCAGTCATGGCCCTTCGTAGTCCAGGAGACGAGCCTCAAGGGGGATCCGGATCTGAATTCTGGGATAGCCGCCCAATTAGTGCGGCGTGGCTCAGTGATATAAAACCACTGCTATTGCCAAATCTTGGTCTCCATGAAAGCCCCCTTGGGACATGTGGCGTTGGGCAGCTTGTTGATCATAGCTCCGCCGCAGTCCGCGTCTGCCCGTCGACCACTTTCGGCTTCACATTGAAGACCTTCAGCCATAGGCGGAAGTGTGGGTGGATGCGGAGAAGAGCCTCGCACACGACGATAAATGCCGAGATGTGGAGGAAGGAGTTCGGGGCTAGATCATGCAAATCTAGCCCGTAATAGAACATAAGGCTGCAGACGAATGGGTGGAGTGGAAAACCTAACCCTCTAAGGAAATGGGGTAGGAATACGACCCTTTCGCCGGGCTCCGGAGTGGAAAGATCTGACCCTTGGGAAGGAGCCTGTGCACGATGGTGGTGGCGAGGTATCCCGCACTCCAGAGATCCTTTATTTCCTTCTCTGTGACAGAGGAGGCCTCCCACTTGCCTTTGGAACCGGATTCGGCCATGGTCGGAGGAGGTGCTGGTGGTGGTGAGAAAGACAGAAACTTTTCGGGCACTGAGAGCTTGGAAGATTGGAAGGCAGAGGAGATTGGAAGGGGTGAGGAAGAAAAGAGAAATCTACTGCCCTCTTATAGGCAGTAAAAATGCCAACCGTCCCCCCACTTGCGCCTTGAAGCTCGCCTATTCCCAATGAAAGCATGCGCCCTAAACGGTTGGATTACCCAAATTCTATTGATGAGCAATCCCGTATTAAGTGTGCACGATCTCTATTTTGACAGGACGGGCCAATGGGGCATGGCCTCAAAACACAGAACGCGGGTGTGAAAATGGTTCAAAACATCCAAGGGTCAAGTCTGACGCTTCGCCGAAATAAGTTGTCAGTAAAAGACACTATTTTTATTTTTTTATATCCTGCCTTCGCGGCTAAGGGTTGTGTTAACTATGCAAAGCCGGATACAATTCTCTTACGGAGGAAAGCTTATATGTATTATTCAAGGAACCCGCCTTGCAATGTCGAAGACAATCTGCACCCCGTACACGTCGTCATTGAAGATTGGTTCAGGGGCTACTGAGGGAGTCCTGGACTAAGGGGTCCTCGGGCGTCCGGTCTATTGGATATGGGCCGGACTGATGGGCTGTCAAGACGCAAGGCAGAAGACCACCTCCCGCGTCCGGTAGGGACTCCCGTGTACGTGGATGAAAAGTTTAGGTGTCTAGATATGTTATTTCCTTCCTGTTAAACCAACTTTGTACAACCCTAAGCCCCTCCGGTGTCTATGTAAACCGGAGGGTTAGATCTTAGGTAAGAACATAACATTACTAAGCTAGCGAAACTAGGGTTAGCCAATACGATCTCGTGGTAGATCAACTCTTGTAACCCCTATACCCTTCGAATATAATCAAGCAGGAGTAGGGTTTTACCTCCATTAAGAGGGGCCGAACCTGGGTAAACACTGTGTCCTTTTGATCATAGTTACCGCCGATCGCCAGACATATAGCTTGGGCCCCCCCTACCCGAGATCTGCCGGTTTTGACACCGACAGCGACCCCTTCCCCGGCAACCGCCATGAGGAGGCCGGTAATGATGGTGTCGGGGAGGGAGAGGAAGAGCGGAAAGATGAGGTAGCAGGCCAGTAGTACGAGACAAAGGCGTTGGTGCCATCGTACTCCGACCTGACGGCCTGCCACCCTCCTTGTCCGTCTTCCCTCATTTCTTCCTCATCACCACCATTCCAAGTCGGGGACTTTGCGCGAGGACGAGAAAGATACCCTATCACGACGAGGAGCCTACCACGCCCTCTCCCCCTTGCCATGGAAGCAACGCAAAGGGAAGAAGGGAGAGAAGATGTTTGTGAATTAGCCCCTCGCCACTCCGCTTTTCATATGAGAACGTGGCTGGGGGTTGGCTTCACATCACACAGTGGAAGGCATGGCCGAGAGAGTGGATCCCTTGGTAGGGAACCGCCCCTCTCCACCAATCCAACTCCTCTGTGCCATTATCAGCGCGTGGAATCAAGACCGATCTCCCTGCACCGCGCGCCACAGTTACCTACCCCACTCGCTGCATGCAACATACGTGGGAAAGGATGAGGGCGTGGTGGGATAAGTGAATTGGCACTTACTCCCCCGTGAGTTAAAGTCATTCACGGGCCATCACGGAAATGGCCCCATCTTGTTTGGCCTCACACGACGCGCAGGGAAATAGGAAACTGATTCAAGCACAGGTTGAAGCAAAGAAGATCTCAAGGAACGAACTATTGCGAGCTCTTCACATGTGTACTGGATAGGGCCTACCGTCACAACGGTTGGCATCGCATATAGGCCAGGCCCGACGGCTCCTGTCGGTGCAAGAAACCCTGGTGTATGTTGCCCAGACTGTACACAGGCTCGAGGGCAAGTTTGCAGCATCCAAGACAAGGCCGAGTAGAAGAGATAGCTCTTTGAGGAATCAAACGGCGGAGGAAGAAGACCAAGACAATCCAAATAAGCAAGATATCACCAAGGAGAAACAACCCATGCCAGGCAGGCGAGCCCGGCCAGGTCGAGGCCACTCCAAGGACAAGTCACAAGACTTCCCTGGCAAGGCTTGCCGGGGCGCTGGCGGACCACTTCCCCGCCAAGGCTCCACCGCTCCACCTCACGAGCGATGCAAGTCACTTATCGGTGCGGTGTTGATCCCCCATGTGAATAAGTGGCAGCCATTCACCATGTGGCAGGCCATTTCTGAGGAAGATCACCCCTGATGACACCCGTCCAGCGGTGTGTCAGGCGGACAGGGCAAGAGACAATAAAAGTAGCACGACAAGGCCGGGATATTCTGTGACGTGACACTAAGTGGTGCATTTAAGGCACTCTGTCCTGTCTGCAGAGTTAGTTATGATAGTAATGTTTGCTATCGAATCAGCCAACAGTGATCATGTTGCCACTATGGTAACCCCTTGACCTATAAAAGGAGGGCCATGGCAACCCTAGAGGGGATTCGGACCTTGATACGTCTCCAACGTATCTATAATTTTTTATTGTTCCATGCTACTATATTACCTGTTTTGGATGTTTAATGAGCTTTACTAAGCACTTTTATATTATTTTTGGGACTAACCTATTAACCGGAGGCCCAGCCCAAATTGCTGTTTTTTTGCCTATTTCAGTGTTTCACAGAAAAGGAATATCAAACGGAGTCCAAACGGAATGAAACCTTCGGGAGAGTTATTTTTGGAACAAACGCAATCCAGGAGACTTGGAGTGGACGTCAAGAAAGAAACAAGGCGGCCACGAGGCAGGGAGGCGCGCCCCCACCCTCGTGGGCCCCTCACGGCTCCCCTGACCGACTTCCTTCGCCTAAATATACTCATATACCCTCAAAACATCCAGGAGCACCACGAAACCCTATTTTCACCGCCGCAACCTTCTGTACCCGTGAGATCCCATCTTGGGGCCTTTTCCGGTGCTCCGCTGGAGGGGGAATCGATTACGGAGGGCTTCTACATCAACACCATAGCCTCTCCGATGAAGTGTGAGTAGTTTACCACAGACCTTCGGATCCATAGTTATTAGCTAGATGGCTTCTTCTCTATCTTTGGATCTCAATACAAATTTCTCCTTGATCTTTGAGGGAGTCCTGGACTAGGGGGTGTCCGGACAGCCGGACTATCAATGTCCGCCGGACTCCAAGACTACGAAGATAGAAGATTGAAGACTCCGGCTCGTGTCCGGAAGGTACTTTCCTTGGCGTGGAAGGCAATCTTGGCAATACGGATATGTAGATCTCCTACCATTGTAACCGACTCTGTGTAACCCTAGCCTCTCCGGTGTCTATATAAACCGGAGGGCCTTAGTCCATAGGACGAATATACATCTCAACATTCATACCATAGGCTAGCTTCTAGGGTTTAGCCTCCTTGATCTCGTGGTAGATCTACTCTTGTACTACCCATATCATCAATATTAATCAAGCAGGACGTAGGGTTTTACCTCCATCGAGAGGGCCCAAACCTGGGTAAAAAGATTGTGTGACACTCCAAAATTTTTGCTTTGGTTTTCAGCAAAAACTTTGTGGTTTTTGAAAAGAGGCCATTTAAAATTTTCCAGAAAACCTTCCTCATAAAAACTTTCTTTTCTTTGGCAAGGATTTTTTTTAAACCTTGGTGTTTGATCTTTTCAAACTTCTTCTCTATTGGTTCCCTCTCAAATTTATTTTGGGAGTTTAATTTAATCTTTTTCTTTTAAAAAGAAACTCTATGAAAATTTGGATTTTCATATCTTTGAAACCACCCATGGCATTGTATTTTGCCCATGTGGTAAAACCCCTCCATAACCTCCCCTCCTCCTTGAAATCAACCTAAGTTCTCTGTCCCAACTAATCCAAACAAGTTTTGGATTTTATTCTAATTATTTTTCCCCTCAAATCATTTCTGAAAATTACTTGGAGCCTGGGCGTTTTTCAAAGCTAGTACCCTATTGCATTTGAGTTATGACCTCAAACCAACTCTCCTGGATAGTCCTTTGAACCCACAACCCAGAACCATCTTGATCCACTCCTCCTCTTTTCAAATATTTCAAAATTCAGTCTCTGCAAGTTTGGACCAGATTTGCCAAATTTGGTGAAATTCATATCCACACTTCTCCAAAAATTCCACCAAAATTCAGGCAGCCTTCTTGAGCAATGAGTAGCCACTCCACCAAATTTCAGCTCAAGGAAAAATCCCTAGATACCTAAATCATTATGTCGAACACCTGAGCTACACTGTTCTTTGCATTTTCAGTAAAGTTCAGAAAATTCAGTTTTCAGTGTCGATCGTCGACAGAGGTTCAGTCACATGCCCACAGTGCCCTTGGCACATTCCTCGCCGCCTCTTCCTCCTGTCTGGAGCATCCCGCACGCGCGCTTGGCGTCTTCCCAGCGTCGGTGGTGCCCCTAGCCGCCCGCGCCGGCGTGTCTTGCAGCGGCCGAGACCCCGTTACGGCCGACAGGGGACAAGAACGGCGGCTCAACGCCGTTCCGCGCCGCCCATCGCTCCCTGGCTCTACGCATGGCCTCCTGCATGCCAGCGCACGCCCGTGGCACCGTCGCCGTGGCCCGGCAAGCACGGAACGTGCTCTCTGCCGCCGACGGGCGGCGCCACCCCCGTTCCGTTGAGTTCGACCCAAACACCCAAACCCCGGCCAGTTTAGCACCTAAACGGACCCATTGAACCTCCGTGATGACGCCCGACTCCCTAATCACCCCCGACCGAGCACTGCGCCACCGTAACCATCGCCGGAAATCCCCGTTCACGGCCACCGCCTCGGACCGCCTATATAAAGGACCCCCGAGCTCACCCTCGTGCACGCATCATCACTACACCTCACCAACGCCTCGCCAAGCCACCAGGAGGACCTCGAGGAGGTCTCCTTCCCCAGCTCCGGCCGCCCCGATCCGCCTCGGCCTCCACCACGATTCGCTCCGGTGAGGCCGTCTCCGGCGCCCAAAACCCATCCATTACCCTCTCAAGCTACCAGAAGCCTAACCCCCTCCTCAATTTGATCACTACAGCTCTCTCCGACGAGTCCCACGACCACCCGAGCCGCCGTCCGCCGGAGCAAAGCTCGCCGTCGACGTGGTACACGCCGGCGACCACCACCACCACCAACCGACGCGGAATGGCGCCCTGAGCACGGAGGTACCCTCCGATCCCCATGCCTCGCCGTGGATCGCCGCCGGCGACCACCGCGGCTCTCGGGCGCCGATGAGCCTCGTCCCTCCCATTTGAAAATTTAAACATGACAAGTGGGACCCGCTGTCAGCCTCTCTGTCCTTTCTAAACGAAGCGTTATCTGAAAACGCCTTCTGCCGAATGCGCTTTCCCTCTGGGCTGGCGTAGTTTCTGCCGAAGCGTTTTCTGTTTTTATAAACTAGCCCCTGGGAACTTTCTGTTTCATTACAGATGAGTCCCTGGATTAAAACCCTTATAACTTTTTATCAGAAGAGTATTTTTGATTGATTCTTTTTCTGTCTTCTTAAAAATTTTGTCTAGTTTTTTATCAGATTTATTTGAAAAATATTTGGTATAATTTTTGTGCACCTATTGGTATTTACGATAGCGCATACATTTTCTTTATACCGTAGATACCGAAGGGGGTGACGGAGCCGCAAACTTCACCGAGATAGGCTCCGACTACTCTGAACCAGGCAAGCATGTTTGAACTTTTGATATGATGAGTGTCTTGGCATGTTTTGCATTTAGTTAGTCTCATGGCATGTTGATGAGCATACCGATGAACGTTATTTCCATGCACTTTTGAAGTAAGTGAGTTCGATGATCCATAAGTGGATGGATGTGAACATGAATGGCCATGTGTTGGCATGAGAATGGGTAAGATGGCAGTGTTGTAGCATGCCAGTCTTATGCCAGACTATGTGACTTCAGTGTCAAACCGTATCGGTCCAGTTCCTTCCATTTCCTTCCTTGTACTACCACATGTTTTCCGCAAGGAATATGGCTTAGTAAGTTGTAAACCGCTTTCCTGGTACACACCAAAAAGGAGATGCCGTGATGATGGTTCCATGGCCCTGGATTAAAGCCAGTCATCCGGTCAGGGGGCATGGGTGTTTCCGGTTGGGACCGAGAGGGGGGCACCCCTTAGAGCGCGCGTATATAAATTTGATCCCATGCTATTCGAGATTGTGATCTCCCCGTCTCAAAAGTTTTTCTTGGACAATGTCTAGGGTGATTCCTAGCATCGAGAGGTGGAATGGGTGTGTATTGGTTAGCTGTGTTTTCCACCGAAAAACCATAAACGGAACTAGTCCTTCGTGACTACGGAAATCCGTTGGCTGGGGGAAAAATTTTGTACAAACTCTGCAGAGTCATATATTGCTTCAAATCATCTATTCCATGTCCAAGTCCGATATTAACTTGTCCTGACCAAATGTCAGTTTTGATGACAGAGACTCCGGTGAATCGCATGAGTGCTAAGTCCGGTTAAATGATTATTCCTGTGGATGGACTAACCCATTTATTTTCGTGAATTGAATGCTTATTATGAGTAATATTTACTTGTGGACAAAAGCCCTTTCTGAGATGTCGCCCAGACGTCCGACTGTGGCATTTATTTTAAAGCCCTTTTTGTGATGTCGCTCAAACGTCCGACTGTGGCATTTCTTTTAAAGCCCTTTCTGTGATGTCACTCAGACGTCCGACTGTGGCATTTCTTTTAAAGCCATTTCTGTGATGTCGCTCAGACGTCCGACTGTGGCATTTCTTTTAAAGCCCTTTCTGTGATGTCGCTCAGACATCCGACTGTGGCATTTCTTTTAAAGCCCTTTCTGTGATGTCGCTCAGACGTCCGACTGTGGCATTTCTTTTAAAGCCCTTTCTGTGATGTCGCTCAGATGTCCGACTGTGGCATTTCTTTTAAAGCCCTTTATGTGGTTTCGCTAAGACGCCCGACTGTGGCATCATTTCCTTTTATTTATTTGTTCACCTTTCGAGGCGTCGCTTCAGACACCCGATCGGTCTCCATTTATGTTTTGTTGGGATTTCAGGCGGACTACCGCCGTTTCCCTTTTACTTACCTCGTTATGCTAATTTATTTTAATGTGCATTGATGAATTAATCGTGACGCATCCATGCATGCATTTGTTATATCTTATGTCCGAACTGTCTTGCGAGTACTTTCAAAGTACTCACTGGCTTGTTGATTTGGCCAGATGCTGACGAAGGCGATCTCATGGATGAAGAATTTGATAGCGAGTCCGACGCCTAGAGGAGTCCCAGTCAGTCTCATGCGACCCTGGATTTGGTCACTGTATTATATCCGCTTCCGCTACCAAATAAATTCATCGAGCCTCACCTCGACGCTCGATGAGATGCCAGTTTTAGAGTCTTGTATCCCTCTCCCCGCTATGTTTTTTCCACCACCATCCTATCCTCGAGTCAGTAGTATGCCTCCACACCACTGTGTCGTGTCCGCCATTATGTATAATAATTGGCGTGCTTGTAATAATTTGGTTGAGCAACCGTAGTTCGACCCTGTAATATATTTTATGCTACTGGCTTATTGTATCAAGATTTTGTCTACCAGTGAGGAGGATTTCTCTCATACTGGACTCAATAGATTGGTTTCTCAATAAATATTTTTATTGGAAAACCGGTCGTGACAAGCTTGGTACCAGAGCCAGGCTGACTGTAGGAAGCCACTAGGTGCGACCGCTAATTGGTTATTAGCATAATAGAGCCATTTTGTATTTTTCTGCAATTGTAGACATATCTGATACTCAGCATAAATTTATGATCTGACCATGCAGAATTTTTGCCTACTTTTGTAGATGGCCGACAACAGCTGCGAGTCTCAGACCTTCGCCAACGTGCCCGATGGGTTCGTCAAGCTTCTTTCCTTCATCGTTCAGGTCGCGATGGGGCCATCTGTGCGCCCAGTCTTCACACTCTGCCAGCACCGAGTCAACGACAGTCTGACCATGCACCAGGCCGCGGTGCAGTTCAAGGGAGGGCGTGGTGAGTTACGCCGCTTCCGGTTCTTGGGAAGAGCCATGCCTATGGAGAGGCATGCTATGCAGATGGCAGCCCGCGAGGTGATAGCTCGTCTCAGGGATGTCCTACCCGTGATGAGGACTCGTCGTTACCGTTATCTTCCATGACATGTGCCTTACACATGTCACTACGCATTCTCCTGCCCCAGAGGAGAACGAGACGAGGCTTTTGAGATGCTTATTGAGTATCTCCGGGCCCTGGAGGCAGCCTTCGACAACCTGGTGGACGACTTTCTGGCTGCCCGCATGGACTCAGTTCATGGCTGTGCTGCCAACAGGAGGGAGCTCCTACCCACCGCACCGCCACTGACCTTGGTATCGTCCTCAGCATCTTATGCACCTACTCGTCGCCTGCCTTCTACCGAAGAATTCAACCAAGTTATTGCGCCCACTCTAGTGCGCACTGCACCAACCTTCGCGCCCACTCCTGTTCGTGTTGTTCCGCCCCTGGCAACTGCTCCGTCCACTTTGCGCAACACTACACGTATGGAGCCTATTAGCGAGGAGGAAGTCGAGTCCCCAGCCTCACTACGCCTCACCCTCGGTAGGGCAAAGGAGGTCGTCAACATCTCCGCCTGAGTACGCTTAGCCACCTTGTAATGTGCCACTTTGTATGATATGTTTATATGTACATAGGTTGTGAGAAGTAGCCTGTTTGCGCATCATGTAGGATCTGGAGAAGTGCACTAGCCTAAATAACATGTCAGGATTATGTACGCATATCCTGAGTGATGTATTGTATAATTACCGTCGCATGTAAGATATGTAATGAGCAGTCCTTCTCCGTGCGCAAGTCGATTTGTTTTTCTTAAGTAAGCTTGGTTATTTATTTTTATTTGCCAGCTCTATGCATTTATGGAATTGTTTTTGCGACTCTTTCCGCTTTTCTTATGGGTTTTACAAAATATTCCCAGAGTGAAAAATGTCTCGTCCTTGGACTCGCTCCATGCCAACTCCACCAGTGGAAAATTATGATACACAACCCAGCAACGAGTTCACTCAGGGACAGTCAAGCCAACAGGGCAGTGAGTCGGCACTTTCACAAATGTGCCGCCTTTATGAGCAGAGTCAGCAACAACATCGGGAAATGATGAACCAAGTCATCAACATGGGAAATCATCATGGACAGTATCAGCAACATTCCAAGTTATCTGAGCTACAGAAGACACGTCCCCAAACATTTTCTCATACTGACAAACCTCTTGAGGCCGAGGATTGGCTTCGAGATATGGAGAGAAAATTAATAATTGCAAAATGTTCAGATCTCGAGAAAGTACTATATGCTCCGCACTATCTCACAGGAGCACCCGCATCATGGTGGGAGAATTTTCTGCACATGCACCCCAACGAAAATGATATAACCTGGGATGATTTCAAGGAAAGTTTCCGTGGTGCACACATTCCCAAGAGCATTATGAAAATTAAGAAGAGAGAATTCGATGACCTCAAACAAAGGAACATGACAGTGTCAGAATACAACGGTCAATTTACTCTGTTGTCTCGCTACGCCAATGAAGAACGTATGACTAAAAGCAAGAAGATGGAGAAATTCCTTGACGGTCTGGCGCCCGCACTTAAATGCCAACTGGTCGTGCACACATTTCCAGATTTTAAAACACTAGTGGACAAAGCTATTACTCTGGAAAATGAGAGACATAGCTTGGAGGATTTACGCAAGCGAAAAAGAGACCAGACTACTCTTGCACGCAACCACCGAAGCAGGACAGATTTTCAGAAAGGTGGGACACACAAACCTACCACAAACATTTCTCGCCCAACCAAGAATTTCCATGCAAGGAACAAAGAGTTCACATATCACCCAGGCGTTACTTGTTACGCTTGTGGAGAAGAAGGGCACTACGCCAAACAGTGCCCCAAGCCAAGGAACTCGACCCCGAAGCCAAACAACGGTGGCAATAATTTAGCACCCAAGTGCAACAACTTCAACCCCAACAACAACCACAGGAAGGGTCATCTAAACCACGTGACAAAAGAAGAAGCACAAAATGCTCCGGATATCGTACTCGGTACGTTTCCTGTCAACACAATACCTGCAACGGTCTTGTTTGATTCTGGAGCTTCTCACTCATTCATTTCGAAAAGTTTTGCTTTGCAAAATAATTTTTCGATGTATCCCTTGGAAAAATCCATGATGATCAAGTCCCCTGGGATTCAGCAAGTTACTCAGAGTTATTGTCAGAATGTGGCCATTGAGTTCGAAGGATTGAAATTTTTCGCCAATCTTATTGTGTTGGAAAATAAAGGACTGGATGTCATCCTAGGGATGGACTGGTTAACCACCAACAAAGGTTTTATTGACTGTATCAACCGGACCGTGATTCTCACACACCACCACGGGAAGACAATAAAAGTACCAGCCAAGGAAAGAAAAATACCCCAGCAGCCATGATTGAATAAGGTAGATATTTCTGAGTTAAGCAAGGTTCCAGTAGTATGTGAATTTCCGGACGTATTTCCCGAAGAACTACCAGGCATGCCACCAGACCGAGAAATAGAATTCAGCATTGAGCTAGCACCAGGAACCACCCCCATATACAAGAAACCATACAGAATGGCACCATCCGAGTTGATTGAGTTGAAGAAACAAATAAAGGAATTACTGGACAAAGGATACATTCGAGCCAGCTCCTCACCTTGGGGATCACAAATTTTATTTGCCAAAAAGAAGGATGGAACACTGAGATTGTGCATAGACTACCGAGCACTTAACATGGTCACAGTCAAGAACAAATACCCGATGCCAAGGATAAATGATTTGATCAGCTCGCTCAGGCCAAGGTATTCTCAAAGATTGACTTAAGGTCAAGATACCATCAATTAAAAGTGCGAACAGAAGATATCCCCAAAACAGCCTTCACCTCCAGATATGGGCTATATGAGTTCACAGTTATGCCTTTTGGATTAACTAACGCCCCCGCATATTTTGTTCACCTCATGAACAAAGTATTTATGAAGTTTATGGACAAGTTCGTTGTGGTATTTATCGATGATATTCTGATATACTCCAAAACACTAGAAGAGCACGCGGAACATCTCAGGATTGTGCTAGGAGAACTCAGAAAGCATCAATTGTATGCCAAGTTCAGCAAGTGCGAATTTTGGCTAAGGCAAGTAGGCTTTCTAGGCCACGTGCTGACCCAAGACGGTATCGCAGTGGACCCGGAGAAAGTTAGGGCCATACTTGACTGGAAGGCACCAGCCAGCGTAACGGACATACGAAGTTTTCTAGGAATGGCAGGATATTACCGCAGATTTATTGAAGGATTCTCCACTCTAGCCAAGCCAATGACGCAGTTACTCAAGAAAGACAAGAAGTTTGAATGGACAGAAGCTTGCGAAAAAAGTTTCCAAGAGTTAAAACGGAAATTAACCACAGCACCGGTATTAATTGTGCCAGACATACACAAAAACTTTGTGGTGTATTGTGACGCATCCCGAAAGGGTCTCGGGTGCGTGTTGATGCAGGAAGGCAAGGTTGTCGCATACGCTTCACGCCAACTCCGCAAGCATGAGGAAAATTACCCCACTCATGACTTAGAAATGGCAGCAGTCATTCATGCACTTAAGGAATGGAGGCATTTCTTACTTGGGAATCGATGTGAAATATACACGGACCATAAAAGTCTTAAATATATTTTCACACAGCCAGAACTAAACTTACGGCAACGCCGCTGGTTGGAATTGGTAAAGGATTATGACGTTGGAATCCACTATCATCCAAGGAAAGAAAATGTAGTAGCCGATGCTCTTAGTCGAAACCCCAGCTCCGACGAAAACAGACTGCAAAGTTTGAGACCTGAATTCCAACAAAAATTTGCAAAACTCAACTTGTTAATGATCGCGGAAGGCACCATATCAAACTTGGAAATAAAGCCCGACCTTGTGGAGAGAATTAAAGAAGCTCAGCCTGGTCACCCCAGCATTGAAGGAATTAAAAGAAAGGTGAGTATGGGCAAGGCCTCGGAATTTGTCATAGGTGATGATGGAATATTACGGTACAGGGACAGACTCTGTGTGCCAAACATAGAGGACCTCAAACAGCAAATCCTAGCTGAAGCACACACCACTCCTTATTCAATCCACCCTGGAGGAACCAAAATGTATAAGGATATTCAGGAAGGATTTTGGTGGCACGGTATGAAGAGGGACATAGCCACATTCGTTGCATGTTGCGATTCTTGTCAACGCATAAAAGTTGAGCATCAAAAACCAGCCGGACTACTGCAACCAAACAAAATACCTGAGTGGAAATGGGATGAAATAGGGATGGATTTTATTGTCGGACTACCTCGGTCACGACACGGGTATGATGCCATATGGGTCATCACCAATAGATTAACCAAGGTGGCACATTTCATTCCAGTGAAGACAACCTACAACACTCAGAAGCTTGCCAGGATTTATCTCTCCCGTATAGTTTGTCTGCATGGAGTCCCGAAGACTATAATATCCGACAGAGGCACTCAGTTTGTCTCGAGATTCTGGGATCATTTACAACAGGCTCTGGGAACTCATTTGGCCTTCAGCACAGCCTACCATCCCCAGACTGATGGACAGACTGAACGCGTAAACCAAATTTTGGAAGACATGCTGAGAGCATGTGTCCTCACCGATGGAACCAGTTGGGAAGACAGCCTGCCATATGCCGAGTTCGCATACAACAATAGTTACCAGGCCAGCCTGCAAATGGCACCTTTTGAAGCCCTATACGGACGAAGATGTCGTACCCCACTAAATTGGTCAGAGACCGGAGACAGCCGTATCTTCAGCCCAGACATGCTCAAAGAAGCCGAGGAAAAAGTCAAGCTAATCAGGGACCGACTCAAGACCGCTCAAAGCCGACAGAAGAGTTATTACGATCAGAAACATCGTAGGGTCAATTTTGAACCCGGTGAATTTGTGTACCTACGAGTATCACCTATGAAGGGACTGCAACGGTTTAAGATTAAAGGAAAGTTAGCACCAAGATTCATTGGACCATTCTGCATAGTGGCACGAAGAGGCACTGTAGCCTACCAGCTAGACTTACCCGAAGACTTGTTTGACATTCATGACGTGTTCCACATCTCTCAGTTAAGGAAATGCATAAGCAAACCAGAGAAACAAGTATCCCATGAGAACATTGACGTACAACCAGACCTCACTTACTGAGAACACCCAGTAAAAATATTAGAGGAGTCTGAAAGGAGAACCCGACAGAAGACCATCAAGTTTTTCAGAGTTCAGTGGAGCAACCACACCGAAAGCGAAGAAACTTGGGAAAGAGAGGATTTTCTTCGGACAGAGCATCCACACTTATTTGAGTAACAGTTGAAATCTCGGGGACGAGATTTTTCCTAAGGGGGTAGGTGTTGTGACACTCCAAAATTTTTGCTTTGGTTTTCAGCAAAAACTTTGTGGTTTTTGAAATGAGGCCATTTAAAATTTTCCAGAAAACCTTCCTCATAAAAACTTTCTTTTCTTTGGCAAGGATTTTTTTTAAACCTTGGTGTTTGATCTTTTGAAACTTCTTCTCTGTTGGTTCCCTCTCAAATTTATTTTGGGAGTTTAATTTAATCTTTTTCTTTTAAAAAGAAACTCTATGAAAATTTGGATTTTCATATCTTTGAAACCACCCATGGCATTGTATTTTGCCCATGTGGTAAAACCCCTCCATAACCTCCCCTCCTCCTTGAAATCAACCTAAGTTCTCTGTCCCAACTAATCCAAAAAAGTTTTGGATTTTATTCTAATTATTTTTCCCCTCAAATCATTTCTGAAAATTACTTGGAGCCTGAGCGTTTTTCAAAGCTAGTACCCTATTGCATTTCAGTTATGACCTCAAACCAACTCTCCTGGATAGTCCTTTGAACCCACAACCCAGAACCATCTTGATCCACTCCTCCTCTTTTCAAATATTTCAAAATTTAGTCTCTGCAAGTTTGGACCAGATTTGCCAAATTTGGTGAAATTCATATCCACACTTCTCCAAAAATTCCACCAAAATTCAGGCAGCCTTCTTGAGCAATGAGTAGCCACTCCACCAAATTTCAGCTCAAGGACAAATCCCTAGATACCTAAATCATTCTGTCGAACACCTGAGCTACACTGTTCTTTGCATTTTCAGTAAAGTTCAGAAAATTCAGTTTTCAGTGTCGATCGTCGACAGAGGTTAAGTCACATGCCCACAGTGCCCTTGGCACGTTCCTCGCCGCCTCTTCCTCCTGTCTGGAGCATCCCGCACGCGCGCTTGGCGTCTTCCCGGCGTCGGTGGCGCCCCTGGCCGCCCGCGCCGGCGTGTCTTGCGGCGGCCGAGACCCCGTTACGGCCGACAGGGGACAAGAACGGCGGCTCAACGCCGTTCCGCGCCGCCCATCGCTCCCTGGCTCTACGCGTGGCCTCCTGCATGCCAGCGCACGCCCATGGCACCGTCGCCGTGGCCCGGCAAGCACGGAACATGCTCTCTGCCGCCGACGGGCCACGCCACCCCCGTTCCGTTGAGTTCGACCCAAACACCCAAACCCCGGCCAGTTTAGCACCTAAACGGACCCATTGAACCTCCGTGATGACGCCCGACTCCCTAATCACCCCCGACCGAGCACTGCGCCACCGTAACCATCGCCGAAAATCCCCGTTCACGGCCACCGCCTCGGACCGCCTATATAAAGGACCCCCGAGCTCACCCTCGTGCACGCATCATCACTACACCTCACCAACGCCCCGCCAAGCCACCAGGAGGACCTCGAGGAGGTCTCCTTCCCCAGCTCCGGCCGCCCCGATCCGCCTCGGCCTCCACCACGATTCACTCCGGTGAGGCCGTCTCCGGCGCCCAAAACCCGTCCGTTACCCTCTCTAGCTACCAGAAGCCTAACCCCCTCCTCAATTTGATCACTGCAGCTCTCTCCGACGAGTCCCACGACCACCCGAGCCGCCGTCCGCCGGAGCAAAGCTCGCCGTCGAGGTGGTACTCGCCGGCGACCACCACCACCACCAACCGACGCGGAATGGCGCCCTGAGCACGGAGGTACCCTCCGATCCCCATGCCTCGCCGTGGATCGCCGCCGGCGGCCACCGCGGCTCTCGGGCGCCGACGAGCCTCGTCCCTCCCATTTGAAAATTTAAACATGACAAGTGGGACCCGCTGTCAGCCTCTCTGTCCTTTCTAAACGAAGCGTTATCTGAAAACGCCTTTTGCCGAATGCGCTTTCCCTCTGGGCTGGCGTAGTTTCTGCCGAAGCATTTTCTGTTTTTATAAACTAGCCCCTGGGAACTTTCTGTTTCATTACAGATGAGTCTCTGGATTAAAACCCTTATAACTTTTTATCAGAAGAGTATTTTTGATTGATTCTTTTTCTGTCTTCTTAAAAATTTTGTCTAATTTTTTATCAGATTTATTTGAAAAATATTTGGTATACTTTTTGTCCACCTCTTGGTATTTACGATAGCGCATACATTTTCTTTATACCGTAGATACCGAAGGGGGTGACGGAGCCGCGAACTTCACCGAGCTAGGCTCCGACTACTCTGAACCAGGCAAGCATGTTTGAACTTTTGATATGATGAGTGTCTTGGCATGTTTTGCATTTAGTTAGTCTCATGGCATGTTGATGAGCATACCGATGAACGTTATTTCCATGCACTGTTGAAGTAAGTGAGTTCGATGATCCATAAGTGGATGGATGTGAACATGAATGGCCATGTGTTGGCATGAGAATGGGTAAGATGGCAGTGTTGTAGCATGCCAGTCTTATGCCAGACTATGTGACTTCAGTGTCAAACCGTATCGGTCCAGTTCCTTCCATTTCCTTCCTTGTACTACCACATGTTTTCCGCACGGAATATGGCTTAGTAAGTTGTAAACCGCTTTCCTGGTACACACCAAAAAGGAGAGGCCGTGATGATGGTTCCATGGCCCTAGATTAAAGCCAGTCATCCGGTCAGGGGGCATGGGTGTTCCCGGTTGGGACCGAGAGGGGGGCACCCCTTAGAGCGCGCGTATATAAATTTGATCCCATGCTATTCGAGATTGTGATTTCCCCGTCTCAAAAGTTTTTCTTGGACGACGTCTAGGGTGATTCCTAGCATCGAGAGGTGGAATAGGTGTGTACTGGTTCGCTGTGTTTTCTACCGAAAAACCGTAAACGGAACTAGTCCTTTGTGACTACAGAAATCCGTTGGCTAGGGGAAAAATTTTGTACAAACTCTGCAGAGTCATATATTCCTCCAAATCATCTATTCCATGTCCAAGTTCGATATTAACTTGTCCTGACCAAATGTCAGTTTTGATGACAGAGACTCCGGTGAATCGCATGAGTCCTAAGTCCGGTTAAATGATTATTCCTGTGGATGGACTAACCCATTTATTTTTGTGAATTGAATGCTTATTATGAGTAATATTTACTTGTGGACAAAAGCCCTTTCTGAGATGTCGCCCAGACGTCCGACTGTGGCATTTCTTTTAAAGCCCTTTCTGTGATGTCGCTCAGACGTTCGACTGTGGCATTTCTTTTAAAGCCCTTTCTGTGATGTCGCTCAGACGTCCGACTGTGGCATTTCTTTTAAAGCCCTTTCTGTGATGTCGCTCAGACGTCCGACTGTGGCATTTCTTTTAAAGCCCTTTCTGTGATGTCGCTCAGACATCCGACTGTGGCATTTCTTTTAAAGCCCTTTCTGTGATGTCGCTCAGACGTCCGACTGTGGCATTTCTTTTAAAGCCCTTTCTGTGATGTCGCTCAGATGTCCGACTGTGGCATTTCTTTTAAAGCCCTTTATGTGGTGTCGCTAAGACGCCCGACTGTGGCATCATTTCCTTTTATTTATCTGTTCACCTTTCGAGGCATCGCTTCAGACACCCAATCGGTCTCCATTTATGTTTTGTTGGGATTTTAGGCGGACTACCGCCGTTTCCCTTTTACTTACCTCGTTATGCTAATTTATTTTAATGTGCATTGATGAATTAATCGTGACACATCCATGCATGCATTTGTTATATCTTACGTCCGAACTGTCTTGCGAGTACTTTCAAAGTACTCACTGGCTTGTTGATTTGGCCAGATGCTGACGAAGGCGATCTCATGGATGAAGAATTTGATAGCGAGTCCGACGCCTAGAGGAGTCCCAGTCAGTCTCGTGCGACCCTGGATTTGGTCACTGTATTATATCCGCTTCCGCTACCAAATAAATTCATCGAGCCTCACCTCGACGCTCGATGAGATGCCAGTTTTAGAGTCTTGTATCCCTCTCCCCGCTGTGTTTTTTCCACCACCATCCTATCCTCGAGTCAGTAGTATGCCTCCACACCACTGTGTCATGTCCGCCATTATGTATAATAATTGGCGTGCTTGTAATAATTTGGTTGAGCAACCGTAGTTCGACCCTGTAATATATTTTATGCTACTGGCTTATTGTATCAAGATTTTGTCTACCAGTGAGGAGGATTTCTCTCATACTGGACTCAATAGATTGGTTTCTCAATAAATATTTTTATTGGAAAACCGGTCGTGACACATTGTGTCCCTCGTCTCTTGTTACCATCCGCCTAGACGCACAGTTCGGGACCCCCTACCCGAGATCCGCCGGTTTTGACACCGACATTGGTGCTTTCATTGAGAGTTCCTCTGTGTCGTCACCGATAGGCTCGATGGCATCTTCAACCATCAACACTGTCCAGGGTGAGACTTTTCTCCCCGGACAGATCTTCGTATTCGGCGGCTTTGCACTGCGGGCCAATTCTCTTGGCCATCTGGAGCAGATCGAAAGCTACGCCCCTGGCCGTCAGGTCAGATTCGGAAGCCTAAACTTCACGACCGATGTCCGCGGAGACTTGATCTTCGACGGACTCGAGCCACAGCCAAGCGCACCGCCGGACAGTGCTTTGGTGGCCGCACTCGGATCTGCTTCGGCCATTAGCCCGGAGCCGACTGCCCATATCGAGGGCTGGTGGATAGACGCCGCCCTGGGGGCTTTAACATCCACGGCGATGGAGCCGAATACTAATCTCGTCCCTTGCGAAACTCGTGATCCCGAGGCGCCGGACTCCTCGTCGGACACCGAGCCTCCCGCGCCCCAGCCAACTAATTCGGATTGCGCACCGGTTATGGAATTCACCGCCGCGGACATCTTCCAGCACTCGCCTTTCGGCGATATCCTGAATTCACTGAAGCATCTCTCGCTATCAGGAGAGTCCTGGCCGGACTGCGGCCAGGATGGTTGGAGTTCGGACGACGAAGAAATTCAGAGCCCACCCACCACCCACTTTGTAGCCACTGTCGAGGATTTAACCGACATGCTAGACTACGACTCCGAAGACATCGACGCTATGGACGACGATGCTGGAGACGAACAGGAACCAGAGCCTACAGGGCACTGGAAGGCCACCTCGTCATATGACGTATACATGGTGGATACCCCAAAGGAAGGGGATGGCGAAGAAGAAGCGGAGGCAGACTCTTTAAAGAAGCAGCCCAAACGCCGGCGTCAGCGGCGCCGCTCTAAATCCCGCCACAGCAAGAATGGAGATTCCGGCACAGGAGACAACAATACTCCAGAGAGCGTCGAAGACAATCCCCTCCTGCACGACTCAGCGCAGGAGGATGCATAAGCAAGCCCCCACGAGAGGGGGGCAAACGAAGGGGTTGAGGACGATAACTATATGCCTCCCTCTGAAGACGAATCAAGCCTCAACGATGATGAATTCGTCGTACCTGAGGATCCCGTCGAACAAGAGCGCTTCAAGCGCAGGCTTATCGCCACAGCAAACAGCCTAAAGAAAAAGCAGCAGCAGCTTCAAGCTGATCAGGACCTGCTGGCCGATCGATGGACCGAAGTCCTCGCGGCCGAAGAGTACAAACTCAAACGTCCCTCCAAAAGTTACCCAAGACGCAAGCTGCTCCCCCGATTAGAGGAGGAAGCATACATACCTTCTTCACCAGTGCACGACATGGCTGACCGACCACCCCGTGGTTGCGACAGAGAGGCATCGAGGCCCCCAGCCAAGACCGTACCCCGGCATCGCTCCAAGAGTACGAAGCCAAAAGGGAACGCGCCGGACTTGCGAGACATATTGGAGGACAAAGCAAGACAATCTAGATCCATCTATGGATCACGTGGGCGCCCTACGACCCACGACGAATACCGTCGCGCCGGACATAACGCCGGCCGGGCCGAACATAGCAAACAACGCTCCCTCGAGCTGCGTCGCGATATTGCTCAATACAGGGGCGCCGCACACCCATTATGCTTCACTGATGAAGTAATGGATCATCAGATCCCCGAAGGGTTTAAACCCGTAAACATCGAATCTTACGATGGCACAACAGACCCCGCGGTGTGGATCGAAGATTACCTTCTCCACATCCATATGGCCCGCGGCGATGATCTCCACGCCATCAAATATCTCCCACTCAAGCTTAAAGGACCAGCTCGGCATTGGCTTAACAGCTTGCCCGCAGAGTCAATTGGGTGTTGGGAAGACCTGGAGGCCGCGTTCCTTGATAACTTCCAAGGCACATATGTGCGACCACCAGACGCCGATGACCTAAGCCACATTATTCAGCAGCCAGACGAATCGGCCAGGCAATTCTGGACACAGTTCTTGACGAAGAAAAATCAAATCATCGACTGTCCGGATGCGGAGGCCCTTGCAGCCTTCAAACATAACATCCGAGACGAATGGCTAGCCCGGCACCTGGGGCAGGAGAAGCCGAAATCAATGGCAGCCCTCACATCGTTAATGACCCGCTTTTGTGCGGGAGAGGACAGCTGGCTTGCCCGCAGCAACAATCTCCGCAAACATTCTGGCAGTCCGGACACTAAGGACAACAACGGCAGGTCACGTCGAATCGAAAACAAGCGCCGCATTAACGGCGACGATAAGGCGGATACGGCAGTCAATGCCGGATTCCGAGGCTCCAAACCCGGTCAACGGAAGAATCCATTTAAAAGAACCACTCCGGGTCCGTCCAATTTGGACCGAATACTCGACCGCTCATGCCAGATACATGGCACCCCCGAAAAGCCAGCTAATCACACCAATAGAGATTGTTGGGTGTTCAAGCAGGCTGGCAAGTTAATTGCCGAACACAATGACAAGGGGCTAAATAGCGATGACGAGGAAGAGACCCGGCCGCCGAACAATAGAGGACAGAAGGGTTTCCCCCCACAAGTGCGGATGGTGAATATGATATACGCGACCCATATACCCAAGAGGGAGAGGAAGCGCGCACTACAGGACGTCTATGCGATGGAGCCAGTCTCCCCAAAGTTCAATCCATGGTCCTCCTGTCCGATCACTTTCGACCGAAGAGACCATTCGACCAGCATACGCCATGGCGGATTCGCCGCATTGGTCTTAGACCCAATCGTCGATGGATTTCACCTCACAAGAGTCCTGATGGACGGCGGCAGCAGCCTGAACCTGCTTTACCAGGATACAGTGCGCAAAATGGGCATAGACCCATCCAGGATTAAACCTACAAAGACAACCTTTAAAGGTGTCATCCCAGGAGTGGAAGCCAACTGTACAGGCTCAGTCACACTGGAAGTGGTCTTCGGATCCCCGGATAATTTCCGAAGCGAAGAATTAATCTTCGATATAGTCCCGTTCCGTAGCGGCTATCATGCCCTGCTCGGACGAACCGCGTTTGCAAAATTCAACACGGTGCCGCATTATGCATACCTAAAGCTCAAGATGCCAGGCCCTCGTGGAGTCATTATGGTCAATGGGAATACGGAACGTTCCCTCCGAACGGAGGAACATACAGCGGCTCTCGCGGCAGAAGTACAGAGAAGCCTTCTACGGCAATTCTCAAGTCCGGCAACTAAAAAGCCGGATACATCAAAGCGCGCCCGGAGCAACACTAACCAAGACCACCTGGCGCGATCGGAGCACGCGTAGCAATGCGGCCCCAACCCTCGGCCGTGCATGATCACAAGAATAACACTCCGCGCACATCATTACGCTTTGGAGATACCATGGGCGCAGGGGAGGGGCTCGATTACAAGGAACCAAGTGTGCGGCTCGACCACACCAGGGGCTCACACTAACGCCCCCCTTGCTTTTATTTTTATCTTTTCTTCTTTTGCGTATACAGGACTCCATTAACCAGAAGCCCTGTTCGATGGCGAACTCGCCGAACTCACGATGCAACAGTCAGGGATTAAAAAAGGCTGCGACGAACACTCAGGTGGTCTCAATTACGAGCATTAAATTAAATTACATACACCAAGTCCGCAGCTCATCCCTGGAGGGGGACATGTTAATTTAGTCCAAATCCCTTGCTTACCGCACTATTTGTATAGTCCGCTTTATTAGCAGACCTTCTTTCATAAATAACGCAGCACTTCCTTTTTGCATGTACATTACCTTTTCATTGCAATTGCGTTATCTTTTATATATGTTCATTATATGACATCTTGCACCCGTATACTTTGGTACGGCCGAATACGCCAGGGGCTTCTGTTCCCCAGATTATGGTGTGATTAAGTCCGAACACTTTCACAAGTGCGGCACCCCAAACTTATAGCATTATATGAATCAGCTCCGAATCATGTCTTGGGTCAATAGTTGGGTTTGCCCGGCTCCCATGTTTTGGTACCTTACGTTCCGTTCCGTCGGCTAAGGTAGCACTGGGAGAACCACTGCGATTGCGCCCCGGTTGAGCCGGGTTAACGCCTTAGTGGAGAAAGCTAAAACTGACTGGCATGATAAGGCGAGAGACTGGTCGCTGTTCGAGAGGTTCTTTCAGGTCCCTAAAGACTCATGCCGCTTCGAGCAAAGTTCCGGATGATGTCCGACGAAGGCGTGGATAGCGCCCCGGATTCGGTCTTCCGAATACCAGGGGCTTCGCCGAAATTTAAAATTATAGAATTCTATGGCTAAGTGAGAGTGTTCAAGCATTATAAGTCCGGTTGCCTTGTTCGTCGTGTTGAGCGCCTCCCTAGATGGACCCAATAATGGGAACAAGAGTGCTCAAGTTTATCACCGAACACCCCAGCACTCGTGGCTTGGGGGCTGAAGCCAACGACTTGCCATCTCTCAGATTTTACAAACGGCCGCACAGAAGGTAATATTTTAAATTAAACAAGAGTTGCTAATGGCGCACATAAACGAAGTTTTCAGCGCCCAGGATAAATACACAGCGAGTTCATTCAAAAATTACATTTCGGGAGCACTCATCTGCGATATCGCAGGCTCCCTTCAGGACAACTTTATAATACCGCTCCGGCGTACGATGCTCCTTGCCCGGCGGCGGCGGATCCGTGAGAAGCTTCTCCGCATCCAGTTTGCCCCATTGCACCTTTATGCGGGCAAGGGCCCGACGAGCGCCTTCAATACAGGCGGAGCGCTTGATCACATCCAGCCTGGGGCATGCATCCACCAGCCGCCGCACTAGGCCAAAGTAGCTGCCAGGCATGGCATGTCCAGGCCATAGCTGGACTATGAGGCCCTTCATGGCCTCCTCAGCTACCTTGTGGAGTTCGACGCACTACGCGGCAGATCTACAAATGCCCCTGGAGAGCTCCGAATTCGGGTAAGTATCCGGTAGTTTACATTAACGTGCTTGCTCTGCATGAAAATGGCCTTACCCGCCGCTATCTTCTCTATGTCCTCTACCTCCTGAAGGGCCTTCTGGGCCTCGGCTTTGGCGGACTTGGCACTTTCGAGAGCCGAGGCAAGCTCGGACTCTCGGGTCTTGGAGTCACGCTCCAAACTCTCATGCTTTTCCATGAGACCCTGGAGCTCTTGCCGAACTTCCGCCAACAGTGCCGCTTGCTTTTCTCGCTCAGCCCATTCCGTGGCCGCATTGCATTCGGCCACGGACACGGCATCCTTCAGGGCTGCCACCTCGTTAGTGGCCCCTGCAATACACACATTATCCTTGTTAATCTTTTTTGCAACCAAAACCCTTTTCTGTAAGGTACTTATTTAAAGTGGTGATTATTCACCTTATTTTTCCTCGAGCTGCCTCTTGGCATGGCCGAGCTCTTGCTCCGACCGCTTAAGGTCCTTCTTCAGCGCCTCGACCTCCGCCGTTAATGCGGCAGAGGTCAGCAGCGCAGCCTGCAAACCCATATTGACATATTTTTTAGAAACCCTGCGTATATCTTGTTGGATCCTTAGTCCGGCTTTTCTTTCCGAACACCAAACTAAGCATCAGGGGCTATTGTCTATGCGGTATTACATTACATAATTTTAAACTTCTTACCTCAATGCCTGTTAGAAGGCTGATGCAGGCTTCGGTCAGCCCGCCCTTGGCGAGCTGGACCTTCTCAATCACCGCACTCATAAGAGTGCGGTGTTCTTCCTCGATGGAAGCGCCTTTAAGCGCCTCCAGCAGGTTATCCGGCGCCTCCGGTTGGATGGAGGCTGCCGGCGTCACGGTCCTGCCCTTTTTTCGAAGGGGCCGCTTGCCGGACTCTGGAACCGCTACGGGTTCCGTGGTAGAGTCCGGCACGAAGTTCGGGAGGCTGCCTGACAGCACCTCCGGAGCCTCCTCCTGGTGGGTCCCTCTGTGGGATTCCGCCTTGTCATCCTCGTCGACGCGTGGAGTAGAGGCAGTCGGGATGGAATTTACATCCGACGGCACCAAAGACCCGCTCATCGAGTCGGGAAGATCGTCAACGGCCGGACTACAGGCAGAATGCGGCGTTAGAAGGACACTACATGACATACAATGCACGGCATATGAATGATCCGAATACTTACGATCCTGCCGGACGCCTAGCCCCTGGAGGCCATTCATCCTCGCCAACGCTGATGTTGGCGAAACTGTCTGGGGGGATAGTTCTCCCCCTGTTGGACCCTTCGGCCGCCCTGATCGGGGAAGCCTTCCTCTTCTTCTCTCCCTCCTCCGGGAGAGAGTACTCCTCCTCCTCCTCGTCTTCGAGGGAGGAGTCCTCGTCGTCGTCAGATGCCTGATTACGGGAACTCTTTCGAGTCCCCGTGGCCACCTTCTTGGCCTTCTTCTCCGGCACCACATGCGGTGCCGGAACCAGCAGCCCTGCTAAGCGGGCATACACTGGTTCTTCTGGCATGGGAGCCGGGCTGATGAGCATCTCGGCCTTCTCCATCCATTCCGGTCAAAGGAAGAGGCAGATTAAAAACCTCGCTAGAGTCAATCTAATGATCACAAGTGTCCCGTAATGGGGTCGAATCACTTACCTCGTCAGTCGGAGACTGCGAGCTGAATCCGCGATCTTCGGTCGCGGATGCGGGGGCTTCGGCGCCCTTGAACAGCACCCTCCAGGCACCTTCGTATGTTGTATCGAAGAGTCCGCTCAACGTCTAGTGCTGTTCCGGATTAAACTCCCACAAATTAAATGCCCGTTCTTGGCATGGGAGAATCCGCCGGAGGAGCATGACTTGTATCACATCGACAAGCTGGAGCCTATTGCTCACCATCTTCTTGATGCAGGCTCGGAGTCCCGTCACCTCCACCGGATCACCCCACTGCAAGCCCTTCTCTTTCCAGGAGGTGAGCTGCGTGGGGATTCCAGATCTAAATTCGGGGGCCGCCGCCCATGTAGGCTTGCACGGCTCGGTGATGTAGAACCACCCCGATTGCCACCCCTTGACGGAATCCACGAAGGTCCCTTCTAGCCAAGGGACGTTGGGCTGTTTTCCCAACATGGCGCCTCCGCATTCTGCTTGCGTCCCCTTCACAACCTTCGGCTTGACTTTGATGGTCTTGAGCCACAGGCCGAAGTGGGGCCGGATGCAGAGAAAGGCCTCGCACACGACGATAAACGCCGAGATGTTGAGGATGAAGTTCGGCGCCAGATCATGGAAATCCAGGCCGTAGTAAAACATGAGCCCCCGGACGAATGGATGGAGCGGAAAGCCCAGTCCGCGGAGGAAGTGGGGAAGGAAGACGACCCTCTCATGGGGCCTTGGGGTAGGGATGAGCTGCCCCGCGTCGGGCAGCCGATGCGCAATATCGCTGGAAAGATATCCGGCGTCGCGCAGCTTGGTGATGTCCTCCTCCTTAGCGGTGGAGGCTAACCATTTACCTCCCGCTCCGGACATGTTCGGAGAAAGGTCGAGGTGAGATGCGTGAGCTTGGGTGTTGGAGCTTGAGTTCGCAGGGATGGATAAGCAAAGGAGGAAGAAGGCGTAGGTGAGAAGGTAAATCCTTATCCCTTATATATAGGCGGACAAAACTATGCGTCCCCCCACCGGCCTGGTAAAACTCGCTTATCTCCCAAGCGCCACCATCAATGGCGCGGTTGGGTTACCCACACACATATTGATGAGAATCCCGGAATAAGGGGAACACGATCTCTGCTTCGACAAGACGTGCCAAGGAAACCGCTTCGCTAAACGTGCTGAGGTGGAATAGTAAAAAAACGATCCAAACAAGGGCTTGGCTGCGGTGTGATGTCACGCCGCATAATACGTCAGCAGATTGAGCTAGTGTATATGTTTCATTCTCTCTACGGTGGAATGTGGAAATTTATTTTGCAGAGCCGGACACTATCCTGGTGTTCATTATCTTCTCCGGATTATTCAAGGGAGGAACCCGCCTTGCAATGCCGAACATTATGCATGCCGGACTTATCGTCATTGAAGACTGGTTCAGGGGCTACTGAGGGAGTCCTGGACTAGGGGGTGTCCGGACAGCCGGACTATCAATGTCCGCCGGACTCCAAGACTACGAAGATAGAAGATTGAAGACTCCGGCTCGTGTCCGGAAGGTACTTTCCTTGGCGTGGAAGGCAAGCTTGGCAATACGGATATGTAGATCTCCTACCATTGTAACCGACTCTGTGTAACCCTAGCCTCTCATGTGTCTATATAAACCGGAGGGCCTTAGTCCATAGGACGAATATACATCTCAACATTCATACCATAGGCTAGCATCTAGGGTTTAGCCTCCTTGATCTCGTGGTAGATCTACTCTTGTACTACCCATATCATCAATATTAATCAAGCAGGACGTAGGGTTTTACCTCCATCGAGAGGGCCCGAACCTGGGTAAAAACATTGTGTCCCTCGTCTCTTGTTACCATCCGCCTAGACGCACAATTCGGGACCCCCTACCCGAGATCCGCCGGTTTTGACACCGACAATCTTCTTGGAGATCTATTCGATGTAACTCATTTTGCGGTATGTTTTTCAAGATCCGATGAATTGTGGGTTTATGATCAAGATTATCTATGAACAATATTTGAATCTCCTCTGAATTCTTTTATGTATGATTGGTTATCTTTGCAAGTCTCTTCGAATTATCAATTTGGTTTGGCCTACTAGATTAATCTTTCTTGCAATGGGAGAAGTGCTTAGCTTTAGGTTCAATCTTGCGGTGTCCTTTCCCAGTGATAGCAGGGGCAGCAAGGCACGTATTGTATTGTTGCCATCGAGGATAAAAAGATGGGGTTTATATCATATTGCTTGAGTTTATCCCTCTACATCATGTCATCTTGCCTAATGTGTTACTCTGTTCTTATGAACTTAATACTCTAGATGCATGCTGGATAGCGGTCGATGTGTGGAGTAATAGTAGTAGATGCAGAATCGTTTCGATCTACTTGTCGTGGACGTGATGCCTATATACATCATCATGCCTAGAAATTCTCATAACTATGCACGTTTCTATCAATTGCTCGACAGTAATTTGTTCACCAACCGTAATACTTATGCTATCTTGAGAGATGCCACTAGTGAAACCTATGGCCTATTTTCCATCATATAAGTTTCCGATCTATTTTATTTTGCAATCTTTACTTTCCAATATATATCATAAAAATACCAAAAATATTTATCTTATTATCTCTATCAGATCTCACTTTTCTAAGTGGCCGTGAAGGGATTGACAACCCCTTTATCGCGTTGGTTGCAAGGCTCTTATTTGTTTGTGTAGGTACGAGGGATTTGCATATAGCCTCCTACTGGATAGATACCTTGGTTATCAAAACTGAGGGAAATACTTATGCTACTTTGCTGCATCACCCTTTCCTCTTCAAGGGAAAACCACCGCATGCTCAAGAGGTAGCAAGAAGGATTTTTGACGCTGTTGCCGAGGAGGTCTACGCACAAGTCAAGACATACCAAGTACCCATCACAAACGCTTGTCCCTCGCATTACATTATTTTCCATTTGCCTCTCATTTTCCTCTCCCCCACTTCACCCTTGCCATTTTATTCGCCCTTCTTCTGTTTGTCTTTTTGTTTGCTTTGATGTCTTACTTGGCTCGTTTGCTTGTTTAGTTGGAATAGTTGTTTATTTATTGCTAAACAGAGAACCTAAGTTCTATGGATCCTCATCTGCTTGCCAATCTTTTTAAGAGATCCAATTATGATGACCCAAATTCTAGTGATTTGAGTGCACTAGATTATCTCTATGAGGTTTTGCTTGAAATTCGTGAATCTGAAAATTGTGATGAAGAAATTTATGAAGAGATTCACGACAGCTCCTTGAATAAAAGGCATGATTGCAATTGTTTTATTATAAATTCTATTAATGCTAATTGTGTTAATGATATGCAAAACCCTAAGCTTGGGGATGCTAGTTTTGCTATGTCCACTACTTGTTGCAGTGATCATGATTGGGGTGATTCTTCTTATAATCTTGAAATTTTATTTAAGCCCCATGATGAATATGGGATTGATAATAGTGTTTGCAATATTATTTAAAGTGTATTTGGAAGAGTGTCAACTTTACATGCCACATATTTGGATTTTGATCAATCTTATGAAATTTTTGATAAAAGTGGGTTTGGAGAGGTCATGACTTTAGTTAGTGTTAATCCCACTATTTTGGAAGAGTGTCAACTTCACATGCATGTGGATCGTGTTGAGAATATGTTATGTGATAGCTATTTTGTTGGATTTGCCTATGATCCTACATGTAATTATTGTGAGAGAGGAAAATATGGTCATAGAAATTTCTATCTTACTAAATTACCTCTCGTCATGTTGAGATTGCTATCGTCTCTTTCTTCTTCCTTGCATATGCTAGTTTTTGCGTGCCTTGCAAATTTGTTTGCTTATAATATGCCTATGCATAGGAAGTATGTTAGACTTAGATGTGTTTGTCACGTGTTTCATGATGCTCTCTTTGCGCTTCAATTCTTGTCTTTCATGTGAGCATCAGTAAAATTATCAATGCCTAGCTAAAAGGCTTTAAAGAAAAGTGCTTGTTGGGAGATAACCCAATATTTTTCCTTGCTGTTATTCAATAAATAATTCATATAGCTTCTGTTTAGATGTGGTTTTATGTTTTAATTAGTGTTTATTCCAAGTACAACCTATTTGATCTTGCTGATAAACAGAAACTTTTGCGCGCACAAGAATAATTTTCATAAATCACAGAAACGTGCTTTTGAGTTGATTATTTTTGCAGAATATTAGTAGACAAATTTCCTAGGACTTACTATTTCGGTAGAATTTTTGGGGTTCCATAAGTATTCGAAAGTTACAGATTACTACAGACTGTTCTGTTTTTGACAGATTCTGTTTTTCGTGTGTTGTTTGCTTATTTTGAGGAATCTATGGCTAGTATCGGGGGGTATGAACCATAGACAAGTTGGAATACAGTAGGTTTAACACCAATATAAATAAAGAATGAGTTAATTATAGTACCTTAAAATGGTGGTTTGCTTTCTTGCACTAACGGAGCTTACGGGTTTTCTGTTAAGTTTTGTGTTGTGAAGTTTTCAAGTTTTGGATAAAGATTTGATGGATTATGGAATAAGGAGTGGCAAGAGACTAGGCTTGGGGATTCCCAAGGCAACCCAAAGTAAAATTCAAGGACAACCAAAATCCTAAGCTTGGGGATGCCCCAGAAGGCATCCCCTCTTTCGTCTTCGTCTATCGGTAACTTTACTTGAGGCTATATTTTTATTCACCACATGATATGTGTTTTGCTTGGACCGTCTTGTATGATTTGAGTCTTTGCCTTTTAGTTTACCACAATCATCCTTGTTGTACACCTTTTGGGAGAGACACACATGAATCGGAATTTATTAGAATACTCTATGTGCTTCACTTATATCTTTTGAGCTAGACAAATTTTGCTCTAGTGCTTCACTTATATATTTTTAGAGCACATTGGTGGTTTTATTTTGTAGAAATTATTGATCTCTCATGCTTCACTTATATTATTTTGAGAGTCTTTCAGAACAGCATGGTATTTTCTTGGGTTATAAAATTAGTCCTAATATGATGGGAATCCAAGTTGGGTATAATAAAAACTATGTTATAGAGTGCATTAAACATTATGATCAATTTGCTACTTGATAATTGTTTTGAGATATAAAGGTGGTAATGTTAGAGTCATGCTAGTTGGGTAATTATGAAATTGAGAAATACTTGTGTTAAAGTTGGCAAGTCCCGTAGCATGCACGTATGGTGAATGTTTTGTGACAAATTTGAAGCATGGGGTGTTCTTTTGATTGCCTTCCTTATGAGTGGAGGTCGGGATCGCGCGATGGTTAACTCCTACCAATCTTTCCCCTAGGAGCATGCATAGTAGTACTTTGCTTCAAGGGCTAATAAACTTTTGCAATAAGTATATGAGTTCTTTATGACTAATGTGAGTCCATGGATTATACACAATCTTACCCTTCCACAATTTGCTAGCCTCTACGGTACCGTGCATTGCCCTTTCTCACCTTGAGAGTTGGTGCAAACTTCGCGGTGCATCCAAACCCCATGATACGATACGCTCTATCACACATAAACCTCCTTATATCTTCCTCAAAATAGCCACCATACGTACCTATTATGGCATTTCCATAGCCATTCCGAGATATATTGCCATGCAACTTTCCACCGTTCCGTTTATTATGACACGCTCCATCATTGTCATATTGCTTTTGCATGATCATGTAGTTGACATCATATTCGTGGCAAAGCCACCTTTATAATTCTTTCATACATGTCGCTCTTGATTCATTGCATATCCCGGTACACCGCCGGAGGCATTCACATAGAGTCATATTCTGTTCTTACTTCTTAGTATTGAGTTGTAATTCTTGAGTTGTAAATAAATAAAAGTGTGGTGATCTTCATTATTAGAGCATTGCCCCAAGTGAGGAAAGGATGATGGAGACTATGATTCCCCCACAAGTCGAGATGAGACTCCGTACTTTAAAAAAAAGAGGCCAGAGAAGCCCAAATAAAAAAAGAGGCCAGAGAAGCCCAAATAAAAAAAGAGAAAGAAAAAAATGAGAGAAAAAGAGAGAAGGGACAATGTTACTATCTTTTTTCCACACTTGTGCTTCAAAGTAGCACCATGATCTTCATGATAGAGAGTCACCTATGTTGTCACTTTCATATACTAGTGGGAATTTTTCATTATAGAACTTGGCTTGTATATTCCAATGATGGGCTTCCTCAAAATGCCCTAGGTCTTCGTGAGCAAGCAAGTTGGATGCACACCCACTTAGTTTCTTTTGTTGAGCTTTCATACATTTATAGCTCTAGTGCATCCGTTGCATGGCAATCCCTACTCCTCATATTGACATCAATTGATGGGCATCTCCATAGCCCGTTGATTAGCCGCGTCAATATGAGACTTTATCCTTTTTTGTTTTCTCACCTAATCCCTATCATCATACTCTACTCCACCCATAGTGCTATATCCATGGCTTACGCTCATGTATTGTGTGAGGGTTGAAAAAGCTGAAGCGCGTTAAAAAGTATGAACCAATTGCTTGGCTAAAACCGGGGTTGTGCATGATGGGAGCATTTTGTGTGACGAAAATGAAGCATGGCCTAACTATATGATTTTGTAGGGATAAGCTTTCTTTGGCTATGTTATTTTGATAAGACATGATTACTTTGTTAGTATGCTTGAAGTATTACTATTTTTATGTCAATATTAAACTTTTATCTTGAATCTTTTGGATCTGAACATTCATCCCACAATAAATAAAATTACATTGAAAAATATGCTAGGTAGCATTCCACATCAAAAATTCTGTTTTTATCATTTACCTACTCGAGGACGAGCAGAAATTAAGCTTGGGCATGCTTGATACATCTCCCATGTATCCATAATTTTTTATTGTTCCATGCTATTATATTACCTGTTTTGGATGTTTAATGGGCTTTACTAAGCACTTTTATATTATTTTTGAGACTAACCTATTAACCGGAAGCCCAGCCCAAATTGCTGTTTTTTTGCCTATTTCAGTGTTTCGTAGAAAAGGAATATCAAACGGAGTCCAAACGGAATGAAACCTTCGGGAGAGTTATTTTTGGAACAAACGCAATCCAGGAGACTTGGAGTGGACGTCAAGAAAGAAACAAGGCGGCCACGAGGCAGGGAGGCGCGCCCACGGGGGTAGGCGCGCCCCCCACCCTTGTGGGCCCCTCGTGGCTCCCCTGACCGACTTCCTTCGCCTATATATACTCATATACCCTGAAAACATCCAGGAGCACTACGAAACCCTATTTCCACCGCCGCAACCTTCTGTACCCATGAGATCCCATCTTGGGTCCTTTTCCGGTGCTCCGCCGGAGGGGGAATCGATCATGGAGGGCTTCTACATCAACACCATAGCCTCTCCGATGAAGTGTGAGTAGTTTACCACAAACCTTTGGGTCCATAGTTATTAGCTAGATGGCTTCTTCTCTCTCTTTGGATCTCAATACAAAGTTCTCCTTGATCTTCTTGGAGATCTATTCGATGTAACTCTTTTTGCGGTGTGTTTGTCGAGATCCGATGAATTGTGGGTTTATGATCAAGATTATCTATGAACAATATTTGAATCTCCTCTGAATTCTTTTATGTGTGATTGGTTATCTTTGCAAGTCTCTTCGAATTATCAGTTTGGTTTGGCCTACTAGATTGATCTTTCTTGCAATGGGAGAAGTGCTTAACTTTGGGTTCAATCTTGCGGTCCTTTCCAAGTGACAGCAGGGGCAGCAAGGCACGTATTGTATTGTTGCCATCGAGGATAAAAAGATGGGGTTTATATCATATTGCTTGAGTTTATCCCTCTACATCATGTCATCTTGCCTAATGTGTTACTCTGTTCTTATGAACTTAATACTCTAGATGCATGCTGGATAGCGGTCGATGTGTGGAGTAATAGTAGTAGATGCAGAATCGTTTCGATCTACTTGCCGCGGACGTGATGCCTATATACATGATCATGCCTAGATATTCTCATAACTATGCACTTCTCTATCAATTGCTCGACAGTAATTTGTTTACCCACCTTAATACTTATGCTATCTTGAGAGAATCCACTAGTGAAACCTGATACGTCTTCGTCTATCTACTTCTCCAAACACTTTTGCCCTTGTTTTGGACACTAACTTGTATGATTTGAATGGAACTAACCCGGACTGACGCTGTTTTCAGCAGAACTGCCATGGTGTTGTTTTTTGTCCAGAAAATAAAAATTCTCGGAATGTCCTGAAACTCCACGGAACACCTTAGAAAAAATAAAGAAAAATCCTCGCAAAAGATGAAGACCAGGGGGCCCACACCCTGCTCACGAGGGTGGGGGCGCCCCCCCTGGGCGCGCCCCCCTACCTCGTGGGCCCCCTGGTGGCCCTCCGACGCCAACTCCAACTCCATATATTGGATTTCGGGGAGAGAAAAATCAGAGAGAAGAAATCATCGCGCTTTACGATACGGAGCCGCCGCCAAGCCCTAATCTCTCTCGGGAGGGCTGATCTGGAGTCCGTTTGGGGCTCCGGAGAGGGGGATTCGTCGTCGTCGTCATCATCAACCATCCTCCATCACCAATTTCATGATGCTCACCGCCGTGCGTGAGTAATTGCATCGTAGGCTTGCTGGATGGTGATGGGTTGGATGAGATTTATCATGTAATCGAGTTAGTTTTGTTAGGGTTTGATCCCTAGTATCCATTATGTTCTGAGATTGATGTTGCTATGACTTTGCTATGCTTAATGCTTGTCACTAGGGCCCGAGTGCCATGATTTCAGATCTGAACCTATTATGTTTTCATGAATATATGTGTGTTCTAGATCCTATCTTGCAAGTCTATAGTCACCTACTATGTGTTATGATCCGGCAACCCCGAAGTGACAATAATCGGGACCACTCCAGGTGATGACCATAGTTTGAGGAGTTCATGTATTCACTATGTGCTAATGCTTTGTTCCGGTTCTCTATTAAAAGGAGGCCTTAATATCCCTTAGTTTCCAATAGGACCCCACTGCCACAGGAGGGTAGGAGAAAAGATGTCATGCAAGTTCTTTTCCATAAGCACGTATGACTATATACGGAATACATGCCTACATTATATTGATGAACTGGACCTAGTTCTGTGTCACCCTATGTTATGACTGCTACATGATGAACCGCATCCAGCATAATTATCCATCGCTAATCCGGTGCCTACGAGTTTTCCATATACTGGTTCTCACTTATTTAGTTTTCCGTTGCTACTGTTACAATCACTACAAAATACCAAAAACATTACTTTTGCTGTCTTTACTTTTGTTACCGTTACCACTGCTATCATATTACTTTGCTACTAAACACTTTGCTGCAGATTCTAAGTTTCCAGGTGTGGTTGAATTGACAACTCAGCCACTAATACTTGAGAATATTCTTTGCCTCCCCTTGTGTCGAATCAATAAATTTGGGTTGAATACTCTACCCTTGAAAACTGTTGCGATCCCCTATACTTGTGGGTTATCAAGACCTTTTTCTGGTGCCGTTGCCGGGGAACATAGCTCTATTCTTTGAGTCACTTGGGATTTATATCTGCTGGACACTATGAACAACTTGAAAGATGATCGAACTACTATTTTGCCCTCAACTACGAGGGGAGGTAAGGGACTGCCATCGAGCCTTGCACTAGATTCTCCTTATGTTATGAGTAAGTTTGTGACACCTAAACCTACTACTGCTATTGATTCTGATATGTCGCATGTTATTGATGATGCCACTTCTGCTATGCATGATACTTATGATGAAACTACTTCTATGCTTGATACTACTGTGCCACTTGGTGAATTTCTTGATGAGCAAATTGCTAGGTCTAGAGAAAGAGAAATTATTGAACTTGAACACGATGATGTTAGTGATGATGAACCTATGCCTTCTATTCCTGAGGGTTATCTTTTTGATGCTGAATCTTCAGTAGCTATTCTTGATTGCCAGGATAGACGTGAACTTAAGAGGTTGCTAGTTAAATGGAGTAAAGAATCTTTTAGAGGTAGAATGAAATCCGACCCTGCTTTTGCTACTTCATCTATCTGTGTGCCTGATCAAGATTATTATGATTTTTTGTTGATCCATATATAATTACTTTTGTTGAATCTGATCCTTTTTATGGCTATGAATCTGAAACTATTGTGGCACATCTTACTAAGTTAAATGATATAGCTGCCCTGTATACTAATAATGAGAGATTGCGCTACCTTTATTTACTTAAGATATTTCCGTTCTCATTAAAGGGTGATGCTAAGACATGGTATAATTCTCTTGATCCTGGATGTGTGCAAAGTCCCCAGGATATGAGTTATTACTTCTCTGCTAAATATTTCCCTGCTCATAAGAAACAAGCTGCTTTGAGGGAAATATACAATTTTGTGCAAATTGAAGAAGAGAGTCTCCCACAAGCTTGGGGGAGGCTTCTCAAGTTACTTAATGCTTTGCCTGATCATCCTCTTAAGAAACCTGAAATATTTGATATCTTTTATAATGGACTAGCTGATGCTTCCAGAGATTACCTGGATAGTTGTGCTGGTTCTCTTTTCAGGGAAAGAACACCGGATGATGCTGAAATTCTATTGAATAATATGTTGGCAAATGAAAATAATTGGGCACCTCCCGAGCTACCTCCTGAGCCAGTTCCAGAGCCCATTACTGAACCTATTCCTAAACTAACTCCGAAGAAGAGAGGTGTTCTATTTCTCAGTCCCGAAGATATGCAAGAGGCAAAGAAATCTATGAAATAAAAAGGTATTATAGCTGAAGATGTTAAGAATTTACCTCCTATTGAAGAAATACATGGTCTTAATTTACCGCCTGTTGAAGAAGTATATGATCTCAATTACTTATTTAATGAAGAACCTCCCGATATCCCGACACAGGTAGTAAAGGTAAATTCTCTCTATAGATATTGTAAAGCTGAAGTCCCTCCTACTAAAATTGCTAGCCAGTGCTTGGATGAGTTTGATGACTTTATGTTTAAGCAAGATGACTTTAATGCTTCTTTTGGTAGACAATTAAAACATAATACCTTTATGGTTAAACGCTTGGGTGACTATATGGCTGATATTAGAGGTGAACTTAAACTTGTTAGCAAACATGCTTCTATGGTTACCACTCAAGTAGAACAAGTACTTCAAGCTCAGAAAGAAGTGCTTGCTGAAATGAATAGTAAGAAAAATGATTATGCTGTTAGAGTGGCTACTAGAACTGGTAGGATGACACAGGAACCTTTGTATCCTGAAGGCCACCCTAAGAGAATCGAGCAAGATTCTCAGAGAAACAATATTGATATACCTAGTTCTTCTAAAAGGAAGAAAAAGAAAAATGATAGGACTTTGCAAACTTCTAGTGAACCTATCGCTGAACCACCTGAGAATCCAAATGACATCTCTGTTTCTGATGCGGAAACACAATCAGGTGATGAACATGAACCTAGTGATAATGTTAAAGATAATGTTCATGTTGATGCTCAACATAGTAATGACAATGATGTAGAAGTTGAACCTGCTGTTGATCTTGATAACCCACAATCAAGGAATCAACGTTATGATAAAAGAGATTTTGTTGCTAGGAAACACGGTAAAGAAAGGGAACCATGGGTTCAGAAACCCATGCCTTTTCCTCTTAAACCATCCAAGAAAAAGGATGATGAGGATTTTGAGCGCTTTGCTGAAATGATTAGACCCATCTTTTTGATATGCGATTAACTGATGTGATCAAAACAAATCCTTATGCTAAGTATATGAAGGATATTATTACTAATAAATAAAGATACCTGAAGCTGAAATTTCCACCATGCTTGCTAATTATACTTTTAAGGGTGGGATACCAAAGAAACTTGGAGATCCAGGAGTACCTACTATACCATGCTCCATTAAAAGAAGTTATGTTAAAAATGCTTTATGTGATCTTGGAGCCGGTGTTAGTGTTATGCCTCTCTCTTTATATCATAGACTTGACTTGAATAAGTTGACACCTACTGAAATATCTTTGCAAATGGCTGATAAATCAACTGCTATACCTGTCGGTATTTGTGAGGATGTGCTTGTTGTGGTTGCCAACGTTACTATTTTAACGGACTTTGTTATTCTTGATATTCCCGAGGATGATAGTATGTCTATTATTCTTGGAAGACCTTTCCTTAATACTGCAGGGGCTGTTATTGATTGCACCAAAGGCAATGTCACTTTTCATGTTAATGGCAACGAGCACACGGTACATTTTCCAAGGAAACAACCTCAAGTTTATAGTATCAACTCTATTGGAAAAGTTCCATCGATTATATTTGGAGGTTTTGAATTTCCTCTCCCTACTGTCAAGAAAAAGTATGATATTCTTATTGTTGGGGATTTTCATATCCCCGTTGAGGTAACTTAGTGTCATTCGAAATTTCTCCGGTTCCGGGATTATTCGGAATGAGTTTGTTAACAAGACTTGATCAACCTTGTTAGTGGGTTCATTTTGATGATCACGAGATGGACGAAACTAGAAGCACAACCTTCTGTACCCTCTTTATATTTTCTGTTATTTAGTAGAAATAAAGTAAAATAGCATTTTTTTGTCTGTCTCCTGACTTATCCGTGCAATAAAAAAATATCCTGAAAATAAAAGTCCTTAGAATGCCATGCCAATTTAATATGATTTTTTCGTGAATATTTAAGAATTTTCTGTGCAAAAATTACCATGGGGGGAGCTGCCACCTGGCCACGAGGGTGGAGGGCGCGCCCTACCCCCTGGGCGCTCCCCCCTACCTCGTGGGCCCATGGTGGCCGTCCTCCACTTATCCCTCCACCCATCTTCTTCCTCTACCTCACACAAACACGAAAAACCAACTCAAGCACGAGTTCCAGCCCCCGTTGCTGTGATTTTCGGTCTCCTTGCTCAAAGCACCTTTCGCAAAACTGCTTGGGGAGATTGTTCCTTGGTATGTGACTCCTCCATTGGTCCAATTAGTTTTTGTTCTAGTGCTTTATTCATTGCAAATTTGTGCTGCATAGGTGACCATGTTCTTGAGCTTGCATGTCAAATTTATATGGTTCTAAGTAGTTCCAATGCTTTATATAGGCCCTAGGCACTTGTGGGAGTTGTTACTATCAATTTTATTGAAGTTGGTTCACTTTTATTTGAAGTTACTAAAAATTTCAGATTGTTTCAGAAATAATGAAGAGACTTTTGAGGGGCTCGTCGAGCCGAAGCTCTAAGGAAAAACAAAAGGAAGAAGAGGAGAAGCCCAAATTTAATTTTCCTCGCACCGCGGAGGTCCGGCCGTGTGAATGGCCTTCCGATGACTTCTTGAGGAGAGCTGGGATTCATGAAGATTTCTATATATTATTTGAGAATGCTGGCCTCACCAACTTCCTCCACGACCAACGTCATCAGTATCTCTTACTCACAAATACTTTTGTGCAAAACTTCTACTTTTTCCCTAGGAAATCACCTCCAACAGTAGAGTTTCATTTATATGACGTTGTTAAAGAGATGACATTAGCTGAATTCTGCGAGGTTTGCAGAATGCCCTTTGAGGGCACCTTAGATGAACCCCACCGTAACGAAGTAGAAGCTTTTATTAACACTATCACGGTGGGAGAAACCAGAAAGGTTTCTGATGCAAGGATCACTAGCATACATTATCCTGTTTTGCGCTACTTTGCTTTATTTGCTAGTCGTTGCTTGATTGGACGCGGAAACTATGGGAACCTTAGTATTCCTGATATTATTATTTTTCTCCATGGTTTATACCGAATTAACTCTATTAGTATGGGTGGAATTGTTGCTAGACGGTTAAGTCTGAACCGTACTAAGGGCCCCATTTTTGGAGGCATTTATGCTTCGCGCCTAGCTGAACATTTTGAAATACCTATTAGGCATGCGGAGAAAGAAGAAACAGCGCTGCCCCATGCTTATTTAGATTACAAGAGTATGATAGCACATGGTTTTCTTATTAAGAGTCGCGATGGAGAGCTCAAATATAAATTATACTTTGATAAACATCACACTGAAACTATTACTTTGCCTGCTCCTTCTTTGTTCAACTTGTATGCAGAGCCTCACATTGTTCCGTGGTTGGCTGTTCAAGCCTATCGGAACCATGCACCAGCCCCGGAGCCGGAGCCACAAGATGAGCCTCCACGACTATCTATTTATTCTTTGGATCCAGAGGAGGCTGCCAGCCAGTGGCAGTCAGAGTCTTCTTCGTCACACTATGACCCCAGCTACACCTATGGATATCCGCCAGGCCATCCCTGGCATTACACCAACTTAGGCCAAAAGCCTAAGCTTGGGGGAGTACGTATTTCCCACCGACATTACATTCATGTTCACACACACTCATTGCTAGATGCCAGTGCTCATACTCTTTCATTGTATTATCCATGCTAGTTTAAATTTCTTTTTTCCTGCTTTCTTCTTGTGTGTTTGATACACTTCAACAAAAACCAAAAAAATTAGTTAGTTTACTTTCCATGCTTGTAGTAGAATAAAAAAAGAAAACCCAAAAATATTTCCCGTTCTTATTTTACTTGTTGGGAGCTTTCCCGTGTAAACAGTTTTTATTTTATTTTCCTTTCTTTGGGGGTCGAGAAGACCATATAGAAAATGCATAGTGGCTCTTATATGCATGATTGTTTATTTAAACTTAGAGCCCATATCACTTGTCTTCTATCTTGAGTTGAATGCTTGCAGATTCCAGCTTAGTCCAATGCACGTGCACTCTTATTATTATACACACTATTCGATCGTGCAAGTGAAAGGCAATAATGATGATATATGATGGACTTATTGCGAAGAGAAAAGCTGGTATGAACTCGACCTCTCTTGTTTTTGTAAATATGATGATTCATCGTTCTTGATTCAGCTATTATGAAGTAAACATATTTGCAATGACATTTAGAGATTATAGTTGCTTGTGCCATGCTTGATTAGCTATGAGTTATAATGGTTTACCTTGTGTGCCAAATGCTATTAGAATGATTATGATGTGGTATGATGGGGTGGTATCCTCCTTTAAATGCATTGAGTGACTCGACTTGGCACATGTTCACGCATGTAGTTGAATCCAATCAACATAGCCTTCATGACATTTATGTTCATGGTGGATTATATCGTACTCATGCTTGTACTCGGTGTGAATTAGTTTTAATGCATGTTTACGACTGCTGTCGCTCTCTCAGTTGGTCGCTTCCCAGTCTTTTGCTAGCCTTCACCTGTACTAAGCAGGAATACTGCTTGTGCATCCAAACTCCATAAAACCCCAAAATTATTCCATATGAGTCCACTATACCTACCTATATGCGGTATTTACCTGCCGTTCCAAGTAAATTTGTATGTGCCAAACTCTAAACCTTCAAATAAACATTCTGTTTTGCATGCTAGGATAGCTCATATGTCAACTAGAGCTGCCCTTATCTTCCGTGTTAGGCGGGTTATTCTCAAGAGGACTGGACTCCGCTCCTCATTCACAAGAAAATGGCTGGTATCCGGGATGCCCAGTCCCATGCTTTATGCAAACTAAATCAAAATAACTGCAAACAAAACTCCCCTTGGGACCCGTTGAATGTTGGAGGCACTCGTTGTTTCGAGCAAGCCATGGATTGATGCTTGTGGAGGAAGGGGAGTATAAACTTTACCATTCTGTTTGGGAACCACCTATAATCTGTTTAGCATGGAAGATATCGTCGTCTTTTAGTTGTTATGTTGACAATGAAAGTATGCCGCTCAAAATATAATTTATATCTATTTCAAAACCGAGCTCTGGCACCTCTACAAATCCCTGCTTCCCTCTGCGAAGGGCATATCTATTTACTTTTATGTTGAGTCATCACCCTTCTTATTATAAAGCACCCGCTAGAGAGCACACTGTCGTTTGCATTCATTATTATTGGTTTATATTGGGTATGACTTGACTGGATCTCTTTTACCATGAATTACAATGTTTAGTCAGTCCTTGATCTTTAAAGGTGCTCTGCATTTATGTTTTGCGGTCTCAGAAAGGGCTAGCGAGATACCATTTTTTATATCATCTTATGATTATTTTGAGAAAGTGTTGTCATCCGAGTTTTATTATTATGGCTCGCTAGCTGATTATGCTATTGATATGAGTAATTGTGAGACCTACGTGTCATTGTGAGTATGGTTAGTTCATAATAATTGCTGAAACTTGAATGCTGGATTTTCATGTTTACAACAACAAGAGCAAACAGAGTTTGTAAAAGTTTTTCTTTTTCTCTTTCAGTTTGTCAACAGAATTGCTTGAGGACAAGCAAGGGTTTAAGCTTGGGGGAGTTGATACGTCTCCGTCGTATCTACTTTTCCAAACACTTTTTCCCTTGTTTTGGACTCTAACTTGTATGATTTGAATGCAACTAACCCGGACTGACGCTGTTTTCAGCAGAACTGCCATGGTGTTGTTTTTTGTGCAAAAAATAAAATTCTCGGAATGTCCTGAAACTCCACGGAACACCTTAGAAAAAAATAAAGAAAAATCCTCGCAAAAGATGAAGACCAGGGGGCCCACACCCTGATCACGAGGGTGCCCCCCCCCTGGGCGCGCCCTCCTACCTCGTGGGCCCCCTGGTGGCCCTCCGACGCCAACTCCAACTCCATATATTGGCTTTCGGGGAGAAAAAATCAGAGAGAAGAAATCATCGCGTTTTACGATATGGAGCCGCCGCCAAGCCCTAATCTCTCTCGGGAGGGCTGATCTGGAGTCCGTTCGGGGCTCCGGAGAGGGGGATTCATCACCGTCGTCATCATCAACCATCCTACAACACCAATTTCAGGATGCTCACCGCCGTGCATGAGTAATTGCATCGTAGCCTTGCTGGACGATGATGGGTTGGATGAGATTTATCATGTAATCGAGTTAGTTTTGTTAGGGTTTGATCCCTAGTATCCATTATGTTCTGAGATTGATGTTGCTATGACTTTGCTATGCTTAATGCTTGTCACTAGGGCCCGAGTGCCATGATTTCATATCTGAACCTATTATGTTTTCATGAACATATGTGTGTTCTAGATCCTATCTTGCAAGTCTATAGTCACCTACTATGTCTTATGATCCGGCAACCCCGAAGTGACAATAATCGGGACCACTCCCGGTGATGACCATAGTTTGAGGAGTTCATGTATTCACTATGTGCTAGTGCTTTGTTCCGGTTCTCTATTAAAAGGAGGCCTTAATATCCCTTAGTTTCCAATAGGACCCTGCTGCCACAGGATGATAGGACAAAAGATGTCATGCAAGTTCTTTTCCATAAGCACGTATGACTATATACAGAATACATGCCTACATTATATTGATGAACTGGAGCTAGTTCTGTGTCACCCTATGTTATGACTGCTATATGATGAACCGCATCCGGCATAATTATCCATCGCTAATCCGGTGCCTACGAGTTTTCCATATACTGGTTCTCGCTTATTTACTTTTCCATTGCTACTGTTACAATCACTACAAAATACCAAAAACATTACTTTTGTTGTCTTTACTTTTGTTACCGTTACCACTACTATCATATTACTTTGCTACTAAACACTTTGCTGCAGATACTAAGTTTCCAGGTGTGGTTGAATTGACAACTCAGCTGCTAATACTTGAGAATATTCTTTGGCTCCCCTTGTGTCAAATCAATAAATTTGGGTTGAATGCTCTACCCTCGAAAATTGTTGTGATCCCCTATACTTGAGGGTTATCAAAACCTATGGCACCCGGGTCTATTTTCCATCATATAAGTTTCCGATCTATTTTATTTTGTAATCTTTACTTTCCAATCTATATCATAAAAATACCAAAAATATTTATCTTATTATCTCTATCAGATCTCACTTTTGCAAGTGGCTGTGAAGGGATTGACAACCCCTTTACCGCGTTGGTTGCAAGGTTCTTATTTGTTTGTGGAGGTACGCAGGATTTGCGTGTAACCTCCTATTGGATTGATACCTTGGTTCTCAAAACTGAGGGAAATACTTATGCTACTTTGCTGCATCACCCTTTCCTCTTCAAGGAAAAACCAACGCATGCTCAAGAGGTAGCAGACCACTGTATACTCATACGCGCGTGGCTGCTCCATCCCAAGGCCACCTTGCCGGGCACGAGCGCTGCACCTCCACAACAATCCACAAATCAATCCACCAAAGCAGGAGTAGGGTTTTACACCTCGCGGTGGCCCGAACCTAGGTAAAAACTGCTTGTGTCATCGTCACCATGCTACTCTACGCTCTCCGCTCTTTGTACAATGTGTTCTTCCCCCTTGCCAAACCACAAGGGGCCAATGGCCCCATAGGTGGCCGTGATATAACACGACAGTGTGTACCTCTCAAAAAGGAGTGTCAAACAAAGGTGATTGTGACGAACCAAAAGGGAAACTAAAGAAAGACTCATATAATACACGAAGCTCCAAGCAAAACTCATAACATGTGATGAATAAAAATATAGCTCCAAATAAAGTTACCAATGGTCGTTAGAAGAAAGAGAGGATGCCTTCTGGGGCATCCCCAAGCTTACATGCTTGGGTGTCCTTGAATATTACCTTGGGGTGCCTCGTGCATCCCCAAACTTAGGCTCTTGCCAGTCCTTATTCCTTCATCCATCGTGATCTTACCCATAACTTGAAAACTTCAGCACACAAAGACTCAACAGAAAACTCGTGAGATCCATTAGTACAACAAAACCAAATCTTACTTTAAGTACTGTTGCAAACCCATTCATATTTTATTATCGCATTATACCTACTATATTCTAACTTCACCATGTGTAACACCCATGATGCGGCTATATCTCCCATGTGTCGAGGCACGACTTAGAGGCATAACCGCATTGTGGTTTTGTCGCAAGAAGGGTCATCTTCACACAATCCCATGCAATGAACAAGAAAGGGATAAACAGAGTTAGCTTACAATCACCACTTCACACGAAGATCATATGGTTCATACATCATTCAGAGTACACACATAGTCCGACTACGGACAAATCCAAATGGAAAGAAGATAACCCCAAATGCTAGATCCCCGATCGTCCCAACTGGGCTCCACTACTGATCATCAGGAAAAGACACATAGTAACGGCCAAGGACCTCGTCAAACTCCCAACTGAGCTCGGTTAAATCACCTGCACTGGTATCATCAGCACCTGCAACTATTTGGTAGTATCTTGTGAGTCACGAGGACTCAGCAATCTCAAAACCCGCGAGATCAAGACTATTTAAGCTTAAGGGTAGGACAAAGTGATGAGGTGGAGTTGCAGCAATTGATAAGCAAAATATGGTGGTTAACAGGTGAGTACAAGAGTAGGAAGAGAAACTACACAACGGCCGTCATCTAGAAGTGATCAAGAAGTGATCCTGAAGACTACTTACGTTCAAACATAACCCAAACCGTGTTCACTTGCCGGACTCCGCCGAGAAGAGACCATCACGGCTACACACACGGTTGATGCATTTTAATTAAGTCAAGTGTCAAGTTCTCTACAACCGATATTAACAAATTCCCATCTGCCACATAACCGCAGGCACGGATCTCGAAAGTTTATACCCTGCAGGGGTGTCCCAACTTAGCCCATCACAAGCTCTCATGATCAACGAAGGATATTCCTTCTCCCGGAAAGACCTGATCAGTCTCGAAATGCCGGTTACAAGACATTTTGACAATGGTAAAACAAGACCAGCAAGACCGTGACTGTGCCGACAAATCCTGATAGAAGCTGCACATATCTCGTTCTCAGGGCACACGAGATGAACACTACGTACAACTAAAACCATCCCACAAGTTTCCCCGAGGTGGCGCTGCAGGTGGCTCTAGTTCGGACCAACACTCAAAGGAGCACTGGCCCGGGGGGGTTAAAATAAAGATGACCCTTGAGTCTGCAGAACCCAAGGTAAAAGTTCTAGGTTGTTAGACAAATGTAAAACCAAGGTTGGGCCTTGCTGGAGGAGTTTTATTCAAAGCAAACTGTCAAGGGGTTCCCATAAACCTGACTGCGTGAGGAACGCAAAATCAAGGAACATAACACCAGTATGACGGAAACTAAGGCGGCAAGAGTGGAACGAAACACTAGGCATAAGGCCGAGCCATCCACCCTTTACCAAATATATAGCTGCATTAATTAAAATAAGAGATATTGTGATATCCCAACATAACCATGTTCCAACATGGAGCGATCTTCAACTTCACCTGCAACTAACAACGCTATAGGAGGACTGAGCAAAAGCGGTAACTTAGCCAAGCAACGGTTTGCTAGGAAGGTGGGTTAGAGGCTTGACATGGCAATATGGGAGGCATGGTAAACAAGTGATAGGTAGTGCAACATAGCGATAGAACGAAGCAACTAGCAAGCAAAGATAGAAGTGATATCAAGGGTAATGGTCATCGTGCTTAAGTTCCCACAAGGAGGAAGAACGAGTCCAAGAAGAAGACAAACGGACGTAGTCGAACGAATCCTCACGACTCCGGAACGAAACTGAAGTTAACGAGAGAAGCAAACCGGAAAGAAGCAGACAACATGGTAAACACAAAAGCATAAACAAGGCACGATGCACAAAGAAATACTCCCTCCGTTCCTAGATGTAGGGTGTATAGTTTTTGGCACGGATATTAAAGAACGCACTGTTGGGTAACGTTGCAGAAAATAAAAAAATTCTACGCTTCACCAAGATCAATCTATGGAGTCATCTAGCAATGAGAGAGAGGAGTGCATCTACATACCCTTGTAGATCGCGCGCGGAAACGTTCAAGAGAACGGGGTTGAGGGAGTCGTACTCGTCGTTATCCAAATCACCGGAGATCCTAGCGCCGAACGGACGGCACCTCCGTGTTCAACACATGTACGGTTGGGAAGACATCTCCTCCTTCTTGATCCAGCAAGGGGGAAGGAGAGGTTGATGGAGATCCAGCAACACGACGGCGTGGTGGTGGATGCAGCAGCGATCTCTGCAGGGCTTCGCCAAGCACTACGAGAGGGAGAGGTGTCACGGGAGGAAGAGGGAGGCGCCAGGGACTAGGGTGCACAGCCCTCCCTCCCCCCTCTTTATATAGGGGTCCAGGGGGGCGCCGGCCCCTCTAGATCCCATCTAGATGGGGGGCGGCGGCCAAGGGGGGTGGCTTGCCCCCCAAGCCAAATGGGTGTGCCCCCACCCCTAGGGTTTCCAACCCTAGACGCAGGGGGGACCAAGGGGGGTGCACAAACCCACCAGGGGCTGGTTCACCTCCCACTTCAGCCCACGGGGCCCTCCGGGATAGGTGGCCCCACCCGGTGGACCCCCGGGACCCTTCTGGTGGTCCCAGTACAATACCGGTGACCCCCGAAACTTTCCCGATGGTCAAAACTGGACTTCCTATATATAAATCTTCACCTCCGGACCATTCCGGAACTCCTCGTGATGTCCGGGATCTCATCCGGGACTCCGAACAACTTTCGAGTTACTGCATACTAATATCTCAACAACCCTAGCATCACCGAACCTTAAGTGTGTAGACCCTACGGGTTCGGGAGACATGCAGACATGACCGAGACGCCTCTCCGGTCAATAACCAACAGCGGGATATGGATACCCATGTTGGCTCCCACATGCTCCTCGATGATCTCATCGGATGAACCACGATGTCAAGGATTCAATCAATTCCGTATACAATTCCCTTTGTCAATCGGTACGTTACTTGCCCGAGATTCGATCATCGGTATCCCAATACCTCGTTTAATCTCGTTACCGGCAAGTCACTTTTCTCGTACCATAATGCATGATCCCGTGACCAGACACTAGTTCACATTGAGCTCATTATGATGATGCATTACCGAGTGGGCCTAGAGATACCTCTCCGTCATACGGAGTGACAAATCCCAGTCTCGATTCGTGCCAACCCAACAAACACTTTCGGAGATACCCATAGTGCACCTTTATAGTCACCCAATGTTTGGCACACCCAAAGCACTCCTACAGTATTCGGGAGTTGCACAATCTCATGGTCTAAGGAAATGATACTTGACATTTGGAAAAGCTCTAGCGAAACGAACTACACGATCTTTGTGCTATGCTTAGAATTGGGTCTTGTCCATCACATCATTCTCCTAATGATGTGATCCCATTATCAATGACATCCAATGTCCATAGTCAGGAAACCATGACTATCTATTGATCAACGAGCTAGTCAACTAGAGGCTCACTAGGGACGTGTTGTGGTCTATATATTCACACATGTATTATGATTTCCGGATAACACAATTATAGCATGAATAATAGACAATTATCATGAACAAAGAAATATAATAATAACCATTTTATTATTGCCTCTAGGGCATATTTCCAACAGTCTCCCACTTGCATTAGAGTCAATAATCTAGTTACATTGTGATGAATCGAACACCCATAGCATTCTGGTGTTGATCATGTTTTTCTCTAGGGAGAGGTCTAGTCAACGGATCTGCTATATTCAGGTCTCCATCTTGAACATTTTCACGAATGGAGTTGAAGCGACGCTTGATGTGCCTTGTCTTCTTGTGAATACTGGGCTCCTTGGCAAGTGCAATAGCTCCAGTGTTGTCACAGAAGAGTGTGATCGGCCCCGACGCATTGGGTATGACTCCTAGGTCGGTGATGAACTCCTTCACCCAGATTGCTTCATGCGCTGCCTCCGAGGCTGCCATGTACTCCACTTCACATGTAGATCCCGCCACGATGCTTTGCTTGCAACTGCACCAGCTTACTGCCCCACCATTCAAAATATACACGTATCCGGTTTGTGACTTAGAGTCATCCAGATCTGTGTTGAAGCTAGCGTCGACCTAACCCTTTACGACGAGCTCTTCGTCACCTCCATATACGAGAAACATATCCTTAGTCCTTTTCATGTACTTTAGGATGTTCTTGACCGCTGTCCAGTGTTCCATGACGGGGTTACTTTGGTACCTTCCTACCAAACTTATGGCAAGGTTTATATCAGGTCTGGTACAGGTCATGGCATACATGATAGACCCTGTGGCTGAGGCATAGGGGATGACACTCATCTTTTCTCTATCTTCTGCCGTGGTCGGGCATTGAGCCGAGCTCAATTTCACACCTTGCAACACACGCAAGAACCCCTTCTTGGACTGATCCATATTGAACTTCTTCAATATCTTATCAAGGTATGTGCTTTGTGAAAGACCTATGAGGCGTCTCGGTCTATCTCTATAGATCTTGATGCCTAATATGTAAGCAGCTTCTCCAAGGTCCTTCATTGAAAAACACTTATTCAAGTAGGCCTTAATGCTGTCCAAAAGTTCTATATCATTTCCCATCAAAAGTATGTCATCCACATATAATATGAGAAATGCTACAGAGCTCCCACTCACTTTCTTGTAAACGCAGGCTTCTCCATAAGTCTGCATAAACCCAAACACTTTGATCATTTCATTAAAGCGAATGTTCCAACTTCGAGATGCTTGCACCAACCCATAGATGGAGCGCTGGAGCTTGCATACCTTGTTAGCATTCTCAGGATCGACAAAACTCTCTAGCTGCATCATATACAGTTCTTCCTTAAGATGGCCGTTAAGGAATGCTGTTTTCACGTCCATTTGCCATATCTCATAATCATAGTATGCGGCAACTGCTAACATGATTCGGTCGGACTTCAGCTTCCCTATGGGAGAGAAAGTCTCATCATAGTCAACCCCTTGAACTTGTCGATAACCCTTAGCGACAAGTCGAGCTTTATAGATGGTAACATTACCATCTGCGTCCGTCTTCTTCTTAAAGATCCATTTGTTTTCTATTGCTCGCCGATCATCGGGCAGGTCTGTCAAAGTCCATACTTTGTTTTCATACATGGATCCTATCTCGGATTGCATGGCTTCAAGCAATTTGTTGGAATCTAGGCCCGACATTGCTTCTTCATAGTTCGAAGGTTCACCGTTGTCTAACAACATGATTTCCAGGACAGGGTTGCCATACCACTCTGGTGTGGAACGTGTCCTCGTGGACCTACGAAGTTCAGTAGTGACTTGATCCGAAGTACCTTGATCATCATCATTAATTTCCTCTCTAGTTGGTGCAGGCATCACAGGAACATCTTCCTGAGCTACGCTACTTACCGGTTCAAGAGATAGTACTTCATCAAGTTCCACTTTCCTCCCACTTACTTCTCTCGAGAGAAACTCTTTCTCCAGAAAGGACCCATTCTTGGCAACAAAGATCTTGCCTTCGGATCTGAGGTAGAAGGTATACCCAATGGTTTCCTTAGGGTATCCTATGAAGACGCATTTTTCCGACTTGGGTTCGAGCTTTTCAGGTTGAAGGTTCTTGACATAAGCATCGCATCCCCAAACTTTTAGAAACGGTAGCTTAGGTTTCTTCCCAAACCATAATTCATGCGGTGTCGTCTCAACGGATTTAGACGGTGCCCTATTTAAAGTGAATGTAGCTGTCTCTAGAGCGTATCCCTAAAATGATAGCGGTAAATCGGTAAGTGACATCATAGATCGCACCATATCCAATAGAGTGCAATTACGACGTTCGGACACACCGTTACGCTGAGGTGTTCCAGGCGGCGTGAGTTGTGAAACGATTCCACATTTCCTTAAGTGCGTACCAAATTCGTGACTTAAATATTCTCCCCCACGATCTGATCGTAAGAACTTTATCTTTCCGTCACGTTGACTCTCTACCTCATTCTGAAATTCCTTGAACTTTTCAAAGGTCTCAGACTTGTGTTTCATCAAGTAGACATACCCATATCTACTCAAGTCATCAGTGAGAGTGAGAACATAGCGATGGCCTCCGCGAGCCTCAGCGCTCATTGGACCGCACACATCAGTATGTATGATTTCCAATAAGTTGGTTGCTCGCTCCATTGTTCCGGAGAACGGAGTCTTGGTAATTTTGCCCATAAGGCATGGTTCGCATGTGTCAAACGATTCGTAATCAAGAGACTCTAAAAGTCCATCAGCATGGAGCTTCTTCATGCGCTTGACACCAATGTGACCAAGGCAGCAGTGCCACAAGTATGTGGGACTATCGTTATCAACCTTACGTCTTTTGGTATTCACACTATGAATATGTGTAACATCACGTTCGACATCCATTAAGAATAAACCATTGACCAGCAGGGCATGACCATAAAACATATCTCTCATATAAATAGAACAACCATTATTCTCGGATTTAAATGAGTAGCCATCTCGCATTAAACGAGATCCAGATACATTGTTCATGCTCAAAGCTGGCACTAAATAACAATTATTGAGGTTTAAAACTAATCTCGTAGGTAAATGTAGAGGTAGCGTGCCGACGGTGATCACATCGACCTTGGAACCATTCCCGACGCGCATCGTCACCTCGTCCTTCGCCAGTCTCCGCTTATTCCACAGCTCCTGCTTTGAGTTGCAAATATGAGCAACCGCACCGGTATCAAATACCCACGAGCTACTACGAGTACTGGTAAGGTACACATCAATTACATGTATATCACATATACCTTTAGTGTTGCCGGCCTTCTTGTTCGCTAAGTACTTGGGGAAGTTCCGCTTCCAGTGACCACTTCCCTTGCAATAAAAGCACTCAGTCTCAGGCTTGGGTCCATTCTTTGACTTCTTTCCGGCAACTGGCTTACTGGGCGCGGCAACTCCTTTGTCGTCCTTCTTGAAGTTCTTCTTACCCTTGCCTTTCATGAACTTAGTGATTTTATTCACCATGAACACTTGATGTTCCTTTTTGATCTCTACCTGCGCTGATTTCAGCATTGCATTACCTCAGGAATGGTCTTTTCCATCCCCTGCATATTGAAGTTCATCAAAAGCTCTTGTAGCTCGGTGGAAGCGACTGAAGGATTCTGTCAATAACCGCGTCATCCGGGAGATTAACTCCCAGCTGAGTCAAGCGGTTGTGCAACCCAGACATTTTGAGTATGTGCTCACTGACAGAACTATTTTCCTCCATCTTACAACTGAAGAACTTGTCGGAGACTTCATATCTCTCGACCCGGGCATGAGCTTGGAAAACCATTTTCAGCTCTTCGAACATCTCATATGCTCCGTGTTTCTCAAAACGCTTTTGGAGCCCCGGTTCTAAGCTGTAAAGCATGCCGCACTGAACGAGGGAGTAATCATCAGCACGAGACTGCCAAGCATTCATAACGTCTTGGTTCTCTGGGATGGGTGCTTCACCTAGTGGTGCTTCTAGGACATAATCTTTCTTTGCAGCTATGAGGATGATCCTCAGGTTCCGGACCCAGTCCGTATAGTTGCTGCCATCATCTTTCAGCTTGGTTTTCTCTAGGAATGCATTGAAGTTGAGGGCAAAATTAGCGTGGGCCATTTGATCTACAAGACATATTGTAAAGATGTTAGACTAAGTTCATGATAATTAAGTTCATCTAATCAAATTATTCAATGAACTCCCACTCAGACAGACATCCCTCTAGTCATCTAAGTGAAACATGATCTGAGTCAACTAGGCCGTGTCCGATCATCACGTGAGACGGACTAGTCATCAACGGTGAACATCTTCATGTTGATTGTATCTTCTATACGACTCATGCTCGACCTTTCGGCCTTCCGTGTTCCGAGGCCATGTCTGTACATGCTAGGCTCGTCAAGTCAACCTAAGTGTATTGCGTGTGTAAATCTGGCTTACACCCGTTGTATTCGAACGTTAGGATCTATCACACCCGATCATCACGTGGTTCTTCGAAACAACGAACCTTCGCAATGGTGCACAGTTAGGGGGAACACTTTCTTGAAATTATTTCGAGGGATCATCTTATTTAAGCTACCGTCGTTCTAAGCAAATAGGATGTAAAACATGATAAACATCACATGCAATCAAATAGTGACATGATATGGCCAATATCATATTGCTCCTTTGATCTCCATCTTCGGGGCACCATGATCATCTTCGTCACCGGCATGACACCATGATCTCCATCATCATGATCTCCATCATCGTGTCTTCATGAAGTTGTCATGCCAACTATTACTTCTACTTCTATGGCTAACGCATTTAGTAATAAAGTAAAGTAATTTACATGGCGTTATTCAATGACACGTAGGTCATACAAAAAATAAAGACAACTCCTATGGCTCCTGCCGGTTGTCATACTCATCGACATGCATGTCGTGATTCCTGTTACAAGAACATGATCAATCTCATACATCACATATATCATTCATCACATCCTTTTGGCCATATCACATCACAAGGCATATGCTGCAAAAACAAGTTAGACGTCCTCTAATTGTTGTCGCAAGTTTTTACGTGGCTTCTATAGGTTTCTAGCAAGAACGTTTCTTACCTACGTAAAACCACAACGTGATATGCCAATTTCTATTTACCCTTCATTAGGACCCTTTTCATCGAATCCGCTCCAACTAAAGTGGGAGAGACAGACACCCGCTAGCCACCATATGCAACTAGTGCATGTCAGTCGGTGGAACCTGTCTCACGTAACCGTACGTGTAAGGTCGGTCCGGGCCGCTTCATCCCACGATGCCGCCGAAGCAAGATAAGACTAGTAGTGGCAAGAAAATTGACAACATCTACGCCCACAACAAGTTTGTGTTCTACTCGTTCATAGTGACTACGCATAGACCTAGCTCTGATACCACTGTTGGGTAACGTTGCAGAAAATAAAAAAATTATACGCTTCACCAAGATAAATCTATGGAGTCATCTAGCAACGAGAGAGAGTAGTGCATCTACATACCCTTGTAGATTGTGCGCGGAAGCGTTCAAGAGAACGGGGTTGAGGGAGTCGTACTCGTCGGGATCCAAATCACCGGAGATCCTAGCGGCGAACGGATGACACCTCCGCGTTCAACACACGTATGGTTGGGAAGACGTCTCCTCCTTCTTGATCCAGCAAGGGGGAAGGAGAGGTTGATGGAGATCCAGCAGCACGACGGCGTGGTGGTGGATGCAGCAGCGATCTCGGCAGGGCTTCGCCAAGCACTACGAGAGGGAGATGTGTCACAGGAGGGAGAGGGAGGCGCCAGGGACTAGGTTGCGCAGCCCTCCCTCCCCCCTCTTTATATAGGGGTCCAGGGGGGCGCCGGCCCCTCTAGATCCCATCTAGATGGGGGGCGGCGTCCAAGGGGGGTGGCTTGCCCCCCAAGACAAGTGGGTGCGCCCCCCACCCCTAGGGTTTCCAACCCTAGGCGCAGGAGGGGCCAAGCGGGGTGCACCAGCCCACCAGGGGCTGGTTCCCCTCCCACTTCAGTCCACGGGGCCCTCCGGGATAGGTGGCACCCGGTGGACCCCCGGGACCCTTCCGGTGGTCCCGGTACAATACCGGTGACCCCCGAAACTTTCCCGATGGTCAAAACTGGACTTCCTATATATAAATCTTCACCTTCGGACCATTCCGGAACTTCTCGTGACGTCCGGGATCTCATCCGGGACTCCGAACAACTTTCGGGTTACTACATACTAATATCTCAACAACCCTAGCGTCACCGAACCTTAAGTGTGTAGACCCTACGGGTTCGGGAGACATGTAGACATGACCGAGACGCCTCTCCGGTCAATAACCAACAGCGGGATCGGGATACCCATGTTGGCTCCCACATGCTCCTCGATGATCTCATCGGATGAACCACGATGTCGAGGATTCAATCAATCCCGTATACAATTCCCTTTGTCAATCGGTACGTTACTTGCCCGAGATTCGATCGTCGGTATCCCAATACCTTGTTTAATCTCGTCACCGGCAAGTCACTTTACTCGTACCGTAATGCATTATCCCGTGACCAGACACTTGATCACATTGAGCTCATTATGATGATGCATTACCGAGTGGGCCCAGAGATACCTCTCCGTCATACGGAGTGACAAATCCCAGTCTCGATTCGTGCCAACCCAACAGACACTTTCGGAGATACCCGTAGTGCACCTTTATAGTCACCCAGTTACGTTGTGACGTTTGGCACACCCAAAGCACTCCTACGGTATCCGGGAGTTGCACAATCTCATGGTCTAAGAAAATGATACTTGACATTTGGAAAAGCTCTAGCGAAACGAACTACACGATCTTTGTGCTATGCTTAGAATTGGGTCTTGTCCATCACATCATTCTCCTAATGATGTGATCCCGTTATCAATGACATCCAATGTCCATAGTCAGGAAATCATGACTATCTGTTGATCAACTAGCTAGTCAACTAGAGGCTCACTAGGGACGTGTTGTGGTCTATATATTCACACATGTATTACGATTTTCGGATAACACAATTATAGCATGAATAATAGACAATTATCATGAACAAAGAAATGTAATAATAACCATTTTATTATTGCCCCTACTGCATATTTCCAACACGCACATGGAGGGATAATTTCACAAGTTTTGGGCGAGATTACACCTGACTAATTGACATGAGAAAATAGAGGAGATTGCCTAATATAAGGAAATGTAATCAAATCCCTAAAAAAACTATCAAAACAAGTGGTGCAATGCAATACACCTTATATTTCGGATTTTTTCTCAAAAATCTATACACCTTATATCAAGGAACGGAGGGAGTATTATGCATGACCGGTTTAAAAGGCATGGCATGGCAAAGTGAAACAAACAACACTACAATTTAAGTGAGCCCAATATGCAATGAGTTGCATATTGACGAAACACCACATTCAATTATTTAGTTCTCTCTCAGTTAAGATACTCAACAATTATTAAATGTTAATTAAAATGGCAAGAGGTGAAGCATAATAAAACTACCTAGCTAGGCAAATTAAATGAGGCCGGAAATAACAAACAACAATTCCGGAAAATCCCCATGTCATTTAGCAATTTTAAAGCAAACAACAATTTTAAACATTTTAAATGTTGTTATCATGAAGCGGATGACATATGCAAGTTATATGCAATTTTATGAAAATGTTCACATGAGCATGTTATGAAGCATTTGTCACCGTGGTGGGAAGAAAGGGTGCCACGACAACGAATTCAAAAATGATGCCACGGCAACATATCGATTCCGGTAGCTCATGGAGATACCACAAAAGGAAAGTGTGACGTGAGCGAGTCATGCAAGATGGTGGGGTGATCCCAGATTCCGGGTTCCCACGGGACGACGGCATGGCAAACAAGGAGGAGCGTGCAAAGACAACTCAGACACGGAGCAAAATAGGGTGCATCTCATACAACACATGCATTTGTCCACGGGCATCATCTCAAGGTTATACCTTCGAAGCGTGCATTTTTGAAACGGATCAAGTTCGGTGCGGTAGCGGAACTAGACGTTCTCGGGACGATCGTAGTGGAAGTAGTGGTACACGGCGACGGTAGTGGAAGTAGTGGTTCACGGCGACGGTAGTGGAAATAGTGGTTCACGTTTCGAAGAGGAACTTGACGGATTCGAATCCCTTTGGGGTTGTCGTGGTACTTGCGGTCTCGGCGATGGTAGTCGTTCACGTTCGGAGAGGAACTTGGCGTTTCGGTCTGTAGTCGACCGAGCGTCCGTGTGCTCTAGCCGGTGGTGTACTTGGCGAATCCAGAGGTATTGGTAGTGGTACTTGGCGAATTCCACGCTCATTGACCCGTTCGACTTGGCGCCAACAACAACAGGGGCGCGATGCAGGGGGCTGGTTCCAAGCGGGACTTGCAGTGGTAGCGGCGGGAACTTGGCACGGCAGTCTTGCGCGGCATGGGAAGGCTCGAGGCGGCAGCGTCAAGGAGGAAGACCGGCGACGCAGCTGCGGGCACCGGGAGGCGTGGCTCCGACTGGCAGGGCCGGAGACGAGGTGCAAAAGGGAGGCGAGGGACTCGGCGATGGGGACGGCCTGAATCTACTGCGGGTGGCGCTCGTGGCCATGGAACACGGAAGCCGAGGTCGAAGGCGAGGCGCGGGAGAGGTCTTAGCGTGGCGTCGGCGAGAGGGTGCAGCAGCTGCTGCTGCTGCCGGCGGCGAGGTTGAGGCGGGTTGGTGGCGACGAGGAGAAGCAGGAGGAGAGGCGGCCCGGGAGGAGTCTTGATCGTCGCCGGCGGCGAGAACGAAGCCGTGCGCGGGGCGCCACTCCTTTGCGCATGGGGCGACGCAGAGGCACGGAGGGGGTGAGGCCGTGAGGAGATCGGGCGCGGGCGCGTGGTTCCTGGGGGTGGCAGCACGAGGGAGAAGGTGAGGGAGAGAGACGAGGGGATCGAGCAGGGGAGGTCGGCCTAGGGTTAGATAGGGAGCTGCTGGGCCTAGGGGAGGTTGGGTCGGTCTGGGTGGAGGTCCAAGTGGCCAGCTGCGCTGCTGGAAGGAGCAGCTGGGCTGGGCTCTCCCCTCTCTCTCTTTAATTTTCTTTAACAGAAAAGCATTAGAGAGAAGGAAAATGAAGAGGGGTTAGAGAAAGTAATTTGAGCACAAGGACAATTTTCCTGGACTCGTAAAAATGAGCTTGAACCAAGAAAACTAGAAAGTGAGCATGGGCGAAGATTGGATTCGAACTCATTTGAATTAAATTCAAATGAGTTGAATAATAAGTGGGCGTGTGAAAGGTCCAAAAAATGTTGAGAAATTAGGTGGTGCTTGGAAAAGTGATGAAAGGATATATGGCAAAGTTAGAGACCAAGAATTGTGATAACGAAGGCATTGGGATTTATTTTTGCAAGTGTGTGATGGTCAATTCCAAATTAATGGAATATTTATTATAGCCCCCTAAAATATTGGGATGATATGTTATAAAGCGAAATCACCATGTGAATTCCCTCGTTTTAAATGGACCGAAGATCCATGAAATTTATTTAGCTGAGTTTCGAAAAGGGGGTGCAAAATGACATGCTGCACTGCACATGATGCAGAGATGAATGCACGAACAAAGCAAAATCACATGATGAAACTCGGAAAACATGGAAGGCATATGGAGCGCCGGTCTTGGGGCGTTACAACTCTCCTCCACTTACAAGAGATCTCGCCCCGATATCTAGGGATGGCACCGGGGTGAAACGGAAGAAGGAAGAGGTAAAACTAAGTTGCTTCTTTGACAAACGAGTGAAACCACGAGCCTTGAGAGGATGAACAAATTGAAAGAAAGAATACAATGGAGATGAACGAGATTACAACCACTCCCTTAGCAAAGAGGAACAAGGAATACGACAAGAACCAAGAGATCAAGGAACAATATAGACTTTGAACGCACTTTGGTTGAAGAGAAGCAAGGAAAGAAAAATTCTGAAGCACTCCGGTTGACAAGAGGAGCAAAACTTGGTAAGATGAAAAGAACAACACTCTGGTTAAATGGATAAGCAAGGAAAAGATCATGATCTTGACACAACGAGACGATGGGTCAAAGAGAGCAACATCACCATGCCTCTGGAACGAAATAATAGAAGTTGTATTGATGGAAAGAAAAGAACGGTGAACAAAATGACAACTCCTACCACAAATGAATTTGAAAAAAACATCCTTATGAAGAAGGCTTGAACGGAGTTGTAGAAAAATCAACAATGAAATGATATGCTTCAAATGGGCTTATGTAAACATCTCAACAATTTGAAGTGAGCTTCTGCCACCAACGGAAAACAAACGATTAGAATTGAGAGCCACGAAGGAGAGAAAGCTTCTTCCACCGAGGTGATAAAGAGATAACTGGGATCATTGATAAGCACCACAATTAGCAACTTTCCTTAGGGAAGGCTTTAGGTGAAAACTTTACCAAGATAACTCCAAAGGAGAGATTGATGGATTTAAAATACCTCATTCTTGACAACATGTGAATCGCGAAACCTGAATGGAAATGTTCAAGAATGATATAACGCCATCGCAAAAGATAAGGTAGAAAGAATTGCACTTTGGAATGCAAGACGGAGAATACTTGAGCTCCACCAACAAGTCTTGGTGAACACTTCGGGAATGAATTAAATCATGGTGAACCACCATGAAGAACTCGGTAACAAAGGGATGAAAAGAATAAGATTCAAGCCTTGAAATGATTTAGATGGATCTTTGCTATGAGAGAATTGGGAGAGCTTAGAACACCGGGAGACAATACGAACAACTTGAAAACAAGAATTTATTCCTCCTGAACAAACTCTGAAGGAAGGGATTAATCACTTGGATGAGACAAGAATAAGAATTATGTCATGCATATCCTTCACCAATTCAAATTGATGACAAGCAACGGATTTGGCATACTACTTGTTCTTGTAGAAAGTATTAAGAGAGATATAGCGCAAACTTGGGAAAAACTTGAACAAACCACTAGTAGGATTCAGAAAGAACAAATTAATTGATACGATAACAACGGAAGAGGAATGTTGAAAGAACCACCGTAAGAATTGGAAATGAGAGTAGCAAAGGCACAATTCACCGGGAAGGATGGAAAGCGAATGAAGATACTTGAGGGGATTTAGATACATGAGAACGAAGAGATCATGAGCTGGCTAAAGAGTATACTTGAACAATCCACCGGTAAGATTTGGAGAACAAGAGCTGAAGGCTGAGAATGGGTAATTATGACATGATGGCCTTCGGAGGAAAGAAATGGAAACAACTCATGAAATGCGTCGGATGGTTGAAAAGAATTTTCACAATCGAAAACAATTATAAGAGGATGGCATCAAGCTTGAACTACGCATCTTGAAGAGAATGGAGCAAGATTTAAGGGAAATCCTTCTTCGGTCTTCAAATGTTGAGAATGAAGATGAGAACCACCATGAATTGTTGAGATACTCCGGGAGAATAAAAAACAAAGAGGTTGAGCCAACAATGAAATATAATTTGAAATCGATCTTGGAAAACATCTGACTGATGAAATTCATTCTTATGTCAAACTTCGAAAAGAATTTGGGAATGGCTCCGGGGAAATTAGAAGAGTCACGTAAGATCCTGGGAAAAGACCTGTGGATTAGGGCCCACTAAAAAGATACACCGTTGAACGATTGACTGAAAGGGGGGATTGCACCGGTTGAATTAAATGGCTTCAATGAGATAACAACCTCAAAATAACTTGAACGGATTGAGAATGGAAACACGAATCTTCTAAGATATCTTCAACACTCCAGATATGAACTGGGAGAGGTGAATAAATAAGAGAGCCTTGGATAAGAAATTCACATGGGAAGATATGTGAAACAAAAGGAAAAGATATGATCAACACCGAAGCTTGAAATTAATCCACCAGAGAAGAAAAGAGACGAAGAATAATAAACTTGAAGCTCCATTAGTATCTTCCTGAGAATCACCAGATAAGAACATTGACGGAAAAGAATGGAGAGACTTCCCATCAATAAAAGGATACTTTATTAAAATATATGAGTCCTTGAAGAAAAGGGTGGGAGGGCGGGAAAACAAAGACAACTTGGGACGGATGAAACAAACACCGTTGAGAAAACTTAGAGTTGATCTCACAAATGTTGAAATGATCGGATCCACTTGAAGAGAAGCACGCCGGTTGGAAAAGAATTAACATGACAACCTCGACGATCAAGAAGGATTAGTATTCACATAGCAATATGAGAACACCGTTTAGGAAAGGTATGGATTCAACATTTGATTTTGAAGCAACTCGAATACCACAAATAAAACAAAACAAAGGGTTTGGCTCACAAAATAAGCCGGAAACAAACATATGCTAGAGATTTCGTCCGAAGTTTTTGTGGTGGGGCCCACACAGGCTCGATCATACAGCACCATCATGTACAAGGCAGTGCACATGATATACGAAGCGTCCCCGAGTCAGCATAGCCAAGGACTCTTTAAGACACAATGAGACCACTGTAAAAATGACCGTGGATAGGCGGACCACTAGACGTCGAACCCCAATCTCATATCATGCATTTGCCGGAAAGAAAAAAACTAGAGCTACTTGAATTCCCACCTATAAAACTCCCGAAACTTTCTGGTTATGCAATCTGGTGTTGGGGATACAGGGGAAGCAATAAATATCTCACCCAGACTAACAATACCTACTTCCAAGTCGTATCCATCCGTCAACATATAACCAAGAAACCTTCGGAAATCGTGTACCTCAACCTTCGAAAAGCATCCGTTATACGAGCTATGGCAATACTCCCGAACTCCCGCCCCAGTACTGGGTGGCATCGAGGTTATCTTACCACTAGCAGCATAAAAGAGATTTTCGATGTCAGCGAAACTCAGGTATTCCAGAGCTGCAACAATAAAATTGTGACGACAACACCTCGGAGCTCAACTCCCCGGGACACTGCCACAACCCCTAAATGTCAGGAGGCACCAAGAACAAGGTTCTCGTCACAAGAATATCGGAACGATTCCAAGATACCCACGTGATCCTAAAAAATTTAGTGAAATTTGAGGAGAGGAAAGACAAAACATCTACGTCAGGAGGCCTCACCAGAGCAACGAAGGGACTGAGGAGTAAAAAGAATCCTACACTCCGATATATATATAATCCTAAGACTCAAAACATTATTGTTCTAGACTCAACAACGTCAGTGGTTCGATCAAGCAGGGGGCTTCTAAGTCAGGGATGGCTCTGATTACCAACTTGTAACGCCCACGATGCGGCTATATCTCCCACGTGTCGAGGCACGACTTAGAGGCATAACCGCATTGTGCTTTTGTCACAAGAAGGGTCATCTTCACACGATCCCATGTAATGAACAAGAAAGGGATAAATAGAGTTGGCTTACAATCGCCACTTCACACGAAGATCATATAATTCATACATCATTCAGAGTACACACATAGTCCGACTACGGACAAATCCAAATGGAAAGAAGATAACCCCAAATGCTAGATCCCCGATCGTCCCAAATGGGATCCACTACTGATCATCAGGAAAAGACACGTAGTAACGGCCAAGGACCTCATCGAACTCCCAACTGAGCTTGGTTGCATCACCTGCAATGGTATCATCGGCACCTGCAACTGTTTGGTAGTATCTTGTGAGTCACGAGAACTCAGCAATCTCAAAACCCGTGAGATCAAGACTATTTAAGCTTAAGAGTAGGACAAAGTGATGAGGTGGAGTTGCAACAATTGATAAGCAAAATATGGTGGCTAACAGGTGAGTACAAGAGTAGAAAGAGAAACTACGCAACGGTCGTCATCTAGCAGTGATCAAGAAGTGATCCTGAAGACTACTTACGTTCAAACATAACCCAAACCGTGTTCACTTCCCGAACTCCGCCAAGAAGAGACCATCACGGCTACACACGCGGTTGATGCATTTTAATTAAGTCAACTGTCAAGTTCTCTACAACCGGATATTAACAAATTCCCATCTGCCACATAACCGCGGGCACGGCTCTCGAAAGTTTATACCCTACAGGGTTGTCCCAACTTAGCCCATACCAAGCTGTCACGATCAACGAAAGATATTTCTTCTCCCGAAAAGACCCGATCAGTCTCAGAATCCCGGTTACAAGACATTTCGACAATGGTAAAACAAGACCAGCAAGACCACCCGACTGTGCCGACAAATCCCAATAGGAGCTGCACATATCTCGTTCTCAGGGCACACCGGATGAACACTATATATAGCTAAAACCGGCCCTCAAGTTTCCCCGAGGTGGCGCTGCAAGTGGCTCTAGTTCGGAGCAACACTCAAAGGAGCACTGTTCCGGGGGGGGGGGGGGGGGGTTAAAATAAAGATGACCCTTGAGTCTACAGAACCCAAGGGAAAAGTTATAGGTTGTTAGACAAATGTGAAATCAAGGTTGGGCCTTGCTGGAGGAGTTTTATTCAAAGCGAACTATCAAGGGGTTCCCATAAACCCGACCACATGAGGTTCGCAAAATCAAGGAACATAACACCGGTATGACGGAAACTAAGGCGGCAAGAGTGGAACAAACCACCAGGCATAAGATCGAGCCTTCCACCCTTTACCAAATGTATAGATGCATTAATTAAAATAAGATATATTGTGATATCCCAACATAACCATGTTCCAATATGGAGCAATCTTCAACTTCACATGCAACTAACAACACTATAAGAGGGCTGAGCAAAAGCGGTAACTTAGCCGGCGCGGACGCGCGAGTCGGCCACGGCGTTGGAGGCCGACGTGGACGCGAGAGTCAACCACGGTGTTGTAAGCCGGCGCGGACGCGTGAGTCTACCGCGGCGTTGGAAGTCGGCGCGGACGCGCGACTAGGCCACGACGTTTGAGCCGGCGCGGACGCGGGAGTCGGCGGTGGCATTTTGATGTAGATCGGACCGCAGGGGCGGCGGCCTGCACGCGTGTCCGTCTGACAGTGCGGCATGGACGGATGCTGGCGCATGGTGATATTGGCGTGAGCTCCATATTCACGGTACAACGACACGCCACTTTTGTAATAAACAGTTGTCCTGCGTAAAAATATACAAGCCAAAGTAATTATTTCCAAAAAAATTAATGTGTGGTAATAAAATAGACTGAACGGATATCACCTGATGTATTTGGATGACAGATGATTTATGTGTACGTTTGGCCCGTATGTCTATTTGATGAGATTTTCCCTAGTATTTCTTGTTGCAGATCAATGAGTATTGTGCTTGCCTTGTACTGTTGAAGCTCCATGTGAGGTAATAATTCACTATATCTTGATCCGCATGCCAGCCATTAGTACTAGTCATTTTTTACTAATTTCCTTTGGCATTGGCGTGAGGAGTACTTGGTTTGGTGTATTAAGTATGAGTTTCGGCCTCTTTTTTATTTCTTTTTTTCTTTTTTCTTTTGAAGTAGGCCGAAACGCCGGGGCGGCGGCCTGTATGTGCATTCATCAAACGGCGTCGTGCCAGCAGATGTTGGCACAGCCTCTGTTGTATTGATGGTACAAATGCATCTGCATGTATTGGGCGTCGTGGCGACTCAAAAGATTGAAAGAGAGGTAGTGAAGAATGCCAGCAAATAACCTTTGACTTGAAGAGAACTGATTACGTCCGTACGCAGTGATAACTTGTGGTTTTAAAATTGGCAGCGACCCAGATGTACTACTACTCATACTAGTAATCGATGTATTAGTATTAGTACTCTTTGATTTCCAAATGAGAGTAATTTTCCATCAAACCTAGGGAGTCATGACATACGACGATACTCTTAGCGGCATGGTTTAGTACTTGTTTAGTACTAAACCTGACACGGTTTAGTACTTGTTTCTTTATTCCTCTGATTTTCATGGCTGGAGTCCTCACGTCCCGTCTGGTGGACCAGGAAATAGTTTAGTTATTTTTGTGCCCCTGCCATATGCGTGCCTCTTTAGCGGCGGCTGATGGGACTTGACCTGGATGGCTTTGTGTGCCGCCAGCGCTCTCTGAGGGGCTAGAACGTCACCAGCCGTAATGACCGCTGGCCATTAACGCGTCCGCGTGCCAGCCTCTTATAAATGGAACTGATGCTTCACGCCTTGCCATTGACGAAATTACCTTTTTTACTCTTATCTGATTTAGGCCGTCGTTGGAACTTTTTTAATCTCCACTCATGAACTCGGAGTCAATGTAGATCCTTCCGTACCAGTTGTTACCCATCCATCCAATCGTGAGCATGTCGATCCCTAGCTTCCTCCAAGAACACAACACTACTGTGCACGGGCCTCATGATGGGCGCCAACTGTCGTGGTTTTGTCACGGCAGATGTCCTCGTGAGAGAACTAAGTCGTAATGCCATCACTGTTAGGTGATTGCTTGAACGGGGTTGATCGGAATCGAGAGACGCGTGTTTCATCCAAGTTCGGCCCCTGGCGGTGGAGGTAAAAACTTACATCATGCTTGATTGCTATTGATGATGATGATCTCGATTACAAGTGTGATGTTTCCCTACCTCTAATCTTGAGAGCTTCTACTTTTATCTTGTATAAAACTCTACGAAGAAATATTTTTTTACTATGGATCCTTCTCGATTAAGGATGGCTCGGAAATTAGATTCTGGGAGGACAGGTGTGTTGAGGATATAGTTATTAGGTATGACCCGCCCAGGAGTGGCCGGGTTATACTATGGCGATTCATCATATGAAGCCCACGAAGATATTTGAAGATGGCGGTTTAGTTAAGGGCCCAAGGCCCAAAGGCGATTTAAGGCCTGTAAGAGTAAACCGACATATATGTATGACTTGTGTTGTAAGGCATGAATAGATAGTCACCGAGCTGGACACTGTTTATGAGCCGGCCAGGACTCCGTGAGCCACTGGATGTCGACCTGTGTATATAAAGGGATGACCCAGCGGCGATTCAAGGACAAGAAACAACAGATCGAAAGCTAGGTCAAGTGGATTCGCACCCTGGTGATCGAGACATAAGCAATACCACCTCAAACTGGATTAGGCCTTTACCTTCACCGTAAGGGCCGAACCAGTATAAACTCCCGTGTCTTTTGTCCCGTTTAACCCCTTTAAGTTTCCTAGTTGCGATGGCTCCACGACTAAGTCCTTTTGCTAGGACATCTCTCGTGACCTTTCCACGACAGTTGGCACCCACCGTGGGGCCAGCGCACGGTGGATTTGAGTTCTTAAAGGGCAGCTTCGAAGGGCTCAAGGGATACGCTGTGGGCAGGATGACTAAGAGTCATCGCGGCAAGCTCTACATCGACGATGCAGGCTGGAGCCCTGAGGCCGGCTCAATTGAGTATGGGTACCGGGTCCCCTTCGGTGGAATCCACGTCTTCATCAGCAAGATTGGCGAGCTGGGCCCTGAGCCAGACATCTGCACCGACATTATCGAGACGACTCAGCGTGCGAGAACCAACCAAGCTCAGCCCGCCGTGAAGCGTGCCTTCGTGGGATGCATCCATGGAGCGGAATTTGATGAAGGATCTATGTCTGGCGGTGAGACGGCCATCTACTCTGATGGTGAGTCGTCCACGGGCGAGACTACTTCATTGTATCAGCTGCAAGATGGTGAGCTTGGGGGCTATTCCGATGGCAACAGTATTCCAGACCTCTATGAGCCGCCAAACAGAGTTGGGATCTTCATGGCTGGGACGCAGCCTGGGCAAAATTCTTCAACCGCCGCGGCGATGATATCCAGATCAGCAACGGTGATGGCAGCGGGGCAGGAGGCCCTGCGTGCCCGTCGACTCAGGTTTTGATGGCTTTAATGGATAAATTGACGGCTCTGTTAACCTCCGTGGTCAACCCGGAGAATCAAGCTCAGCATGATGCGGAGGTGGCCAAGTTACGAGATGAGGTAGCACTGGCCAAGGAAGACCTGGTGGTAGAGGACGTCAGGATAGCCGCGGAACGGGCTGCTTTAGACGCTCAGGCTCAACGGATTCAGTCAGAAGCTTTCCGGCTTACGATGGATCAAAACACATCAAATGAAGTCATGAGGAGGAGGCACCAAACGCGTTTACCTATGGTTTATGAGGCGAGAAACCTCTTTTGCACGCCTAGAGCGGGGACCAATGACCCGCCGGAGATAAACCGGGCTGCGCACGCGGAGTTGGGACACCTGTTCAACCACGCATGCCAGAACCCCCTCGTCTGCATACTGCTCCGCCTCAGCATGTACCAACGCTGTCGGGTCATTATTCTAATCCTTTGGAGAACATGATTGCTGCGGCAGCGAGATTGGCGGCTCTTCTAGTGGACGGCGACTCTCCAACGGCAGTTGAAACATGAAGGGTCAGAGAACTTCTTCAGACAGCCTTAGCACAGCAGGAGGCATAGTCTTACAGTCGAGATAGGATTCACTCGACCCCTCGCCCAAGCCGAAACCAGAGTTATAGCAGGCACATGGACTCACCATCCGTTTGAAGCAACACCCAGCGCCGCGACCAGCCACGCGGGCATGACCCGGCACGTGATGGAGCTCTTAACTTGGTTGATCAGGACAGAGTGCGTCAAGAAGTTGAGTGGGCGGCTCAGCAGGCGGCTCACCAGCCCCTTCCGATTTATCCAACGACTTCGATTGAGGCAGGCGTGACCTCTAGGTCTACAAGTGTACCTTGTTTGGTGTCGGCTCTGCGTAATGAGCGTTTGCCTAAGGATTTCAAGGAACCTTGAAAGGTGCCTAATTACACAGCCGATTTTCCCACTGAGGCGTGGATTGAAAGTTATGAGATGGCCGTTGAGCTACTGGAGGTCAGTGACGCTGCATGTGCTAAGTACTTCACCATGATGCTGGATGGAACGGCTCGTACTTGGCTAAAAGGGTTGCCAGCTAACTCCATCGGGTCATGGGCCGAGTTAAAAGCCCGGTTCATTCAAAACTTTAAGGACACATGCAAGCAACCCATGTCGATTATGGACTTGGCTACTTGCAAACAAGAGGAGGGTGAATCAACCACCCATTAGGTGCGCTGGGCCAAAGTTATCATACATTCATTTGATAACATGAATGTCGGCTCGAGGTCTTAATGTTGGAGAAAAATTGCCCTTTTTTGCCTCTGAAATAGAAGTTGGGGTGGCTCAAGCGCGATTGTAATGATATGGGCCAGCTGATGGCAACTCTAATCAAATATGCCGACTCTGATAGTACCAAGTGTCGGTGTCAAAACCGGCGGATCTCGGGTAGGGGGTCCCAAACTGTGCGTCTAAGGCTAATGGTAACAGGAGGCGGGGGACACGATGTTTACCCAGGTTCGGGCCCTCTCTATGGAGGTAATACCCTACTTCCTACTTGATTGATCTTGATGATATGAGTATTACAAGAGTTGATCTACCACTTGATCGTAGAGGCTAAACCGTAAAAGCAAGCCTATGATTATGATTGGTCCTTCCCTACGGACTAAACCCTTGGGTTTATATAGACACCGGAGGGGGCTAGGGTTACACAGAGTCGGTTATAGAGAAGGGAATCTACATATCCGAATTGCCAAGCTTGCCTTCCATGCAAAGGAGAGTCCCACCCGAACACGGGACGAAGTCTTCAATCTTGTATCTTCATAGTCCAATAGTCCGGCATAAGCATATAGTCCGGCTGTCTGAGGATCCCCTAATCCAGGACTCCCTCAGTAGCCCCTAAACCAGGCTTCAATGACGATGAGTCCGGCGCGCTGATTGTCTTCGACATTGCAAGGCGGGTTCCTTCTCCGAATACTCCAAAGTGGATCTTGAACACAAGAATCATGTCTGGCTCTGCAAAACAAATTCCACATACCACCATAGAGAGCACAATATTCCATTAGTCTAATCTGCTGACAACTTTTACCTAGCATGACATCATGCCATGGCCCGGTCATTATTCGAACCGTTTTCTCAACCCGCTACTGCACATCTCGAGAGCCAGTTTTATTGGCACGTCTTGTCGAAGCAGAGATCGTGTCCCCTTATCACGGGATCCTCATCAATACGGGCGTGGGTAACCCAACCACGCCATTAGCACGGTGCTTGGGGAATAAGCGAGTTTCTAGGGCAGGTGGGGAGGCGCATGACCTGCAGCCTTTATAAGGAGACAAGGACTCCCCTTTTTCACCCACGCCTTCTTCTTCCTCTGCTCATCCATTCTCGAGCTCCAATGCCCAAGCTTTCACCTTTTCCGAAAACCATTCTGAAAATGTCCGGAGTGGGAGGCAAGTGGATGGCCTCCTCCGTCACGAAGGAGGACATCAAGAAGCTTCGGGAGGGCGGATACTTGTCCGCAGACATCGCGCATTGGCTTCTGGCCGAAGGGAAGATCATCCCTACCCCAAAGCCCCAGGAAAGGGTAGTATTCCTCTCTCATTTCGTCCACGGGCTAGGTTTCCCCCTTCACCCGTTCGTCTGCGGACTAATGTTCTACTACGGGCTAGATTTCCATGATTTGGCCCCCAAATTCATCCTCAACATCTTGCCGTTTATCGTCCTGTGCGAGGCCTTCCTCCGCATCACACCCCACTTTGGCCTATGGCTGAAGACCTTCAACGTGAAGCCAAAGGTGTTGGGCGGCCAACAACCGGAGTGCGGGGGTGCCATGGTGGGCAAGATGCCCAATGTCACCTGGCCCGAAGGCTCCTTTGTGGAGACCGTGAAGGGGTGGCAATCGGTGTGGTTCTACATCACCGAGCCGTGCGACGCCAACTGGGCGACGGCCCCTGAATTTCGATCCGGCGTTGCCATGCGGCTCACCTCCTTGAAAGAGATGGGCTTAGCCTGGGGCTCAGCGAAAGAACTGACCGGACTTCAGACCTGCGTCCAAAATATGATAGGCAAGAAAATCAAGCTCGTCAATGTGGTCCAGGTTATGCTCCTCCGCCGGATTCTTCCGTGTCAAAGACGGGTTTGCAATCTGTGAGAGTTCGACCCGGCCAAACACCATACATTGCAAGAGCTTTTCGGCACGACGCATGAAGATGTCTGGAAGGTGCTTTTCAAGGCCAACGAGGTACCACCGCCCATAACCGAAGATCACGGACTCAGCGCGAAACACTGAGCCAACCCGGTAAGTTTTCATATTCTTCAAGATATGCCTTTTACCAGCACATCCACGGGAGGAATCTAAGCCTCCATGCCGATTTCACAGGCTTGGGTAGCGATAGCGGAGCAGATCGATTATCCGGCTCCGCTACCTGAAGAACTAGAATTGCCTCTTCTAATGAAGATGTTGTTTCCAGCGCACTATGAGGTGTCAGAGAAGAAGGCCAAGAAGATGGCCGCGGGGACTAGAGAAGGTCTCCAGTGCAAGGTTACATCAGACATGATGTCCGAAGACACCAAGATGCGCTCCTCGACCGAAGATGGGGAGGAGGAGGAGGAAATACATCCTCCCCCCCATCAGGGGAGAAAGAAGAGGAAGGCCGCCACGCACGGGGAGGCCGAGGTGTCCAAGAAGGGAAAGACCTTCCTTCCCGACCACTCCACCGCAGCCACCAACAGCGGCGAGGAGCGGGAGCCCAGGGACAAGCCCCTGGCTAAGTCGTAAGTATCCAGACACAATAGTACTTCCGGTATGTTTGTTTTATCGCTTCTTATCATGCCAAACATGCACCTGCAGTCCGGCCAAATCCAACATCGAGATATCCTCCTCTTCGGAGGGGTCTCCGGACTTGTCGGCGATGAACAACGACTCGCTTCCGACTGCCGCCTCCCCCCGGCCCGCGGACAACACCGAGGTGTTATCTCGAAGGATAGCGGGCCAAGGGGAGACAGTTCCGGAGACGCCCCCAGGCGACATCCCAGTCGCCGGGCACATGGTGGGAAGACCCCCATGGACTCCGATAATGGGGGCCGCAGCCAGTTTGGCCTCCAGCCGAATACGGCTTCGGAAACCCAAGTGGTTTTGGATTCAGGAAGGCAGCCTCCCCTTAAGGAGGGCGAGGCACCTGTGCCGATGACCTCTCTCCATCCAGAGGTGCCGGACAACTTGCTGGAAATGCTTCGCAACACTTCCATTGATGAAGAACACCGTACTCTTATGAGTATGGTGATTGCGAAGGTCCGGTCCGCCAAAAGCGGATTGACCGAAGCCTGCGCTAGCCTTCTAACAGGCTTTCAGGTAAATAATAAAATTGTAAGAGAATATCACAGTATAGACAGTAGCCCCTGATGCTCTGTTTGGTGTTCAGAAAGAAAAGCCAAACAGAGGATCAAATAATGTTCGCAGGAGTCTAACAGAAGATGTCTATGTTAATAAGCAGGCATTGCTGTTGGCCGCTGCCGCTCGAACTGCATAGGTCTCTGGACTAAAGCGATACCCAGTACGGCCTTGTGAAGAGGCAGCTCGAGGAAAGTCAAGGTACGCGATACCCCATCTATATATTTGTAAAGGATAAATGGTTTCTGCTGATAGAAGCGTCATGAACTTCGATAGGGGCCACGACCGAAGTGGCGGCCCTTAAGAAGGCGCTGGCCGAGGCCAAAGACATAGCGGTCAAGGAACGCGTCGAGCGCGAGAAGCAAGAGGCCCGGTCCAGCGAGGTCCAGCAAGAGCTCCAGGATTTCAACCAGAAATACGAGTCCTTAGAGCGTCACTCTAAGACTCAAGAGTCCGTGCTTGCTAAGGCCCTCCAGAGCGCGCAAGACGCCAAGGCCGAGGCCCAGAAGTCCCTCTAGGAGATCCAGGCAACCAAGAAGATTGCGGCGGGTAAGGCATTCATTATGCAAAGCAAGCATGTGAAGGAGACATTCCTTTTACTTACCCGAATTTGGAGTTCTCCAGGAGCATTTGCGGATCTGCCACGCAGCATATCTGATGCCGCAGAGTTCTACTAGAGCCGAAGAATGGAGCTCAACGGAGAAGTTGTTCTGGTCTCAATATATTCATCAAATGCCCTTGAGCGAGCAGCTGAAGCAACTGGTCGAGCTGCACAAGGCAGACGAACTGGCCATGAAGGACCTCATAGTCCGGCTATGGCCTGCTGAGCCTATGCCCAGCAGCTACTTCGGTCTCGTGAAGCGGCTTGTGAGTGCCTGCCCACGACTTAAACTCATAAAGCGGTCGGTTTGCATTGAAGGTGCGCGGATGGCCTTTGCCCGTGCAAAGATGCATTGGGCGAAGATGGACGCCATGGCGCTGATGACCGACGGACCTCCGAAGGGCAAGGAGCACCGCCGACCTGAAAATTATTATGATAGTGTTCTGAAGGGCTCCCGCCTTGTGGCCGAACAATGTACTAAGGATGTAATCTTTGAGCGAATGTACTCATTTTATCCTGTAATATGAAACAAGTTCATTTGCGCAATATAATGCTTCTTGATTTAAAATTTTACCTTCTGTGCGGCCGTTTACAAAATCTAAGAGTTGGTCAGTCGTCGGCTTCTACCCCCCATGTAACTAGCACAGGGGTGTTCGAGATAAATCTAAACACTCTTTATCCAAGTTTGTGGTCCTTTAAGGAGGTGTTTGTTGGGGAACGTAGTAATTTCAAAAAAATTCCTACGCACACGCAAGATCATGGTGATGCATAGCAACGAGAGGGGAGAGTGTTGTCTACGTACCCTCGTAGACCGAAGCGGAAGCGTTGACGCAACGTAGAGGAAGTAGTCGTACGTCCTCCCGGTCCAACCGATCCAAGCACCGTTACTCCGGCACCTCCGAGTTCTTGACACACGTACAGCTCGATGACGCACCCCGATCTCTGATCCAGCAGAGGCGCGGGGAGGAGTTCCGTCAGCACGACGGCGTGGTGACGATCTTGATGTTCTCCTGTCGCAGGGCTTCGCCTAAGCACCGCTACAATATGACCGAGGTGTAATATCGTGGAGGGGGGCACCGCACACGGCTAAGGAACGATCTCAATGATCAAATTGTGTGTCTAGGGTGCCCCCTACCCCCGTATATAAAGGAGGGAGGGGGAGGCCGGCCGGCCCCCTTGGGGCGCTCCAAGGGAGGAGGAATCCTCCTCCTAGTAGGAGTAGGATTCCCCCTTTCCTACTCCTACAAGGAGAGGGAAGGAAGGAGGAGAGGGGGGAAGGAAAGGGGGGCGCCCCCCCCCCTTCTAGTCCAATTCGGACTAGAAGGAGAGGGGGCGCGCAGCCCACCCTGGCCGCCCCTCTCTCTTCCCACCTAGGCCCATGTGGCCCATTAACTCTCCCGGGGGGTTCCGGTAACCCCCCCCCCCCCCGGCACTCTGGTTTTCTCCGAAAACTTCCGGAACCTTTCCGGTGTCCGAATATAGTCGTCCAATATATCAATCTTTATGTCTCGACCATTCCGAGACTCCTCGTCATGTCCTTGATCACATCCGGGACTCCGAACAAACTTCGGTACATCAAAACTTATAAACTCATAATAAAACTGTCATCGAAACCTTAAGCGTGCGGACCCTACGGTTCGAGAACAATGTAGACATGACCGAGACATGTCTCCGGTCAATAACCAATAGCGGGACCTGGATGCCCATATTGGTTCCTACATATTCTACGAAGATCTTTATCGGTCAAACCGCATAACAACATACTTTGTTCCCTTTGTCATCGGTATGTTACTTGCCCGAATTTGATCGTCGGTATCCAATACCTAGTTCAATATCATTACCGTCAAGTCTCTTTACTCGTTCTGTAATACGTCATCTCATAACTAACTCATTAGTTACATGCTTGCAAGGCTTTAGGTGATGAGTATTACCGAGAGGGCCCAGAGATACCTCTCCGACAATCGGAGTGACAAATCCTAATCTCGAATTATGCCAACTCAACATGTACCTTCGGAAACACCTGTAGAGCACCTTTATAATCACCCAGTTACGTTGTGACGTTTGGTAGCACACAAAGTGTTCTTCTGGTAAACGGGAGTTGCACAATCTCATAGTTGTAGGAACTTTGTATAAGTCATGACGAAAGCAATAGCAGTATACTAAAGGATCAAGTGCTAGGCTAATAGAATGGGTCATGTCAATCACATCATTCTTCTAATGATGTGATCCCACTAATCAAATGACAACACATGTCTATGGTCAGGAAACATAACCATCTTTGATTAATGAGCTAGTCAAGTAGAGGCATACTAGTGACCATAGTTTTGTCTATGTATTCACACATGTATTATGTTTCCGGTTAATACAATTCTAGCATGAATAATAAACATTTATCATGATATGAGGAAATAAATAATAACTTTATTATTGCCTCTAGGGCATATTTCCTTCAGTCTCCCACTTGCACTAGAGTCAATAATCTAGATTACAAAGTAATGATTCTAACACCCATGGAGTCTTGGTGCTGATCATGTTTTGCTCGTGAGAGAGGCTTAGTCAACGGGTCTGCAACATTCAGATCCGTATGTATCTTGCAAATTTCTATGTCTCCCACTTGGACTTGGTCCCTAAGGAATTGAAGCGTCTCTTGATGTGCTTGGTCCTCTTGTGAAATCTGGATTCCTTTGCTAAAGCAATTGCACCAGTATTGTCACAGAAGATCTTCATTGGTCCCGATGCACTAGGTATTACACCTAGATCGGAAATGAACTCCTTCATCCAGACTCCTTCATTTGCTGCTTCAGAAGCAGCTATGTACTCCGCTTCACATGTAGATCCCGCCACGACACTTTGTTTAGAACTGCACCAACTTACAGCTCCACCGTTTAATATAAACACGTATCCGGTTTGCGATTTAGAATCGTCCGGATCAGTGTCAAAGCTTGCATCGACGTAACCATTTACGACTAGCTCTTTGTCACCTCCATATACGAGAAACATATCCTTAGTCCTTTTTAGGTATTTCAGGATGTTCTTGACCGCTGTCCAGTGATCCACTCCTGGATTACTTTGGTACCTTCCTGCTAAGCTTATTGCTAAGCATACGTCAGGTCTGGTACACAACATTGCATACATGATAGAGCCTATGGCTGAAGCATAGGGAACATTTTTCATTTTCTCTCTATCTTCTGCCGTGGTCGGGCATTGAGTTCGACTCAACTTCACACCTTGTAGCACAGGCAAGAATCCTTTCTTTGCCTGATCCATATTGAACTTTTTCAATATTTTGTCAAGGTATGTGCTTTGTGAAAGTCCTATTAAGCGTCTTGATCTATCTCTATAGATCTTGATTCCTAATATGTAAGCAGCTTCACCGAGGTCTTTCATCGAAAAACTTTTACTCAAGTATCCCTTTATGCTATCCAGAAATTCTATATCATTTCCAATTAATAATATGTCATCAACATATAAAACTAGAAATGCTACAGAGCTCCCACTCGCTTTCTTGTAAATACAGGCTTCTCCAAAAGTCTGTATAAAACCATATGCCTTGATCACACTATCAAAACGTTTATTCCAACTCCGAGATGCTTGCATCAGTCCATAAATGGAACGCTAGAGCTTGCACACTTTGTCAGCACCTTTTGGATCAACAAAACCTTCTGGCTGCATCATATACAACTCTTCTTCTAGAAATCCATTCAAGAATGCAGTCTTGACATCCATTTGCCAAATTTCATAATCATGAAATGCAGCAATGGCCAACATGATTCGGACAGACTTAAGCATCGCTACAGGTGAGAAAGTCTCATCGTAGTCAACCCATTGAACTTGTCGAAAATCTTTCGCAACAAGTCGAGCTTTATAGATAGTAACATTACCATCAGCGTCAGTCTTCTTCTTAAAGATCCATTTATTCTCAATGGCTTGCTGATCATCGGGCAAGTCAACCAAAGTCCATACTTTGTTTTCATACATGGATCCTATCTCAGATTTCATGGCCTCCAGCCATCTTGCGGAATCTGGGCTCATCATCGCTTCCTCATAGTTCGTAGGTTCATCATGGTCAAGTAACATGACTTCCAGAATAGAATTACCGTACCACTCTGGTGTGGATCTTACTCTGGTAGACCTACGAGGTTCAGTAGAAACTTGATCTGAAGTTTCATGATCAATATCATTAGCTTCCTCACAAATTGGTGTAGTTGTCACGGGAACCGGTTCTCGTGATGAACTACCTTCCAATAAGGGACTAGATACAGTTATCTCATCAAGTTCTACTTTCCTCCCACTCACTTCTTTCGAGAGAAACTCCTTCTCTAGAAAGGATTCATTCTTAGCAACGAATGTTTTGCCTTCGGATCTATGATAGAAGGTGTACCCAACAGTCTCTTTTGGGTATCCTATGAAGACACATTTCTCCGATTTGGGTTCGAGCTTATCTGGTTGAAGTTTCTTCACATAAGCATCGCAGCCCCAAACTTTAAGAAACGACAACTTTGGTTTCTTGCCAAACCACAGTTCATAAGTCGTCGTCTGAACGGATTTTGATGGTTCCCTATTTAACGTGAATGCGGCCGTCTCTAAAGCATAACCTCAAAATGATAGCGGTAAATCGGTAAGAGACATCATAGATCGCACCATATCAAGTAAAGTACGATTACGACGTTCGGACACACCATTTCGTTGTGGTGTTCTAGGTGGCGTGAGTTGCGAAACTATTCCGCATTGTTTCAAATGTAAATCAAACTCGTAACTCAAATATTCTCCTCCACGATCAGATCGCAGAAATTTTATTTTCTTGTTACGATGATTCTCCACTTCACTCTGAAACTCTTTGAACTTTTCAAATGTTTCAGACTTGTGCTTCATTAAGTAGATATACCCATATCTGCTTAAATCATCTGTGAAGGTGAGAAAATAACGATATCCGCCATGAGCCTCAACATTCATAGGACCACATACATCTGTATGTATGATTTCCAACAAATCTGTTGCTCTCTCCATAGTACCGGAGAATGGTGTTTTAGTCATCTTGCCCATGAGGCACGGTTTGCAAGTACCAAGTGATTCATAATCAAGTGATTCCAGAAGTCCATCAGTATGGAGTTTCTTCATGCACTTTACACCGATATGACCCAAACGGCAGTGCCACAAATAAGTTGCACTATCATTATCAACTCTGCATCTTTTGGCTTCAACATTATGAATATGTGTATCACTACTATCGAGATTTAATAAAAATAGACCACTCTTCAAGGGTGCATGACCATAAAAGATATTACTCATATAAATAGAACAACCATTATTCTCTGATTTAAATGAATAACCGTCTCGCATCAAACAAGATCCAGATATAATGTTCATGCTCAACGCAGGCACCAAATAACAATTATTTAGGTATAAAACTAATCCCGATGGTAGATGTAGAGGTAGCGTGCCGACGGCGATCACATTGACTTTGGAACCGTTTCCCATGCGCATCGTCACCTCGTCCTTGGCCAGTGCTCGCTTATTCCGTAGTCCCTGTTTCGAGTTGCAAATATTAGCAACAGAACCAGTATCAAATACCCAGGTGCTACTATGAGCTCTAGTTAGGTACACATCAATAACATGTATATCACATATACCTTTGTTTACTTTGCCATCCTTCTTATCCGCCAAATACTTGGGGCAGTTCCGCTTCCAGTGTCCAGTCTGCTTGCAGTAGAAGCACTCGGTTTCAGGCTTAGGTCCAGACTTGGGTTTCTTCTCTTGAGCAGCAACTTGCTTGCCGTTCTTTTTGAAGTTCCCCTTCTTCTTCCCTTTGCCCTTTTTCTTGAAACTAGTGGTCTTGTTGACCATCAACACTTGATGCTCCTTCTTGATTTCTACCTCCGCGGCTTTCAGCATCGCGAAGAGCTCGGGAATAGTCTTGTTCATCCTTGCATATTATAGTTCATCACAAAGCTCTTGTAGCTTGGTGGCAGTGATTGAAGAATTCTGTCAATGACACTATCATCAGGAAGATTAACTCCCAGTTGAATCAAGTGATTGTTATACCCAGACATTCTGAGTATATGTTCACTGACAGAACTATTCTCCTCCATCTTGCAGCTATAGAACTTATTGGAGACTTCATATCTCTCAATCCGGGCATTTGCTTGAAATATTAACTTCAACTCCTGGAACATCTCATATGCTCCATGACGTTCAAAACGTCGTTGAAGACCCGGTTCTAAGCCGTAAAGCATGGCACGCTGAACTATAGAGTAGTCATCAGCTTTGCTCTGCCAGACGTTCTTAACGCCGTCAGTTGCATCAGCAGCAGGCATAGCACCCAGCGGTGCTTCCAGGACGTAACTCTTCTGTGCAGCAATGAGGATAATCCTCAGGTTACGGACCCAGTCCGTGTAATTGCTACCATCATCTTTCAACTTTGCTTTCTCAAGGAACGCATTAAAATTCAACGGAACAACAGCACGAGCCATCTATCTACAAACAAACATAGATAAGCAAGATACTATCAGGTACTAAGTTCATGATAAATTTAAGTTCAATTAATCATATTACTTAAGAACTCCCACTTAGACAGACATCTCTCTAGTCATCTAAGTGATCACGTGATCAAAATCAACTAAACCATAACCGATCATCACGTGAGATGGAGTAGTTTTCAATGGTGAACATCATTATGTTGATCATATCTACTATATGATTCACGCTCGACCTTTCGGTCTCTGTGTTCCGAGGCCATATCTGCATATGCTAGGCTCGTCAAGTTTAACCTGAGTATTCTGCGTGTGCAAAACTGGCTTGCACCCGTTGTAGATGGACGTAGAGCTTATCACACCCGATCATCACGTGGTGTCTCGGCACAACGAACTTTGGCAACGGTGCATACTCAGGGAGAACACTTCTTGATAATTTAGTGAGAGATCATCTTAAAATGCTACCGTCAATCAAAGCAAGATGAGATGCATAAAGGATAAACATGACATGCAATCAATATAAGTGATATGATATGGCCATCATCATCTTGTGCTTGTGATCTCCATCTCCGAAGCACCGTCATGATCACCATCGTCACCCGCGCGACACCTTGATCTTCATCGTAGCATCGTTGTCGTTACGCCATCTATTGCTTCTACGACTATCGCTACCGCTTTGTGATAAAGTAAAGCAATTACAGGGCGTTTGCATTTCATACAATAAAGCGACAACCATATGGCTCCAGCCAGTTGCCGATAACTTTGTTTACAAAACATGATCATCTCATACAATAAATATAGCATCACGTCTTGACCATATCACATCACAACATGCCCTGCAAAAACAAGTTAGACGTGCTCTACTTTGTTGTTGCAAATTTTACGTGGCTGCTATGGGCTTAGCAAGAACCGTTCTTACCTACGCATCAAAACCACAACGATAGTTTGTCAAATAGACTCCGTTTTAACCTTCACAAGGACTGGGCGTAGCCACACTCGGTTCAACTAAAGTTGGAGAAACTGACACCCGCCAGCCACCTGTGTGCAAAGCACGTCGGTAGAACCAGTCTCCGTAAGCATACGCGTAATGTCGGTCCGGGCCGCTTCATCCAACAATACCGCTGAACCAAAGTATGACATGCTGGTAGGCAGTATGACTTATACCGTCCACAACTCACTTGTGTTCTACTCGTGCATATAACATCAACGCATAAAACCTAGGCTCGGATGCCACTGTTGGGGAACGTAGTAATTTCAAAAAATTTCCTACGCACACGCAAGATCATGGTGATGCATAGCAACGAGAGCGGAGAGTGTTGTCTAAGTACCCTCGTAGACCGAAGCGGAAGCGTTGACGCAACATAGAGGAAGTAGTCGTATGTCCTCCCGGTCCAACCGATCCAAGCACCGTTACTCCGGCACCTCCGAGTTCTTGACACACGTACAGCTCGATGACGCACCCCGATCTCCGATCCAGCAGAGGCGCGGGGAGGAGTTCCGTCAGCACGACGGCGTGGTGACGATCTTGATATTCTCCTGTTGCAGGGCTTCGCCTAAGCACCGCTACAATATGACCGAGGTGTAATATCGTGGAGGGGGGCACCGCACATGGCTAAGGAACGATCTCAATGATCAACTTGTGTGTCTAGGGTGCCCCCTACCCCCGTATATAAAGGAGGGAGGGGCAGGCCGGCCGGCCCCCTTGGGGCGCACCAAGGGAGGAGGAATCCTCCTCCTAGTAGGAGTAGGATTCCCCCTTTCCTACTCCTACTAGGAGAGGGAAGGAAGGAGGAGAGGGGGGAAGGAAAGGGGGGCGCTGCCCCCCCCCCTCCTAGTCCAATTCGGACTAGAAGGAGAGGGGGCGCGCGGCCCACCCTGGCCTCCCCTCTCTCTTCCCACCTAGGCCCATGTGGCCCATTAACTCTCCCGGGGGGTTCCGGTAACCCCCCCCCCCCCCCCGGCACTCCGGTTTTCTCCGAAAACTTCCAGAACCTTTCCGGTGTCCGAATATAGTCGTCCAATATATCAATCTTTATGTCTCGACCATTCCGAGACTCCTCGTCATGTCCTTGATCACATCCGGGACTCCGAACAAACTTCGGTACATCAAAACTTATAAACTCATAATAAAACTGTCATTGAAACCTTAAGCGTGCGGACCCTACAGTTCGAGAACAATGTAGACATGACCGAGACATGTCTCCGGTCAATAACCAATAGCGGGACCTGGATGCCCATATTGGTTCCTACATATTCTATGAAGATCTTTATCGGTCAAACCGCATAACAACATACTTTGTTCCCTTTGTCATCGGTATGTTACTTCCCCGAGATTTGATCGTCGGTATCCAATACCTAGTTCAATCTCATTACCGGAAAGTCTCTTTACTCGTTCTGTAATACGTCATCTCATATCTAACTCATTAGTTACATGCTTGCAAGGCTTTAGGTGATGAGTATTACCGAGAGGGCCCAGAGATACCTCTCCGACAATCGGAGTGACAAATCCTAATCTCGAATTATGCCAACTCAACATGTACCTTCGGAAACACCTATAGAGCACCTTTATAATCACCCAGTTACGTTGTGACGTTTGGTAGCACACAAAGTGTTCTTCTGGTAAACGGGAGTTGCACAATCTCATAGTTGTAGGAACTTTGTATAAGTCATGACGAAAGCAATAGCAGTATACTAAATGATCAAGTGCTAGGCTAATAGAATGGGTCATGTCAATCACATCATTCTTCTAATGATGTGATCCCACTAATCAAATGACAACACATGTCTATGGTCAAGAAACATAACCATCTTTGATTAATGAGCTAGTCAAGTAGAGGCATACTAGTGACCATAGTTTTGTCTATGTATTCACACATGTATTATGTTTCCGGTTAATACAATTCTAGCATGAATAATAAACATTTATCATGACATGAGGAAATAAATAATAACTTTATTATTGCCTCTAGGGCATATTTCCTTCAGTGTTTAGCGCAACGAACAAGGCAATCGGACTATACGGCTTTATCACCCTCACTTAGCCATAGAAGTTCTATAATTTTAAATTTTGGCATAGCCCCTAGTATTCGGAAGGCCGAACTTGGGGCGCTATACACGCCTAAATCGGACAAAGACTGATTCCTCGCATGAAGCGAAAAGAATCTTTAAGGATTTGTAAACTCTCGAACAGCGACCAGCTCTCGCCGCATCATGACAGTCAGTTTTTGGCTTTCTCTACTGAGGTGCTCGTCCGGAAGAACCTGGACACAATCGCAGTAGTTATCCCTTTACTACCCTAGCCGATATAGCGGAACATAGGGTAGCAAGCACAAGAGCCGGGCAACCCAACTATTGACCCAAGACATGATTCGGAGCTGATGCATATAATGCTATAAGTTTGGGGTGCCGCACTGTCGAAAGTGTTCGGACTTTCTTGTCGTGTTATGGGGTACACTGAAGCCCCTGGCGAACTGAATGTACCATAATGTACAAGTGCGATTTGTAATAAATAAACAGTCAAGAAGAAAGAAAAAAAGAAGAAATGAAGTAATAAGTTGACGCTATAAGTTATTTTCCATTGTTATTTGAATGATACGTCAAGGCGTATGTATACAAGTGGTGCGACAAGCAAATAGGACTATTTGACATGCCCTAACCAAGAGCGAGCTGTGTGTGGGTATGTAAAACAGGTATAACGATCGTTATCAGAGACCACCTGGGGATTCCCTTGTACGTCAAAGCTCTTTGCCTCCTTGGTGTTTTCGTCCCGTGATGAGTCCGATAATCAGCTTATCGGAAGAGCCTCAAGAAGATAGGGACCTGGAAGAAAGAAAAAGGTGAAGGTATGCGGATCGGGGCGGTTGAGCCGCATTGTGGACCGCAGTCTAGCTGTGCCTCCGTCTCTGCCCATGGTATTTTAAGTGCGTAATTATGTACGCACGGCACAAATTTCACCACTTGACCGGGACTAGGACGGAGGCTGAATTGCTAGGCGAGCTCTGGCTGGGTCAGACGATCCTGTTGCGGAGAACTCCAGACTCTCTTGACAGCGTCCGGGGGCTTTATTGCCGATTTGAGGGTCTGTCTAAGGAGGCTGCTTTGTACTTCTGCGGCAAGGGCCGCGGTGTGCTCCTCCGTACGGAGGGAGCGCTTTGTATTTCCATTGGCTGTTATAACTCCGCGGGGTCCGGGCATCTTGAGCTTAAGGTAGGCATAGTGTGGCACCACATTGAATCGAGCGAATGCGTTTCGTCCCAGCAGTGCATGGTAACCACTGCGGAAGGGGACTGTCGGTGTCAAAACCGGCGGATCTCGGGTAGGGGGTCCCGAACTGTGCGTCTAGGCGGATGGTAACAGGAGACGAGGGACATGGTATTTTTACCCAGGTTTAGGCCCTCTCTATGGAGGTAAAACCCTACGTCCTGCTTGATTAATATTGATGATATGGGTAGTACAAGAGTAGATCTACCACGAGATCAAGGAGGCTAAACCCTAGAAGCTAGCCTATGGTATGATTGTTGTAATGTATGTTGTCCTACGGACTAAAGCCCTCCGGTTTATATAGACACCGGAGGAGGCTAGGGTTACACAGAGTCGGTTACAATGGTAGGAGATCTACATATCCGTATTGCCAAGCTTGCCGTCCACGCCAAGGAAAGTCCCATCCGGACACGGGACGGAGTCTTCAATCTTGTATCTTCGTAGTCTTGGAGTCCGGCGGATATTGATAGTCCGGCTGTCCGGACACCCCCTAGTCCAGGACTCCCTCAGTAGCCCCTGAACCAGGCTTCAATGACGATTAGTCCGGCGCGCACAATGTTCGGCATTGCAAGGCGGGTTCCTCCCTTGAATAATCCAGAGAAGATCATGAACACTAGGATAGTGTCCGGCTCTGCAAAATAAATTCCACATTCCACCGTAGAGAGAATAAAATGTACACTTAGTTCAATCTGCTGACGTATTACGCGGCGTGACATCACACCGCTACCAAGCCTTTGTTTGAATCGTTTTTACTATACCACCTCAGCACGTTTAGCGAAGTGGTTTCCTTGGCACGTCTTGTCGAAGCAGAGATCGTGTTCCCCTTATTCCGGGATTCTCATCAATACATGCGTGGGTAACCCAACCGCGCCATTGATGGTGGCGCTTGGGAGATAAGCGAGTTCTATTAGGCTAGTGGGGGACGCATAGTTTTGTCCGCCTATATATAAGGGATAAGGATTCACCTTCTCACCTACGCCTTCTTCCTCCTTTGCTTATCCATCCCCGCGAACTCAAGCTCCAACGCCCGAGCTCGCGCATCTCGCCTCGACCTTCTCCGAATATGTCCGGAGCGGGAGGTAAATGGTTGGCCTCCACCGCTAAGGAGGAGGACATCACCAAGCTGCAGCGCCGGATACCTTTCCGGCGATATCGCGCATTGGCTGCCCGACGAGGGGCAGCTCATCCCTACCCCTGGGCCTCATGAGAGGGTCGTCTTCCTCCCCCACTTCCTCCGCGGACTGGGCTTTCCGCTCCATCCATTTGTCCGGGGGCTCATGTTTTACTACGGCCTAGATTTCCACGATCTGGCGCCGAACTTCATCCTCAACATCTCGGCGTTTATCATCGTGTGCGAGGCCTTCCTCTGCATCCAGCCCCACTTCGGCCTGTGGCTCAAGACCTTCAACGTCAAGCCGAAGGTTGTGAAGGGCACGCAAGCGGAATGCGGAGGTGCCATGTTGGGCAAATTGCCCAACGTCCCTTGGCTCGAAGGGACCTTCGTGGACTCCGTCAAGGGGTGGCAATCGGGGTGGTTCTACATCACCGAGCCGTGCAAACCCACATGGGCGGCGGCCCCCGAGTTTAGATCTGGCATCCCCATGTAGCTCACCTCCTGGAAGAGAAGGGCTTGCAGTGAGGCAATCCAGTGGAGGTGACGGGACTCCGAGCATGTATCAAGAAGATGGTGAGCAATAGGCTCAGGCTCATCGACGTGGTCCAAGTCATGCTCATCCGGGGGATCCTCCCATGCCAAGAACGGGCATTCAATTTGTGGGAGTTCAATCCAGAACAGCACCAGGCGCTAAGTGGGCTCTTCGATACAACATACGAAGGTGCCTGGAGGGTGCTGTTCAAGGGCGCCGAAGCCCCCGCGTCCGCGAACGAAGACCACGGATTCAGCTCGCAGTATCCAACTGACAAGGTAAGTGATTCAACCCCACTACGGGACACTTGTGATAATTAGATTGACTCTAGTGAGGTTTCATTCTGCCTCTTCCTTTGACAGGAATGGATGGAGAAGGCCAAGCTGCTTATCAGCCCGGCTCCCATGCCAGAAGACCTAGTGGACTCCCGCTTAGCAGGGCTGCTGGTTCCGGCACCGCACGTGGTGCCGGAGAAGAAGGCCAAGAAGGTGGCCGCAGGGACTCGAAAGAGTTCCCGCAATCAGGCGTCTGACGATGACGAGGACTCCTCCCCTGAAGACGAGGAGGAGGAGTATTCTCTCCCAGAGGAGGGAGAGGAGAAGAGGAAGGCTTCCCCAATCGGGGAGGCCGAAGGGTCCAAGAGGGGGAGAACTATCCACCCGGACAGTTTTGCCAACACCAACGTTGGCGAGGATGAGTGGCCTCCAAGGGCCAGGCGTCCGGCAAGATCGTAAGTATCCGGATCCTTGATGTGTAATTTCTTTTATGGCGCATAGTGTCCTTCTAATACCGTGTTATGTCCGTAGTCCGGCCGATGATGATCTTCCCGCTTCATCAAGCGGGTCATTGGCCCCGTCGGATATGGACTCACTTCCGACTGCCACTACCCCCCGTGGCGAAGATGCCGAGGTGGGATCCCAGAGAGGCACCCATCAGGAGGAGGCTCCGGAGGCGCCGTCAGGCAGCCTCCCGGACTTTGTGCCGGACTCTACATCGGAACCCGTAGTGGTTCCAGAGTCTGGCAAGCGGCCCCTTCGAAAGGAGGGCAGGAACGCGACGCCGGCGGCCTCCGTCCAACCGGAGGCGCCGGATAACCTGTTGGAGGCGCTTAAAGGCGCTTCCATCAAGGAAGAACACCGCACTATCATGAGTGCGGTGATTGAGAAGGTCCAACTCGCTAAGAGCGGGCTGACCGAAGCCTGTAGCAGCCTTCTAACAGGCTTTGAGGTAAGAAGTTAAAATTATGTAATGTAATACCGCATAGACAGTAGCCCCTGATGCTCAGTTCGGTGTTCGAAAAGAAAAGCCAGACTGAGGATCGAACAAGATATGCGCAGGGTTGCTAAAAATATGTCAATATGGGTTTGCAGGCTGCGCTGCTGGCCTCTGCCGCATTAACGGCGGAGGTCGGTGTGCTGAAGAAGGATCTCGAGCGGTCTGAGCAAGAGCTCGGCCATGCCAAGAGGCAGCTCGAGGAAAAAGAAGTTGAGTAATACCACTTTGAATTAGTACCTTACAGAAAAGGATTTCGGTTGCAATAAAATTAACAAGGATAATGCGGGTATTGCAGGGGCCACTAACAAGGTGGCAGCCCTGAAGGAGGCTGTGTCCTTGGCCGAACGCAGTGCGGCCGCGGAACGGGCCGAGTGAGAAAAACAAGAGGCACGGGTGGCGGAAGTTCAGCAAGAGCTCCAGGCTCTCATGGAAAAGCATGAGAGTTGAGCGTGACTCTAAGACTCGAGAGTCCGAGCTTGCCTCGGCTCTCGAAAGTGCCAAGTCCGCCAAGGCCGAGGCCCGTAAGGCCCTTCAGGAGGTTGAAGATATAAAGAAGATAGCGGCGGGTAAGGCATTTTTCATGCAAAGCAGGCATGTTAATGTGAACTACCTGACACTTACCCGCATTCGGAGCTCTCCAGGGGCGTTTGCAGATCTGCCGCGTAGTGCGTCTGATGCTGCCGCATTCTATCGTGGCGAGAAGGGGAGCTCAACGGAGAAGGTCTTCTGGTCTCAGTACGCTGAGGCCGGCCCTTCGGTGCCCCCAAGCGACCAGCTGAAGCAGCTGGTCGAACTCCACAAGGTAGCTGAGGAGGCCATGAAGGGCCTCATAGTCCGGCTGTGGCCTAGACAGGCCATGCCTGGGAGCTACTTTGGCCTCGTGCGGCGGCTGGTGGATGCATGCCCCTGGGTGGAGGTCATCAAGCGCTCCGCCTGTATTGAAGGCGCTCGTCGGGCCCTTGCCCGCACAAAGGTGCACTGGGGCAAGTTGGATGCGGAGAAGCTTCTCACGGATCCACCACCACCGGGCAGGGAGTATCATATGCCGGAGAAGTATTATAAAATTGTCCTGAAGGGAGCCTGCGATATTGCAGATGAGTGCTCTCGAAATGTAATCTTTGAGTGAACTCGCTATGTATTTATCCTGTGCGCTGAAAACTTCGTTCATATGCGCCATGAGCAACGCTTGTTTAATTTAAAATATTACCTTCTGTGCGGCCGTTTATAAAATCTGAGAGATGGCAAGTCGTTGGCTTCAGCCCCCAAGCCGCGAGTGCTGGGGTGTTCGGGATAAACATGAGCACTCTTGTTCCCATTGTTGGGTCCATCGAGGGAGGCGCTCAACACAACGAACAAGGCAACCGGACTTATAATGCTTGAACACTCTCACTTAGCCATAGAATTCTATAATTTTAAATTTCGGCAAAGCCCCTGGTATTCGTAAGACCGAATCCGGGGCGCTATCCACGCCTTCTTCGGACATTGTCCGGAACTTCGCTCGAAGCGGCGTGAGTCTTTAAGGACCCAAAAAAACCTCTCGAACAGCGACCAGTCTCTCGCCTTATCATGCCAGTCAGTTTTAGCTTTCTCCACTGAGGCACTCGCCCGGCTCAACCGGGGCGCAATCGCAGTGGTTCTCCCAGTGTTACCTTAGCCGACGGAACGGAACGTAAGGCACCAAAACATGGGAGCCGGGCAAACCCAACTATTGACCCAAGACATGATTCGGAGCCGATTCATATAATGCTATAAGTTTGGGGTGCCGCACTTGTGAAAGTGTTCGGACTTAATCACACCATAATTTGGGGAACAGAAGCCCCTGGCGTATCCAGCCGTACCAAAATATACGGGTGCAAGATGTCATGTAATGAACATATATATAAAAGATAATGCCATTGCAATAAAAAGGTGCTGCATTATTTATGAAAGAAAGTCTGCTAGTAGAGCGGACTGATACAAATAGTGCGGTAAGCAAGGGATTTGGATTAAATAAACATGTCCCCCTCCAGGGATGAGTTGCAGACTTGGTGTATATAATCGAATTTAATGCTCGTAATTGAGACCACCTGGATGTTCGTCGCGGCCTTCTTTAGTCCCTGACTGTTGCATCGTGAGTTCGGCAGGTTCGCCGCCGGACAGGGCTTCTGGTTAACAGAGTCCTGCATACATAAAAGAAGAAAAATAAAAAAGGGGGGCACACTTGCGAGCCCCCGGTGTGGTCGAACCGTACTCTGGGTCTGTTGCGATCGTGCCCCCTCCCCTGTGCCCATGGTATCTCCAAGGCGTAATGATGTACGCGGAGTGTTATTCTTGCGATCATGCGCGGGCGAGGCTTGGGGCTGCATTGCTACGCGTGCTCTGATCGCGCCAGGTGGTCTTGGTGGGCATTGCTCCGGGCGCGCTTTGCTGTATCCGGCCGTTTAACGGCCGGACTAGAGAATTGCCTTAGAAGGCTGCTCTGTACTTCTGCCGCGAGAGCCGTTGTATGTTCCTCCGTTCGGAGGGAGCGTTCCGTATTCCCATTAACCGTGATGACTCCATGAGGGCCTGGCATCTTGAGCTTTAGGTATGCATAATGCGGCGGCGCGTTGAATTTTGCAAATGCGGTTCGTCCGAGCAGGGCATGATAGCCGCTGCGAAACGGGACTATGTCGAAGATTAACTCTTCGCTCCGGAAATTATTCGGGGATCCGAAGACCACTTCCAGTGTGACTGAGCCTGTACAGTTGGCTTCCACTCCTGGTATGACACCTTTAAAGGTTGTCTTTGTAGGTTTAATCCTTGATGGGTCTATGCCCATTTTGTGCACTATATCCTGATAAAGCAGGTTCAGGCTGCTACCGCCGTCCATCAGGACTCTCGTGAGGTGGAACCCATCGACGATCGGGTCTAAAACCAATGCGGCGAATCCGCCATGGCGTATGCTAGTCGGATGGTCTCTTCGATCGAAAGTGATCGGACAAGAGGACCATGGGTTGAACTTTGGGGCGACTGGCTCCATCGCATAGACGTCCCGTAGTGCGCGTTTCCTCTCCCTCTTGGGTATGTGGGTCGCGTATATCATATTCACCGTCCGCACTTGCGGGGGAAAACCCTTCTGTCCTTTGTTGTTCGGTGGCCGGGTCTCTTCCTCGTCGTCGCTATTTAGCCCCTTGTCATTGTTTTCGGCAATTAACTTGCCGGCCTGCTTGAATACCCAGCAATCTCTATTGGTGTGGTTAGCTGGCTTTTCAGAGGTGCCGTGTATCTGGCATAAGCGGTCGAGAGTTCGGTCCAGATTGGACGGACCCGGAGTGGTTCTTTTGAATGGCTTCTTCCGCTGACCGGGTTTAGAGCCTCGGAATCCGGCATTGACGGCCGTATCCTCTTTATCGTCGCTGTTAATGCGGCGCTTGTTTTAGTTTCGACGTGACCTGCCGTTGTTGTCCTTGGTATCCGGACTGCCAGAGTTTTTACGGAGATTGTTGCTGCGGGCTAGCCAGCTGTCCTCTCCCGCGCAAAAGCGGGTCATTAACGATGTGAGGGCTGCCATGGATTTCGGCTTTTCCTGCCCCAGGTGCCGGGCTAGCAATTCGTCCCGGATGTTATGTTTGAAGGCCGCAAGGGCCTCTGCATCCGGACAATCGAGATTTGATTTTTCTTCGTCAAGAACTGTGTCCAGAATTGTCTGGCCGATTCATCTGGCTGCTGAATAATGTGGCTTAGGTCGTCGGCGTCTGGTGGTCGCACATATGTGCCTTGGAAGTTATCAAGGAATGCGGCCTCCAGGTCTTCCCAACACCCAATTGACTCTGCAGGCATGCTGTTAAGCCAATGCCGAGCTGGTCCTTTAAGCTTGAGTGGGAGGTATTTGATGGCGTGGAGATTGTCGCCGTGGGCCATATGGATGTGGAGAAGATAGTCTTCGATCCAAACCGCGGGGTCTGTTGTGCCATCGTAAGATTCGATGTTTACGGGTTTAAACCCTTCGGGGATCTGATGATCCATTACTTCGTCAGTGAAGCATAGCGGCTGTGCGGCGCCCCTGTATTGAGCCATATCGTGACGCAGCTCGAGAGAGTGCTGTCTGCTGTGTTCGGCCCGGCCGGGGTTATTATATCCGGCACGACGGTATTCGTCGTGGGTCGTAGGGCGCCCACGTGATCCATAGATGGATCTGGATTGCCTTGCTTTGTCCTCCAATATGTCTCGTAAGTCCGGCGCGTTCCCTCTTGGCTTCGTACTTTTGGAGCGGTGTCGGGGTATGATCTTGGCTGGGGGCCTGGATGCCTCTCTATCACGACCACGGGGTGGTCGGTCAGCCATATCGTGCGCTGGTGATGGAGGTACGTATGCTTCCTCCTCTAATCGGGGGAGCAGCTTGCGTCTTGGGTAACTTTTGGAGGGACGTTTGAGTTTATACTCTTCGGCCGCGAGGACCTCGGTCCATCGATCGGCCAGCAGGTCCTGATCAGCTTGAAGCTGCTGCTGCTTTTTCTTTAGGCTGTTTGCTGTGGCGATAAGCCTGCGCTTGAAGCGCTCTTGTTCGACGGGATCCTCGGGTACGACGAATTCGTCATCGTTGAGGCTTGCTTCATCTTCGGAGGGAGGCATATAGTTATGATCCTCAACCTCTTCGTCTGCCGCCCCCTCATGAGGGCTTGCTTCTGCATCCTCCTGCGCTGAGTCTTGCTGGAGGGGATTGTCTTCGGCGCTCTCTGGAGTGTTATTATCTCCTGTGCCGGAATCTCCATTCTTGCTGTGGCGGGATTTAGAGCGGCGCCGCTGACGCCGGCGTTTGGGCTGCTTCTTTAAAGAGTCTGCCTCCGCTGCTTCTTCGCCATCCCCATCTTTTGGGGTGTCCACCATATATATGTCGTATGACGAGGTGGTCTTCCAGTGCCCTGTAGGCGCTGGTTCCTGTTCGTCTCCGGCATCGTCGTCCATAGCGTCGATGTCTTCGGAGTCGTAGTCTAGCATGTCACTTAGATCGTCGACAGTGGCTACCAAGTGGGTGGTGGGTGGGCTCTGAATTTCTTCATCGTCCGTATCCCAACCATCCTGGCCATAATCCAGCCAGGACTCTCCTGATAACGAGAGATGCTTTAGTGAATTCAAGATATCGCCGAAAGGCGAGCATTGGAAGATGTCCGCGGCGGTGAATTCCATAACCGGCGCCCAATCCGGATCGATTGGTAGGGGCACGGGAGGTTCGGAGTCCGGCAAGGAGTCCGGCGCCTCGGAATCACGAGTTTCGCAGGGGACAAGATTGGTGTTCGGCTCCATCGCCGTGGATGTTGAAGCCCCCAGGGCGGCGTCTATCCACCGGCCCTCGATCTGGGCGATCGGCTCCGGGCTAATGGCCGAAGCAGATCCGTGTGCGGCCACCAAGGCACTGTTTGGCGGCAGAGCTAGATCATGCCCATCGTCACAGTGCGGCGCGCTCGGCTGTGGCTTGAGTCCGTCGAAGATCAAGTCTCCGCGGACGTCGGCCGTGAAGTTTAAGCTTCCAAATCTGACCTGACGGCCAGGGGGCGTAGCTTTCGATCTGCTCCAGATGGCCAAGTGAATTGGCCCGCAGGGCGAAGCCGCCGAATACGAAGATTTGTCCGGGGAGAAAAGTTTCACTATGGACAGCGTTGCTGGTTGAAGATGCCATCAAGCCTATCGGTGACGACACAGAGGAACTCTCAATGAAAGCACCAATGTCGGTGTCAAAACCGGCGGATCTCGGGTAGGGGGTCCCGAACTGTGCGTCTAGGCGGATGGTAACAGGAGACGAGGGACACGGTGTTTTTACCCAGGTTCAGGCCCTCTCGATGGAGGTAAAACCCTACGTCCTGCTTGATTAATATTGATGATATGGGTAGTACAAGAGTAGATCTACCATGAGATCAAGGAGGCTAAACCCTAGAAGCTAGCCTATGGTATGATTGTTGTAATGTATGTTGTCCTATGGACTAAAGCCCTGCGGTTTATATAGACACCGGAGGAGGCTAGGGTTACACAGAGTCGGTTACAATGGTAGGAGATCTACATATCCGTATTGCCAAGCTTGCCTTCCACGCCAAGGGAAGTCCTATCCGGACACGGGATGGAGTCTTCAATCTTGTATCTTCGTAGTCTTGGAGTCCGGCGGATATTGATAGTCCGGCTGTCCGGACACCCCCTAGTCCAGGACTCCCTCAGGGACGATATTGAAGATTAATTCCTCGCTTCGAAAGTTGTCCAGAGATCCGAAGACCACTTCCAGTGTGATTGAGCCTGTATAACGGGCCTCTACACCTGGTATGACACCTTTGAAGGTGGTTTTGGTGGGTTTAATCCTTGAGGGATCGATACCCATTTTGCCCACTGTATCCTGATAGTGCAAGTTTAGGCTGCTGCCACCGTCCATGAGGACTCGTGTGAGGTGGAATCCGTCAATGATGGGGTCAAGGACCAGTGCGGCTGAGCTGCCATGACGGATACTGGTCGGATGATCCCTACGAACAAAAGTGATCGGATAGGAAGACCATGGGTTGAACTTTGGGGCGACTGGCTCCATCGCGTAGACATCCCTTAGTGCGCGCTTCCACTCCCGCTTGGGAATATGGGTGGCGTATATCATATTTACCGTTTTTACTTGGGGAGGAAATTTCTTCGGTCTCCCTGTGTTTTGTAGCCGGGGTTCCTCGTCGTCATCACTATGCGACCCCTTTTCCTTGTTTTCGGCATTTAGCTTGTCGGCATGTTTAAATACCCAACATTCTCTGTTGGTGTGGTTTGCTGGTTTATCGGGGGTGCCGTGGACTTGACATGAGCGATCAATTATGCGGTCTAGACTGGACGGGCCCGGATTGTTTCTTTTGAATGGCTTCTTCCGTTGACCGGACTTGGAGCCACTGAATCCGGCATTGACGGTCGTGTCTTCGGCGTTGTCGCCATTATTGCGACGCTTGTGTCTATTGCGCCAGGGCTTGCCGTTGTTATCTCTGGCGTCTGATGTGCCAGGATTTCTTGATGTGCTGTTGCTACGAGCCAACCAGCTGTCCTCGCCTGCACAGAAGCGGGTCATGAGTGTCGTAAGGGCTACAATGGATTTCGGCTTCTCTTGGCCGAGGTGTCGTGCAAGCCACTCATCGCGGATGTTATGCTTAAAGGCCGCTAGGGCATCGGCATCCGGACAATTGACGATTTGGTTCTTTTTAGTTAAGAACCGAGTCCAGAATTTCCTGGCTGACTTTCCGGGTTGTTGGGTTATGTGACTTAAGTCATCGGCGTCCGGTGGTCACACATAAGTGCCCTGGAAGTTGTCGAGGAATGTGTCTTCCATGTTCTCCCAACTACCAATGGAGTTTGCCGGCAGACTATTCAGCCAATGCCGAGCTGGTCCCCTGAGTTTTAATGGGAGGTACTTGATGGCATGTAGATCATTGCTGCGGCCATGTGAATGTGGAGAAGGAAATCTTCGATCCATACCTCGGGGTCTGTTGTCCCATCATATGGTTTGATGTTCACGGGCTTAAACCCTTCTGGGAATTCATGCTCCATTACTTCGTCAATGAAGCATAGGGGGTGTGCAGCTCCTCTATGCCAGGCTACATCCTGATGCAGTTCGGATGAGTCTGGTCTGCTGTATTTGGCCCGGACGGATTTGTATTTAGTATGTCCGGCGTGGCGGTCATCATCACGTGTTAGGGCGCGCCCCCACGATTCGTAGATCGATCTTGACTGTCCTGCTTTGTTTTCCAGTTCATCTCGCAGGTTATGCGTGTAGCCCCGGGCCTTGGTGTTTTTAGTTGTTCGGCGACATGGTGCGGGCTGGTGTTCGGGCTGATACGCCACTTTGTCTCGAACATGAGGTGGTCGGTCAGCCGCATCCTGCACTGGTAGTATAGGCTCTCCTGCCTCATCCTCGAATTGAGGTAACAACCTGCGCCTCGGGTAACTTTTGGTTGGGCGCTCGAGTCCATACTCCTCGGGTGCCACGACCTCACTCCATCTATCAGTGAGCAGATCTTGATCAGCTTGAAGTTGCTGCTATTTTTTCCTCAGGCTTTTTGCAGTGGCCATAAGCCAGCGCTTGAAGCGCTCCTGCTCGACGGGATCCTCAGGCACGATAAATTCTTCGTCACCGAGGCTCACCTCGTCTTCGGAGAGGGGCATATAATAGTCATCCTTCGAGTCTTCATCCATTGCCTGTTCATCAGGGCTAGCTTGCCCCTCCTCCCATCCGGCCTGCTCGAAGCAAGGCTGGGTGGGATTGTTTTCGTCTTCGGCATCTCCGGAGTGCTATTGTCTCTGGTGCCGGTATCACTGTTTTTGCTATGGCGGGTGAGGGAGTCCTGGACTAGGGGGTGTCCGGATAGCCGAACTATCATCATTGGCCGGACTCCAAGACTATGAAGATACAAGATTGAAGACTTTGTCCCGTGTCCGGATGGGACTTTCCTTGGCGTGGAAGGCAAGCTTGGTGATGCAGATATGTAGATCTCCTACCATTGTAACCGACTCTGTGTAACCCTAGCCCTCTCCGATGTCTATATAAACCGGAGGGTTTTAGTCCGTAGGACGAACATAACAATCATACCATAGGCTAGCTTCTAGGGTTTAGCCTCCTTGATCTCATGGTAGATCTACTCTTGTACTACCCATATCATCAATATCAATCAAGCAGGAGTAGGGTTTCACCTCCATTGAGAGGGCCCGAACCTGGGTAAAAACATCGTGTCCCTTGTCTCCTGTTACCATCCGCCTAGACGCACAGTTCGGGACCCCCTACCCAAGATCCGCCGGTTTTGACACTGACATCGGTGCTTTCATTGAGAGTTCCTCTGTGTCGTCACCTATAGGCCTGATGGCTCCTTCGATCATCAACAACAACGCGGTCCAGGGTGAGATTTTTCTCCCCGGACAGATCTTCGTATTCGGCGGCTTCGCACTGCAGGCCAATTCACTTGGCCATCTGGAGCAGATGGAAAGCTACGCCCCTGGCCATCAGGTCAGATTTGGAAGTTTGAACTATACGGCCGACATCCGTGGAGACTTGATCTTTGACGGATTTGAGCCACAGCCAGGCGTGCCGCACTGTCTCGATGGGCACGATTTAGCTCTGCTGCCGGAGAGTGCCCTGGAGGCCGCACAAGAGTCCGCTCCGACCCTTGGTTCAGAGAAGACGGCGCCAATCGAGGATGGGTGGTTGGACACCACCTCGGGGGCTGCTACCTCTACGGCGATGGAGCCGAATACCGACCATGTCCCTCATGAAGCTCGTGACTCCAAGGTGCCGGACTCCTATCCGGACTCCGAACCTTCCGCGCCCCTACCAATCAAATCCGATTGGGCGCCGATCATGGACTTCACCGCTGCGGACATCTTTCAGCACTGGCCTTTTGGTGACATCTTGAATTCGCTAAAGCACCTCTCCTTATCAGGAGAGCCCTGGACGGACTACGGTCAAGACGGTTGGGATGCGGAGAACGAAGAAATTCGAAGCCCACCCACCATCCACTTTATAGCCACTGTCGATGACTTAACCGATATGCTAGACTTCAACTCCGAAGACATCGACGGTATGGACGACAATGCCGGAGACGACCAAAAACCAGCACCCACAGGGTACTGGAAGGCCACCTCAACTCACGATGTATACATGGTGGATACACCCAGAGGAAGCGATAACGAGGAACAACGGGACGCTGCGAAGGACAATTCCCCCGAAAAACATCCGAAACAGCGACGCAAGCGCCGCCAAAAGTCCTGCCTCGACAACGACAGCACCCATGTAGACCCAGCCATAGAGCAGGGCGAGCCGGTGGACGACGAACATGCCCCCGGGCAACTATCCGAATAGGATGAATTAAATAAGCAATCCACCCCCGGCGAAAACAACAGTCTGGTTGATCTAACACCGGACACATCGTTGGAGCAGAAGAACCTCCACGAAAGGCTCGTCGCTACTGCACAAAGCCTGAAGAAGCAGAAGCGGAAGCTCAAAACAGCGGAAGACGTACTCAGAATGAGATGGAGCAAAGTACTCAAGACCGCAGACAAATACGGCGATGGTCACCAAGCAAAAAGCTACCCGAAGCGTAAACTACTGCCCGAATTTGACGAGGAGGCCACAGAGCCCCCACAATCAAAAAACAAAGAGGTCGCCCGGTCGGATGGGCGACCACATGGAAAACAAAGAGCGGCAAGCGGCGCCGCACACAAGCCAGCACGTGATCCATATAAGGATCCTCGTAAAGAGGACGGCCCGGTCAGGTCCATATATGGGTCTAGAAAGCAAGTTTTAGAAAGCAAAACAACACGTCGAGTATTCGAAAATCACGGCACACCCAAATACAGGGGGGCCGCACATCCCTTATGTTTCACCAATGAGGTGCTGGATCATGAATTTCCAGCGGGATTCAAACCCGTAAACATAGAGGCATACGACGGAACAACAGACCCTGGAGTCTGGATTGAGGATTACATCCTGCATATACATATGGCTAGAGGAGACGACCTCCACGCCATAAAATACCTACCCCTCAAGCTCAAAGGGCCAGCCCGGCATTGGCTCAAAGGCCTCCCAGAAAATACCATTGGAAGTTGGGAAGAGCTCGAGGATGCGTTTCGGGCAAATTTTCAGGGGACTTATGTCCGCCCTCCGGATGCAGACGATTTAAGTCACATAACTCAACAGCCCGGAGAGTCAGCCCGTAAATTCTGGAACAGGTTCCTCACCAAAAAGAACCAAATAGTCGACTGTCCGGACGCCGAAGCCTTAGCAGCCTTCAAACATAACGTCCGAGACGAATGGCTCGCCAGACACCTCGGCCAGGAAAAGCCAAGGACAATGGCAGCACTAACAAGCCTCATGACCCGCTTTTGCGCGGGAGAGGACAGCTGGCTAGCAAGATGCAGCACCAGTGACCCAAGTAGATACGAAGTCAGGGATGGAAACGGGAAACCACGACGCAAAAAGGACCAGCGCAGAACTAAGGGAAACGACCCAAAGAGCACGGCAGTCAACACCGGGTTCAAAAGCTCTTGACAGAACAACAAAACACTGCCTCTCAAGGACAGCAGTGACGAGCTATCCAACCTAAACAAAATCTTGGACAAGATATGCCAAATCCACAGCACCTCCGGGAAGCCTGCAAACCATATCCACAGAGATTGTTGGGTCTTCAAACAGTCCGGCCAACTTAAATGCCGAACACAAGGGGCTCGAAACACCAAGTGAGGACGATGACGAAACCCACAAGGAGAGCACCGGCAAACAAAGGAACTTACCACAAGAGGTCAACACAGAAAATTCACTTCATGTGACAACAGGCAAAAATAGAGCGGCGCCCACACAAATGCGCGCCGCACGGTCCACCCCAGCGGAGTCCAGACACTGGATGTCAAAACCAATCACCTTCGACCATCAGGACTATGCCGGAAGTATCTGGAACGAAGGATGGACTGCCATGATATTAGATCCTATAATCGACGAACTGCAATTTACACAAGTCCTAATGGACGGCGGTAGTGATCTAAACCTACTATATCAGGAAACAATCCGCAGAATGGGGATAGACCCAACCAAAATACGGCACAGCAACACTTCCTTTAAAGGAGCAATGCCAGGCCTATATGCCCATTGTACGGGCTCTCTACCATTAGAAGTTGTGTTCGGCTCAGCCGACAACTACCATCGCGAAAAGCTAGTCTTCCACATCGCCCCATTTAAAAGTCGCCATCAAGGACTATTGGGACGCGAAGCCTTCGCCCGCTTTAACGCAATACCGCATTATGCATCTTTCACACTTAAAATGCCCGGTCCACGCGGCATAATCTCACTAAAGGGAAGCCTCGAGTGTTCCTCGAATAAGGAAGAAAGTGAGACTGCCTTGACAGCCACGCATTAATCCGGCTTTTGCCGATCAAAGCCCCCAAGCAGGTCATCCTGACCCCGGACACGGTTAGGCGAGTCCGGCTCAAATAAACAAGGGGCTCACCAGCCGCGTACCCCCTTACAAGGGGCTGCACGCATGTACCATAAGGGACAATAAAGCTCAATCTTATTTGTTTTTTGAATTATACTCTGTTCATACATTTCTCGCATGACATTTTTTCACACTAAGTTCTTCTCTTTTACAGATGAACACCATGCTACGCCCGTCCAGGATACGGCACAACGGAGACACAGGCGCAGACGTGCAGTAGGGACCCGTTACAAGGATTCTTTTCAGATTAAGACCCTGCGTAAACCTTTCTTACTGTCTCTTGTTGATACACATCCCCCGGTTCCTCACCATAACCGAGGAGGAGGCTGGCATTTTGGCATCGGCCGCGTCAGAAATTTTGCGCGTACCTGGACACCAGGGTCTTAGGGCATAGTTCTGCCCGTTTTCATAAAGACCGAATACCTTAGGGAGTGTTCGACGTCTCGAGTTAGGCCTTATATGCATCAGCTCCGAATCATGTCTTTGGTCAAATGTTGGGTTTGCCCGGCTCCTGTGTTTTGCTGCCTTATGTCCCGCTCTATCGGCTAACACGGCACCAGGAGAACTACTGCGATTGTGCCCCGGTTCTTCTAGGTGAGCACCTCAGTAGAGAAAGCCAAAAACTGACTGTCATGATATAGCGAGAGACTGGTCAACCACTCGATCGACCACCGGAATGTTTAGAATTCCTCCGCTTTGACGAAGGACCGCTTCCTGGTCAGGCACATATGCGCCCCGAAATTCGGAGAGTGCAATGCCCCTAGGGGCTATATAGTAGTCCCACCATTGAACTCCTATGGCTAAGTGAAAGTGATAAAGCATTATAGTCCGTTTGCCTAGTTTGCTACGCTATCACCTCCTTCATAGGACCAAGACATTGGATTAAGTGTGAAACAACGCTATTTTTTGCAAACACCCCCGCACTATGTGCGTGGGGGCTGAAGCCGAAGACTGCCATCTTTCAGGTTATATACACATATACGTTAACGGCCGCATAGGAGGAATATCAACACTTGAACGCACAAGTATAAAAAAGCACATATATTACATTTGAAGCATGGCTTCACAAATCATACATGTCATTTGAACATAACATTTTTCGAGCACCGCGTCTCTATTAAACGAGCGCCCAGCAGGACTTCCCCAAAATAGTGCTCGGCTGGTAATCGGCTCCTGTCCGAGTCCTGGGAAGCAACGTCGGTGGCCTCCATCTCTGCCCAGTATGTTTTGACACGGGCGAGCGCCATCCGTGCACCCTCTATACATGCTGACCGCTTCATCGCCTTGATATGCGGCACCGCGTCAAGGAACTACTGCAGCAAGACAATATAACTCTTCGGCTTGGGCCTTTCCAGCCACAGATGAGCCACGACACCCTTCATGGCAAGTCCGGACAACCTATTCAGCTCAGCCCACTCAGCTAACCGATCGGTCAATGGAAGTGGACGCTTCGGACTATGGAACTGCGACCAAAAAAGCTCTTCCATTCCGTGATCCTTCTGGCCTTGGAAGTGTGCAACCGCGTCTGCGACACTCGCCGCCAAAATCAGATAGGCATCCTCCTCACCCCACAACTGGCCCAACTGAGCATATTTCCGATCCGTGAACTTCCTACGCAGCAGAAAGGGCTTTCCAGCCGCAATATCCCCGGCCTGACGTAGCTCCTACTTTATAGCTCTCATCACGGAGCGGGCATCCTTGGCTTCGGCGATGGCCTTCTTCAGGTCCTCTTGCTCCGCTCGGCGTTCTCTTTCAAGAAATTCATAGCGGACGGCAGCATCCTTCAGCTTTACGGCCATTTCGGCCATTTCCTCCCTGCTTCGACCGTGAGCAGCCTGTTCGGCTTTTAGCTCTGCGGCCGCTTTCAAAGCAGCCGCATTACTTTTTCTGGCTTGCTCCTTGGCTCGGGCAAGCTCTGCCCGAAGGTCCTCCATAGCAGCGGCACCATCTGCATTAAGCATACATGTAGTAAGGCATGGGCGTCAAGCTCCCTTACCAGGTGTTCGTAGAAAAGCTACATACCTTGTGACTCGTCAAGTCGCTTATTGACCAACGCGATGTCCGGATCCGCCACGTCCAGTTGCCGCTTCAGTTCGGCAACTCTATCAATCCGGCTGGCCACCGAACGCTCCGCCCCCTGAATAGGAAGGGCGACATCTTAACACTGAGATTACGACCCTCGGCACGCCGTCACTTTTGACAACGTACCGAGTCTCAGGGGCTACTATCTATACAGGGCGCATTCTATATGCAAAACTGTCAGAAGGTACATCATTCTTGCGTACCTCAAACCTCCTCAGTAAACTTCTGTCGGCTTCATGCAAACCGCTCTCAGTGGATGAAATCCTTTCAATCACCGTACCCATTAGCGCATGGTTATCTTCTGAGATAGATGCTCGCCCGAGCAGATCCTTCAGCTCCTCCGACCGCACACCAGTTGGTGCTCGAGCTCCCGGCCCTGCCGGACTCGGGGAAACCCTCCATGATGACACCTCACGGTCGTCCGCCCCGCCTGATGGCACGGCAGATGGAGGCGTTTCGCTTTCCATCATCTCCGAACGAAGATCCCCCGAAGAAGAGCTCTGTTGAGAAGGGCTGAGATCCGAACTACAAGGTAAAAACTTCGGTCATCCTCAAAAATAAAAACAGGGATGTCTCTTATTATAGAACTCCCCTTTCTACTTACGGCTCGCTGGAGGGCTGATTCCCTTGGGGAAATAGTGTGGCCGGGGCCCCTCCTGGCGCAGGACCCTCTGGCGAAGATTTATTCCCCCGCTTTGAGGCCTTGACCTCCGGATCTTCAGAAGCGGTCCTCTTCCCCCCTTGAAGGGAGGGATTCTCGATCCCCCCTTCCTTAAAGGCCTCCTCAGCGGAGGCGGTAGCTCTCCTGTTCCCCACTTCGTCCTCTTCCAAAGGCATAGCCTCCAGCATCTTGGTTAGCATCGGATCCGGCGCGGTCTCAGGGAGGGGGGCCGGACACCTTATTAGCTTTGCTTTTGCTATCCACTCCTGTTCAAGGAACAACTCTTTAAAGGGCAAGTAGTATGATAAATGTACGGATAGCATGTCCGGGCACAAGAACTACTTACTTGAGTATCCGGGCAATTGCAACTCAGACCTGCGTCCTCGGTCAAGTCCGGAGACGTCTCTTGTGATCCGAAGAACAGTTTATACATCTCCACGGGCGTCGCACCCATGAAGTGGTGGAGAGCTCGCGGTCCCTCCGGATTGAATTTCCACAGGCAGAGAGGGCGACGTTTGCAGGGCAGAAGACGCCGAATCAGCATAACCTGCGCCACTACGACCAGATTGATCTCCCTCTCTTGGAGGTCTCGAATCCGGCCCTGCAATATTGGCACGTCCTTGGACAGCCCTCAGTCAAGCCCTTTATTGACCCATGACACCAGCCATTGTGGAGGGCCCGCGTGAAAGGCAGGTGGCGCCACCTGCCTGGTGCCCCTAGGAGCAGTGATGTAGAACCACTCCTATTGCCACAAGCCGAGCTCCTCTTGAAAAGAGCCCTCGGGCCATGGAGCATCGGCCCTCTTACTTATAACTGCCCCTCCGCACTCTGCCTGTCGCCCCTCGATCATCTTCAGCTCCATGTTGAAGGTCTTGAGCCACAATCCGAAGTGAGGGGTAGTGCAGAGGAAGGCTTCGCAGACAACAATGAACGATGAGATGTGGAGGATGGACTCCGGAGCCAAGTCATGGAATTCCAGCCCATAATAAAACATGAGCCCCCTCACGAAGGGGTCCATCGGGAAGCCTAAACCCCGACGGAACTGAGACACGAACATGATGCTCTCACCAGGCTTGGGAGTGGGAATGACTTGCCCTCGGGCGGGCAGCCTATGCGAAATCTCGCAGGTTAGGTACCTGGCGTCTCTCAGCTTTAGCACGTCTTCTTTCGTGACGGGAGAGGGCATCCACCGGCCCAGTAGGTCGGAGCCAGACATTGTTAAAGGTCCGAAGCGCCTGAATCTGGAACCTTAGGTGTTGGAACTCGAGGCGAGGGGCGGATCCGATTGAGATTGAAGAAAAGGAACAGGCCTTGGTCTCATTATAAAGGGGTAGAATACCAAGAGCCGTCCCCGTGACCGTTTGGGACTCGCCTTCGATGGAGGGGGCGTGCCAATGGGCACGGTTGGGTTACCCACGTCCGTATTGATGAGAATCCCGGAATAAGGGGACACGATCTCTGCTTCGACAAGACGTGCCAAGGAAACCGCTTTGCTAAATGCGCTGAGGTGGAATAATAAAAACGATTCGAGTAAAGGCTTGGCCGTGGTGTGACGTCACGCCACGAAATACGTCAGCAGATTGAACTTGTGTGTATATTATTCTCTCTACGGTGGTACGTGGAATTTATTTTGCAGAGCCGGACACTATCCTGGTGTTCACAAATCTTCTATAAATTATTCGGAGGAGGAACCCGCCTTGCAATGCCGAAGACAATATGCGCGCCGGACTTGTCATCATTGAAGCCTGGTTCAGGGGCTACTGAGGGAGTCCTGAACTAGGGGGTGTCCGGATAGCCGAACTATCACCATTGGCTGGACTCCAAGACTATGAAGATACAAGATTGAAGACTTCGTCCCGTGTCCGGATGGGACTTTCCTTGGCATGGAAGGCAAGCTTGGCGATGCGGATATGTAGATCTCCTACCATTGTAACCGACTCTGTGTAACCCTAGCCCTCTCCAGTGTCTATATAAACCGGAGGGTTTTATTCCGTAGGACGAACATAACAATCATACCATAGGCTAGCCTCTAGGGTTTAGCCTCCTTGATCTGATGGCACGCGTGGCGGGGTCCATCCTCCCGTCCTCTGATGGCACGATCTGCACTGGATTTAAAGCCAGGGCAGCTGCAGGTGTGTTCTCCAAAACACCGTCCGATAGCAGATCTAGGTCATGCTCATCGCGATTGTGGGGGGCACTTGACATGGGCTGGATTCCGTCGAGGATCAAGTCTCCGCGGATGTCGGCAGTGTAATTCAGGCTTCCAAATCTGACCTAATGGCCAGGGACGTAGCTATCGATCTGCTCCAGATGGCCAAGCGAGTTGGCCCGCAGTGCGAAGCCGCCGAATACGAAGATCTGTCCGGGGAGGAAGACCTCACCCTAGACCGCATTGTTGCAGATGATTGAAGAAGCCATCAAGCCTTATGGTGACAACACAATGGAACTCTCAATGAAAGCACCAATGTCGGTGTCAAAACCGGTGATCTCGGGTAGGGGTCCCGAACTGTGTGTCTAAGGCTAATGGTAACAGGAGGCGGGGACACGATGTTTACCCAGGTTCGGGACCTCTCTATGGAGGTAATACCCTACTTCCTGCTTGATTGATCTTGATGATATGAGTATTACAAGAGTTGATCTACCACGAGATCATAGAGGCTAAACCCTAAAAGCAAGCCTATGATTATGATTGTTCCTTCCCTACGTAGTAAACCCTCCGGTTTATATAGACACCAGAGGGGCTAGGGTTAAATAGAGTCGGTTACAAAGAATGGAGTCTACATATCCGAATTGCCAAGCTTGCCTTCCACGCAAAGGAGAGTCCCACCCAGACACGGGACGATGTCTTCAATCTTGTATCTTCATAGTCCAACAATCCGGCATAAGCATATAGTCCGGCTGTCCAAGGACCCCCTAATCCAGGACTCCCTCACCAAGGACCCAGAGTCTGACGATGAGAAGACAGGGAAGGGAAAAAAGAATGGCAACGCCAAGGGTCAGCAACCTAACCCGCCAAATTAGAGGGGCAATGGTAAACGCAAGGCAGATGGTAGCTCGGAGTTTTTGGCTAACACCAACGCACATGGCAATAATCAACGTTGTAAGGGGAGGCCGCCTCCTTGGGCCGGCGAATTAAGTCCTACTCTTGAATAGTTGCTAAATGAGCCCTGTCCAAAGCATGGCTCGCGGGAGAAGCTAGCTACTCACCTTTGGAAAGATTGTACAATTATGACGGGTTTTAAAAATTCTAACTCATTTGTTGGCAATCATGGGCCAGGCGGCGGTTTCCATGGCCCGGCTTATGGAGGTGGCGGTTCTAATTCCAACTTCCAGGGCTCCTGTCGTGGTGGGCGCATGGCGGATGCCATGGGATGGCTAAAGAGAGGAGGAGGCCCGAGGGCACTGGTGGGCTCCAGAGGCGGGGTTGGCATGAGCGAGCGTGCGATGCAAGACATACCCAGGTTCGGGGCTCTCCGGAGAGATAACACCCCTAGTCCTGTCGAGTGTGGTTGATATGCAACAGTACAAGGTTGCTCCTGGAGCTGTATGGAGGAAGAAGGAAGTCCGGCCAAGGCTTAGGCTGCTCCTTCTCCCCTGGTGTGTTCTACTGATCAGTGGCTAGTTTCTTGTGTGCTTACTGCTTCTCTATCCTTTCTTACTTGCCCGTGTATGCGAGGGCTCATGGGGGGGTTTCATAGGCCAACCCCCCGAGGGTACAATGGTAATGCTAAAAGACTGTGGGGTCGGGTCGTCAGCGTCTGAGGACCCGGGTTGGGACCCGCCGGGGGCCTGTGATTCGCCAGGTTCCCCTAGGTCCCCGCATGCGTAGGGGGACTGTGCGCCGTCTTGTCGATCGTCAGGGAGTTGCCGAGTCGAGTCAGGTACAGTGGCGCTCCGTCAGGTCGCCGCTTGCTGTCATCAGTAGTGATGACGGGGGCACTGTTGCCACGCCGGCCCTGGTCAGCGGGCAGGTGAGGGGCACTGTTCCCACGCTCCAACTGACCAGAGGCATGGGCGGGCACTGTTGCCTCCGTCATCGGTGAGTGAAGACTCGTCCCATCGTACGGCCTGGATGGGACAGGAGCTGACCCGTAGCTGGGTTGTGGAACATGCCATGAGTGGAGCTGGCTTACTGGGGAAGTCTTGGTCGTGCCGGGTTCAGCTGTCTTGTACTGGTTGTCGAGGCCGAGTCGAGGTGTGTGGCCGGGTCAGAGAGTTCGGTCGGGTCGTGGGGCCTGGCCGGATCGAGCGACCCGGCCAAGCGCGTGGCGGCTTGAGGGGCGACACCGGCCCCATTTTTTTAAAAGGATCTGGGTTCCGTTGCCTGCCTGGGGAACAGTCCCCGAAGCTATGAAGGTCCGCCGTCTTTGGATGGGAGGGCCTCCGTAGTTTCCCCCTTAAAAAGGTGAATTGTGCGAGCGCCGTGTCCGGCAATGCCCACTGTGTGCTGGTTTTTGGAAACCGGATCGCGGCATCCCGGCGGTGGCGGGAACCGAGGATGTCGGATATCGGGTTCCGGCAAAACCCTTAAGGTTCAAACTGTGGGGTGCGCGCGAAGATCTTTCCCCTACCGATCTTCGTCCCAACGCCTCGCTGCGAATCTAAGCTACACAATGAACAACACAAGGGACACGGGGTTTATACTAGTTTGGGCCACCGTTGTGGTGTAATACCCTACTCTAGTTTATGGTGTGGTGGATTGCCTCAGGGGCTGATGATGAACAGTACCGAGGAAAAACAGCCTCGCGAGAGGTGTTCTTGGGCTGGTGCGGTGTTCTACTTAGGTGGGTTCGATCGCCTCTGGATCAGATGAGAACTCCATGCCCTCTACTGTGGTGGCTATCTCTATTTATAGAGGCCCTGGTCCTCTTCCCAAATATTGAGCGGGAAGGGAGCCAACAACGGCCATTTTGAAGGGGAATATCTAGTACAAGTTATCCTGACTAAAGTTGGTCTTCGGCTGCCAAAGGCACTAGCGATGACGCCGTCTTGGGCTCCATGGTGACCTTCGTCCTACCGCTCTGCTGGTCTTGGTCATGTTGCACCGAAATGGTAACCTTTGCTTGATGCCTTGGTACTCCGCGCCTGCGCTTGCCCCCTTTGCACCAAAGAGGAAACCAGGACACTGCGCAGGTTGGCGCCCGCCTGGTCTTGATCGCCATGGCTTGCGTCACGAGCACCTCGCGAGGTACACCTGCCTTGATCTCTCCGCCTCCTCGCGATCCAGCTTGGTGAGGTCACCTTTGAGGAAGCCCTGCGTCGTCCGCCCCATGAGGCTTGGCCCCTCATGAGGGTATTGAGCTTGGGTTGATGAAGACGGGCCGTATTGGGCCTCTGCTTGAGCCATGCCGCAGGCCGCAGGAAGGCAAGTCTGGGGACCCTTGTTCCCAGAACACCGACAGTAGCCCCCGGGCCCAAGGCGTACTTGGACTTGGCTTAGCAGAGAAGCGAAAGGGCAAGTGCGGAGCGCCGCTGCCCCCAACAGCCTGCAGCCTTGGTCGCCGCGTGGCGGTTGATTGGACGTGGGCGTCTCCGCTTCCCCACACTGCCTCGGCAACTGCCCAATTGAACGAGTCCCTGCTGCATGCAAAAAGAGTCATGATTACCTGCGATCATGGAGGCTGACGGTTGGCCTCCTCTGGACTATAAGTACGGAGAGGCGTGAGCCCCCGCATTCCATCTCTTCTCGTCCCGCTCGCTCCGTCTCCATCTTGTCGCCAATGGCACCGATTCGCCGATTCTTAGGCGAGGAGAAAGGAAAGGCCCCCCGAGAGGGGCCCAACCCGCTCCAGCCGAAGAAACGGCCGGTCCCCGACTGCTGTGACGAGGTTGCTCGGCCAGAGACGTCGAGGCCCTGGTACGAGAGGCCGCCTCCTGGGTTTCCGCTACCTCTGTACAGCCGGGCTGGGGGGCCTAGAGGAGAAGACACCGAGCAGCGCCGACCATGCTGCCGGCGATGATGACGTGTCACCATGGTGCGCGTCATTGCTCCTGGAGTCCATGCCACGGACTCCTCTCGCGAGCTCGTACTCCACACCGCCATGCCTCCGGGCTCCTGGATCCGCTTTCCTCCCTTCTTCGCCTTCGAGATGCCGCCAAGGGGGCCTCTCAAGCTCTGGCTACAGCACGTCGACTGCAGTTCCCCGGCGACCGGAGCGGAGGTTGAAATCGTCACTCCGGGCAAGGTCTACATGACCCGAGGCAGGGGCGAGATTGCCCGGGTCTGCCGAACAGGAGGTGACCTCGTGATTCATTTCGAATACGATGGCACCTCCCTAATGCACTTCAAGGTCTTCGACGCGGAAGGACGCCGGCTGGAGTGCTGCCTCAGAGGAGGCGGCCAGGACGTCGATGTGGCAAGGGCCAGGCCTGCCACCCACTTCCCCAGCGGCTCCTCTGGCAGCAGCGGCGATGCTTGGGAGTCCAGCGACTCTCCCGAGCTCTTCGCGACTCCGGAGATGAGCGATGACAGCTACGTGCCCCGGAGCTCGCGTCGTGCTCGGAGCAAGGCAGCTGCATCAGGCCGCCGGCGCGGCTGATCTCACTACTAGGAAAAGGGCTATAGATGGAATGGATACTAATGGCGCACCAGACATGTGGTGCGCCACTACTATATAGAAGTGGCGCACCACGTGCAGGTGCGCCATTAGTGTGGAAGACACTAATGGCGCACCAGGCACATGGTGCGCCACTAGTAACAATTATTATTATTATTATTTTTCCAAACATACTAATGGCGCATCCTGGCATAGTGCACCATTACTAGTGCTAACTAGTAATGGCGCACCAGCCACACAGTGTGCCACTACTGTTGTTTTTTTATTTATTTTTTGCAAAACTACTAATGGCGCACCATGGCATACTGCGCCATTACTAATTTAAACTAGTAATGGCGCACAATGCCATGGTGCGCCATTAGTAACCTGGGACCAACAATATATTTTGGACAGCCACACCTACCAAGTCACTTTCCCCACTTCATTCTCTCCACCTCCTCCTCCAAGCTTGTCTCGGCTGCCTCCTCCTCCTCACCTCATTAGCACCATGATTCATCCAAATTAAGTGGTTAAATTACCTTTTTGATAGCTAAGTAAGGGGGGAAGATATCTTTATGTTCTTCTCCCTCTCCAACAACGTGCACATGCACTTTTTGTGTCCTAGCTAGATCTATGTATGTTCGTGGTGTTGCATATGTTTGTGGTGTTGCATATATGTTTGTGGTACCGGTATTTGAAATGCGATAGTTGCCAATATTTTGCTGGAACGTTGATTCATTTCCGTTTCGGCGAGAATTTTGGCACTATGCATTCGTTTTGGTCCTATTTTTAGGGAAAGTCATGCCAAATTTTTTCTTGGTTCTCAAATATCGTTTTGCTCTACCCCGCAGGCGACCATGGTCCGCACGATCACCGAAGGCATCGTGAATAGGTTTTTGAGCTCCGCGAAGGCCGAGATGCTTCAAAAGAACGAGACGGAGATAAGATGTCCATGTCAAAGATGCAAGCTGAAGAGCCTTATTGAGGACCCGGATTCCGGGCAGGTGCGAGACCACCTGCTCTTGCGTGGTTTCATGGATGGCTATTGGTGGCAAGGTGATGAAGATGACTATGAAGTCGTCCATGGGGGCCAGGCAAGAAATGAGGAAGGGCAGCAAGACAACCACCACTACTCGGGCGAGCGAGAAGACAAAGAATCTCCAGGACATGATCACGACGGTGATGCTGTACACAGTCATCATGTAGAAGATGCAGGACATGATGATGATGAACATGTCGGAGCAGACGAAGGGCATGATCATGAAGATGAAGATGCCGGCGGAGTAGACACGATGGACCATCGATGGGCTGGGTGCAGGACCCTCATACTCAAGAGCTGCTTCTCAAGCAGACGGATAACACAAGAGCTACCGCCCGAGAGAAAGCCAAGCTGGATCAACTGGAGATAGACGCGGTTACTCCATTGTATGAAGGATGTAGGCCCGAGGATACCCGTCTGAAAGTAACGCTCATGGCTCTGGAGATGAAGGTAAAACACAAAATGACCGATGCATGCTTCGACGAGAACATGTCATTCTGGCACGAACGTCTTCCCAAGGGGAACAAGTGCCCGACCAGTTTCGAGGAGGCGAAGAAAATTGTGTGTCCTCTAGATTTACCGCATGTGAAATAGCATGTGTGCATGAAAAATTGCATCATTTATCGGGCCGAGCACGCGGAGTCTACCATATGTCCAGTGTGCGGCGTCACCAGATACAAGAAGAGGAAGAAAGCTCCTCGAAAAGTGGTGCGGTACTTTATGATCACTCCTTGTCTGCAGCGGTATTTCACGGACCCTAAGGTAGCAAAGCTCCTGCGTTGGCACGCGGATAGGGAGGAGAAGAAGCGAGAAGATGACGCAAATGATCCGGAGATAAATAAAAAAGACAAGATGCTGAGTCACCCTAAGGATGGGAGCCAGTGGCAAGCGTTGAACTTCGAACACCTAGAATTTGGGAAGGATCCAAGGAACATCGTGCTGGGCGCGAGCACCGATGGAGTCAATCCGTTTGGCAGCCAGAGAAGCACACATAGCACCTAGCCTGTGTTTGTGTGGATGTACAACCTTCCCCCCTAGTTGTGCATGAAGAGGAAGTACATTCACATGAGTATGCTAATTGAAGGGCCGAAACAACCAGGGAACGACATCAATCTGTATCTGGGGCTGCTGAACGAGGAGCTAGACACGCTGTGGAAAACGCCAGCCAATACGTGGGACGCTGCAGAGAAAGAATATTTCCCTATGAGAGCCGCACTGCTCACGACGATGCACGACTATCTCAGTTACGGATATCTCGCGGGGCAGGTGGTCCACGGATTTTCTGGATGTGTCAGGTGCATGGATGACACAACGTATCGCCAGCTAGATAGAGATCCCGGGTCTTCGAAAACCGTGTTCATGGGACATCGAAGGTGGCTTCGCGATGATGACCCGTGGAGGAAACGCAAGGATCTGTTCGATGGTGAAACCGAACCCCGAAGATGCCCGCGTACGAGGAGCGGCGAGGAAATAGACCAGCTGTTAAAAAATTGGAAAGATTGCCCACTACTGGGAAAGAAGCAGAAGGCGCCAGAGCCGGGAAAGAAGCGAAAGGCGCCAGAGCCGCTGCTGAAGGTATGGAAAACGAGGTCTGTTTTCTGGGACTTGTCGTACTGGAAGATCCACCGTGTGCCTCACAGCCTTGATGTCATCACGAAGAACGTGTGCGAGAGTCTGCTTGGTACCCTGCTCAACATGCCAGAGAGGACCAAAGATGGGCCGAAAGCAAGGGCAGACTTGAAATCAATGGGCATCAGGGAGGAGCTTCACGCTAATGATGATGATGAGGCGAAGCAGGACACGGAGAGTCGTCACAAAGGCAAAAAGGCCAAGAAGACCGGAAATGACTACCCTCTCGCGTGCTTCACTCTAAGTCAGGAGGTGATCGATCAGTTTTTCACCTACCTCGTAGGAGTAAAACTTCCTTACATTTATGCGGGGAAGATAAGCAGATACCTAGACACAGCGAAGCAGAAGTTCAGCGGGATGAAGTCTCACGACTGTCACGTGCTGATGACGCAGATACTTCCAGTTGCAATCCATGGGATCATGGATGCGCACGTCCGTGAAATGCTATTTGACCTATGCAACTTTTTCGACGTCATCTCTCGGATGCCGGTTGGCGTGAGGCAACTCAGAAAGCTACAGGAAGAGATCGTGGTGATAGTATGCGATCTTGAGATGTACTTCCCGCCCGCATTCTTTGACGTTATGGTGCATCTGCTGGTCCATATCGTGGAGGATATCATCCAACTCGGGCCGACGTTCCTGCACAACATGATGTCGTTCGAAAGGATGAATGGTGTCATCAAAGGATACGTTCGCAACATGTCACGCCCAGAGGGAAGCATAGCCAAGGTCTTTCTGACCAAAGAGTGCATCTGCTACTGCACGAATTATCTAGGCATCGAGAACCCCATTGTTCTGCCCATCAACAGGCACCTCGGCAGGCTCGCTGGATGGGGTCACCGTGAGTGCCCACTCCAGCAAGCGCACCTCTTCGGAGTGCTGCGCTGCCGTCGAGGACGCACCATCGAGCTCCACCGGCAAGTGCAAGAAGGCAAAGACAGCTTCACAAGAGATCATGTCCGGCAAGCGTAGCTCTGATGCTCACTCCGGCAAGCGCGCCTCTTCGGAGTGCTGCGCTGCCGTCGAGGACGCACCATCAAGCTAGAAGCGCAGTCGTTCTCATATTTCTAGGTTATGTTCCTTGAACGGCCGTACCTTGTATGGAAAACCTGTGCGCGGAGGAACCGGCTCGTGGCTGAGTTGCGCCCTTACTTTGTTTTCGAGTCCGCTCAACAAATGAAAGCGCGCTGCAACTAGCCCGACGAGGTTTCTTGCCGGAGGCAGCACCGCCAGCGGGCTGCTGATGTTCCGCACTCAGCAAGCGTGCTCGCGCCGGCAAGTTCCCTAAAAGCGTGGGGTAGAAACATGCAAGGGATGGAATCAAGTAAAGGAGATAACATAGCAGTTGGCGTCGTTCCAAGAAGCGCAGCCTTGCCGGGACACAGACGACAGAAAAGCTAAGTTATCCAAGTCCGAGCACAGAGCCCAGCCAGTTTCAAATTCTTATGTTATATTCCTTGAACTATCGCGCTTTTTATGGAAAACCTGTACGCGGAGGAACCGACTCGTGGCTGAGTTGCGCCCTTGCTTTGTTTCGAGTCCGCTCAACAAATGAAAGTGCGCTGCAACTAGCCCGACAAGGTTTCTTGCCGGAGACAGCACCGCCAACGGGCTGCTGATGTTCCGCACTCAGCAAGTGTGCTTGCGCCGGCAAGTTCCCTAAAAGCGTGGGGTAGAGACATACAAGGGAAGCGACAGAATAAAGGATATAACATAGCAATCATTGCCATAGAGCGCAATCAGTTTCAAATCTTTAAGGTTATGTTCCTTGAACGACCGTGCCTTGTATGAAGAACCCGTGTGTGGAGGAATCGACTCGTGGCTAAGTTGCGCCCTTGATTTGTTTTCGACTCCGCTCAACAATACAAGTGAGCTGCAACTAGCCCGACGAGGTTTCTTGCCGGAGGCAGCACCGCCAGCGGGCTGCTGATGTTCCGCACTCAGCAAGCGTGCTCGCACCGGCAAGTTCCCTCAAAGCGTAGGGCAAAAACATACAAGGCACCGAATCAAGTAAAGGGCATGACATAGCGAGCTTTGCTTAGAATAAAGTTATATATTACAGTAAATAACTTGTCGCGCTCTAAGAGATTGTTCCTATGACACATCTAGCAGCAGCAAGAACAAGGAGCGCGAAGAAAGGTGCGCCGGCACCTGGATCCCGGCAAGCCAGAGTCGCCGGGGGCTGCGATATCAGATAAGTTTTTTTTATCCCTCATCATGCATCCTTTTATGGACTGAGGAGTGCGAAGTTATATTCCTCGAACGTCTGTGCCTTGTGTGGAAAGCCTGTGCGCGGAGGAATCGACTCGTGGCTAAGTTGCACCCTTGATTTGTTTTCGAGTCCGCTCAACAATACAAGTGAGCTGCATCTAGCCCCGACAAGGTTTCTTGCCGGAGGCAGCACCTCCAGCGGGCTGCTGATGTCCCGCACTCAGCAAGCGTGTTCGCGCCGGCAAGTTCCCTCAAAGCGTAGGGTAAAAACATACAAGGCACAGAAACAAGTAAAGGATGTAACGTAGCAAGTTTCCCCTTTTTCATTAAAAAACATCCCATTCGGGTAAAGTCCATAGAGGATGAAAAACATGAAAGAGAGGATTACAAGTTTTAGATGCAACTAAAGGCCCAAAGGCTTACAAATTAAGAAGATAAGGTGCCCGTAAATCCCTTTCCTGTCCCCCTTTTCAGGAGGTAGGTCAAGGAGGCGAAAAGGGCAAAAGAAACGCCTAGGTGAGCTACGGGTGCCAGAAGACACCAAGAGAAATCCCGGGGGCCGGTCGGGAGCTTGGCGGAGACGGAGGCGCCGGAGGCAGAGCTCGAAGACGGGGCGGTAGGACGTCAGCACGCTGTCGAGGGCACCACGCCCTCGTACTCCGACTTGACGGCCTTGCCGCCAACCCTCTTCCTCTTCCGCAGCCTCCCTACGCCAGCCGCCCAAGGAGACGACCCCGGGGAGTTCAGGAGGCCGGCGACCCGGATGATGGGGTCGCCGGTGGCGCACGAAGCGACGCCCGACGCCTAGTCGGACCCGCCGTCCTCGTCGTCGCTGTCGCTCCCCTCCTCGTCACTCTTGCTCGAGGAGGAGTCTTCGCTATCGGAGGAGCTGTCCACGCAGCATCTCGCCCGGGTGCCGGAGTCCCCGAAGACCTTGACGGAGAGGAGGTCGCCATCCATTAACTTGAAATGGAGGGTAAACCTTGCCGTCAAGCTATGGATGTGGGCGAACGTCTTCCACCCTCGATCAAGATACATCACGCCGGGGGCTGGGGACACAACGCTGACTCGCGTGTCGCTGATCCCGCAGCCCCTCATGCGCAATCTCAGCATCTCGGGCGGGTCCGGCTCCATCGCGCTCGCAAACGGAGCCGGAAGCCGGAGGCGACGGCGAGGTGCCCGGCGCAGCTTGACGAAGAACTCCCAAGGGTCATCCCCCGTGTGGACCGCCGGGACGAGAGGAACCGCCGGCGGACGCGAAGCCAACGCACCACCCCGGCCGCCTCTTCCCCGCGCGCCTCGACCTCGCCCTCGACCTCGCCCACGACCTCGCCCCCTCCCTCTCCCCCTTGGGGCTGGCTCCGCCACCACGGGCGCGGGATAGGGAGGGATACGCTGCCTGGCAGCGACCCTCGCTGCCACCGATGAAGGGCCAGGGTTCCTTCCTCCATGGCGGATGAGAGGAAGGGGAGCAGAAGTTGAAGAAAGGAGAAGATGAGGAAGTGCGGGTTTCTGCGCTCCCCTCTCGACCTTCTTAAAGGAGCGAGGTGGGGGCTCGGCCGCCCCGCTCGACGAATCAGAGCACAGGAAGGGCAGGGAATCGGGGCCGACCCACTACCTCCACCCGTGACGGCTCGGTTTCCCACTTCCACCGCCCACGACCCCACGCGCATGGGGGCCGCGTGGCGGGGATGCAGAGCCGAGACGACGGATGAGGTGACCTCGCCCCACCCCGTGATCGTAGGGGGAGGGCGCCTTGAAAGTCGCGCACGCCACCCACGCCTCCCACGACGCCGCGATCGACGCGTGCCGTTACGGGGGGACGCGGTGGATACGGAGTGGGTTTTGCGTGGACCCAGGCCGCGCGTGCCCGTGCACTGTTTTGGGCCTGGCCCAACAGCGCTCGGCACCGTGTATGGCCCAGGCCCCGGGGCTCCTGTCGGTGTACTAAAGTAGGGGTACCTTAGTACCCCGAACTTGTGCACGAGCAGTCGCAGCACCCCACGGCAAGGCTTGCCGGGCGTCCGCCAAGACCCTCCGCCTTTTCCTATTACTCCCATTCAAGAACAAAGTGTCAACCAGGAAGACAAGGCCCCGGCAAGAGGAGCTTGCCGGGAAGGCCAAAGACCCCGGCAAGAGGAGCTTGCCAGGAAGGCCAACCAAGGCGCTTCAGAGAAACTTGCCGCGACGCCCTGCGCGTCCCGGCAAGGCACGGCGAGCGACAAGCTTGCCGGTGCGACAAGACGACGGCCCCGGCAAGGCGCTTGCCGCGGCAAGGCTGCCACCCTGCACCCAAGCTCCAGCGCATCCAACGACGTGTCGCCCCAGGGCTACCCCAGGAGCACGTGGCGAGGCGTTGTGCAGCCATGCGGTGCGAGGTGGAAAGCGAAGCTGACAAGGAAGCCAACGTGGCGATCGGTGGCACTCCTAACGGTCGTTTCCTTGCACAGGGCGGCGAGCACAACCTGATGACGTATGAGGCATACGATATCAATGGCTACACATTCTACACCGAGGGAAAGGACATGAAGAGCGATGGTTATCAGAACTCTGGGGTAACGATGGAATCCTACACCGGTAACGACAAGGACAGATAGTACGGAAGGATCGAGGAGATCTGGGAGCTGAGCTACGCTGGAGAGAAGGTCCCGATGTTCCGTGTCACATGGGCCAAAAGCGTCATAAAAGAAGACCGGTATTTCACCACCATGGTTATACCCGAAGCCAAATCCAAGACCACGGGCGCAAACGTCACCGCGAAAAATGAGCCATGGGTACTGGCTTCCCAAGTGGGCCAGTGCTTCTTCATTACCGACCCGCCAAAGCCCAGTCGTGTTGTTGTGAGGAGAGGCAAAAGGAAGGTCATCGGAATGGATGGAGTCACCAATTAGCAAGACTTCGACAAGTACGGCGACCCGAAGATGGAACATGACGACGACGATGAAGTATCAGCATACACCACAAGAAGAAGCAGGACCACCCTACCTAAAGGACGTTCGTTCAAGAGAAGAACTCCATTTACGAAAAATAAGGGCAAGAAGATTGTGAACAAATAGCTAGCTAAGATCGATTGTATTTAAATTGTAGCCTTCATTTCTCGATTATATTTCATGGGCACTTTAATTTTGAACTCATGAATATTTTTTAAATTTCATGGACACTCGATCTCGATCCCCCTCCATCTCGATCGCTATCCCACCTCGCCAGATCCGGTCCCCCTCGCCGCCGAGCACCCCCCGCACCCTCTCCCCACCCCCCCCCCCACTCTACCGGCCGCCGTCGCCGACCCACCGCACCCTTCCCCGCTCCACCACCGCCGACGACCCACCGCACCCTCCCCCGCTCCACCGGCCGCCGCCGCCGACCACTTGCACCCTCCCCCGCTCCACCGGCCGCCGACGACCCACCGCACCCTCCCCCGCTCCACCACCGCCGACGACCCACCGCACCATCCCCCGCTCCACCGGCCGCCGCCGCCGACCTCCCGCACCACCGGCCGCCGCCGCCGACCCCCCGCACCCTCCCCCGCTCCACCGGCCGCCGCCGCCGACCCCCCGCACCCTCCCCCGCTCCATCGCCGCCGACGACCCACCGCACCCTCCCCCGCTCCACCGCCGCCGACCCCCCGCGCCGTCGCCACAAATTTGATGATATTTTTTAAAAAAATATTACTGTTTTTATTAAAAATTATTACTGTTTCATATTCATATTCATTTTCGAAAAAATTATTAGATGCAACAAAAAATAAAAAAAATTCTTATGGCGCACCTCTGGCTGGTGCGCCATTGCTATATACATGTTAAAAAAAGATTACTTATGGCGCACCGTCCCAGGGGTGCGCCATTGCTATAAAAAAAATACTAATGGCGCAGCGCCCGGGGGTGCGCCATGTAACGCCCCGGAACCGATGCCCCAGGTGTCTGCCAGTTATTCGTCATTGTTGCATTGTCATTTGCTTGCGTGTAGCATGTCATCATGTCATCATGTGCATTTCATTTTGCATACATGTTCATCTCATGAATCCGAGCTTTTTCATCGTTGTCCGTTTTGCAATCCGGCACTCCTATGTCCTCTGGCGCCCCCTTTTTACCTCTTCTCTTGTGCGGGTGTTAAACATTCTCGGAATGGACCGAGGTTTGCCAAGCGGCCTTGGTCTAGCATCGGTAGACCGCCTGTCAAGTTTCGTGCCATTTGGAGGTCGTTTGATACTCCAACAGTTAACCGGGTAACCGTAAAAGCCTCTTTTGGTTGCAGCCCAACACCCCTTCCAAAGTGGCCCAAAACCCATCTAAGTCTCTTCCATGCTCTCTGTCATTCGATCATGATCGCGTGGCCGAAAACCGCTCCTCATTTGGACTCTCCAAGCTCACTCTACCTATTTAAACACCTCCCCCGTCCAAATCCGGGTCCCGAAACCCTAAAATTTTCCTCCGCGCCGCCGGACACGTCCGGCCCGAGCCGAACAGATCCCGCCGCCGCTCCCGGCCAATCCGGAGCCGCCACGTGGGCGCCGCCGTCTCCCAGCCGCCGCAGCCCGCCCGAGCCCGCGCGCAGCACGCGGGGCCCATCCCGCGCCGCCGCCCGGCCCGCGCGTCGCGCCGCCGCGCGCCTCCCGCGCACCCCTGCCCCCGTCGCCGGATCCCGCTGGCCGCCGCCGTCCCTCGGCCGCCGCCGCCCGCCGTTGCCCGGCCGCGCCACCGGAGCACCCCGCGTCGCCGCCTCCCACGCCCCCGCCGCCATGCCGCCTGCCGCCGGCGCCGCGCCGCCGCGGGCGCCTTCCCGGCTGCGCCGCCCGGCCGGATCCGCCGCCCCCGCCTCGCCGCGTCCTCCTCCGGCTCCTCCCCGCCGTCCCCTCCACTCCGGCGAACCTCGGTTCACGAGCCGATCCCGATCTGGATCTGGAGGTTGACTTCTCCCCTCCCTCGTTTTTCTCTAAGTCCCAGATTTTTGACATTATCATGCCATGTTCATCACATCGTAACTCTGCATCCGCAGCTCCGCTTCGTGCGTGTAATTTGTAAAATTGTTCGCCTCAAAGAGTACTTCATTTCATTCCATTGCATCATTTTCATTTGAGGTCATCGTGATGCCCGAAATGCTGTTGGAAGAGTGCATGTTGCTGTTAACCTGCTGAAACTGTTATAACGTACTCATTTGTCATTTTTGCCATGTTTGATGTGTGCATCCTATGAGGTTGATGTCTACATGTGTTTTGATCTATGCTATGCCATCTTTCCAGAGGTGCAATCCATGTATTTTTGTGACTTGTGTAGTGAGTGCATCAAGCTTGTTAAGTAGGGCACTTGCTGTTGCTGTTTTCCTGACAGATTCTGTTACATTTTGTTGCTATGTTAACCTGCTGCTACAAGTCATTTCGTGCATTATTCTGGAGATGTTCACTAAGGATGTTTTGTTATACATGTTATGCTCTATCCATTCATGCCCCTGGTTGCATTTATAGACTACTTTAGCTTGTTGTAATCTTGCTCCAAAGTTGCTAAATAATTTTGCTGTCAGCCTGTTAACATTAAGTTCATTGTTTCCATGATTGTTTGCTAGTGATCCATGCACCCTATGAACTTGCTCTTGCCATGCTTAGCTTCATAAACATGTATTCTTACTGTTGGTTGCCTTTCCATGCCACGTATTGCTCTGTGGTGAGTGGTTCAAGCTCACCAACGTGCCTACTTCTTGTTGTTTCTGCCATGTATGAATCTGTAATATAACTTGACATGTTTACATGGGTTCCATCTTATCTTCTGATCCTTTTTGGCTCATGGTCAGTAAGGGTCTTTTGTTCTATGCAATTAGTAGATTCATGCCATGCCTTTGTTTGCCATGTTAAGTTCCTGTAACATGTTGTTTGATAGCTCTAAACATTGCAACCTGATATTATTTCCTGTTAAGTCTGAAACTGTTATTATTTTCAATCTTACCATGTCCTTTTGAGCATGTTCTAGTTGTTTCTGGAGATAGCTCAGTGTTCATGTTTTGTTGTGCTTTACCTATACATCATGCTCATGCCTTTTGTTCTTATGTTGGGGTGCTGTAGCTTGTTGTTTTGATGCTTGCAATATGCCTAGTTGCTATTTTGGACAGATTGTTGTTATGACTTGTATAGAGTGTATGTGTTGCACCGTTGCTCCGTTTTGAGTGTGCTCTATATGAAACTTGCTTGTTTTTGAATGTAGCTTCATATTATCATGTTGCATCCTTGTTTTGGTGTGTTTGCTTGATGTTTGTATGCATTTTGCATTAATGCCATGTTTGACTTGTTTTGCTCATATCTTCTAGGCCGTAGCTCCGAATCTAATGAACTTTATATGTAACTTGACTAGAATTTCGTGTAGATCCTCTTGGTGCTCTTTAACTTGCTGTTTAACAACTTGAACATAAGGTTTGTTCAGACCTGGACCAATTTCGAAATATGCATATGAGGACTTACCGGAATTGTTATATGTTGTTCTCGGCCTCATTTAAACTTGCCTTGATGTGTTGTTCTTGTTTGCATCATCTCTTGCCATGAGTAGCTTCATGTAGCCTTGTCATGCATCATGCTTGTTGTGCATCATGTCTTGCCTATGTGTGGTGTGTTTACCATGTTTTGTGCTTCTTCTCGATAGTTCCCGTTTCGTTGCGATCGTGAGGATGCGTTTGTCTACATGTGGTTCGTCTACGTGGTTTCATCTTCTTCATGGACTCGTTCTTCTTCCTTGTGGGATTTCAAGCAAGATGACCGCTACCCTGGATCTCACTACTATTATTGCTATGCTAGTTGCTTCGTTCTATCGCTTTGTTGTGTTACCTATCATTTGCTCTTCAAGCCTCCCAAATTGCCATGAACCTCTAACCTTTGACACCCTTCCTAGCAAACCGTTGTTTGGCTATGTTACCGCTTTTGCTCAGCCCCTCTTATAGCGTTGCTAGTTGCAGGTGAAGTTGAAGATTTCTCCATGGTGGACAGGGTTATGTTGGGATATCACAATATCTCTTATATTATTAATGCATCTATATATTTGGTAAAGGGTGGAAGGCTCGGCCTTATGCCTGGTGTTTTGTTCCACTCTTGCCGCCCTAGTTTCCGTTATACCGGTGTTATGTTCCCGGATTTTGCGTTCCTAACGCGGTCGGGTGATTTATGGGACCCCCTTGATAGTTCGCTTTGAACAAAACTCCTCCAGCAAGGCCCAACCTTGGTTTTACATTTGCCTCACCACCACCTAATTTTCCCTTGGGAGTAATTAACCCAAGGATCATCTTTATTCAGCCCCCCGGGCCAATGCTTGTCTAAGTGTTGGTCCAAACTAGAGCCACTTGCAGCGCCACCTCGGGGAAACTCGAGGTCTGGTTTTAGTTGTACGTAGTGTTCATCCGGTGTTGCCCTGAGAACGAGATATGTGCAGGTCCTATCGGGATGTCGGCGCATCGGGCGGTCTTGCTGGTCTTGTTTTACCATTGTCGAAATGTCTTGTAAACCGGGATTCCGAGACTGATCGGGTCTTCCTGGGAGAAGGAATATCCTTCGTTGATCGCGAGAGCTTATCATGGGCTAAGTTGGGACACCCCTGCAGGGTATTATCTTTCGAAAGCCGTGCCCGCGGTTATGTGGCAGATGGGAATTTGTTAATGTCCAGTTGTAGATAACTTGACACCAGATCCGAATTAAAACGCATCAACCGCGTGTGTAGCCGTGATGGTCTCTTCTCGGCGGAGTCCGGGAAGTGAACACGGTTTCTGGGTTATGTTTGACGTAAGTAGGAGTTCAGGATCACTTGTTGATCATTGCTAGTTGACGACCGTTCCTTTGCTCCTCTTCTCGCTCTCATTTGCATATGTTAGCCACCATATCATGCTTAGTCGCTGTTGCAACCTCACCACTTTACCCCTTCCTTTCCCATTAAGCTTTGCTAGTCATGATACCCATGGTAATGGGATTGCTGAGTCCTCGTGGCTCACAGATTACTACAACAACAGTTGCAGGTACAGGTTATGCGATGATCATGACGCGAGAGTGATGTTTGCTTGTTTTGGAGTTCTTCTTCTGCTTCTTCTTCGATGAGGGGATAGGTTCTAGGTCGGCAGCCTGGGCTAGCAGGGTGGATATTGTTTGAGTTTCTGTTTATGTATCATCTGTAGTCGGATGTTGATCTCTTGTATGATGATGTTGTATTCGTGTGGCATTGTATGCCTCTTGTATGTATCCCCATCTATTATGTAATGTTGATGTAATGATATCCACCTTGCAAAAGCGCTTCAATATGCGGGTCTATCCTTGGTGGGACCTTTGAGTTCCTTTTGGATAGGGTCGCATATTGGGCGTGACAAGTTGGTATCAGAGCCTCGACCGACCCTAGGAGCCCCCTTGATTGATCGTGTAGTTTGGCCGTTGTTGAGTCTAGAAGAAAACTATTTTCGGAGTCTAGTTATATCGGAGAGTAGGAATTCTTTTTACTCCTCTGCCCCTTCGTCGCTCTGGTGAGGAATCTTGACGTAGGTGTTTTGAATTACTCCTCTTCCCGTTCAAATTTTTCTTTAGGATCACGCGGTTAGTTTTCGTTCGTTGTCCATCCTCTTTTGTCCGGCGCATTCCTCGTCAAGCTGATTCGAACCTATCTCTCTTTGGGAGATCAATCCTCAGCTCTTTTCGATCGATGTTGTTTCCCTGTCTGAAGTTGTCCTTGTTTTTCCCACCCGCCCTCCTTCTTCTCGAATCCGGAGTCTGTAATCGAGTATCCATCCTACTCGTGCGAAGTCTTTGCTTTCTTTCCTCGATGATTTCAACCGGTGTCAAGATATTCGTCGGTTTCCCCTTCCAAGTTGCCTTTGTTTTCCCGCCCTCCCACCCTCTTCTTCTCGGAACCTGAGTCTCTTTCGAGCATCAATTTTCATTCGTACGGAGTCTCTTCAGTCTTCCCTCAATCATTTCAACCGGTGGATTCTCATCTCGTTCGTCATTCTTCATCCTTTTCTTTTTTCGGTGCACTCAGTTCAAGCTTTTTGGGTTGATCATATTCTTTTCCTCGGCTCAAGTGTTTTCCCTGCTCGTTCGCCTATCGCCAGTTTATCCTTCCGGAGTTTGGAAGACATCTCAGGAGATTCATCTGTGTTCCAATTAACTCGAGGTTGTTAGCTCATTCGAATATTTCAATTGTTCCGGTGCATCATCTATCTGTTCAACATCCCTTTCCAACGGTGTTTTCTTCTAGTGGGCCCTAACCCACAGGTCTTTTCCCAGGATCTTACCTGACGCTTATAATTCCCCCGGAGTTATTCTCAATTCTTTTCAAGTGTGACGTAAGAATGAGTTTCATCAGTCACATGCCTTCTCCAAGATCGCTTTCAAATTCTTTTCATTGTTGGCTCAACCTCTTCGCATTTCATTCTCCCGGAGTATCTAAGTAATTTTGGTGTTGTTTTCCGTCGCCATTTGAAGACCGAAGAAGAGTTTTTCCTCTAAATCTTGTCCATTTCCCGGAGATTCGCGGTGCTAGCTCGATGTTACCCTATCAAATTGTTTCTAGTCATGCAATTTTTTTCATCCATCCGGAGCATTTCAGGAGTTGCTTTCTCTCTCGATCATCCGGAGGCCATCTTTTTTGGAAGATTTCTTCGTTCTAAGTTTTTCAGATTCGATCTCCAATTATTCTATAATTGTGCCCTTTCGTTCGTCTCAATATTCTTCCGGTGCTTCGTTCAAGTATTCTTCAATCAGTTCGCTATCTCTTCGTTCTTTTGCATCTAAATCCCCACAAGCATATTTGTCTTCTAATTCTTCCCGGTGATTCATTCTCTGTCATCAGTCATTTTGAATTCTAACGGTGGTTCTTTCAAATTCTTTTCATTGGTTATCATATTAATCCATTCGTTCTTTTCAATCCTACCGGTGGTTCATGAAGACTTTCTCAAGTTCTGCGCTATACCCCCTTAATCCTTTTCAAGAAGAATAAGTAGTATGCAAAAATCCGTTGCTTGTCATCAATTTAATTTGATGAAGGATAAGCATACAATAAATCTTATTCTTATTTCATCCGAGTGAGTAATCCCTTCCTTCGGAGTTTGTTCTTGATGAATAAATTCTAGTTCCAAGTGTTTTCATCTTTTCCTTACCGGAGTTCTTCATGGTGGTTCTTCATGATTTAATTTATTCTTCAAGAGTTCATCAAGTATCATTCCATCCTCTCTAGCTCGTGTTCTATTCCTCCATGTTTCAGCCGGAGTGCTGCCTAAATCCTTTCAGTCTTATTCGTTTCTTATCTCGTTCTAACCGGAGTCGTTTCATAGTCTATCTGATTCCATGAGCTTTCGATTCTCGTCGTTCCTCTCTTCTTCTCGAGTGCTCTCGATTCTATGCGTCTTCTCTTGAGTTCTTGTTTTACTTCATCCCTTTTTCCCTTCCCTCTTGGTCCTAAGATCTCGGGACGAGATCTCTTGTTAGTGGAGGAGTGTTGTAACGCCCCGGATCCGATGCCCCAGGTGTCTGCCAGTTATTCGTCGTTGTTGCATTGTCATTTGCTTGTGTGTTGCATGTCATCATGTCATCATGTGCATTCCATTTTAAATACGTGTTCATCTCATGCATCCGAGATTTTCCCCGTTGTCCGTTTTGCAATTCGGCACTCCTATGTCCTCCGGCGCCCCATTTTTACCTCTTCTCTTGTGCGGGTGTTAAACGTTCTTGGAATGGACCGAGGTTTGCCAAGCGGCCTTGGTCTAGCACCGGTAGACCGCCTGTCAAGTTTTGTGCCATTTGGAGGTCGTTTGATACTCCAACGATTAACCGGGTAACCGTAAAAGCCTCTTTTGTCTGCAGCCCAACACCCCTTCCAAAGTGGCCCAAAACCCATCTAAGTCTCTTCCATGCTCTCGGTCGTTCGATCACGATCGCGTGGCCGAAAACCGCTCCTCATTTGGACTCTCCTAGCTCCCTCTACCTATTTAAACACCTCCCCCGTCCAAATCCGGTTCCCGAAACCCTAAAATTTCCCTCCCGGCCGCCGGACACGTCCGGCCCGAGCCGGACAGATCCCGCCGCCGCTCCCGGCCAATCCGGAGCCGCCACGTGGGCGCCGCCGTCTCCCAGCCGCCGCGGCCCGCCCGAGCCCGCGTGCAGCCCGCGGGGCCCATCCCGCGCCGCCGCCCGGCCCGCGCGTCGTGCTGCCAGCGCCGCCGCGCGCCCCTGCCCCCGTCGCTGGATCCCGCTGGCCGCCGCCGTCCCTCGGCCGGCGCCGCCCGCCGTTGCCCGGCCGCACCACCGGAGCACCCCGCATCGCCGCCTCCCGTGCCCCGAGGCCCGCGCCCCCGCCGCCATGCCGCCTGCCGCGGGCGCCACGCCGCCGCGGGCGCCTTCCCGGCCGCACCGCCCGGCCGGATCCGCCGCCCCCGCCTCGCCCCGTCCTCCTCCGGCTCCCCCCCCCCCCCCCCGCCATCCCCTCCACTCCGGTGAACCTCGGTTCACGAGCCGATCCCGATCTGGATCTGGAGGTTGACTTCTCCCCTCCCTCGTTTTTCTCAAAGTCCCAGATTTTTGACATTATCATGTTATGTTCATCGCAACGTAACTCTGCATCCGTAGCTCCGTTTCGTGCGTGTAATATGTCATATTGTTCGCCTCAACTAGTACTTCATTTCATTCTATTGCATCATTTTCATCTGAGCTCATCTTGATGCCCGAAATGCTGTTGAAGAAGTGCATGTTGCTGTTAACCTGTTGAAACTGTTATAACATGCTCATTTGTCATTTTTGCCATGTTTGATGTGTGCATCCTATGAGGTTGATGTCTACATGTGTTTTGATCTATGCTATGCCATCTTTTCAGAGGTGCAATCCATGTATTTTTGTGACTTGTGTAGTGAGTGCATCAAGCTTGTTAAGTAGGGCACTTGCTGTTGCTGTTTTCCTGACAGATTATGTTATATTTTGTTGCTATGTTAACCTGCTGCTACAAGTCATTTCGTGCATTATTCTGGAGATGTTCACTAAGGATGTTTTGTTATACATGTTATGCTCTATCCATTCATGCCCCTAGTTGCATTTATAGACTACTGTAGCTTGTTGTAATCTTGCTCCAAAGTTGCTAAATAATGTTGCTGTCAGCCTGTTAACATTAAGTTCAATGTTTCCATGATTGTTTGCTAGTGATCCATGCACCCTATGAACTTGCTCTTGCCATGTTTAGCTTCATAAACATGTATTCTTACTGTTGGTTGCCTTTACATGCCATGTATTGCTCTGTGGTGAGTGGTTCAAGCTCACCAACATGCCTACTTATTGTTGTTTCTGCCATGTATGAATCTGTAATATAACTTGTCATGTTTACATGGGTTCCATCTTATCTTCTGATCCTTTTTGGCTCATGGTCAGTAAGGGTCTTTTGTTCTATGCAATTATTAGATTCATGCCATGCCTTTGTTTGCCATGTTAAGTTCCTGTAACGTGTTGTTTGATAGCTCTAAACATTGCAACCTGATGTTATTTCCTGTTAAGTCTGAAACTGTTATTATTTGCAATCTTACCATGTCCTTTTGAGCATGTTCTAGTTGTTTCTGGAGATAGCTCAGTGTTCATGTTTTGTTGTGCTTTACCTGTACATCATGCTCATGCCTTTTGTTCTTATGTTGGGGTGCTGTAGCTTGTTGTTTTGATGCTTGCAATATGCCTAGTTGCTGTTTTGGACAGATTGTTCTTATGACTTGTATAGAGTGTATGTGTTGCACCGTTGCTCCGTTTTGAGTGTGCTCTATATGAAACTTGCTTGTTTTTGCATGTAGCTTCATATTATCATGTTGCATCCTTGTTTTGGTGTGTTTTCTTGATGTTTGTATGCATTTTGCATCAATGCCATGTTTGACTTGTTTTGCTCATATCTTCTAGGCCGTAGCTCCGAATCTAATGAACTTTATATGTAACTTGACTAGAATTTCGTGGAGATCCTCTTGGTGCTCTTTAACTTGCTGTTTAACAACTTGAACATAAGGTTTATTCAGATCTGGACCAATTTCGAAATATGCATATGAGGACTTACCGGAATTGTTATATGTTGTTCCCGGCCTCATTTAAACTTGCCTTGATGTGTTGTTCTTGTTTGCATCATCTCTTGCCATGAGTAGCTTCATGTAGCCTTGTCATGCATCATGCTTGTTGTGCATCATGTCTTGCCTATGTGTGGTGTGTTTACCATGTTGTGTGCTTCTTCTCGATAGTTCCCGTTTCGTTGCGATCGTGAGGATGCGTTCGTCTACGTGTGGTTCGTCTACGTGGCTTCATCTTCTTCATGGACTCGTTCTTCTTCCTTGCAGGATTTCAGGCAAGATGACCGCTACCCTGGATCTCACTACTATCATTGCTATGCCAGTTGCTTCGTTCTATCGCTTTGCTGCGTTACCTATCATTTGCTCTTCAAGCCTCCCAAATTGCCATGAACCTCTAGCCTTTGACACCCTTCCTAGCAAACCGTTGTTTGGCTATGTTACCGCTTTTTCTCAGCCCCTCTTATGGCGTTGCTAGTTGCAGGTGAAGTTGAAGATTTCTCCATGGTGGACAGGGTTATGTTGGGATATCACAATATCTCTTATATTATTAATGCATCTATATATTTGGTAAAGGGTGGAAGGCTCGGCCTTATGCCTGGTGTTTTGTTCCACTCTTGCCGCCCTAGTTTCCTTCATACCGGTGTTATGTTCCTGGATTTTGCGTTCCTAACGCGGTCGGGTGATTTATGGGACCCCCTTGACTGTTCTCTTTGAATAAAACTCCTCCAGCAAGGCCCAACCTTGGTTTTACATTTGCCTCACCACCACCTACTTTTCCCTTGGGAGTAATTAACCCAAGGGTAATCTTTATTCAGCCCCCTGGGCCAATGCTTCTCTAAGTGTTGGTCCAAACTAGAGCCACTTGCAGCGCCACCTCGGGGAAACTCGAGGTCTGGTTTTAGTTGTACGTAGTGTTCATCCGGTGTTGCCCTGAGAACGAGATATGTGCAGCTCCTATCGGGATGTCGGCGCATCGGGCGGTCTTGCTGGTCTTGTTTTACCATTGTCGAAATGTCTTGTAAACCGAGATTCTGAGACTGATCGGGTCTTCCTGGGAGAAGGAATATCCTCCGTTGATCGCGAGAGCTTATCATGGGCTAAGTTGGGACACCCCTGCAGGGTATTATCTTTCGAAAGCCGTGCCCGCGGTTATGTGGCAGATGGGAATTTGTTAATGTCCGGTTGTAGATAACTTGACACCAGATCCGAATTAAAACGCATCAACCGCGTGTGTAGCCGTGATGGTCTCTTCTCGGCGGAGTCCGGGAAGTGAACACGGTTTCTGGGTTATGTTTGACGTAAGTAGGAGTTCAGGATCACTTGTTGATCATTGCTAGTTGACGACCGTTCCTTTGCTCCTCTTCTCGCTCTCATTTGTCTATGTTAGCCACCATATCATGCTTAGTCGCTGCTGCAACCTCACCACTTTACCCCTTCCTTTCCCATTAAGCTTTGCTAGTCTTGATACCCATGGTAATGGGATTGTTGAGTCCTCGTGGCTCACAGATTACTACAACAACAGTTGCAGGTACAGGTTATGCGATGATCATGACGCGAGAGCGATGTTTGCTTGTTTTGGAGTTCTTCTTCTGCTTCTTCTTAGATCAGGGGATAGGTTCCAAGTCGGCAGCCTGGGCTAGCAGGGTGGATATTGTTTGAGTTTCTGTTTATGTATCATCCGTAGTTGGATGTTGATCTCTTGTATGATGATGTTGTATTCGTGTGGCATTGTATGCCTCTTGTATGTATCCCCATCTATTATGTAATGTTGATGTAATGATATCCACCTTGCAAAAGCGCTTCAATATGCGGGTCTATCCTTGGTGGGACATTCGAGTTCGTTTTGGATAGGGTCGCATATTGGGCGTGACACGCCATTAGTAATCTTCCCCCCTATAGCTAGTCGCCCGATCCCTTCGTCCCTCCCTCTCTAGATCCACTTCCCCCCCCCCCTCACGCGCGCCCCCTCCTTCTGCCACCATGCTCGCCCTCTCGCCCTCACGCTCCACCTGCCGCGCCACCGTGCTCGCCCTCTCGCCCTCTCCCCCGCTCGCCTTCTCCGCCAGATCCCGAGCCTCGCCGCCGTGTTAGCCGCGGCCATCGCCGTCCCCGCACCTCGGCGGCAAGTCCACGAGCTCTACTTCATCCTCCCCGACCCCGGCCTCGAGCTCGTCTCCGCAGCATCGCCCTTGTCTTCCCCCTCACCACCATGTTAGCCGGGGCCATCGTCGTCCACGCACCTTGGCGGCAAGTCCACGAGCGCCGCTTCGTCCTCCCCGACCCCGGCCTCGAGCTCATCTCCGCTGCATCGCCCTCATCTTCCCCCTCGGGCACCGCCACTCTCTGTTGCTACTAAGCTCTCACCGGCCTCCTTGAGCCACCCGGTTAGCTTCCCCTCTCCCCCCTGCGGCTCTCCATGCCCATAGCCGTGTCTTCAGCAAAATTACGTTTCTTGTTCTTGTTGCTGACCTGCTGATGCATAGACCTTGAAGATGTCCGAACTTGTCAAAAAAATTGGACCTAAACAACATTTGTTGCATAGCCCTTGAAGATGCTCTAGGAATTATAATGCCCTGCTGTTTATACTGCTATTTTTGGTGGAGAATTTGAATGTATCGAGCTTTTGAATTACAAGCAAGTGGTACTGAATTTCAATCAAGTGGTACTGAATTTGTATTGTCAAATTACTATTGTTTTTGTTGTTATATGACTGTTGTTTACATACAGTTTTTTTGTTTTTTTTGTATAGCTAAGTTTGAAATTTATATGCAAATTCGGTAAAAAAAAGTTATAGCTGTTGTTTGTACTGTACAATGACTGAAAAGTTGATGATTTTATTGAACAAACTCTGAAAATAGTAGTCTGATGCATTTCGCGTGTGTAGTTTATCGCCTGGGAATATATTTTTTGCCTTGCATCGCTGTGGAACGTTGGATGAAGATTGGAGGGTGGATGGGAGGCCGCATGTTGCAGCGTGACACGCTGTAGGCATGTCACCTGATCCCAGTCCCTCTACTACTCCATTGGTTGAAAAAAAAATCATGTAGTGAGCTCCATTGGTTCCAAAAAATCTATGTCATTTATGAGTCATAGGGCCAGGATTTTTTGGTGGAAGCAAGTGGCAGGCAGCCGTCCCGTACTTTTGTTACTGTTTGGTGATCACCTTTTGCTATAACAGTTGATGAAGGCGGTAGTTCACCTTGTTATGCTAACTGGCTGCAACATTTGTTGAGATTATGTTGAACTACAATTTTGGCGTGAGCCGTTTTAGTTGCTGTTGACATCGATTTTGTTGTCTGGCAGTTCTCTTCATCTTCAAGTCACTGACAATGTTGTAATTAAGTCAAAACTGAGCACTTGCAATTGAAAATAAACATCATTCTTTTCACTTCAGGTAGGACTTGTAGGGGATCTAGCTGCCAGTGGCCTTTGGCTATGTAAACCCTAGCAAATTAATCCAATATTGCTCGGAATCTTTGAAATTTCTAATGTTAAATTCAGGTAGCGACAATTGGTGTCTAGAGCCAGTAAATCCTTGGAGGCGACGTGGATCTGTGGTTCTCTCATAAATCCCTGGTCAATCTAGGCGGTGTGGAGGCGACATGTTTTTCGGGTTCCGGCAAAACCTTTAAGGTTCAAACTCTGGTGTGCACGTGAAGATCTTTCCCCTACCGATCCACGTCCCAACGCCTCGCTGCGAATCTAAGCTACACGATGAACAACACAAGGGACACGGGGTTTATACTAGTTCAGGCCACCGTTGTGGTGTAATACCCCACTCTAGTTTGTGGTGTGGTGGATTTCCTCAGGGGCTGATGATGAATAGTACAGAGGAAGAACAGCCTCGCGAGAGGTGTTCTTGGGTTGGTGCGGTGTTCTACTTAGGTGGGTTTGATCGCCTCTAGATCAGATGAGAACTCCATGCCCTCAACTATGGTGGCTATCTCTATTTATAGAGGCCCTGGTCCTCTTCCCAAATATTGAGCGGGAAGGGAGCCAACAATGGCCATTTTGAAGGGGAATATCTAGTACAAGTTATCCTGACTAAAGTTGGTCTTCGGTTGCCAAAGGCACTAGCGATGATGCCGTCTTGGGCTCCATGGTGACCTCCATCCTGCCGCTCTGCTGGTCTTGGTCTCGTTGCACCGAAATGGTAGCCTTTGCTTGATGCCTCGGTACTCCGCGCCTGCGCTTGCCCCCTTTGCACCGAAGGGGAAACGAGGACACTGCGCAGGCTGGCGCCCGCCTGGCGCCCGCCTGGTCTTGATCGTCATGGCTTGCGTCACGAGCACCTCACGAGGTACCCCTACCTTGATCTCTCCGCCTCCTCGCGAGCCGGCCTGGTGAGGTCGCCCTTGAGGAAGCCCTGTATCATCCGCCCCGCGAGGCTTGGCCCCTCGCGAGGGTCTTGAGCTTGGTGTCGGTGTCAAAACCGGCGGATCTCGGGTAGGGGGTCCCGAACTATGCGTCTAGGCGGATGGTAACAAGAGACGAGGGACACGATGTTTTACCCAGGTTCGGGCCCTCTCGATGGAGGTTAAACCCTACGTCCATCTTGATTAATATTGATGATATGGGTAGTACAAGAGTGGATCTACCACGAGATCAAGGAGGCTAAACCCTAAAGCTAGCCTATGGTATGATTGTTGTAATGTATGTTATGTCCTACGGACTAAAGCCCTCCGGTTTATATAGACACCGGAGGAGGCTAGGGTTACACAGAGTCAGTTACAATGGTAGGAGATCTACATATCCGTATCGCCAAGCTTGCCTTCCACGCCAAGGAAAGTCCCATCCGGACACAGGACGGAGTCTTCCATCTCGTATCTTCGTAGTCTTGGAGTCCGGCGGACGATGATAGTCCGGCTGTCCGGACACCCCCTAGTCCAGGACTCCCTCAGTAGCCCCCGAACCAGGCTTCAATGACGATAAGTCCAGCGCGTATATAGTCTTCGGCGTTGCAAGGCGGGTTCTCCCTTCAAGTTCCATGTACCTGCCGAACAGTGTCCGGCTTCATCATAAATACTGTGTTTCTCGGCTTCTACGCCCAATAATGGCCTTTTTCCACGCGTCGCACGAATGCGAAAAGCCAGGGTATCTTTTACATTTCACCCCCTAGTCGTGCGAGTCGTCCGCCTACAAAAGAGGCAAAAATCCAGATCCAAACCACACCATCTTCCTCCCGCGAATACTTCATTAGAGCGCCTTTGACCTAAAAATCCATTCCATCATGGACCGTCGACGCGGCTCCTCTTCTCACACTCCTAGCCCATCGCCAGGGGATTGGAGGAGGTGCTCTGTTCCGCACAACGAGCTAGTGAAGCTCCAAGCAGGAGGATATCTCCCTCCGGCCTTCATGGTCCCGGTTCGAGCTAGGCTGGTCACTTATCAAGGTGGGAGGCAAGCAGAGGCCACCCCAAGCCCCAATAAAGGAGAGCGAGTGTGCTTCGTCCCTTATTTGATAAGGGGACTCGGATTCCCGATACATCCGTTCCTCCGTGGGCTCCTGGAGTTCTACGGACTCCGGCTCCACCACCTCACGCCCGCCTCTGTCCTGCATATCGCGGGCTACATAGCTCTCTGCGAGCTATTCCTGGGCATTGAGCCCCATTTCGCATTGTGGAAGAGGCTGTTCTGCCTCGTACCCCATTCTCACGAGGGGTCCATATATCAAGTGGGCGGCGCCGAAATATGGCGCATCGCCGGGACCGGATACCCATCCGGTACTCCCAAGAAGGCGTCCGAAGACTGGCCTTCAGAGTGGTTTTATATAGGAGACGCTCCGCTGCCGGACCCAATCCGGATTGGCCTCCCGGAGTTTAGTGCAGCTCCTCTGAAGAAACGCCTCAGCTGGCGCCCACAGAGCCCCCGATTGGAGGAAGACAAGAGCGTCCATTACTTGATGGGGCGAATAAGATTACTGGCCCATTCCGGCTTGACCATGATTGGAGTCCTGGCGATATGCATCATGCGGGCGGTACAGCCATTGCAATACAGAGGCCACCCCATGTGGGATTTCAACGGGGAAGACGATGCTACCCGTCATGGCCGCAAAGGGCCGGATTCGACCGAGGACCTGGTGAAGATCCTGTCCAGCCTGTACAAGGGGGAGAAGGAGGACTTCCTTCAAACGAACCCTTTGAATGGGTTTTCCATGAACAACCCTAGAGGATGGGTAAGCGAACACTTTTAAAGGCTCAACTCATGCTTTCGAAGTTTAGGCTTCTTACATTATGTCTTCGGCGCAGGATCTACGCCGGACTGTGGAGGACATGGTTAGTCCCGCTCCGCAACCCGAGGATCCAGGAAGATCCCTGGATCCGGCCTCCGAAGAGGATCCGGACATCAAGGTGGAGCTGATCGACGGGGTGTTTCACCAGCTCAGCATGGATAATGCTTTGGTCGCCATTACGGCGGACTACCCCGGACTGTATCCGGCTTCCCAGGTGACTGTGACCAAGGTCCGGACACCATTATCTCTTCCTTGCACATTTCTGACCTTCGCGAACGATGGTGCTTTACAGGAAGCACCTTCAAGGCGGGAAGCCGAGCCCGCGGCGGCTGACCAACAAAGGTCAGTCCGGACTAGCAGGCGGAAAAGGAGCGCGGCACGGACTGAAATGTCGCCGCAGAGGTATAGCTCGTATTAAAATTTTCAAAGCAACGTTTCTTAGGAAGCGTCTGAGTGCTCCTGATTTTTGTAGGAGAAAAAGCGCTCGCTGGACTGCGGGCGCGGAAGTTGCCGATCCAACCAATACCGGCCAGGCTCCAGCGCCCGGCCTGGAGGGGGAGGCAAGCGCAAGACGCGGGTCGGATCCTTCTCCAACGGAGGACACCGATAGACTGTCTGCCACCAAGTCTGAGGTGGAGAGCGCCATGAACCATAGGCGCCGCCGGACAGTGTTTCGTGAAGCGTGCTTCTCCCCTGAGGCATTGGACGCCTTTAACGCAGGGGACGCGCACCTCCGTGCCGCTCAAGATGGTTTTACCAGAGCCACGGAGCAGTATGTGAAAGACATACGGGTAAGGGAATTTTAATGGTTATATATACCAGTAGCCCCCGAGACTTGAAGCAGTTATGTTAACTGATTTAAGGATCAATTAAAACGCAGGCTCTTACCGAGAAGAATGCCCAGCTGTCTCAGGAGCTGCAAGAATGCAAGGCCCAACTTGAGGCCGCACTTGCTGCCGCAGGAGGAAACTCAGAGACCCCTCCTGGTAACACATTTTTATTAATAAATATAAGCGCTGTGCGGCGTGCGCGCAAGTCTAATAATGACTGTGCAGGTGCCACCGAACAAGATCCGGACAGGCAAGGATTACTGCGCCAGCTGAAGGCCAGCGAGAGTGTGCTGAATAGGGTGCAGCAAGAAAGGAACAAACTCCAGGATGCCAACGCCAAGCTCGGAGAAGAGCTGAAAGGCGCCCGCGCCGGGCTGTCCGGCTCCGTTAAGGAGAATGAGCGGCTTCGTCGCGGCATTTATAGTAAGTGCTTGAGCGGACTCCTTTGAAAAGAAGAGTTCGGCGAGGAAGTATATTGACATGATATGTCTTGTAGGTATACTCACAGGTCGCCCTGTAGAGGAGATGCCCATATCAACGGGTGATCAACTTCCCGAACTGTTGCAACTGCTCGAACGAGTTCGGCAGGCAATGAGCGGCGTCGTCCAGGCTTTATGGCCAGCCCTCTCCCTACCCGAGGGCCTTGGGGAGCTTGCGGAGAAGCTTCAGGGAGTGCGGCAGCGCTTCCGTTTGTGGAAGATTTCGGCTTGTCGTCAAGGTGCCAGGGAGGCTTGGGCCATGGTGAAGACGCGTTACAAGAAGGCGGATCCCAACCACATGGCCGAAGTTGGACCGGTGGGGCCCGATGGGAAGGAGATCCCTGTGAGTTTAGTATACAGCCAGGTAGAGTTAGCTGCTAAGTTTTCCCAACGGGACTGTAAGTTAGACAGCCTGTTAGACGGGATTGAGGAAGAATACAATCAGTAAATTTGACAATGTATTTTAAAATGACATGTGAAATGCCTTCTAGCCGGATTGTAGATCGTTTGTCTTTGCCGACCTTTTCGCTTCGACCTCGGGACCCTAGAGTCCGGAGTGTGTCCGAATACCTTCTTGGTTAAGAAACAACTGGGGTATGCATGGAGACCAGGCGTAGGGGTCATTAGTTCTTTATTAGACAAGTGCCCAACTAGTTATGTTATATTACATGGTTAGTAAGAAACATCTTCCAGGGAGAATAGTTCCGTTAAGGGTTCCTTTCCCTGGGAGGCATGCCCTAAAGTGCATGTTCGGACTGCGAAAAAAGCAGAAGAAACATCTGGGGGCGAATAAATGAGTAGGTAAAAAATCATCTTTTAGGTCACCGACTGAATACTCTCTTAAGAACGCTAGCTTTCGGCTTCACCCAGTCTGAGGTACACATCCGGCTGACCCGGCAGTAACAATCGCAGAGGTGCTCCCTTTACCTCCTAGCCGAACAATAGGGAACGTAGGGGTAAGCACAGGAGCCAGGCAACCCAGCTTGGCCAAAACTTAAGTCATATCAATGCATATAATGGTGAGTGAATGGTACATGTGGAAGCTTGACACATGTGCTGGGCATGAAACCCTTATAATTTGAGCTTCTGTAAAAGAAGCCCCCAGGTATAATGAGTGCGGGTGGCACATCAAGTGTATATCAACAATGCGAAAGTAGGCCCCTAGGGGATTTTTTAGTAAAAAAGGGTATGAAGGGAGAAACAAAAGACAGCCGAATTGTAAAAATTTGGGCAGAGGAAGGGGACAAACTCTTAGTCCGGCGCTAGGCATAGAATCTTCGGAGGCGGGATGCGTTCCATGGGTTCGGCTCGAGTCGGTTATCCAACGCATTTCATAGACGGTACGCTCCACCGGTCAGGACTTGATCGATAATGAAGGGGCCCTCTCATTTGGGCTTGAGCTTGTCCTTTTTCTTGTCCGGTAGTCGTAGAACTAGTTCACCAACATTGTAAGTCTTGGCCCGTACTTCTCTGCTTTGGTATCTTCGGGCCTGCTGCTGATAGAATGCGGAACGAGCCTTGGCGACGTCGCGTTCTTCCTCCAATGTGTCGATGTTGTCCTGCCAATCCAGCTCGGCCTCTCTTTCTCTGTACATGCGCAGTCGAGGTGAGTCATGAATAATGTCACAGGGCAAGACTGCCTCTGCGCCGTAGACCATAAAGAATGGTGTGAATCCGGTAGTGCGGTTAGGCGTTGTCCGCAGCCCCCAGAGTACGAAGTCAAGCTCCTCGACCCAGTGCGTGTCAGATTTAGTAAGTGACCGCACTAGTCTGGGTTTAATGCCGCTCATTATTAGACCATTTGCTCGTTCCACTTGACCGTTGGTTTGAGGGTGATAGACTGAAGCGTAGTCGAGCTTGATGCCCATATTTTTGCACCATGACTTAACCTCGTCGACTGTGAAGTTCGTGCCGTTGTCGGTGATGATGATGTGGGGGACTCCGTAGCGGTGTACTACCCCGGATATAAAGTCTATCACTTGTCCGGACTCTGCCGTTTTGACCGGTTTGGCCTCTATCCATTTGGTGAATTTATCCACCATGACCAATAGGTACCTTTGCTTGTGGCTTCCCCCTTTAAGGGGTCCAACCATATCAAGCCCCCATACCGCGAACGGCTAGGTAATGGGTATAGTTTTGAGGGCGGTGGGCGGCATATGGCTCTGATTAGCAAAGAGCTGACAACCAACGCATCGCTGGACTAAGTCCTGGGCATCTGCCCGGGCCGTCGGCCAATAAAATCCTGTACGGAATGCCTTTCCTACAAGGGCCCGGGCTGCTGCGTGGTGTCCGCCTAGTCCGGCATGAATTTCAGCCAGGAGGTTTCGCCCTTCCTCTTCGGAGATACACCTTTGAAGGACTCCGGTTGTACTTTTCTTATAAAGTTCTCCCTCATGGACCTTGTAGGCTTTCGATTGCCGGACTATGCAGCGGGCCTTGTTTTGGTCTTCGGGAAGTTCCTGCCTAAGTAAGTAGGCTAGGAACGGTTCTGTCCATGGGGCGATTACTGCCATTATGTCGTGGGCTGAAGGTGTTATGTCATCGGCTGAATCGCCGATTGGCACGGTTTTTTCCGGTTTGTCACTTCCGGGCTCCTCTTCCCATAGTACGGATGGCTTGAAGAGCCGTTCTAGGAAGATATTTGGAGGGACAGCATCACGTTTCGCACCAATGCGTGCCAGTACGTCGGCCGCTTGGTTATTATCTCGGGCTATGTGATGGAATTCGAGTCCTTCAAACCGAGCTGACATTTTTAGGACAGCGTTGCGATATGCTGCCATTTTCGGATCCTTGGCGTCAAAGTCTCCATTTATTTGGGATATTGCAAGGTTTGAATCCCCGCGCACCTCTAGGCGTTGAATGCCCATGGAAACTGCCATCCGGAGACCATATAACAGGGCCTCGTATTCGGCTGCGTTGTTGGAGTCGGTGTACATTATTTGAAGTACGTACTAGACTATGTCCCCGGTTGGGGACGTCAATACGACGCCAGCCCCCAGTCCGGCCAACATTTTAGAACCGTCAAAGTGCATAAACCAATTGGAGTATGCGCCGTACTATTTAGGGAGTTCGGCTTCGGTCCATTCAGCGACGAAGTCAGCCAAAACTTGTGACTTTATAGCTCGCCGAGGTTTGTAAGTTATATCGAATGGTAAGAGCTCAATGGCCCATTTTGCAATCCTGCCCGCTGCGTCGCGGTTATTTATAATGTCATTGAGTGGTACTTCAGAGGCCACTGTTATCGAACACTCTTGAAAGTAGTGTCGGAGCTTCCGGGACGCCATGAACATCGCATATGCTATCTTCTGATAGTGCGGGTAACGGGACTTGCAGGGGTTAACACAGTGGATACATAATACACTGGTTTTTGAAGAGGGAATTTGTGCCCTTCTGTCTCTCGTTCGACGACGAGGACCGCGCTTACAACTTGATGCATTGCTGCGATGTATAACAACATTGGTTCGCCCAGATTGGGCGCAGCCAGGACCGGATTTGTTGCCAATATGGCCTTTATTTCTTCGAGTCCGACAGTGGCAGCATCCGTCCACTCGAAGTGTTCGGTGCGCCTGAGGAGGCGATAGAGGGGCAACGCCTTTTCTCCTAGACGGGAGATAAAGCGGCTTAGAGCTGCCACGCATCCTGTTAATTTTTGTATTTGTTTGAGGTCTTTTGGAATGTCCAACTGTGACAGAGCTCGGATTTTAGCTGGGTTTGCTTCGATTCCTCTACCGGATATAATGAAGCCCAGCAGCTTTCCGGCTGGTACGCCGAAAACACATTTTTCTGGGTTCAGCTTGATGTCATATGCTCTGAGGTTGTCGAACGTGAGCCTCAAATCGTCTACTAGAGTTTTGACGTGTTTTGTTTTGACGACTACATCGTCTATGTATGCCTCAGCTGTTTTGCCGATCTGGGTAGCCAGGCATGTTTGAATCATGCACTGATATGTTGACCCGGCATTTTTAAGTCCGAAGGGCATCGTGTTGAAGCAGAATGGTCCGTAAGGAGTGATGAATGCCGTTGCGGCTTGGTCTATTTCTGCCATCTTGATTTGATGGTAGCCAGAGTATGCATCGAGGAAGCACAATGAATCGTGCCCTGCGGTAGCATCAATAATTTGGTCTATGCGGGGGAGAGGGAAGGGATCCTTTGGGCAAGCCTTATTGAGGTCTTTAAAATCGACACAGAGGCGCCAGGATTTGTCCTTCTTTGGTACCATTACCAGATTTGCTAGCCAATCCGGATGTTTGATATCTCTGATGAATCCGGCTTCCAATAGTTTGGCTAGCTCTTCTCCCATTGCCTGTATTTTGGGTTCGGAAAATCGTCGAAGAGCCTGTTTGACTGGCTTAAACCCTTTTAGGATGTTTAGGCTGTGTTCTGCCAACCTGCGTGGGATTCCGGGCATATCCGAAGGATGCCAGGCGAAGATGTCCCAATTTTCCCGAAGGAATTCACGCAGTGCGGCGTCTACTTCGGGGTTCAATTGTGCCCCAATGGAGGCCATCTTTGTTGGGTCTGTTGGATGGACCTGGAATTTTATTATTTCATCTGCTGGTTTGAAGGAGGTGGACTTGGATCTTTTATCGAGTATCACATCGTCCCTGTTCACCGTAGAGCGCAGCACGGTGAGTTCTTCTGCTGCTAAGGCTTCGGATAGTGCCTCCAGGCTAGTGCGGCTGTCTTGTTCTCGGTGCGGAGTGCTATGTCCGGATCACTAGCGAGAGTGATTATTCCGCCGGGCCCAGGCATTTTGAGCTTCATGTACCCGTAATGAGGTACTGCTTGAAAAATTGTGAATGCCTCTCGTCCTAATATAGTGTGATATCCGCTGTTGAACGGGGCCACTTGGAACGTGACTTCTTCGGATCTATAATTCTCCGGCGAGCCGAACACCACATCGAGTGTGATTTTTCCGATGCAGCGCGCTTCCCGGCTAGGGATTATTCCTCTGAAGGTTGTGCTGCTTCGCTCAATACGGCTCCAATCGATTTCCATTTTTCTCAGAGTTTCCTCGTAAATGAGGTTTAATCCGCTGCCGCCATCCATGAGGACTTTTGTTAGTCGAAAGCCGTCCACTATGGGACTAAGCACCAGTGCGGCTGGTGCTCTGGCTGTTCGGAACTTAGGCTCGTCGTTGGCATTGAAGGTAATAGCTGTGTCGCTCCATGGATTTGCTGTTGCTACTTGGTAGACTTCGGCGAGTCCGCGGATTGTTCGTTTTCGCATATTGTTTGATGCGAAGGTCTCGAAGACTGTTGATACCATACCGGTATTGTTGGAGTGGTTTCTCAAGGCTAGAAGCTCCTCGCCACTTTTGGCCACCTGCCGTAATATCCAACATGCTCGAAGGCTATGTGTTGGGGCGTCTCCCTCTGTACTATGAAGCTTACAGGGTCCATTGAGCCATCCCTCCAGTACGGTTCCGTGCCCTTTATTGGGTTTTTGCTTTTTCGTTTTTGCATCTGGGGCCTGAGTGTGAGGCACCCTTTTGTTGCGGACTGGGGTCGAGGCCGGATTATCCCAAAATTGGTTTTCGGTTTTCCGAAAACTCTCCATCGCACAGTACTTTTGTACTATGGACGCCAGATCGGTGAAGCGTGTAATTTTACGACGATCGATGGCGTTCAATATTCCCTTGTCCGTGCAATTATTGCAGAAGATTGAGATTGCGTTTTCCTCTCGGCAGTCCTTTACCCTGTCCATAACCAGGAGGAATCTGGCCCAGTAGTGATGTACTGTTTCAGCGGGCTCTTGCCGTATTAGGGAAAAATCGCATATGTCTGGGCGGGCGGGTGGACTAAAATCCGGATCCCTGCCCATCCTGGGGCTTAAAGGCCGAGGAGTTTCCGAATTCGGAAGCTTGGATTGCTGGACACGATCCAGCGAGTCCGGAGCGATGCATGGTTTTAAGTTTAATGCTTAATCGAAGTCCGTCCCTCCGTGGAAATTCGGCGTGGAGGGTTCGGGAATCCGGACATGACTTGTTTTCAATATAGGCGAAGAGTTGCCGTATTGCTCCTCCACCACTGCGACGTGGTGGGTGGCCTGGGGAGATTTAATCTCTCTCAGATCGGTTTTAAGCCCAATCTGGTTGTAGTCTGTAGCGACTCCCAGGGCGGCGATGCGATCCAAGAGCTCGTTAACAGACGAGAGCTCTATTGGATTCAACTGTTCGGCCGATTTCGAGCTGACGCGAAGATTGCTTCTGACGACTTGAGAAGTCATCGTCGAAGCGGTGGCCGGACAGGCGGTCATAAGAAAACCACCTAGCCGGATAGTTTGGCCGGCGGCCAAGGCCCCTTTGGCGAAAACACTGTCTTTGAAGACAGGTGGAGGCATCCTTCCTATCGGTGACGACACAGAGGAACTCTCAATGAAAGCACCAATGTCGGTGTCAAAACCGGCGGATCTTGGGTAGGGGGTCCCGAACTGTGCGTCTAGGCGGATGGTAACAAGAGACGAGGGACACGATGTTTTACCCAGGTTCGGGCCCTCTCGATGGAGGTAAAACCCTACGTCCTACTTGATTAATATTGATGATATGGGTAGTACAAGAGTGGATCTACCACGAGATCAAGGAGGCTAAACCCTAAAGCTAGCCTATGGTATGATTGTTGTAATGTATGTTATGTCCTACGGACTAAAGCCCTCCGGTTTATATAGACACCGAAGGAGGCTAGGGTTACACAGAGTCGGTTACAATGGTCGGAGATCTACATATCCGTATCGCCAAGCTTGCCTTCCACGCCAAGGAAAGTCCCATCCGGACACAGGACGGAGTCTTCAATCTTGTATCTTCGTAGTCTTGGAGTCCGGCGGACGATGATAGTCTGGCTGTCCGGACACCCCCTAGTCCAGGACTCCCTCACTTGGGTTGATGAAGTAGGGCCGTACTGGGCCTCTGCTTGAGCCACGTCTCAGGCCGCAGGCAGGCAAGTCTGGGGACCCCCGTTCCCAGAACACCGACAGAGGAGTCCATCGAATCCTGGGGCAATCCCTCGGGATTTATGTGGGCGCCACGTGGTGCCTGGAAGTTGGAGGGGCCTGACAGGCCACGCGCGTGACGGGACTGGACGACGTGATGGGGCCCGCCGCCGCGTGCCCTTGGCCCACACGCATGGATATATTGCGGCGTCCGGGGGTCGGTTGCTCTTCCCCGTGTAGTTATTGCGCGCGTACATGAGCACTTATTGCGGGTAGTGGGAGAGGCAAGCGCAAACGATCCCCCTCCCCCATGTTCAAACCGAGGCTTATAAATTGGGGCGAGGGGGCGGCGGACATCATTCTCTCTCGCGCTCCCCTGTCTCTCCATCCTTCCTCTGCTTCTTGCGACCGCCACGCTGCAATCATCTAGCTGTCGGGCTTCGTCACCCTCTGCGAGGGGTACCTGGGGGTCGAGCCCACGATTGATCTCTGGGCGCGCCTCTTCTTCCTGAAGCAGCAGGGGCTGACGGTCGGGGAGTTCGCCGATTGCGGCGCCGCCGTCATCTCGAAGCGGTCAGGGGCGGACTGCCCCAAGATTCTGCTGGAGGATTTTGCAAAGAAGTCGCAGAATTCCTTCTTCTACGTCAGCAACCTGGGCATAGACCGCATCAACCTTCCGGTCTTCGCCATCGCACCACCGCGGGTGAAGACGAACTGGGGTTACTATCCCAGGAACTCGTCGCAGGAGATTCTCAATCTCTGCGAGCGGGTGGCGGTGATGAAGATGCGGGAGGGGCTCACCGGCACCGACCTTCTCGCCGCCTTCATCACGCGTCGGGTCCTTCCTCTAAAGAGGCGCACATGCCTCATCGGTGAGATGGCCTGTCTTCAAGACCCCAATCGTATGGGGGGCGGCACCTGTCGGCGGACCAGATCGCGCGCCGGGTCAATGACATCTCCAAGGGCAACCTGGGGGACGACTGGCGGTTCGGCAAGGCGCCGTACAACCATTCGAATCCGGCGCCTCTAGTGAGTTTTTGGTCTTCTTACTATGCTACTATGCATCTCCTCATTCGTCCCGACGCGATGTGGGAGGTGCTTCTAAATGTCATCCGGCAGCCTTACGCTCGGGCTCCATCGCAGGTGGTGCGGGCGGCGTCGGAGGAGATCGCAGCCCATGTCGGAGAAGAGGAGGCGGCGACGCGGACGGAGCCGGGTCGTTGCGGGTGGCGACGATGAGCCGGCCGCACGGGAAGGACAGCATCGCGCCGCGGCCCAGGGCCCCGAAGCGCGTGGCGGACCCGGCCAGGAGCGTGAGGCCGACCAAGAGGACGCACGGCGCCGGCCAAGGGAGGCCAGCGAGGGCCGCCGTCCTGGTTTTGCCGAGGTAAGTTTCTTCTGCCTGCATCCGAGTAGTCGAGTCGGCCTTGCTTTTTATTCATTTCGTCTTTTCTTTAGGTCGCCGATCGCGCTGGCGAGGGAGGCGGCTGACGCCATGGCCGCTGAGGAGGCCGCGTTCTAGCGGAGCCGGTCCGGCCCCATCGACCAGGACATAGAGGAGGAGCCGGCCGTTCCGGACCTCGGCCTGGACCTGACCGACGCCGTAGGCCTGGCCTGGCGGGATAGGAACAGGGCCGAGGCAGAGCTGGAGGCGGCATCGGTCCAAGCCTGGACCGATGCTGCGGCAGCATGGGCGCGTGCTGGCGAGGAGCCAGCATGGCGCGAGATGCCGGAGGGCACGGTGGTGGCGGCGATAGTCTTCGGGCCATCGTCGGTGAAAGAGCGCAGCCGAGGAGGCCGGGCTGACATGGTGGAGCTCGACCTGGAGGTCGTGGAGGTGGAGGACGACACCCTGCCGTGGGTTGACGGAGGCGGCGGCAGCGCCATCTTGGAGGAGGCGCCAAGAATGGCGCCACAGACATCGAGGGAGGCACCGCAAGTGGTGGCGCCGCAAGCCACCCGGGCTGCCGAGTCGGTGGCGGTGTCACAAGCCGTCCCGGTGGCTGGGCCGTCGGCGACGCCGGAGAGGGTGCCGAAGGAGGTGCTGGCCACGGCGCGGGCGGCCAGCGTGGAGCATGCCCTGGTGCCCTGGCAAAGGGGGCGTCGGGCCGCCGTGGAGCGGGAGCGTCGTGGTCTTCGGGCCCCAGACCCAGGAGGAGGCGGCGATGGACGCCGTCAGCCGCTGTCTGCCCAGGCGGACAGACCGAATCGAGGCCTTCGCCCAGGCCGAGGTGGAGCCGACACTGGATCTGGAGCGCGCGGTGCTGGTAAGCTTCTTCTGCAGCTTCTTCTTTGTGGGGGGGCGCTAGCGCACCCACTGGGTGTAGCCCCCGAGGTTCGGGCCAACTACGTAGTAGTTTGGTCGAATCTTTACAATGTTGTCTTTGTTCTGATCACTGCCTTTTTCAGTAACTCGACGCCTACCGGGTCAGCGCCTTTAACCGTCTCCTGGGCAAATACCAAGAACTCAAGGAGCAGCTCGCCGCCAAGAAGGAGGAGCTCCGCGTCGCTGCAGGCATCTTCGCGCTCTTTTCTAGTGGGGCGCGCTAGCGCACCCACTAGGTGTAGCCCCCGAGATTTGGGCCAACTGTGTAGCAGTTGGGCAAAATCTTAAGTCTTGCTCTTTCTTTTCTGAATCATTGTTTTTGCAGTCGAGGTGTTGTCCCGGCAGACCCGGCTGCTCCGGGCCGGTCATCACTATGACCGGCTTGTCGCCGACACCGGCCGTCTTGGGGCCGAGGTGGCGAAGGCGGAGGCGGCGGTCCGCTTCCAGTGCGACCCGCCGGGGGCTGTTGGCTCCTGGACCGACCCGCAGGTGGCGTGGACATTCCCGGAAATCATGACCGCCGCCGAGGCCCGCCTGCGGGTCCTGGGTGACCAGATGGGGCGGCCGTCCCAAGCCGGCACGGCGATGATGGCGGCCCTCTGGCCGGGCTCTGTTGCGTCGAGCAGCTTCACGCGGCTGGCGCACTTGCTAGAGATGGGGCCGAACCGTCTGCACGAGTGGTGCATCTCTGCCGCTCATGCCGGCGCCGAGATGGCGCTCTAGTTCGCGATGTCTTGCCGGACGCGCTGATGGGCCAGCGGGCCGGTTGTGAGCAGCAGCTGCAAGAGCAGGCCGGCCGGATTGCCTCCCGGGCCAGCTACATCGCCGAGTTCGCCTTCCACGACGAGTTCCACCCAAGACGGGCAGGAGATGGCAGAGTCGTATCTAGTAACGACTATGACCTGCTTCTTTATGACCCGGAGGGCAGCTCCGAGGAGACGGGAGTCTACCACGACGGGGGTGCTGAGGAGGACACCGGTGCTTCGCCGGACCTGGAGGCTGCCAGGGGAGAGCCATCGACCTCGCGACCCGGCGCTGGAGACGCCTGAGATGACTTAGTAGAATTTGCTATTAGGTAGCAGGTCCACCAACCCACTAGGAGTTTCTGGGTTTAATGAACTCTGGTCGTGGGCCTTTAAGTATTTATGTGATGTGTATATCTCATGAATGTTTTTGCTCTTGCTTTTCGTTTTTTGAACCGATTTCTTGCGCTTTTCCTTTCTCAAACCTCGCCCCCCCCCCCCCCCCCCCCCGCGAGTCTAACGGCCGAGGCTCTGGTCCGTGACAAGGAGTTCGGCTCTTTGAGAGAAGCGCGCAGTATTTAGGTTTTCAAAACGTTGAGCGCGAGCGAAACACCCACTGGGCTGGCTGGCGGCAACCCGGCGGAGCCGGTTGGCGAGCAGCCGGTCGTGCAGCTATTTTTTAAAGTGATGGCCGGGTTGATCAACCCGGTGGCCTTTAACTTGGTGTTTGAAACGCGCAGGAGCTCTGGCCCATTGTGCTTGCCAGCCAACAGCCGAAGCCGGATCTGTGGCTTAGGGCGAAGTGGGGGGGGGCGCGACATCCTTAGTGCATCAGGAATCACCAAGGAAGGCGGCGGGTGGTGATTGAGTCGGCCAACCCCCGAGCCCCTGGGTCGAGCGAGTCAGACCGGTGGCCGGGTTCAGGAGCATAGTGATGCATAAAATTAGGGGACACAATAACTTGGTCGGCAAAAGGCAGCCCCCGAGCGTTGTTCGGGGACCCCATAGTTTCATATGTTTACAAAAGGTAGCGATACATACACTCATACGGCTAACTGTAAAACGGGTGGAGGAGTTCCGCTTTCCACGGTCGGGTCGTTTCTTCACCAGCGGTGTCTCTCTTGTGCTTGTTTGACTTGCGTGCGTTGATGAGGTAGTAGGCGTTGCAATCACACAAGGCCCGGCTGACGATGAACGGGCCCTCCCATGGAGGGGACAATTTGTGCTGGCCGGCTTGCTCTTGGACGAGTAGGAGGACGAGGCCGCTCTCGCGAAACGTGAGGTGCTTGATCTTCTTGTTGTGGTAGTGCATCAGGCCTTGCTGGTAGATGGCCGAACAGCTGAGCGCCAGGAGGCGGGCTTCTTCGAGTAGGTCGACGTCGTCTTCGCGGGCTTCTTTGGCTTCGGCTTCAGTGTACATCATGACACGTGGCGAGTCAAACTCGACGTCGGCCGGGATGACAGCTTCGGCTCCATAGACAAGGAAGAACAGGGTGAACCCGGTCGACCGGTTCGGCATAGTTCGGAGACTCCAGAGGACGGCTGACAACTCGTCGAGCCAGCTGTCGGGTGAGCGGATGAGCGGCTCGACGAGCCGTGGCTTGATGCCAGATAGGATGAGGTCGTTGGCCCGCTCGACCTACCCATTGGACTGCGGGTGTGCAATGGAGGCCAAGTCGAGGCGGATACCGGAGACGGAGCAGTATTGCGCGAGCGCACCCTTGGCGAAGTTGGTGCCGTTGTCAGTGATGATACTGTTCGGCATGCCGTAGCAAACTGCGATGTCTTTGATGAGCCGGACGGCTGTTGGCCCGTCCAGTTTCTTGATTGGCCGCGCTTCGATCCACTTGGTGAACTTGTCCACCACCACCAGCAGATGCGTCATGCCGCCTCGGGCGGTTTTGAAAGGTCCCACCATGTCGAGTCCCCAGACCGCGAAGGGTCAGGCGATCGGAATGGTGCGAAGTGCTGACGCCGGCTGGTGGCTGCGCTTGCTGAAGTGCTAGCATCCCTCACACTTGAGGACGAGTGACTCGGCGTCTTGGAGGGCCGTAGGCCAGTAGAAACCTTGGCAGAAAGCCTTGGCCACAAGGGATCGTGATGCGGCATGGTGCCAGCATTCGCCCTAGTGTATGTCGAGGAGGATGTCGATGCCTTGGTCCTGCTCGACGCAGCGCTGGAACACGCCGGTGGAGCTGCGCTTGATGAGCTCGTTGTTGATGATGGTGTAAGCGGACGCCCGGTGTCGGTGTCAAAACCGGCGGATCTCGGGTAGGGGGTCCTGAACTGTGCGTCTAGGCGGATGGTAATAGGAGATAAGGGACACGATGTTTTTACCCAGGTTCGGGCCCTCTCAATGGAGGTAAAACCCTACTCCTACTTGATTGATATTGATGATATGGGTAATACAAGAGTGGATCTACCACGAGATCAAGGAGGCTAAACCCTAGAAGCTAGCCTATGGTATGATTGTTGTAATGGTTGTTCGTCCTACGGACTAAAACCCTTCGGTTTATATAGACACTAGAGAGGGCTAGGGTTACACAGAGTCGGTTAAAATGGTAGGAGATCTACATATCCGTATCGCCAAGCTTGCCTTCCACGCCAAGGAAAGTCCCATCCGGACACAGGACGAAGTCTTCAATCTTGTATCTTCATAGTCTTGGAGTCCGGCCGACGATGATAGTCCGGCTATCCGGACACCCCCTAGTCCAGGACTCCATCAGTAGCCCCTGAATCAGGCTTCAATGACGATGAGTCCGGCGTGCATATTGTTCGGCATTGCAAGGCGGGTTCCTCCTATGAATAATTCATAGAAGATTGTGAACACCAGGATAGTGTCCGGCTCTGCAAAATAAATTCCACATTCCACCGTAGAGAGAATAATATGTACACAAGTTCAATCTGCTGACGTATTTTGTGGCGTGATGTCACACCACCACCAAGCTTTTACTTGAATCGTTTTTTATTATACCACCTCATCGCGTTTAGCGAAGCGGTTTCCTTGGCACATCTTGTCGAAGCAGAGATCGTGTTCCCCTTATTCCGGGATTCCCTTCAATACGGGCGTGGGTAACCCAACCGCGCCATTGATGGTGGCGCTTGGGAGATAAGCGAGTTTTACCAGGCCGGTGGGGACGCATAGTCTTCGTCCGCCCATATATAAGGGGATAAGGATCCACCCTTTCTACCTACGCCTTCTTCCTCCTTTGCTTATCCATCTTTGCGTACTCGAGCTCCAGTGCCCAAGTCCGCACATCTCATCTCAACCTTCTCCAGCTATGTCCGGAGCGGGAGGCAAGTGGATGGCCTCCTCCGTTACGGAGGGGCACATCGAGAAGCTGCGCGGCGCCGGATACCTCTCCGGCGACATCGCGCACCGGCTGCCCGACGAGGGGCAGCTCATCCCCACCCCCAGGCCCCATGAGAGGGTCGTATTCCTTCCCCACTTCCTCCGCGGACTGGGCTTCCCACTTCATCCCTTCGTCCGGGGGCTCATGTACTACTACGGCCTGGACTTCCACGATATGGCGCCAAACTTCATCCTCAACATCTCGGCGTTTATCGTCGTGTGCGAGGCCTTCCTCTGCATCCGGCCCCACTTCGGCTTGTGGCTAAAGACCTTCAATGTCAAGCCGAAGGTAGTGAAGGGCGTCCAAGCGGAGTGCGGAGGCGCCATGGTGGGCAAAATGCCCAACGTCACCTGGCTCGAGGGGGCCTTCGTGGAGTCCGTCAAGGGGTGGCAATCGGGGTGGTTCTACAGCACCGAGCCGCGTGACCCTAAATGGGCAGCGGCCCCCGAGTTCAGATCTGGTATCCCCATGCAGCTCACCTCCTGGAAAGAGAAGGGCTTGCTATGGGGCAGTTCGGAGGAGCTGACAGGACTCCAGTCCTGTCTCCAGACCCTGGTGAACAAGAAGCTTAAGATTGTTAATGTGATCCAGGTCATGCTCGTCCGTCGGATTCTCCCCTGCCAGCAACGGGCCTTCAATTTGTGGGAGTTCGATCCGGCACAGCATCGGACCCTGAGCGGGCTCTTCGACACGATGTACGAAGCTGCCTGGAGGGTGTTGTTCAAGGGCAGAGAAGCCCCCGCATCCGCAACGGAAGACCGCGGATTTAGCACGAAGTGCCCGGCCGGCGAGGTAAGCTTTGTTATCCTCTATGGGACACTTATTTCTTTCATAGTTTGACTCTATGTGGGATCTAAAACTCCCAATGCCTTTAACAGGACTGGAAGAGGACGTCCGGACAGGTAGACTGTCCGGCTCCCCTTCCCGAAGACCCAGCGGACACCTGTTTGACAGGGCTGCTGGTTCTGGCCCATTACGTGGTGCCGGAGAAGAAGGCCAAGAAGAAGGCCGCGGGAACCCAAAGGAGTTCCCGGTGCCAGGTGGTATCGGACTCGTCGTCCGATGGCTCCGAGGCAGACTCCTCCCCCGAAGACAAGGAGGAGAAAGAAGACTCTCCCCAAGAGGGGGGAGAGAGGAAGAGGAAGGCTTCCCCAACGGGAGAGGCCGAAGGGTCCAAGAGGGGAAGGACCCTTCCTCCGGACAGCTCCGCCAACATCGACGACGGCGACGAGGGGTGGCCCTCAAGGGCCAAGCCCCCGGCAAGATCGTAAGTATCCGGATTCCTGAATGATTTATAATTTCTCTTTTTGTGCCACATAGTGTCCTTCTAATGCCGCATACATCCTGTAGTCCGGCCGAGGATGATTTTCCCGCTTCTTCGAGCGGGTCCTTAGCTCCGTTGGATGTGGATTCCATTCCGACCGCCTCCACCCCTTGTGGTGCTGAGGACGCCGAGCTGGGATCCCAAGAAGAGACCCGCCAGGAGGGGGAGGCTCCGGAGGTGCCATAGGGCAACCTCCCGGACTTCGTGCCGGACTCCGCACCGGAACCCGTAGTGGTTCCGGAGTCCGGCAGGCGGCCCCTTCGTAAGAAGGGCAAGACCGTGACACCGGCGGCCTCCGTCCAACCGGAGGCACCGGATAACTTGTTGGAGGTGCTCAACGGCGCTTCCATCAAGGAAGAACACCGCACTATTATGAGTGCGGTGATTCAGAAGGTTCAGCTCGCCAAGAGCGGGCTGACCGAAGCCTGCAGCAGCCTTCTAACAGGCTTTGAGGTAAGAAGTTTTAAAATATGTAATGTAATACCGCATAGACAGTAGCCCCTGATGCTCGATTCGGTGTTCGGAAGAAAAAAGCCAGACTGAGGATCTAAAAAGATATACGCAGGAGTTCTAAAAATTATGTCAATATGGGATTGCGGGCTGCGCTGCTGACCTCTGCCGCATTGACTGCGGAGGTCGGTGCTTTGAAGCAGGACCTCGAGCGGTCTGAGAATGAGCTCGGCCTTGCCAAGAAGCAGCTCGAGGACAAAGAAGGTGAGTAACACCATAGTAAATTTGTACCTTACAGAAAAGGATTTTGGTTGTAATAGAAATAACAAGGATAACTTGGGCACTGCAGGGGCCACGAACGAGGTGGCGACCCTGAAGGAGGCCGTGTCCACGACCGAACGCAATGCAGCAGTGGAACGAGCAGAGCGAGAGAAGCAGGAGGCGCGGGTGGCGGAGGTGCGGCAAGAGCTCCAGGCTCTCATGGAAAAGCATGAGAGTTTGGAGCGCGACTCAGAGACTCGAGAGTCCGAGCTTGCCTCGGCTCTTGAGAGTGCCAAAGCCGCTAAGGCCGAGGCCCATAAGGCCCTCCAGGAGATTGAGGCGGTGAAGAAAATAGCGGCGAGTAAGGCATTTTTCATGCAAAGCAAGCATGTGGATGTGAATTACCTGTTACTTACCCGAATTCGGAGCTCTTCAGGAGCGTTTGCAGATCTGCCTCGCAGCGTGTCTGATGCCGCCGCATTCTACCGGGTCGAGGAGGGGAGCTCAACGGAGAAGGTCTTCTGGTCTCAGTATGCTGAGGCCGGACATCCGGTGCCCCCTAGCGACCAGCTGAAGCAGCTGGTCGAGCTCCACAAGGTAGCCGAGCAGGCCATATGGGGCCTCATAGTCCGGCTGTGGCCTGAGGAGGCCATGCCTGGGAGCTACTTTGGCCTCGTGCGGCGGCTGGTGGATGTGTGCCCTTGGGTGGAAGTCATCAAGCGCTCCGCCTGCATTGAAGGTGCCCGTCGGGCCCTTGCCCGCGCAAAGGTGCACTGGGGCAGGCTGGATGCTGAGAGGCTTCTAACAGACGCGCCGCCGGCGGGCAAGGAGTATCGTACGCCCGAAATGTATTATAAGAGTGTCCTGAAGGGTGCCCGCAAGATTGCGGATGAGTGCCCCAAAAATGTAATATTTGAGTAGACTCGCAATGTGTTATCCTGTGCGCTGAAAACTTTGTTCATATGCGCTAAGCAACGCTTATTGATTTAAAATATTACCTTTTGTGCGGCCGTTTATCAAATCTGAGAGATGGCAAGTCGTCGGCTTCAGCCCCCATGCCACGAGTGCTGGGGTGTTCGGGATAAACTTGAGCGCTCTTGTTCCCATTTTTGGGTCCATCTTGGGAGGCGCTCAACATAATGAACAAGGCAACCAGACTTATAATGCTTGAACACTCTCACTTAGCCATAGAATTCTATAATTTTAAATTTCGGCGAAGCCCCTAGTGTTCGGAAGACCGAGTTCGGGGCGCTATCCACGCCTGGGCCGGACGAAGCCGGTTCCTCGCTCTAAGCGGCATAAGTCTTTAGGGACTCGAAAAGACCTCTCGAACAGCGACCAGCTCTCGCCTTATCATGACGGCCAGTTTTAGCTTTCTCCACTGAGGCGCTCGCCCAGCTAAACCGGGGCGCAATCGCAGTGGTTCTCCCAGTGCTACCTTAGCCGATAGAACGGAACATAAGGTACCAAAACATGGGAGCCGGGCAAACCCAACTATTGACCCAAGACATGATTCGGAGCCGATGCATATAATGATATAAGTTCGGGGTGCCTCACTTGTAAAAGTGTTCGGACTTATCACACCATAATGCGGTGAACATAACCCCCTCGTGTATTCGGCCGTACCAAAGATTACGGATGCAAGATGTCATAAATGAACATATATGTAAAAAAAGGAATGCAATTGTAAGCAAAAGGTGATGCATTGTTTATTCAAGGAATTCTGCTATGAGTGCAGAACGATACAAATAGTGCGGTAAGCAAGGGTTTGGACCATTAGACATGTCCCCCTCCAGGGGTAGGCTGCGGAATGGTGTATTAAACAGATTTAATGCTCATAATGGAGACCACCTGAGTGTTCGTCGTAGCCATTGTCCCTCCCTGGCTGTTGCATCGTGAGTTTGGCAGATCTACTGCCGGACGGGGCCTCTGGTGAACGGAGTCCTGTGAAAAAAAATGAAAAAAAAAGAAGAAAAAAGGTGACACACTTGGGAGCCCCTGGTGTGGTTGAGCCGCACTCTGGGCCTGTCGTGGTCGTGCCCCTCCCCCTGTGCCCATGGTATCTCCAGAGCGTAATGATGTACGCGGAGGGCTAGTCTGGCAATCATGCGAGGGCTGGGGTTGGGGCCGCGTTGCTACGCGTGCTCCGAACGTGCCAGGTGGTCTTGATGTATGTTACTCTGGGCGCGTTTGGCCATGTTTGGTCGTTTAACGGCCGGACTCGAAAATTGCCTTAAGAGGCTGCTCTGTACTTCTGCCGCGAGAGCCGCTGTGTGTTCCTCCGTTCGGAGGGAGCGTTCAGTGTTTCCATTGACCGTGATGACTCCACGAGGGCCTGGCATCTTGAGCTTAAGGTATGCATAATGCGGCACCGCGATGACTCCACGAGGGACTATGTCGAAGATTAACTCCTCGCTTCGGAAATTATCCGGGGATCCGAAGACCACTTCCAGTGTGACTGAGCCTGTACAATTGGCCTCGACACCTGGTATGACGCCTTTGAAGGTCATCTTTGTAGGTTTAATCCTTGAGGGGTCTATGCCCATCTTGCGCACTGTATCCTGATAAAGCAGGTTCAGGCTGCTGCCGCCATCCATCAGGACTCTAGTGAGGTGAAATCCATCAACGATTGGGTCTAAAACCAATGCGGCGAATCCGTCATGGCGGATACTGGTGGGGTGGTCCCTTCGATTGAAAGTGATCGGGCAAGAGGACCATGGATTGAACTTTGGGGCGACTGGCTCCATCGCATATACGTCCCTAAGTGCACGCTTCCGCTCCCTCTTGGGTATGTGGGTTGCGTATATCATATTTACCGTCCGCACTTGTGGGGGGAAACCCTTCTGTCCTCTACTGTTCGGCGGCCGAGTCTCCTCCTCGTCATTGCTATGCAGCCCCTTGTCATTGTTTTCGGCAATTAACTTGCCTGCCTGCTTGAATACCCAACAATCCCTGTTGGTGTGGTTAGCTGGCTTTTCGGGGGTGCCATGTATCTGGCAAGAGCGGTCGAGTATTCGGTCTAAATTGGACAGACCCGGAGTAGTTCTTTTGAATGGCTTTTTCCGCTGACCAGGTTTAGAGCCTCTGAATCCAGCGTTGACTGCCGTATCCTTAGTGTTATCTCTGTTAACACGGAGTTTGTTTTTGTTGCGACGTGACCTACCATTGTGGTCCTTGTTGTTCGGACTGCCAGAATTTTTGCTGAGGTTGTTACTGCGAGCTAGCCAGCTGTCCTCTCCCGCACAGAAGCGGGTCATGAGTGATGTGAGGGCTGCCATGGATTTCGGCTTTTCCTGTCCTAGGTGCCGGGCCAGCCACTCGTCGCGGATGTTATGTTTGAAGGCTGCGAGGGCCTCTGCATCCGGACAGTCGGCGATTTGGTTTTTCTTTGTTAGGAACCGTGTCCAGAACTGTCTGGCCGATTCGTCTGGCTGCTGAATTATGTGGCTTAGGTCATCGGCGTCTGGTGGTCGCACATATGTGCCCTGGAAGTTGTCGAGGAATGCGGCTTCCAGGTCTACGGGCAAGCTATTAAGCTAATGCCGAGCTGGTCCTTCAAGCTAGAGTGGGAGTAACTTGATGGCGTGGAGATCGTCACCGCGGGCCATATGGATGTGGAGAAGATAATCTTCGATCCAAACCGCGGGGTCTGTTGTGCCATCGTAGGACTCAATGTTCACGGGTTTAAACCCTTCAGGTATTTGATGATCCATTACTTCATCTGTGAAGCATAGTGGGTGTGCGGCGCCTCTATACTGGGCAATACCACGACGTAGCTCAAGAGAGCTTTGTCTGCTATGTTCGGCCCGGCCGGAGTTACTGTATCCGGCGCGACGGTAGTCGTCGTGGATCATGGGGCGCCCACGTGATCTGTAGATAGATCGTGATTGTCTTGCCTTGTCCTCCAGTACGTCTCGCAAGTCCGATGCATTCCCCCGTGGCTTCGCGCTTTTCGAGCGGTGCCGGGGTACGGTTCTGGTGGAGGGCCAAGATGTCTCTCTATCGCGGCCACGAGGTGGTCGGTCTGCCGTATTGTGCGCTGGTGATGAAGGTTTATATGCCTCCTCCTCTAATTGGGGGAGCAACTTGCGTTTTGGGTAGCTTTTGGAGGGGCGTTCGAGTTCATACTCTTCGGCCGCGAGGACCTCAGTCCATCTGTCGGCCAGCAGGTCTTGATCAGCTTGAAGCTATTGTTGCTTTTTCTTTAGGCTGTTCGCCGTGGCCATTATCCTGCGTTTAAAACGCTCTTGTTCGACGGGATCCTCTGGCACGACAAATTCGTCGTCGTTGAGGCTTGCCTCGTCTCCGGAGGGAGGCATGTGATTGTCATCCTCTATCTCCTCGTATGCCGCTCTCTCTTGAGGGCTGGCTTCTCCGTCCTCCTATGCTGAATCTTGTTGGAGGGGGTTGTCTTCGGCACTCTCTGGGGTGTTATTATCTCCAGTGCTGGAATCTCCATTCTTGCTGTGGCGGGATTTAGAGCGGCGCCGCTGACGTCGGCGCTTGGGCTGTTTCTTAGAGGAATCTGCCTCTGCTGCTTCTTCGCCGTCCCCATCCTTTGGGGTGTCCACCATGTATATGTCGTATGAAGAGGTGATCTTCCAATGCCCTATAGGCGCTGGTTCTTGATCGTCTCCGGCATCGTCGTCCATACCATCGATGTCTTCGGAGTCTTAGTCTAGCATGTCGGTTAGATCGTTGATAGTGGCTACAAAGTGGGTGGTGGGTGGGCCTTGAATTTCTTCGTCGTCCGCATCCCAACCATCTTGACCGCAGTCCAGCCAGGGCTCTCCTGATAATGAGAGATGCTTTAGCGAATTCAGGATGTCGCCAAAGGGTGAGTGCTGAAAGATGTCCGCAGCGGTGAACTCCATGATCGGTGCCCAATCGGATTTGATTGGCAGGGGAGCAGGAGGTTCGGAGTCCGGCAAGGAGTCCGGCACCTCGGAGTCACGGGCTTTGCAAGGGACAAGGTCGGTATTCGGCTCCATCGCCATAGAAGTTGCAGCCCCCGAGGCGGTGTCCAGCCACCTGTCCTCGATCTGCGCGGTCGGCTCCGAACTATGGGTCAGAGCGGACTCATGTGCGGCCAACAGGGCACTGTCCGGCGGCAGAGCTAAATCATGCCCATCGTGACAGTGCGGCGCGCTCGACTGTGGCTCGAATCCATCGAAGATCAAGTCTCCGCGGATGTCATCCGTGAAGTTTAGGCTTCCAAATCTGACCTGATGGCCAGGGGCGTAGCTTTCGATCTGCTCCAGATGGCCAAGTGAATTGGCCCGCAGTACAAAGCCGCCGAACACGAAGATCTGTCTGGGGATTCACCCTGGACTGCGTTGTTGTTGATTGAAGAAGCCATCAAGCCTATCGGTGACGACACAGAGGAACTCTCAATGAAAGCACCAATGTCGGTGTCAAAACCGGCGGATCTTGGGTAGGGGGTCCCGAACTGTGCGTCTAGGCGGATGGTAACAGGAGACAAGGGACACGATGTTTTTACCCAGGTTCGGGCCCTCTCGATGGAGGTAAAACCCTACTCCTTCTTGATTGATATTGATGATATGGGTAGTACAAGAGTGGATCTACCACGAGATCAAGGAGGCTAAACCCTAGAAGCTAGCCTATGGTATGATTGTTGTAATGGTTGTTTGTCCTACAGACTAAAACCCTCCGGTTTATATAGACACCGGAGAGGGCTAGGGTTACACAGAGTCGGTTATAATGGTAGGAGATCTACATATCCGTATCGCCAAGCTTGCCTTCCACGCCAAGGAAAGTCCCATCCGGACACGGGACGAAGTCTTCAATCTTGTATCTTCATAGTCTTGGAGTCTGGCCAACGATGATAGTCCGGCTATCCGGACACCTCCTAGTCCAGGACTCCCTCACCTGGCGTTGCACCTATCGGGCCACGGTATCGTCCATGGGGAGAACCCTGTTCTCCAGGTACTCTGAGATGGAAAGGGCCCAAGACGGGGCCGTTACCACGGCGAAGACGGCCACTAGGGTGGATTCCAGGTCGGCAGCCCCCGATCCGGGTTGAGCAGCCCCCGGGTCGGGGATGGCGACGGCCGGGTCGAGGGTGATGGTGGCCGGGTCGAGCTGAGCAGCCCCCGGGCCGGGTTCGGCAGCCCTCGGGCCGAGTTGAGGCGCGGCCGAGTCGTCTGGGACGTGGATAGACTCGGAGTCCAGAGACAGCTTGACGGACGGTTTGTGCAGGTGCTCGATGGAGACGCCAGACGGGATGGACTACCGGGATGAGGCGATCTTGGCGAGCGTGGTGGCCGCCTCGTTCTCCGTGCATGGGACATGGAGGAACTCACAGCCTTTGAAGGACCCGGACAGCTTCTAGACGAGGAGGAGGTAACTTGCCATGTTGGAGTCGTGGGCGTCCCACTCGCCGGAGCACTGTTGCACCACCAGATCCGAGTCGCCGTAGCACAGGATGTGCCGGATGCCGAGCTCCTTGGCAAGCCGGGGGCCATGCACAAGGGCTTCGTATTCGGCGACATTGTTGGAGGCGGTGAAGTGGATCTGGAGTGTGTAGCGGAGTCAGTCGCCCTTTGGGGATGACAGCACGATGCCGGCCCCTAGGCCGAGTCACATCTTGGACCCGTCGAAATGCATGCGCCAGTGCGTTGAGTCGGGAGGCGGTGGTGGGTACTGGGTCTCAATCCAGTCGACGAGGAAGTCGGCTAGGGCATGAGACTTGATCGTGGTGCGGGGCTCGTAGAGGATGGTGCGGGGCTCGAGTGCCCACTTGGCAACTCGGCCAGAGGCATCCCGGCATGACGATCTCGCCGAGAGGGGCCGTGCTGACCACGATGATCACATGCTCCTGGAAATACTAATTCAGCTTCTTGGTGGTGAAGTACACACTGTAACACATCTTCTGGTAGTGCGGGTAGTTTTGCTTGGAGTTGGAGAGAACCTCGCTCAGGTAGTAGACCGGCCGTTGGACGGCTTGAACCTTGCCCTTCTCTGGTCGCTCGACCACTAGAACCATGTTGACCGACCGTGAGGTCGCGGCTATGTAGAGCAACAGCGGCTCCTTGTCGGCCGGCACGGCCAAGACTGGTACGGTGGAGAGCATGTGCTTGAGGTCTCGGAAGGCCTCGTATGCCTGGTCGTTCCATTCGAGCGGCGTCGTCTTCTTCATCAACTGGTACAGGGGTAGGGCCAGCCGGCTGACCGAGGCCAAGCAGCCGGTGAATTTCTGGACATCGCGCAGCCAAGCCGGCTTGCGCATGCGCTCGATGGCCTTGATCTTCTCCTGGTTCGCCTCAATGCCGCACTCTAAGACAAGGAAGCCGAGTAGCTTTCCGGCCGGGACGCCGAAAATGCATTTCTCCGAGTTGAGCTTGACCTTGTATTTGCGGAGGTTGGCGAATGTCTCCTTCAGGTCATCGAGGAGCGTGAGTTGCTGCTTGGTCTTCACCATGATGTCATCCACATAGACATGGATATTGCGGCCGAGTTGCGGCAGCAAGCATTTCTGCATGCAGCGCTGGAAGATGGTGCTGGCGTTCTTCAAGCCAAACGACATGGTGATGTAGCAATACGCCCCAAAGGGCGTGATGAAGGACGTCTTCAGGGCGTCGGTCGGGTCCAGCTTGATCTGGTGGTAGCCGGAGTAAGCGTCCAGGAAGGACAGGAGCTCGCACCCGGTGACCGAGTCAATGACTTGGTCGACCTGCGGGAGGGCGAACGGATCCTTGGGGCAGGCCTTGTTGAGGTTGGTGTAGTCGATGCACATGCGCCAGGTCTTGTTCTTCTTTAGGACAAGGACTGGGTTGGCCATCCTCTTGGGGTGAAACACTTCCATGATGAAGCCGGGCGCCAAAAGCTTGGCGACCTCTTCGCCGATGGTTCTTCTCTTCTCTTCGGAGAAACGTCGCAAGGGTTGATGGACAGGCTTGGCATCCTTGCGGACGTGGAGTTTGTGCTCGGCGTACTTCCTCGGGATACCCGGCATGTCCTTTGGGGTCCATGCAAAAATATCCTGATTCTCACGGAGGAAGTTGACGAGCTCGCCTTCCTATTTGCTGTCAAGGTGGGTGCCTATGACAACATACTTGCTGCAACTGGGGTCTTCCGGGTTCAACTTCACTTTCTTGGTCTCCTTGGAGGGCTTGAAGGCGGCCTCGTCAGCCGGCTCTTCGGTCGGGATCGGCACGGCCGAGGCCTCGCCGGCCATGGCGATGATCCGGTCGAGCTGGCGCCACTCCTTGGAAATGACCAGCGACTCGGCCAGCTTGGTGCCATCTCAGGCGCACTGCAGGGACTTGCGGTAGTCGCCGGTGACGGTGATGAGGCCCTTTGGACCTGGCATCTTCATCTTCAGGTACGCGTAGCGGGGGACCGCCATGAATTTGGCGAGTGCGGGTCGGCCCAGTAATGCGTGGTACGCGCTGGACAGGTCCAGCACCTCGAACCATATCGGCTCGCGCTGGAAATGGTTGTTGCCGCTGAACAGGGCATCGAGCCGGACCCAGCCAATGGGGGAGCAGGAGAGGCCGGGAACAATGCCGTGGAAGATTGTTCAGGTCGGCTCCAGGTCCTTGGCCTTGAGGCTGAGCTTGGTCATTGTGTCGTGGTAGAGGATGTTGATGTTGCTGCCGCCGTTGATGAGGACTCGGGAAAACTTGCACATGCGCCGCGCAACAATGGTGGGGTTGAGGACGAGGGTGTAGCCACACGGATTCGGCATTATGACCGGGTGGTCTTCCTGGGTCCAGGTGACCGGGCGATCCAACCAGTGCATGTACTCTGGCTTGGCCGGGATGACGGTGTTCACCTAGTGCCGAAGGAGGTGTTCGCTGCGCTTGCCGTCGCTGAGGCTGGTGAAGACGATGTAGGCCGCGTTCTAGTCTGGAAGGCATCGTCGCACATCGCGCCGCCGACTGGGGGCGGTGGTGGAGGCGGAGGCGACTGTCCCATGCCCGGAGCCGGAGCCGGAGGAGACGGGACGTTGCCCCTCATGATGCGCTTGGTGATGCCGCACTGCCAAAGCGTGTGCGTAGATGGCCTTGCGCCGTTGTGGTGCTTGCAGGGAGCGTCGAGCATCTCTTCGAAGCTCATGGAGGGTTGCCACTCCGCCTTGCCGGTCTGCCGGCGCTTGGCTGCCGGGTCCGCCGCGGGCTCGGTGGCCGCGGCGAGCCGGTTATCGTAGTGCTGAGCCGGTTGGTCGACCTTGTGCTTGTTGTTTTGCTGATGCTGCTGCCGGCTGCTCTCGCCGGCCGGCTTCCGAGGGGGAATCGGCTTTGCCTTGACGGTTTCATCCAGCACCACCTGGATCTTCATGGCGGAGTCGGCATTGGCGTACTTTTCCGCCATCACCATGAGCACGGCCATGGTGGCAGGCTCGGAGCGTAAGAGCTTGTGCTTGAGGAGGGTGCCGTCTTAGCACCCGTTGACGAAGTACTGGATTCCTTGAACCTCGTGGACGCCCTGGCAGCTGTTCCGGAGCTCGGTCCAGCGTGCGACATATTCGCGGTAGGTCTCCGTCGGCCCTTGCACGCACGTGGCGAGCTGGCTGGGGTGGTCGGGTCACTTGTAGGTCTCCATGAAGTTGCGGACGAAGGCCTGCTTGAAGTCGACCCACGTGTTGACGCTGCCCATCGGCAGACTATTCAACCAGGTGCGGGCCGACCCTTGGAGCATGAGCAGTGCGTAGCGCATGGCGAGTCAGCGATTGGCGCCGGTGATGCCGATGGCGGTGGTGTAGTCGGTGAGCCAGTCCTCTGGCTTCACGGTTCTGTTGTACTTCGGGGTGTCGCGAGGGAGCATAAACCCTTTTGGGAAAGGCACCTCCCGGATGCGTAGGCCAAAACACGCCGGCCCAATGGTGCCGCTTTCCTCCACCTCCAGAGAGTGAGAGAGCTGGTCGAGGCGGTGGCGAGCGTCGGTGTCGTCGATGGCGCGTGTGCCGAGTCAACTGGCAACCGGGCCACGGGGGGCCGGGTCGGTTGGAGCCGGACGCCGGCCAGGCTGGCCGGGTCCGCGTCGGGCTTCCAGGGCGGGCTCGTCGCCTAAGCCACCGGCGGCCGTCGGGGTCGGGTCACGCCGAGTCCGAGTTCGGCTGGAATGCGCCTCGCTAGGTGGAGAGGACGCCGTGTGCTGAAGGTCGCTGGGTCTGACAACGCGGGCGGAGCTGTTGGGGAACGTAGTGATTTGAAAATTTTCCTACGCACACACAAGATCATGGTGATGCATAGCAACGAGAGGGGAGAGTGTTTTCCACGTACCCTCGTAGGCCGAAAGCGGAAGAGTTAGAACAATGCGGTTGATGTAGTCGTACGTCTTCACGGCCCGACCATCAAGCACCGACCTCTGAGTTCTAGCACACGTTCAGCTCGATGACGATCCCCGGACTCCGATCCAGCAGAATGTCGGGGAAGAGTTCCGTCAGCATGACGGTGTGGTGACGATCTTCATGTTCTACCGTCGCAGGGCTTCGTCTAAGCACCGCTACAATATTATCGAGGACTATGGTGGAGGGGGGCACCGCAGACGGCTAAGAGATCCAAGGGATCAATAGTTGTTGTGTCTAGAGGTGCCCCCTGCCCCCGTATATAAAGGAGCAAGGGGGAGGGGGCGGCCGGCCTAGAAGGGGCGCGCCAGGAGGAGTCCTACTCCCACCGGGAGTAGGACTCCCTCCTTTCCTTGTCCAACTAGGAGAGGGGAAGGAAGGGAAGGAGAAGGAGAAGGAAGGAGAGGGAGGAAAAGGAGGAAAGAGGGGCCGGCCCCCTAGTCCAATTCAGTTTGGGCTAGGGGGGGCGCGCGCCCTGCCTCCTCTCTTCCACCACTTGGCCCATGAGGCCCATTGCTTCTTCCTCGTATTCCCGTAACTCCCTGGTACCCCCAAAAATACTCGAATCACTCGGAACCCTTCTGATGTCCGAATATAGTCGTCCAATATATCGATCTTTACATCTCGACCATTTCGAGACTCCTCGTCATGTCCCCGATCTCATCCGGGACTCCGAACTCCTTCGGTACAACAAAACTCATAAACTCATAATAAAACTGTCATCGAAACCTTAAGCGTGCGGACCCTACGGGTTCGAGAACTATGTAGACATGATCAAAACACGTTTCCGGTCAATGACCAATAGCGGAACCTAGATTCTCATATTGGCTCCTACATATTCTACGAAGATCTTTATCGGTCAAACCGCATAACAACATACGTTGTTCCCTTTGTCATCGGTATGTTACTTGCCCGAGATTCGATCGTCGGTATCTCAATACCTAATTCAATCTCGTTACCGGCAAGTCTCTTTACTCGTTATGTAATGCATCATTCCGTAACTAACTCATTAGCTACATTGCTTGCAATGCTTATGGTGATGTGCATTATCGAGAGGGCCCAGAGATACCTCTCCGACAATCGGAGTGACAAAACCTAATCTCGAAATACGCCAACTCAACATGTACCATTGGAGACACCTGTAGAGCTCCTTTATAATCACCCAGTTACGTTGTGACGTTTGGTAGCACACAAAGTGTTCCTCCGGTAAACGGGAGTTGCATAATCTCATAGTTGTAGGAACATGTATAAGTCATGAAGAAAGCAATAGCAACATACTAAACGATCAAGTGCTAAGCTAACGGAATGGGTCATGTCAATCACATCATTCTACTAATGATGTGATCCCGTTAATCAAATGACAACTCATGTCTATGGTTAGGAAACATAACCATCTTTGATTAATGAGCTAGTCTAGTAGAGGCATACTAGTGACATTATGTTTGTCTATGTATTCACACATGTATTATGTTTCCGGTTAATACAATTCTAGCATGAATAATAAACATTTATCATGATATAAGGAAATAAATAATAACTTTATTATTGCCTCTAGGGCATATTTCCTTCAGTCTCCCACTTGCACTAGAGTCAATAATCTAGTTCATATCGCCATGTGATTTAACACCAATATTCATATCTGTATATGATTAACACCCATAGTTCACATCGTCATGTGACCAACACCCAAAGGGTTTACTAGAGTCAATAATCTAGTTCACATCGCTATTTGATTAACACCCAAAGAGTACTAAGGTGTGATCATGTTTTGCTCGTGAGAGAAGCTTAGTCAATGGGTCTATCACATTCAGAGTCGTATGTATTTTGCAAATATTCTATGTCTACAATGCTCTGCACGGAGCTACTCTAGCTAGTTGCTCCCACTTTCAATATGTATCCAGATTGAGACTTAGAGTCATCTGGATCAGTGTGAAAGCTTGCACTGATGTAACTCTTTACGATGGGCTCTTTTATCACCTCCATAATCGAGAAATATTTCCTTAGTCCTTACTAAGGATATTCTTGACCAATGTCCAGTGATCTACTCCTAGATCACTATTGTACTCCCTTGCCAAATACAGAGCAAGGTATACAATAGGTCTGGTATATAGCATAGCATACTTTATAGAACCTATGATTGAGGCATAGGGAATGACTTTCATTCTCTTTTCTATTTTCTGTCGTGGTCGGGATTGGAGTCTTACTCAATTTCATACCTTTGCAACACAAGCAAGAACTCTTTCTTTGACTGTTCCATTTTGAACTACTTCAAAAACTTGACAAGGTATGTACTTATTGAAAAACTTATCAAGCGTCTTGATCTATCTCAATAGATCTTGATGCTCAATATCTAAGTAGTTTTACTGAGGTCTTTCTTTTAAAGAATTCCTTTCAAATACTCCTTTATGCTTTCCAGAAAAATTTTACATCATTTCTGATCAAAAATATGTTACTCACATATATTTATCAGAAAGGCGGTAGTGCTCCCACTCACTTTATTGTAAATACAGGCTTCACCGCAAGTCTGTATAAAACTATATGCTTTGATCAACTTATCAAAGCGTATATTCCAACTCTGAGATGCTTGCACCAGTCCATAGATGGATCGCTGGAGCTTGCACATTTTGTTAGCACCTTTAGGATTGACAAAACCTTCTTGTTGCATCATATACAACTCTTCTTTAAGAAAACCATTAAAGAATGCAGTTTTGACATCCATTTGCCAGATTTCATAAAATGTGGCAATTGCTAACATGATTCGGGTAGACTTAAGCATCGCTACAGTTGAGAAAATCTCATTGTAGTCAAAACCTTGAACTTATCGAAAACCCTTTTGCGACAAGTCGAGCTTTGTAGATAGTAACACTACTATCAGCATCTGTCTTCCTCTTGAAGATCCATTTATACAATATGGCTTGCCGATCATCGGGCAACTCCACCAAATTCCACACTTTGTTCTCATACATGGATCCCATCTCAGATTTCATGGCCTCAAGCAATTTCGCGGAATCTGGCCTTATCATCGCTTCCTCGTAGTTCGTAGGTTCATCATGGTCTAGTAACATGACTTCCAGAACAGGATTACCGTACCACTCTGGTGCGGATTGTACTTTGGAAGACCTATGAGGTTTTGTAGTAACTTGATCTGAAGTTTCATGATCATCATCATTAGCTTCCTTACTAATTGGTGTAGGAATCACTGGAACTGATTTCTGTGATGAACTACTTTCCAATTCGGGAGAAGGTGCAAGTTACCTTATCAAGCTCTACTTTCCTCCCACTCACTTCTTTCGAGAGAAACTCCTTCTCTAGGAAGCATCCATTCTTAGCAACGAATGTTTTGCCTTTGGATCTGTGATAGAAGGTGTACCCTACAGTTTTCCTTTGGGTATTCTATGAAGACGCACTTCTCTGATTTGGGTTCGAGCTTATCAGGTTGAGAACCTTTTTCATATAAGCATCACAACTCCAAACTTTAAGAAACAACAGCTTAGGTTTACTGCTAAACCATAGTTCATACGGTGTCGTCTCAACGGATTTAGATGGTGCTCTATTAAACGTGAATGCAGTTGTCTCTAATGCATAACCCCAAAACGATAGTGGTAAACCGATAAGAGACATCATAGATCGCACCATATCTAGTAAAGTACGATTACGACGTTCGGACACACCATTACATTGTGGTGTTCCAGGTGGCATGAGTTGCGAAACTATTTCACATTGTTTCAAATGAAGACTAAAATCCTAACTCAAATATTCGTCTCCACGATCAGATCGTAGAAACTTTATTTTTCTTGTTACGATGATTTTCCACTTCACTCTGAAATTCTTTGAACTTTTCAAATGTTTCAGACTTATGTTTCATCAAGTAGATATACCCATATCTGCTCAAATCATCTGTGAAGGTCAGAAAATAACGATACACACCATGAGCCTTAACACTCATCGGATCGCATACATCGGTATGTATTATTTCCAATAAGTCAGTAGCTCGTTCCATTGTTTCGGGGAAACGGAGTTTTAGTCATCTTGCCCAAAAGGCACGATTCGCAAGGATCAAATGATTCATAACCAAGTGATTCCGAAAATCCATCTTTGTGGAGTTTCTTCATGCGCTTTACACCGATATGACCCAAACGGCAGTGCCACAAATAAGTTGCACTATCATTTTTAACTTTGCATCTTTTGGCATCAATATTATGAATATGTGTATCACTACGATCGAGATCCAACAAACTATTTTCATTGGGTGTATGACCATTTGAAGGTTTTATTCATGTAAACAGAACAACAATTATTCTCTGACTTTAAATGAATAACCGTATTGCAGTAAACATGATCAAATCATATTCATGCTCAACGCAAACGCCAAATAACATTTATTTAGGTTTAACAATAATCCCAAAAGTATAGGGAGTGTGCGATGATGATCATATCAATCTTGGAACTACTTCCAACACTCATCGTCACTTCCCCTTCAACTAGTCTCTGTTTATTCTGTAACTCCTATTTTGAGTTACTAATCTTAGCAACCGAACAAGTATCAAATACTTAGGGGCTACTATAAACACTAGTAAGGCACACATCAATAACCTGCATATCAAATATACCCTTGTTCACTTTGCCATCCTTCTTATCCACCAAATATTCAGGGCATTTCCGCTTCCAGTGACTATTTCCTTTGCAGTGTAAGCACTCAGTTTCAGGCTTTGGTCCAGCTTTGGTCTTCTTCACGGGAGTGACAACTTGTTTGCCATTCTACTTGAAGTTTCCCTTTCTTTCCCTTTTCTTGAAACTAGTGGTCTTGTCAATCATCAACACTTGATGCTCTTTCTTGATTTCTACCTTCGTTGATTTCAACATCACGAAGAGCTCGGGAATCGTTTTCGTCATCCCTTGCATACTATAGTTCATCACGAAGTTCTAGTAACTTAGTGATGGTGACTAGAGAATTCTGTCAATCACTATCTTATCTGGAAGATTAACTCCCACTTGATTCAAGCGATTGAAGTACCCAGACAATGTGAGCACATGCTCACTAGTTGAGCGATTCTCCTCCATCTTTTAGCTATAGAACTTGTTGGAGACTTCATATCTCTCAACTCGGGTATTTGCTGGAAATATTAACTTCAACTCCTGGAACATCTCATATGGTCCATGACGTTCAAAACATCTTTGAAGTCCCGATTCTAAGCCGTTTAAGCATGGTGCACTAAACTATCAAGTAGTCATCATTTTGAGCTAGCCAAATGTTCATAACATCTGCATCTGCTCCTGCAATAGGTTTGTCACCTAGCGGTGCATCAAGGACATAATTCTTCTGTGCAGCAATGAGGATAAACCTCAGATCACGGATCCAATCCGCATCATTGCTACTAGCATCTTTCAACACAGTTTTCTCTAGGAACATATCAAAATAAACATATGAAAGCAACAACGCGAGCTATTGATCTACAACATAATTTGCAAAATACTACCAGGACTAAGTTCATGATAAATTTAAGTTCAATTAATCATATTACTTAAGAACTCCCACTTAGACAGACATCTCTCTAGTCATGTAAGTGATCACGTGATCCAAATCAACTAAACCATGTCCGATCATCACGTGAGATGGAGTAGTTTCAATGGTGAACAACACTATGTTGATCATATCTACTATATGATTCATGTTCAACCTTTCGGTCTCTGTGTTCCGAGGCCATATCTGTATATGCTAGGCTCGTCAAGTTTAATCTGAGTATTCCGCGTGTGCAACTGTTTTGCACCCGTTGTATTTGAACGTAGAGCCTATCACACCCGATCATCACGTGGTGTCTCAGCACGAAGAACTTTTGCAATGGTGCATACTCAGGGAGAACACTTCTTGATAATTAGTGAGAGATCATCTTAAAATGCTACCGTCAATCAAAGCAAGATAAGATGCATAAAGATAAACATCACATGCAATCAATATAAGTGATATGATATGGCCATCATCATCTTGTGCTTGTGATCTCCATCTTCAAAGCACCGTCGTGATCACCATCGTCACCGGCGCGACACCTTGATCTCCATCGTAGCATCATTGTCGTTACGCCATCTATTGCTTCTACGACTATCGCTACCGCTTAGTGATAAAGTAAAGCAATTACAGGGCGTTTGCATTTCATACAATAAAGTGACAACCATATGGCTCCTGTCAGTTGCCGATAACTTCGGTTAGAAAACATGATCATCTCATAGAATAAAATATAGCATCACGTCTTGACCATATCACATCACAACATGCCCTGCAAAAACAAGTTAGACGTCCTCTACTTTGTTGTTGCAAATTTCACGTGGCTGCTACGGGCTTACCAAGAACCGTTCTTACCTACGCATCAAAACCATAACGATAGTTCGTCAAGTTGGTGCTGTTTTAATCTTCGCAAGGACCGGGCGTAGCCACACTCGATTCAGCTAAAGTGAGAGAGACAGACACCCGCCAGCCACCTTTAAGCATGAGTGCTCGTAACGGTGAAACCAGTCTTGCGTAAGCGTACGCGTAATGTCGGTCCGGGCCGCTTCATCTCACAATACCGCTGAACCAAAGTATGACATGCTGGTAAGTAGTATGACTTGTATCGCCCACAACTCACTTGTGTTCTACTCGTGCATATGACATCTACGCATAAAACTAGGCTCGAATGCCACTGTTGGGGAACGTAGTGATTTCAAAAAATTTCCTACGCACACGCAACATCATGGTGATGGCATAGGAAAGAGAGGGGAGAGTGTCGTCCACGTACCCTCGTAGACCGTAAGCGGAAGCGTTAGCACAACGCGGTTGATGTAGTCGTACGTCTTCACGGCCCGACCGATCAAGCACCGACCTCCGAGTTCTAGCACACGTTCAGCTCGATGATGATCCCCGGACTCCGATCCGGCAGAATGTCGGGGAAGAGTTCCGCCAGCACGATGGTGTGGTGACGATCTTGATGTTCTACCATCGCAGGGCTTTGTCTAAGCACCGCTACAATATTATCGAGGACTATGGTGGAGGGGGCACCGCACACGGCTAAGAGATCCAAGGGATCAATAGCTGTTGTGTCTAGAGGTGCCCCCCTGCCCCCGTATATAAAGGAGCAAGGGGGGAGGGGGCGGTCGGCCTAGAAGGGGCGCGCCAAGAGGAGTCCTACTCCCACCAGGAGTAGGACTCCCTCCTTTCCTTGTCCAACTAGGAGAGGGGAAGGAAGGGAAGGAGAAGGAGAAGGAAGGAGAGGGAGGAAAAGGAGGAAAGAAGGGCCGGGCCCCTAATCCAATTCGGTTTGGGCTAGGGGGGGCGCGCGCCCTGCCTCCTCTCTTCCACCACTTGGCCCATGAGGCCCATTGCTTCTTCCTCGTATTCCCGTAACTCCCCGGTACCCCCGAAAATACCCGAATCACTCGGAACCTTTCCGATGTCCGAATATAGTCGTCCAATATATCGATCTTTATGTCTCGACCATTTCGAGACTCCTCGTCATGTCCCCGATCTCATCCGGGACTCCTAACTCCTTCGGTACATCAAAACTCATAACCTCATAATAAAACTGTCATCGAAACCTTAAGCGTGCGGACCCTACGGGTTCGAGAACTATGTAGACATGATCGAAACACGTTTCCGGTCAATAACCAATAGCGGAACCTGGATGCTCATATTGGCTCCTACATATTCTACGAAGATATTTATCGGTCAAACCGCATAACAACATACGTTGTTCCCTTTGTCATCGGTATGTTACTTACCCGAGATTTGATCATTGGTATCTCAATACCTAATTCAATCTCGTTACGGGCAAGTCTCTTTATTCGTTATGTAATGCATCATTCCATAACTAACTCATTAGCTACATTGCTTGCAAGGCTTATAGTGATGTGCATTATCGAGAGGCAGGGGCGGAGCTATAGGGTGGACAGGGTGGGCCACGGCCCACCCTCGGATTTTGGTCCGCACTATATACTATGGGCCAGAGAGAAAAAGAAAAGCCCAGTAAGACTAAGCCCAACAAACAACAACGCACGCAGCCACCACAATGCTTCGCGTCCATGACCCCGAGCCACCTCCGTCCCCGTCCACCTCGCCGCTCCCCGCGATCCCGCTCGCCTCTCTAGTCGCCACTCTCCCGAACGCAGGGAGCCTAGGAGCTTCCTCCTCTCTCCCGCACCTCCGTCCAGCCCGCACCGCGGTCGGAGCCAGTCGCGCCCATTGCGCATCTGCGCCCCTGCAGGCTGCGGCCCAGCCCCCGGCGCTCCAAACAACCCAGCACAGGCCGCTCCAGGTCTTAAGTACTCCCTGTTGTCGCCTGATTGGAGGTACCAGCTCGAAACTCGCCCACTGCCCAATCCCCAATTAAGATTTGGGGTTTGTTCTTTGTTGTGCTACTGCTATCTATTGTCTAGTACAGTAACCGACGAACACATACAAATAATTCTGCAGATCACTCGTTGCTTCTCTTTTTCATACACACGCTATGAAGATAGGGAAGAAGCCTATGCCGGATGTTGCCGATGTGCAAACCGTAGAACTTGTGTATGCCGGTAGGCTTCTGTTATGCAAAACTGAGAGTTAATTGACAATTTCAGCATGTTTGTAAGACCATGTTGATATATTTCCTATGTGTTATTGGTAATTAGTTAGCACATTGCTTCTCTTTTTCAGAGACATGTTATGTAGGCTTCTTTTATGGAAAACTGGGACTTAATTGATAATTTTAGTATGTTTGTAAGACCATGCGTGGTATTCGTAATTAGTTGAAACATTCACAGGCTGTAAATTTTTTTGGGGGTGGACCACCCTGTCTTCAAATCCTAGATCCGCCACTGTCGAGAGGGCCCAGAGATACCTCTCCGACAATCGGAGTGACAAAACCTAATCTCGAAATACGCCAACTCAACATGTACCTTTGGAGACACCTGTAGAGCTCCTTTATAATCACCCAGTTACGTTGTGACATTTGGTAGCACACAAAGTGTTCCTCCGGTAAACGGGAGTTGCATAATCTCATAGTTGTAGGAACATGTATAAGTCATGAAGAAAGCAATAGCAACATACTAAACGATCAAGTGCTAAGCTAACGGAATGGGTCATGTCAATCACATCATTCTACTAATGATGTGATCCCGTTAATCAAATGACAACTCATGTCTATGGTTAGGAAACATAACCATCTTTGATTAATGAGCTAGTCTAGTAGAGGCATACTAGTGACAATATGTTTGTCTATGTATTCACACATGTATTATGTTTCCGGTTAATACAATTCTAGCATGAATAATAAACATTTATCATGATATAAGGAAATAAATAATAACTTTATTATTGCCTGTAGGGCATATTTCCTTTAGGAGCCGGATCCGGACGGGCCGGCGAGCTGGTTGAGGCGGTCTTGCTGCGCGTTGGCCGCGTTGAGTAGGTCGTGCATCCGCTTGATGCGCTCCTTCAGCTCCTCGCCTGTGATCTGGTCCAGGCCGACTGCGGCCGCCTGGGCAATGCGCGTGTTCTTCACTGGGGTCTCGTAGACGGTCAGGATGGCGCCGAGGGCGCGATTGATCGCTCCTCCCCAGGCTCGCACGTCGACGACCCGGCTTGTCTCGGCCGTGGTAGGCTTGAAGCCGTAGGCGGCGTTGCGCTCCAGTTGAGCAGAGTCCAGGCGACACTATATGGCGGCGAGCGTCTCGGTCAGGTCCAGCATCTGCTGGTACCTTTCCTCGAGCTGGGCTCGGGCCTCGGCGACGTTGGAGGCGTCGATGTCGGTGCCGATGGGGACGCGGAGGCTCTGCATCGCGGCGCGCAACGGGTTGGATGCCTCGGCCCGTTCCATTGCGGCCTTGGCTTCGGCGGCCTTCCTTGTCTTGCTCGAAGAAGAGGAGGCGTCGGTGTCGGTGATGAAAACCTCCACGTGGGCGTCCATTGCCCCAGCAGAAATGCCGCCGCCAAGGGAGAGGGGGAGTCGGAGTAGCTGAGTACCTCACTGGGGTACTCGTCGGCCGCGGGCGCACGGCGAGCGCGTTGACGATGCCGTCCTCCAGCATGACGGGCTCGTCGGAGTCGGAGAGGAGCCCCATCTGAAGCATGATCCTGGCCAGCTCCTCAAGCTGCCCCACGGTGGGCGCCAACTGTCATGGTGGGTGAGGGAGTCCTGGACTAGGGGGTGTCCGGACAGCCAGACTATCATCGTCCGCCGGACTCCAAGACTATGAAGATACAAGATTGAAGACTCCGTCCCGTGTCCGGATGGGACTTTCCTTGGCATGGAAGGCAAGCTTGGCGATACGGATATGTAGATCTCCTACCATTGTAACCGACTCTGTGTAACCCTAGCCCTCTCCGGTGTCTATATAAACCGGAGGGTTTTAGTCCGTAGGACACAACAACCATTACAACAATCATACCATAGGCTAGCTTCTAGGGTTTAGCCTTCTTGATCTCGTGGTAGATCCACTCTTGTACTACCCATATCATCAATATCAATCAAGTAGGAGTAGGGTTTTACCTCCATCGAGAGGGCCCGAACCTGGGTAAAAACATCGTGTCCCTTGGCTCCTGTTACCATCCGCCTAGATGCACAGTTCGGGACCCCCTACCCGAGATCCGCCGGTTTTGACACTGACATTGGTGCTTTCATTGAGAGTTCCTCTGTGTCGTCACCGATAGGCTCGATGGCTTCTTCAATCAACAACAACGACGTCCAGGGTGAGACCTTTCTCCCCGGACAGATCTTCGTATTCGGCGGCTTCGCACTGCGGGCCAATTCGCTTGGCCATCTGGAGCAGATCGAAAGCTACGCCCCTGGCCGTCAGGTCAGATTTGGAAGCCTAAACTTCACGGCGGACATCCGCGGAGACTTGATCTTCGATGGATCCGATCCGCAGCCAAGCGTGCCGCACTGTCACGATGGGCACGATCTAGCTTTGCCGCCGGATAGTACCTTGGAGGCCGCACACGAATCCGCTCTGATCCTTAGTTCGGAGCCGATCGCACAGATGGAGGACAGGTGGCTGGACACCGCCTCGGGAGCTGCAACTTCTAAGGCAATGGAGCCGAACTCTGACCTCGTCCCTTATAAAGCTCGTGACTCCGAGGTGTCGGACTCCCTGCCGGACTCCGAACCTCCTGCGCCCCTGCCAATCGAATCCGATTGGGCGCCGATCATGGAGTTCACCGCCGCGGACATCTTTCAGCACTCACCCTTTGGCGACATCTTAAATTTGCTAAAGCATCTCTCGCTATCCGGAGAGCCCTGGCCGGATTATGGCCAGGATGGTTGGGATGCGGATGACGAAGAAATTCAATGCCCACCCACCACCCACTTTGTAGCCACTGTCGACGATCTAACCGACATGCTAGACTATGACTCCAAAGACATCGACGGTATGGACGACGATGCCGGAGACGAACAAGAACCAGCGCCTACAGGGCACTGGAAGACCACCTCATCATATGACATATACATGGTGGACACCCCAAAAGAGGGAGACGGCGAAGAAGCAGCGGAGGCAGATTCCTTAAAGAAACAGCCCAAGCGCCGACGTCAGCGGCGCCGCTCAAAATCCCGCCACAGCAAGAATGGAGATTCCGGCACAGGAGATAATAACACCCCAGAAAGTGCCGAAGACAATCCCCTCTAGCAAGATTCAGCGCAGGAGGATGCAGAAGCAAGCCCTCACGAGAGAGCGGCAGACGAAGAGGTCGAGGATGATAATTACATACCTCCCTCCGGAGACGAGGCAAGCCTCGACGACGACGAATTCATCGTGCCCGAGGATCCCGTCGAACAAGAGCGTTTCAAACGCAGGCTAATGGCCACAGCAAACAGCCTAAAGGAAAAACAGCATCAGCTTCAAGCTGATCAAGACATGCTGGCCGACAGATGGACCGAGGTCCTCGCGACCGAAGAGTATGAACTCGAACGTCCCTCCAAGAGTGACCCAAAACGCAAGTTGCTCCCCCGATTAGAGGAGGAAGCATACATACCTTCATCACCAGCGCACAATACGGCCAACCGACCACCCCGTGGTCGCGACAAAGAGGCATCCAGGCCCTCCACCAAGACCGTACCCCGGCATCGCTCCAAAAGTACGAAGCCACGAGGGAACGCGCCGGACTTGCGAGATATATGGGAGGACAAAGCAAGGCAATCCAGATCCATCTATGGATCACGTGGGCGCCCCACGACCCACGACGAATACCGTCGCGCCGGATACCACAACTCCGGCCGGGCCGAACACAGCAGACAACGCTCCCTTGAGCTACGTCGTGATATTGCTCAATACAGAGGCGCCGTAAACCCGCTATGCTTCACTGACGAAGTAATGGATCATCAAATCCCTGAAGGGTTTAAACCCGTAAACATTGAATCCTACGATGGCACAACAGACCCGCGGTTTGGATCGAGGATTATCTCCTTCATATCCATATGGCCCGCGGAGACGATCTCCACGCCATCAAATACCTCCCACTCAAGCTTAAAGGACCAGCTCGGCATTGGCTTAACAGCCTGCCCGCAGAGTTAATTGGGTGTTGGGAGGACCTGGAAGCCGCATTCCTCGACAACTTCCAGGGCACATATGTGCGACCACCAGACGCCGATGACCTAAGCCACATAATTCAGCAGCCAGACGAATCAGCCAGGAAATTCTGGACACGGTTCTTAACAAAGAAAAATCAAATCGTCGACTGTCCGGATGCAGAGGCCCTTGCAGCCTTCAAACATAACATCCGCAACGAGTGGCTAGCCCGGCACCTAGGACAGGAAAAGCCGAAATCCATGGCAGCCCTCACATCATTAATGACCCGCTTCTGTGCGGGAGAGGATAGCTGGCTAGCTCGCAGCAACAACCTCAGCAAAAAGGTTGGTGGTCCGGATACTAAGGACCACAATGGCAGGTCGCGTCGAAGCAAAAATAAACGCCGCATTAACGGCGACGACAAGGAGGATACGGCAGTCAACGCCGGATTCCGAGGCTCCAAACCCGGTCAGCGGAAGAAGCCATTTTAAAAAACCACCCCGGGTCCGTCCAATTTGGACCGGATACTCGACCGCTCTTGCCAGATACATGGCACCCCCGAAAAACCAGCTAACCACACCAACAGAGATTGTTGGGTATTCAAGCAGGCAGGCAAGTTAATTGCCGAAAACAATGACAAGGGGCTGCACAGCGACAACGAGGAAGAGACCCGACCGCCGAACAGTAGAGGACAGAAGGGTTTCCCCCCACAAGTGCGGACAGTAAACATGATATACGCAACCCATATACCCAAGAGGGAGCGGAAGCGTGCACTAAGGGACGTATATGCGATGGAGCCAGTCGCCCCGAAGTTCAACCCATGGTCCTCTTGCCCGATCACTTTCGATCGAAGAGACCATTCGACCAGTATCCGCCATGGCGGATTTGCCGCATTGGTTTTAGACCCAATCGTCGATGGATTTCACCTCACGAGAGTCCTGATGGATGGCGGCAGTAGCCTGAACCTGCTTTATCAGGATACAGTGCGCAAGATGGGCATAGACCCCTCAAGGATTAAACCTACAAAGACGACCTTCAAAGGCGTCATACCAGGTGTGGAGGCCAATTGTACAGGCTCAGTCACACTGGAAGTGGTCTTCGGATCCCCGGATAATTTCCGAAGCGAGGAGTTAATATTCGACATAGTTCCGTTCCGCAGCGGCTATCACGCTCTGCTCAGACAAACCGCGTTCGCAAAGTTCAACGCGCTGCCGCATTATGCATACCTCAAGCTCAAGATGCCAGGCCCTCGTGGAGTCATCACGGTCAACGGAAATATGGAACGCTCCCTCCGAATGGAGGAACATACAGCGGCTCTCGCGGCAGAAGTACAGAGTAGCCTTTTAAGGCAATTTTCGAGTCCGGCCATTAAACGACCGGACACGGCCAAACGCGCCCGGAGCAATATCAATCAAGACCACCTGGCACGTCCCGAGCACGCGTAGCAATGCGGCCCCAACCCCAGCCCTCGCATGATTGCAAGACCAACCCTCCGCGTACATCATTACGCTCTGGAGATACCATGGGCCTAGGAGGAGGGGCGCGACCACAAAAGACCCAGAGTGCGGCTCGACCACACCAGGGGCTCACAAGTGTGTCGCTCTTTTTTATTCTTTATTTTCCTTCTTTGTATACACAGGACTCCGTTCACCAGAGGCCCTGTCCGGCGGCGAAACCGCCGAACTCACGATGCAACAGCCAGGGAGGGAAAAAGGCTGCGACGAACACTCAGGTGGTCTCCATTACGAGCATTAAATTTGATTATATACACCAGTCCGCAGCCCACCCCTGGAGGGGGACATGTTTAATTAGTCCAATCCCTTGCTTACCGCACTATTTGTATCATTCCGCACTCATAGCAGAATTCCTTGAATAAATAATGTAGCACTTTTTGCCTGTAATTGCATTACTTTACATATATGTTCACTAATGACATCTTGCACCCGTATATGTTGGTACGGCCGAATACACCAGGGGCTTATGTTCCCCGCATTATGGTGTGAATAAGTCCGAACACTTTCACAAGTGCGGCACCCCGAACTTATAGCATTATATGAATCGGCTCCGAATCATGTCTTGGGTCAATAGTTGGGTTTGCCCGGCTCCCACGTTTTGGTACCTTACATTCCGTTCTGTCGGCTAAGGTGGCACTGGGAGAACCACTGCGATTGCGCCCCGGTTGAGCTGGGCGAGCGCCTCAGTGGAGAAAGCTAAAACTGACTGTCATGATAAGGCAAGAGACTGGTTGCTGTTCGAGAGGTCTTTTCGAGTCCTTAAAGACTTATGCCGCTTCAAGCGAAGAACCGGATAATGTCCGGCCAAGGCGTGGATAGCGCCCCGAACTCGGTCTTCCGAATACTAGGGGCTTCACCGAAATTTAAAATTATAGAATTCTATGGCTAAGTGAGAGTGTTCAAGCATTATAAGTCCGGTTGCCTTGTTCGTTGTGTTGAGCGCCTCCCTAGATGGACCCAAAAATGGGAACAAGAGTGCTCAAGTTTATCCCGAACACCCCAGCACTAGTGGCATGGGGGCTGAAGCCAACGACTTGCCATCTCTCAGATTTTATAAACGGCCGCACAGAAGGTAATATTTTAAATTAAACAAACGTTGCTTAGCGCATATGAACAAAGTTTTCAGCGCACAGGATAATACATAGCGAGTTTACTCAATAATTACATCTCTGGGGCACTCATCCGCAATCTTGCGGGCACCCTTCAGGACAGTCTTATAGTACATCTCGAGCGTACGATACTCCTTGCCCGCTGGCGCCGCGTCATTGATAAGCTTCTCCGCATCCAGCCTGCCCCAGTGCACCTTTGCGCGGGCAAGGGCCCGACGAGCACCTTCAATACAGGCGGAGCATTTGATGACCTCCACCCAGGGGCACGCATCCACCAGCCGCCGCACGAGGCCGAAGTAGCTCCCAGGCATGGCCTCTCCAGGCCACGGCCGGACGACTATGAGGCCCTTCATGGCCTGCTCAGCTACCTTGTGGAGCTCGACCAGCTGCTTCAGCTGGTTGCTAGGGGGCACCGGATGGCCGGTCTCAGCGTACTAAGACCAGAAGACCTTCTCCGTTGAGCTCCCCTCCTCGCCACGGTAGAATGCGGCGGCATCGGATACACTGTGAGGCAGATCTGCAAACGCCCCTGGAGAGCTCCGAATTCGGGTAAGTGTCAGGTAGTTTACATTAACATGCTTGCTTTGCATGAAAAATGCCTTACCCGCCGCTATTTTCTTCACATCCTCAACCTCCTGAAGGGCCTTATGGGCCTCGGCCTTGGCGGCTTTGGCACTTTCGAGAGCCGAGGCAAGCTCGGACTCTCGAGTCTTCGAGTCACGCTCCAAACTCTCATGCTTTTCCATGAGAGCCTGGAGCTCTTGCCGCACCTCCGCCACCCGCGCCTCCTGCTTCTTTCACTCTGCCCGTTCTGCGGCCGCATTGCGCTCGGCCGCGGACATAGCCTCCTTCAGGGTTGCCACCTCTTCATGGCCCCTGCAGTACCCACGTTATCCTTGTTATTTTTTGCAACCGAAATCCTTTTCTATAAGGTAAATATTCAAAGTGGTGCTACTCACCTTCTTTGTCCTCGAGCTGCTTCTTGGCACGGTCGAGCTCTTGCTCGGACCGCTCGAGATCTTGCTTCAATGCACCGACCTCCGCAGTCAGTGCGGCAGAGGTCAGCACCGCAGCCTGCAAACCCATATTGACATAATTTTTTTGCAACCCTACGTATATCTTTTTAGATCCTCAGTCCGGCTTTTTTCTGAACACCGAACCGAGCATCAGGGGCTACTGTCTATGTGGTATTACATTACATAATTTTAACTTCTTACCTCAAAGCCTGTTAGAAGGCTGCTGCAGGCTTCGGTCAGCCCGCTCTTGGCGAACTGAACCTTCTGAATCACCGCACTGATGATAGTGCGGTGTTCTTCCTCGATGGAAGGCCTTTGAGCTCCTCCAGCAAGTTGTCCGGCGCCTCCGTTTGGACGGGGGCCGCCGGTGTCACGGTCTTGCCCTTCTTGCGAAGGGGCCGCCTGCCGGACTCCGGAACCACTGCGGGTTCCGGCGTGGAGTCCGGCGCAAAGTCCGGGAGGCTGCCTTGCGGCGCCTCCGGAGCCTCCTCCTGATGGGTCCCTTCCTAGGATCCCACCTCGGCGTCCTCAGCGGCGCGAGGGGTAGAGGCAGTCGGGATGGAATCCACATCCGACGGAGCCAACGACCCGCTCGACGAAGCGGGGAGATCATCGTCGGCCGGACTGCAGGCTGTATGCGGCATTAGAAGGACACGATGTGACACAAAAGAAATTACAGATCATTCAGAATCAGGACACTTACGATCTTGCCGGAGGCCTGGCCCTCAAGGGCCACTCTTCTTCGCCAACGTTGGCGGAGCTGTCCGGGGGAATAGTTCTTCCCCTCTTGGACCCCTCGGCCTCCCCTGTCGGGGAAGCCTTCCTCTTCCTCTCTCCTTCCTCTGGGAGAGAGTCTTCTTCCTCCTCCTCGCCTTCGGGGGAGGAGTCCGCCTCGGAGTCGTCGGACACCTGAAAACGGGAACTCTTTCGAGTACCCGTGGCCTCCTTCTTGGCCTTCTTCTCCGGAACCACGTGCGGTGCCGGAACCAGCAGCCCCGCTAGACGGGCGTCTACTGGGTTTTCTGGCATGGGAGCCGGGCAAATGATCTGCTTGGCCTTCTTCATCCAATCCTGTCAAAGGAAAAGGAAGATTGAAACCCACATAGGGTCAAACTATTGAAAACAAGTGTCCCGTAAAGGGGTAGAATCACTTACCTCGTCAGCTGGTCGTTGCGAGCGAAATCCACGATCTTCAGTAGCGGATGCGGGAGCTTCGGCGCCCTTGAACAGCACTCTCCAGACGCCTTCGTACATCGTGTCGAAGAGCCCGCTCAATGCCTGGTGCTGTGCCGGATTGAACTCCCACAATTTAAATGCCCGTTGTTGGCAGGGGAGAATCCGGCGTATGAGCATGACTTGGACCACATTGACGAGCCTGAGCTTCTTGTTCACCAGCTTCTGGATACAGGCTTGGAGTCCCGTCAGCTCCTCCGAACTACCCCATAGCAAGCCCTTCTCTTTCCAGGAGGTGAGCTGCAAAGGAATACCAGATCTGAACTCGGGGGCCGCCGCCCACGTAGGGTTGCGCGGCTCTGTGATGTAGAACCACCCCGATTGCCACACCTTGACGGACTCCACAAAGGCCCCTTCGAACCAGAGGACGTTGGGCATCTTGCCCAACATAGCGCCTCCGCACTCCGCTTGAGTGCCCTTCACTACCCTCGGCTTGACATTGAAGGTCTTGAGCCACAAGCCGAAGTGGGGCTGGATGCAGAGGAAGGCCTCGCACACGATGATAAACGCCGAGATGTTGAGGATGAAGTTCGGCGCCAGATCATGGAAATCTAGGCCGTAGTAGAACATGAGCCCCCGGACAAAAGGGTGAAGTGGAAAGCCCAGTCCGCGGAGGAAGTGGGGAAGGAAAACGACCCTCTCATGGGGCCTGGGGTGGGGATGAGCTACCCCTTGTCGGGCAGCCGGTGCGCGATGTCGCTGGAGAGGTATCCGGTGCCGCGCAGCTTTTCGATGTGCTCCTCCTTAACGGTGGAGGCCAGCCATCTGCCTCCCGCTCCGGACATGGTCAGAGAAGGTCGAGGCGAGACACACGGACTTGGGCGCTGGAGCTCGAGAGTGCGCGGAGATGGATAAGCGAAGGAGGAAGAAGGCGTAGGTGAAAAGGTGGATCCTTATCCCCTTATATATAGGCGGACGAAGACTATGCGTCCCCATCGCCCTAGTAAAACTCGCTTATCTCCCAAGCGCCACCATCAATGACGCGGTTGGGTTACCCACGTCCGTATTGATGAGAATCCCGGAATAAGGGGAACACGATCTCTGCTTCGACAAGACGTGCCAAGGAAACCGCTTCGCTAAAGGCGCTGAGGTGGTATAATAAAAAACGATTCAAGTAAAGTCTTGGTAGTGGCGTGACGTCATGCTAAAAGATACGTCAGCAGATTGAACTTGTATACATAGTATTCTCTCTATGGTGGAATGTGGAAATTATTTTGCAGAACCGGACACTATCCTGGTGTTCACAATCTTCTATGGATTATTCGGAGGAGGAACCCGCCTTGCAATGCCGAACAATATGCGCGCCGGACTCATCGTCATTGAAGCCAGGTTCAGGGGCTACTGAGGGAGTCCTGGACTAGGGGGTGTCCGGACAGCCGGACTATCATCGTCCGCCGGACTCCAAGACTACGAAGATACAAGATTGAAGACTCCGTCCCGTGTCCGGATGGGACTTTCCTTGGCGTGGAAGGCAAGCTTGGTGATACGGATATGTAGATCTCCTACCATTGTAACCGACTCTGTGTAACCCTAGCCCTCTCCGGTGTCTATATAAACCGGAGGGTTTTAGTCCGTAGGACACAACAACCATTACAACAATCATACCATAGGCTAGCTTCTAGGGTTTAGCCTTCTTGATCTCGTGGTAGATCCACTCTTGTACTACCCATATCATCAATATCAATCAAGCAGGAGTAGGGTTTTACCTCCATCAAGAGGGCCCGAACCTGGGTAAAAACATCGTGTCCCTTGTCTCCTGTTACCATCCGCCTAGACGCACAGTTCGGGACCCCCTACCCGAGATCCGCCGGTTTTGACACCGACACTGGGCAAACGGCAGATGCCATGGGATGGCTAAAGAGAGGAGGAGGCCTGAGGGCACTGGTGGGCTCCAGAGGCGGGGTTGGCATGAGCGAGTGCGGGACGCAAGACATACCTAGGTTTGGGGCTCTCTGGAGAGATAACACCCCTAGTCCTGCCAAGTGTGGTTGATATGCAACAGTACAAGGTTGCTCCTGGAGCTGTATGGAGGAAGAAGGAAGTCCGGCCAAGGCTTAGGCTGCTCCTTCTCCCCTGGTGTGTTCTACTGATCGGTGGCTAGTTTCTTGTGTGCTTACTGCTTCTCTATCCTTTCTTACTTGCCCGTGTATGCGAGGGCTCCTGGGGGAGTTTATAAGGCCAACCCCCTGGGGGTACAATGGTAATGTTACAAGACTGTGGGGCTGGGTTGTCAGCGTCTGAGGACCCGGTCTGGGACCCGTCGGGGCCTGTGGTTCGCCGGGTTCCCCTAGGTGTGGGCCCCATGTGCCTAGGGGGACTGTGCACCGTCTTGTCGATCGTCAGGGAGTGGCCGAGTTGAATCGAGTACAATGGCACTCCGTCAGGTCGCCGCTTGCTGTCGTCAGCAGTGACGACGGGGGCACTGTTGCCACGTCGGCCCTAGTCAGCGGGCAGGTGAGGGGCACTGTTGCCACGCTCCACTTGACCAGAGTCATGGGCGGGGCACTGTTGCCTCGGTCATCGGTGAGCGAAGACTCGTCCCATCGTACGACCTAGATGGGACGGGAGCTGACCCGTAGCTGGGTTGTGGAACACGCCACGGGTGGAGCTGGCTTGCTGGGGAAGTCCTGGTTGTGCCGGGTTCGACTGTCTTGTACTGGTTGTCAAGGCCGAGTCGAGGTGCCTGGCTGGGTCAAAGAGTTCGGCCGGGTCGTGGGGCCTGGCCGGGTCGAGCGACCCGGCCAAGCACGTGCGGCTTGAGGGGCGACGCCGGCCCCGTTGTTTTTGAAAAGGATCCGGGTTCCGTTGCCTGCCCGGGGTTCAACCCCCGACAGCCCCCAAGGTAATCAGGGCGGTTTTAATCAAGGTAATCAGGGTGGTTACAAGCAGCAATCCGGCCAGGGAGGTCAGCAGCAGCAGCAATCTGGATATCAGAGTAACCTGAAGCAGGTGAATAGTGGCCAGTATCATGTTTTCACCACAAGTTTGTGTAAGCAGTACCAGAAGCTCCATAAGCGGACTGTGAACACCGTTGAGCCGGCAGTTCCTCATTACTTACGATGGTCTGAGCAGCCCATTATGTGGAGTAGAGCGGATCACTCTCCCTGGGTTGACAATCCGGGTCACTTGGCCTTGTTGGTGGCGCCTCAAGTTGGTGGATACAAATTCACTATGGTGCTCATGGATGGAGGCAGTAGCATCAACATCCTTTATTATGAGACCTTCCGTCGCATGGGTTTAACTGATAAAAATCTTAAGACATCCAACACTGTTTCCATGGAGTGGTACCTGGTAAGTTGGTGTACCCGGTGGGCAAGATTGAGTTGGAAGTGGCTTTTGGGGATGAGCATGATTCCAGGGCAGAGAAGTTAACCTTTCAAGTAGTCAAAATCCAAAGCCCGTACCATGCTTTGTTTGGACAGCCGGCTTACGCCAAGTTCATGGCACGCTCGTGTTATGTTTATCTGCAGCTCAAGATGTTGGGTTATAAAGGAACCATCACTGTACATGGGAGTCGGAAGATAGCCCTGGTATGTGAGGAAGGCGATGCTGCTTATGTTGAGTCTATCTGTGCAACAGAGGAATTGAAGTTTTACAAGGAGAATGTTGACCCGACGGATATGGCGTCTTTGAAAAAGCCAACTACAGAGCATGATCCGATGCTGAAGTTTAAGTCGGCCGATGACACCAAGCTGGTCGACTTTGTTCCTCGCGACTCATCCAAGCAGTTCAGTATTAGTGCTAATTTGGATTCGAAATAGGAAAGCACGCTCATCGAGTTCATCCATGAGAACCGGGACATCTTTGCATGGAAGCCTTATGACATGCTGGGTGTACCGAGGGAACTCGCTGAGCACACTCTCAACATTGATCCGAAATTTAAGTCGGTCAAGCAATTCTTTCGATGTTTCAACAAGGAGAGGCGTAAGGCCATTGGTGAAGAAGTGGCCTGGCTCTTAGAGTCGGGTTGATTGTTGAAGTTTTTCATCCAGAGTGGTCGGCTAACCCGGTGCTAGTGCTTAAGAAGAATGGCACTTGGCACATGTGTGTGGATTACACGGACTTAAACAAGGCTTGTCCGGCTAATCCTTTTGCTTTCCCTCGTATTGATCAAATCATTGATGCTACGGCGGGTTGTGAGCATTTGAGTTTTCTGGATGCTTATTCTGGTTATCATCAGATCTAGATGGCAGTTAAGGACCAGGAGAAATCAACTTTCATTACTCCCTTTGGAGCCTTCTGCTATGTGTCTATGCCTTTTGGGCTCAAGAGTGCCCAGGCGATTTATCAGCGATGTGTGCAGAATTGTCTTCACAGTCAGATTGGGCGCAATGTCCATGCTTATGTGGACAACATTGTGGTGAAATCCAGAGCGAAGGAAACTCTGATAGATGATTTGAAAGAAACCTTTGAGAATCTTCGGGTCTACAAGATGATGCTTAACCCGACCAAGTGCGTTTTTGGTGTGCCAACAAGCAAGCTTTTGGGTTTTCTGGTTTCTAACAGAGGCATTGAGGCTAACCCGGAGAAGATCAAGACCATCACCTCCCTGGCTAAGCCGGCATGTATTAATGATGTTCAGCGTCTGGCAGGTCATATTGCTGCCTTAAGCCAGTTTGGTGAGAAGGCTATACCACTGTATCAGATGATGAAGAAAACAGATAACTTCGTCTGGAGTGATGCTGCTAACGACGCATTTGAGGACTTGAAGAGGCAGCTAGCTGAGCCGCCAGTTCTTGCTGCTCCCATTGATAAAAAGCCAATATTGTTATATGTGGCCGCTAACACCCATGCTGTCAGTGTGGCCATTGTGGTGGAGCGCAAGGAGGTTGGCAAGGAATATCCGGTTCAACGGCCGGTTTACTACATCAGTGAAGTGCTTATTGAGTCCAAGTAGAGATATACACATTGGCAGAAGCTCGTTTATGGGGTGTTCATGGCCAACCGGAAGCTTAAGCAGTATTTTCTGGGTCACCCCATCATTGTGGTCAGTTCTGCTCCGTTAGGAGATATTATTCAAAACAGAGAAGCCACGGGACGAGTCGCCAAGTGGGCCATTGAACTTGGGCCTCGTGGTTTGAAGTATATGCCTTGCACTGCTATCAAGTCTCAAGCACTGGTAGATTTCATCAACGACTGGACAGAGCTGCAGATGCCTAAAGAAAAGCCGGATAACACATATTGGACTATTCACTTTGATGGGTCCAGGCAGTTGGAAGGCTCGAGGGCTGGAGTTGTCTTGGCTTATCCTCGAGGTGATAAGTTTTGTTATGTCCTAAGGTTGACGTTTCCCTGTACTAACAATGCAGCTGAGTACGAAGCCTTGCTCCATGGTCTTCGGATGGCTAAGGAGATGAACTTAAGCCGTGTGAGATATTTTGGCGACTCAGACTTTGTAGCTCAGCAAGTTTCAGGCAAATGGGATTCCAAAGACCCGCTTATGGCGGCTTATCGCCGCGAGGTGGATGCCATTGCTGGACATTTCAAGGGTCATCATGTGGAACACATTGATCACAGGAAAAACGCCTTAAACCGTTTGGGGTCTTAGCGTAAGCCGGTGCCACCTAACACTTTCTTGGATATCCTGCATAACCCTTCTGTCAAGTTGCCTACAGAGGAAGACCTGGCTGTTCCTGACCTAGAGGCACAATTGGTGGCGGCACTTCACACTATCCCAGATTGGGCTGTACCATACTTGGCTTACATGACCCGAGGTGAGTTACCTGAGGATGAAACTTTGGCCAGGCAAATAACCCGGCAGTCTAAGTCAATGACAATTGCTAATGGCGAGTTACACCATCATAGTGTCACTGGAGCATTTCAGCGTTGCGTCTCTTCTGAGGAGGGCTATGAGATTCTTCGTGAAATTCATGAAGGAGATTGTGGTCATCATGCCGGTTCAAAGTACATTGTGGCCAAAGCTTTTCGTCATGGATTTTATTGGCTGACGGCTCACGCTGATGCAGATGATTTGCTCAGTAAATGTGATGGTTGTCAGAAATTTTCACGGCGAGCTCACGTGCCGGCTCAAGAATTGAGGATGATTCCAATTACTTGGCCATTTGCAGTCTGGGGACTTGACATGGTTGGGACTTTTAAAAGGTCCAAGGATAAAAAGACCCACCTCTTGGTGGCGGTTGACAAATTTACAAAGTGGGTTGAAGCAGAGCCGATCAGCAAGTGTGACGCGGCCACGACGGTTCAATTCATTAAAAAGGTTATTTTCCGCTTTGGCTTTCCCCACAGTATCATAACTGATAATGGCACTAATTTGTCCAAGGGTGCTATGAAAGAGTTTTGTCAACGGGAGCATATTCTCCTTGATGTGTCGTCAGTAGCTCACTCCCAATCCAATGGTCAAGCTAAAAGAGCCAATCAAGAAATTTTGAGAGGCATCAAACCCCGGCTTGTGGTTCCTTTGCAACGGACGCCGGGTTGTTGGGTGGAAGAGTTAACTTCCGTGATATGGAGTATCAACACTACCCCCAACAGGTCTACGGGTTACACGCCTTTCTTCATGGTTTACAGAGCAGAGGCGGTTCTTCCCAGTGACATCCGTCATGACTCGCCCTGGGTGGCGGCTTACGTTGAAGCTGATAATGAACAAGCACGTCAAGATGCACTTGACCTATTGGATGAGAAGCGCGACCTTGCAGCAGCCCGCTCGACGATTTACCAACAAGATCTGCACCATTACCACAGCCGCCAGGTTAAGTCCAGAACCTTTCAAGAAGGTGATTTGGTGCTCTGGCTCATCTAGGATCAAACTGATATGCACAAGTTGTCCCCACCTTGGGAAGGACCCTTTGTGGTCAGCAAGAACTTGAACAACGGTTCATACTACCTTATCGATGTTCGAGAGCACAAAGACTCACGTAAGTCGAAGGAGGAGACCCGTCGGCCATGGAATATTGCTCATCTTTGGCCTTACTACACTTGAGCCACCGGCTCTTATGATGTACATATTTTCGATGATGTATATATTATGATGATTATAATAAAGTAGGGTCTCTATTGTTTCATCTTCAACAATCATGTGTCTTCGTCATCATAATTTCAAGACCAATTGGGGGCGGGTCGTGTTCGAATCATGGTACCCCTTTTGGCCGGGCTTCCTGGTCGTATTCGAACCATAGCTGTAAACACTTAGATCATTTGGGGGCTGTATCATATTCGAATCATAGCTTAACCCCTTTTGGTCCGGCTTACTAATTCTATTCGAATCAGAGTCGTTAAAAGCTTCAAGGTCATTTGGGGGCTTCCTGTTCAAACATACGTGTATTCACCAAAGAGAACTTAGCTGTCGGTACCCTCTTGATCGGCGCAATGCCAACACTTCAAGGTCATTTGGGGGCTTCCTATTCAAACATAGGTGTATTCACCAAAGAGAACATAGCTGTCGGTACCCTCTTGATCGGCGCAATGCCAACATTTCAAGGCCACTAGGGGGCTTCCTGATCGTATTCGAATCATAGCTGTCGGCACCCCTTTAATCGGCGCAATGCCAAAAACCATTAGGGGGCTTCCTGATCGTATTCGAATCATAGCTATTAACCCTTTGGGTCCGGCTTCCTGGTCGTATTCAAACCATAGCCTCGCTTTTTGACATTTGGTTTGATTTTTTTGACAATTTTTTCCGGTTCTTCTTGATACTATCTCATGTTTGGTTAAATGGTTTTGGCCTATCGCCTTCCGTCTTACATCTCATATTTGAAGCTGACCCGTGGTTTATACCTGGCTTAATAAGAGGTGACAAGCCGCTCGTACATGATGATAGCCAGCACTTGGAAATATTGGCTTCTGAAGCTTTGGGTATTCACCCTTACTGCACAGGTATTATAAACCGGCAGCAAAATTTCACATGTATGATATTATCATTGTTATATTCAAACTTTGCTTTAGCCAGCCTTACCTATAGCTGTTTCAAGCATCAGTGGTTATTTGCAAGATATTATGACCCACCCTGCGGTAAACCGCCAAGGGATCTCTTTTGATTTACATGTGTGCAGGATAAAATTGAAAATTTTCTACACCACTCAAAAATCATAAGTCTCAGGTGGCGGTTTAACAGTATGGAGCATAACACAAAACGTGCACGATGGCACGGCAAGAGCAAAGTTGTTGCTACCCTATTACGTGACTCCCAGAGTCCAAATGATTAACTGTTTTTTCAAAATCACAAGTATGAATTGCCAGCCTCACCATCAATAATCAGGAGCGAAAGTGTGCTTACGAATTGGGGGTATCAGATTTTGAACTTTATATGATGGTGTTGGCATTTTCTAATTCTCCAAATCATAAGTCGGTTGATATTGGGACAGATCGGTTTCATTGGCAATCAGGCTAGCCAGGGGACGGATGTCCTTCACACAGGCGGCAAAGTCCTTCTTGTTAAACGGGGTGCCGTCTTCTTTTAAGCTCGGGTACCCGGTTGATATATCAGCCGGGTCTAGCTCTGGTAGCCAAGCTTTGGCCCGGCTTAAAGCTGTTACAGCTTTGGCTCTCATAGATTATCGCTTCATTTCACTAAACCACTGGGGCAGCACGGAAAGCTTCCTTAACACATCAACCAAGAGAGTGGGGGCTTCATTGGATGGAGAAATTGTGGCCAATGCATGCTAAGCACCAGTATAAAGCTGCTCCACCAATGTATAAACCGCCTTTAGCTTCACAAGCATGTCTTGGTTGAGATTGCTGCTCCTAGGGCCTGCATAATAAACACGGAGGGGTTAAAAGCAGATAATATTGTCAAGAAATATGTTCAAAATTGGAGAGTCATCAGGCGACTTGCCAAAGATAGCAGAAACCATCTGAGACACTTGGCGTTTTAAGCCGGTGAGTTCAGTGGTCGCTTCCTGGAGAGCCGCATCCGCCTTCTCAGCCCGTTGGGTCAAGGCAATTTTCTCTTCAACCCAGGCGTCCTTCTCAACTTTAAAGCTGGCTTTCACTTTTTCCGATTCAGCCACAGTAAATTCAAACTTTGAATTTGCTTTCTGGGTCTCAGCCTCTTGCTGATCCAGACGAGTCTTCAACTCAGACAGCTCTGTTTGAAGTTGAGCAGTGGTGGTCTGTTCATAAACCGGATCAAAACCAAAATTCAACATTAGTTCAAAATATCAAAGTCCCAAGCCTTTTGCAAGCAACAACGCTTGGCACTTGGGGGCTAATGTCTACCGAAAGTTCTATCTAAATGGCGGCTTAAGTGAATAAGTCCCAAGCACTTTGCGAGCAAGAGTACTTGGTACTTGGGGGCTAATGCATATCGCTTGTCTTGTTGTAAGGTTACGACGACCCCTTGGTGCTACAACCGGCCATAGCCGGCTCATGAGAACTATACAACTTTAAGCCGGATTTTGAAAGGATTGCTTCATAGGTTATTATTCATGTTCATGGTGATCAAGTCTACAGCATATTCAAAATAAGCAGTACACTTGGGGGCTAGCAGGATATGCATAACTTAAGAGTAAAAGAGATCATACCTCAAATTTGTGGTGCAGCTATTTCACCATGTCAACTTCAAAGTCAGGGTTGTTGTGTACTTGGCTGAGAAAGCCAGAGTATATTTCACCAATGCTTAGTTGAGCATAGTTTGCGACATCAAATCGCACTTTCTGCGGCTCAACATGTTCTTTGGCAGAATGCTTGGCCAACACAGTAGGTCTCCCCGGTTCAGTAAAGCCGGTCTTGGCGATCTCTACATCATCATCTTGTGCATTGGCTGTCTTCACAAGGCTTGAAGCTTCGGGATTTAAAGAGTCATTGTTGGCTTGATCAACAGGGGGGTCAACAGTCATTGTTGGAATGTCATGAACCGGCTCAATCGGTTTAGGAACAGAGGCCTCAGGAGCTGCGGTTTGGAGCTCCGGCTCATGGACTTTTCGCTCTTCGGCCGGCTTGTTCTTCTTTGCCCCCTTACGGGGCTTTGCTTTTCCACTACATGAGCCATAAAGGTTAGTATAAGGGTAAAAAGATTATAATGAGTAAATGATAAGTAATTTGCCATTACCCGGGAGCAGTCTTGAAAGCCGGTATATTGGATTGGATTGAATCGCCGGAAGAGGAATGAGATGTTTCCTGATAATTTGAGTCAAAAGAATTGTGGCTGGCGAGTGAGACCCGCCAAAGGGTAAAAAGAGTTTAAGTCAGGGGTGACCTCATTTCGACGCTTCCTCGGCGTGTTCAGTAAGCCAGAGGAGAGTTCCACATCCTTGCTCGTCCGAGTTTGTCATCGGCTCTTGTGCTGCTGTTGCTTCAAAATAAAGTGAGGATCCAGATGAGCTAAGGGGTGTGAAAATCTTACTTCCGGGTTACTCTTCGGATTTTTTGTCTTGGCAAAGGCTCGGAGTCGGAGGAAATAATAGTTACCTCTTCTTCCACTCCCTAACTTGTTCCCATGTCATCCTGATGATAGTCAGTGTTAATAAGATGGTTGAAAAAAGAGCCAAGAGAATCAAGGGCTACCTCCAATCAGAGGTGTCGTCCAGTTGAAGTAAATCAGAAGTGTTGGGCTTCTTTCCTTTCTTATTTGTGGATTTCCTGGCGGCTTTCTTGGCCTTACTGGCTCTCTTTGCAGCCTCATGGTCATATTCTTTCTTCCAAAACTCGTCATCAGCCTGTGAAAATCATCAAAGGTTGAGTTAAGATAAAGCATCAAAGATAAAGGTAAATTAACTAAGTTTGGAGGCTTACCCCTGGAGCTGGGTTAGCTGTGCAGAAAGGGCTTAGGCCCATCTTGCCACAGTCTACTAGGCTTTCATTCAGAAGCGACTTCGTTATATCGTTGATGGCCTCATCGGTTAAGTCCACGGAATTGTGGCGTAGTGGATCCTTCTTCTTGCCCGTGTAGGTGCACATTAAACCGGAGCGGCAGCTCAAGGGGATGATCTGCCATGCCACCCAGCATTGAACCAAGTCAATGCCATTTAAGCCGTTCCCGAACAGAGCCTTGACTTTGGTAATGGTAGGGGCGATTTTCTTGCGTTCAGCAGCTGACAACTTGTCGAGGAGCGGATGATTGGAGTCGAGACACAGGGCGCGAAAGCCGGGCAGAGGGTTCTCATCAGCCGGAGAAGTATCCTGGCAGTAGAACCATGTCTGGTTCCAGTCCTTGGGATGACTCGGCGGCTGCGCATAAGGAAAAATGGCGTCTCTCCGTCGTTGGATTGAGACCCCGCCAAGTCCCAAGCTAGGTCCGTTGGAGTATTCGTTCTGGCGGTTCAAGTAAAAGCATTCTCTGAAAAGTTCCAAGTTGGCTCTTCTTCAAGGTACACCTCACATAACACTTGAAAGTTGCATATGTTAGACACGGAATTGGGTCCGATGTCTTGAGGATGGAGGTCGAAAAAGTGCAGAACGTCCCTGAAGAACTTAGAGCCGGGCGGTGAGAAGCCCCAGTTCATATGATCAGTGAAGACAATGATTTCCCCTTCTTTGGGCTTAGGTTTCTCTTCTGTCGGTTTAGGGGCGCGGTAAGACATGACATCCTTTTTCGTCAGATAACCGGTTTTCACAATGTCTTCAAGTGTATTCTCCGTGACGATGGAGCGAACCTAGTTACAGGAAGTGGTTGTTTTGGGCAGCATTGTGCAGAAGGAAGCCTAAAAAGAAAAGAATAAATTTGTCGGTTCAAATTTAAGCCGGAGGAAAAGGTATTACAGCACATATTAGACTAGCGGCTTATAAAGGGGCCTAATGGTATATGACTAATTACGTCAGGTTATTTAAGCCGCCATGAGCAGTTTGATGTTATCTATTGAGCATTGCAATTAAAGCCGGTGGTATGAGCCGCCATGGCTAGGTGGATCTATCAAGGTGTAGTTTTTTGCTAAGTACCGTACAAACAAGTTTCACAGATTGCAAGTATTATTTCAAATCAGTAGCAGTTCAGAAAAAGGAAATAATTCAAGGCCTAAAATCAGTACATGGGAGTTCATAAGCCCTAATGAGATCTCTTTCCAAGGAAAGGGGGTCCGTTGGTATTGAAGGCGAAGGCAAAACAACTACCGCATAAGTTTTATACCATTTCTAGATCAAAAGGTGCTACGGTGGAAGAACTATGAAGAAACTAGGAAGAACACGACGAACAGTCGAAACCCTAATGCGATCTGACGCACTGGAGGAGAAGCACTTACAGGTGCATATTCGACTGCGGTGGAGCGCCGGTGTACTCTGATCCGACACAGGCTGATGCGGCGGCCAAGGTTGAGGAGGACGAGGTGCTCTGCGGTGGCGGCGGAGCTCGAGCGGCAGAGGGTTGCGAGAGGAAGAAGACGATGGAAAAGGGGGAGAATGAGAAGAAGACTGGTCGTGGCTATTTATAAGGAAAGGATAATAAGTGGGCATGAAAAACGAGGAGGCCAAAACATGGTTATCCAGCTGCCCAGACGCCTCGATTTTCGGAGCGGTTATTAAGATAAAGATCTGTTGAGATATGTTGGATAAAGTGTGAATTAATGGCAGGTGACGTCATGGCGGGTTATCACAAATCCAAAAGATGACGCCATGGCGGGTTATAAACTCTCGCACAAATGAAGAGGAGAAGATTTTTTCTAAGTATTGAAGATTGACATGAACCAGTTCAAATCAATTTAGGGCCTAATGTTGGGGATATAACTATTAGGTATGACCCTCCCAGGAGGGGCCGGGTTATACCTGTGGTGATTCATCATATGAAGCCCACGAAGATATTTGAAGATGGCGGTTTAGTTAAGGGCCCAAGGCCCAAAGGCGATTTAAGGCCTGTAAGAGTAAACCGCCATATATGTATGACTTGTGTTGTAAGGCATGAATAGATAGTCACCGAGCCGAACATTGTTTATGAGCCGGCCGAGACTCCGTGAGCCGCTGGGCATCGACCTGTGTATATAAAGGGACGACCCGGCGGCGATTCAAGGACAAGAAACAACAAATTGAAAGCTAGGTCAAGCGGATTTGCTCCCTGGTGATCGAGACATAAGAAATACCACCTCAAAATGGATTAGGCCTTTACCTTCACCGCAAGGGGCCGAACCAGTATAAACTCCCGTGTCCTTTGTCCCGTTTAACCCCTTTAAGTTTCCTAGTTGGGCTCCACGACTAAGTCCTTTTGCTAGGACATCTGTTGTGACCTTTCCACGACAAGGTGGCCAGGAAATGCCACACTCCAGGAACAATATTCGGCTCTATACAACATTGTGCGCCACATGGGTGATACTATCGCCATGGTAATGGAATCATTTCCGCCAAATGTGGCGTTCAGAAGAGATTTAATTGGACCCAGACTCCAATCGTGTAACATCCTGCTCCAGCGGTTGTCCACGGTGCACCTGTCACATGGGCCTGATGTATTTCGATGGAACCTTCATGGGAATGGAAAAATCTCAGTGGATTCTATGTATAGAGCATTAATCCAGTCTGATGTGTCAGTTGATAATAAGAAGAAGATCTGGAAGATGAACATACCTCTTAAGAATAAAATCTTTGCATAATATCTTCATCGCGGAGTCATTCTTACTAAAGATAACCTTATTAAGAGGAATTGGCATGGAAGTCCGCAATGTGTCTTTTGTCACCATGATGAGACAATAAAACATTTATTCTTCCAATGCAAATTGGCTCGGTCTATATGGTCAGTCATCCAAATAGTTTCTGGCTTGTATCCTCCTTGTAGTGTTGCTAATGTATTTGGCAACTGGTTACATGGGATTGATCACAGGTTTAGAACTTGTCTCAGGGTGGGAACGCTTGTTGTTATTTGGTCGCTTTGGCTATGTAGAAATGATAAGGTTTTTAGTGATAAAAGTACTTCTCTGATGCAGGTTATCTACAGATGTACCGGGACTGTCCGTTTATGGTCCTCTCTACAACGCGTGGAGAATCGAGACCTATTTACAGAGGTGTGTACACGATTGGAGGCTATGGCGAGGGATACTTTTACCCAACATGGCTGACAGCATGATCTTAGGATTGGTCCCCCTCGGCTTCAGGCGTTATACGGACTCTTCATCTTTTTGTATTTCACCTTTTTATTTTTTAATTTGTGTGAGAAGACCTTATTTGGCTGTGTGCATCTTAGTAATGTAGAGACCGGGTGTAATGCTTAAATCATTTAACTAATAAAGCATCCATCTTTGAAAGAAAAAAACTTGTCTATCTTGACTTGTCCCTCTTGGGGTGCCTTGCCCCTGCTTATATAAGTTGCAGGGCCTGCTTACAAGTAGAGTCATAGTAGGACTACAACTAGTCTATTTTCTATTACAAGTCGGATTCTAGTCCGGGTCTTTTCTTCCAAGTTAATACAATCCTTCTTGTGCCTTCTCCATGAGTCGGCCCTTCGGGATTCCTTCATGAGCTGGCATTTGGCCGGGTCTCACTCTTGGGCCTCTGGGCCCTTCTTGTCTTCTTGCCATGACCCGGAAAATAAGGTGAACCATAAAGCTGCCATGCTTCTGGTCGGGTCACACATTTGGCTGAGTCTTGGTCATGGGGAATATCCCCAACAGGTACAGCCCGCAAGACTTTACCCTGGCCTTCTTTGGATTTTTTATAAGAGAAGATCGGTTTTTAGCGCAATGCAAAACTCTGCTTGGTTGTGGGATCTCTTCCATGGATTCAGAGATGAAATGCTTGTTGAGCTTATCAAATTATCCTCCAGGATAGAGATCTTAACGCTGCAGCCTGGGACGCCGGACTTAAATCTTTTTAAGCTCTCAATGGATGGTGTATACTTGGCAAGGTCGGTGTACCACATGCTTTTAGTTGGAAAAGTGAGCAAGCCATTTGTTCATCTGATGTGGCGTGTGCCAGCTCCCCTCAAATGCAAGTTCTTCTTGTGGACGGTCGTGCATCACAAAATTCTTATGGCAAATATCCTTCTGCTAAGGAGGTGGGAGAACAATTATTTTTGCCCCATGTTCATGCGTAATTTTAAGACGGATGACAACATTCTCAAGAAATGTCCTCGGTCACAAGAGAAGTTTTGTCGCTTCGTTGGAAAGTATAGCGACACTGTCATCAGCAGTTTGGCAGGCTTTAGCTACAACTATTGACTAGTGTTCTTCACTCTCGTCAAACCTTCCCAAGCCTGATTGTGCAGCCGAAAAGTCCTTGACCCTGCTTCTTTCATGGAAAATATGTCATGAGCGTAACCGTTGAATCTTCGAGAAGAAAGAACTATCGGTGCAGGTTGTTATAAATCTAGCTTGCTAGTTTGTCTCATGAGTATACAAAGATCTATAATGGAGGGTGTAGGACATTCTTCTACCCTTTGTTTTGTTTCTCTTCTTTTTCTTGCCTTCGGGTTGTTTCTTGGTACCTTGTCCCATCTCTTGTACTTTGCCATCAGCTTTCTCTTTTGAAATGGAATCTTAGCAGTTCTCCTAGTAACTTTCAAAAAAAGGGAGAGGAGTCCTCAACCCAGGATAATGATAATAATGGTTGGACTTGCCTTTGGAAGATTCACGTCCCAAGTAAAATCAAGATGTTTCTATGGCATCTAGTGAAGCATTCCATACCTACTAGAGGGGTTCTTCGCCATTGAAACATGTCGCCAACGTCGGTTTTCCCTCTTTTTGGAGCTAAGGATACATGGAGACATGCCCTCCTTGATTGTTTTATGGCCAGAAGAAATGGCGAGTCCAGTAGGGGGGCTTCAACAGGCTCTAGCCTACCCTCCAAATATTCATTTTTCTTTTACTACTACACGTCCTAGCCCAGCAACCCAATCTTTCATTCTTAGCCATACAATACCAACAACCCACATGCAAGTAGCGGACAGCACAAAGCAAATATATAGTAGCAATCTGGCAAATTTTGAGCTTATTTGAAGAAAAAGGATTAAGAGATAATGACTATATTTTGCTAAATAAATTCAAATCTTGGTTAAAATTTTGATATACTTCTTTTGAAAATTCTAGCAAATACTTCATGTTTCCGGTAGTAATCTAGGAAAGTTTTACCTTGTTTGGAGCAAAAGGACTAGAAGATAATGACCTATTAGGTAGATAGATTTAAACTTCCATTCAAAATTTTATATTAAGAAAAACCAGAAAATGATAGTAATACTACATATGTTTTCAGTAGTACTCTTGGCAAAATATTAGCTTATTTGGACAATAGGATTAGGAGATAATGCATTTTTCTTTTTTCCTTTTTGACCGAAATGCCTTTTTCTACTCAAAATGACGCAATTTTCTCGCTGTTAACTTTGAGCCCACCCTTCGTTTTCTTCCTGGATTCGCCGCTGGCGAGAAGTGTGTTAGATTTGGCTCCAGAGATGGTGGTCGAACACATTTGTCCCAAACAAGATCAAGATGCAAAAGGTTGGCTCTTTTCTTTACTCAAGAATACGTCGAATGTCGAATTCATCACCATGCCAGTCACATTATGGGTTGTTTAGCATGCCAGAAGAAAGGCTATTCATGGGGAGATAATTCAGAGTCCTTTCTCAACTGATATGTCCATAAACTCTTTCTTGTCTGAGTTACAAATCTTAGAGAAACCAAAAGCCACATTCATCAAGTCAGGGCCTATAAGGCGTAATAATTGGCTGGTAGCACCAAAGGGACTTTGCAAAATCAATGTTGATGCAGCGCTGACTAGGAACGAACCTATTGGTGTTGTGGGAGCCTTATGCAGAGATCATTAGGGACTTTTCTTGGGAGCATCGGCAGTGGTCTTGGTGGGATATGATGATCCTACTACCTTGGAAGCATTGGCTGTGAGGGAGGTTTTGGTATTGGCTAATGATCTTTAGGAGCAACACATCCATGTGGCGTCGGACTGCAAGGTGGTCATTGATGAAATCAGGAAAGGAAGTGCAGCCAGCTATGGTGTCTTGTTCGAGAAATTACCAAAAGATCTAGACTCTTTACTAGGTGCAAAAAAAGCATGAATTGAGGAGCTTGAACGTGGAAGCTCACGGTCTAGCGAGGCATGCTTTTTTCTTTACGGGTTGGCTGCTATATTTGATTAGGTCATCCCGAAACCCTTCATTTTGTCCCTGTAAACATTATGATGAGTTAACGTTTCGCGTGATTGTCTCAAAAAATCAAGACGTTTTTTGTGTTTTCTCAAAGAAAAAATCATCTAGGAAACCAAAGAACATCAACATTAGCACTAAAAAGATTAATATCAAGGAAAACAAAATCCAGCAAAGTGGATAGACAAGTAGACATAGAACGACCAGTAAAAGATAAAATTACATTGAAAATCATACTAGTCTTCTTCTTCCTCCGATTGTATGCTGCCCGCCGGAGATTGAAAATTGCACAAACCAATAGTAAAGAAAAAGTGAACCTGCAAATGCCCTCGCCATACCATGCTTTGAAGACCACAATAGCCAATCATCCCATGGGATGAGATCCATAAATCGCTGAAGCAGCATCAACTGGAGCATCACCCTACGTATAACAGGTTTGCATTCCATCACCACCAGTTCAGAGGGTTGGAGAAACCGTGCCAAGCTACAGAACAACACGGAATAAGATGTCGAAGTCGGCACACCAATAGTCAGTCAATAGCTCTCCTTGAAGGACACACGAACTGCCAAGATATAAAGGTGTCCGACATATTTGAGTACCCAAACACTCACGGTCCCTTGGTTGGCGTTAGATGGAATGTCACCAAGGTAGGGAGAGACCGGAGAGACTTCATCAACACGACATCGCCTCGTTGATGTACGATGTCACCAGCAAAACAAAAACCTAAGGAAAATAAAACAAGTCGGACAGGTCCCCACTCCACTTGTCACCGGCGAGGCGCTAGACGAGGAAGAGGAAAAGTCTCCAGCAATGGCTAGGGTTTGGGAGGAAAAGTCACACATGTGCAATTTCATGCTGATGGCGGTGCCCTTTTGGGTGTCTTTATTTAAAAAAGACCATACTAGAGTGAACAATGATCAAAACCATTGTTTTTAAGGCGTCCTGCTTTAAACGTTTATGCGTCGTTTAGGCTAGGCGCCCTCGCAGCAACACGCCTTAGAAATATGCCCGTTTTAGACGGTTAGGCGTCAAAGCAGGTGGTGCTTGGCTTAGATCGCATAACCGTCTTATAAACAATGATTGAAACACTCCATTTTTTATTTCACACCGGGGTGAGGTATACTCCGTCAAACAGATCCGTTATTACAACGCCATGTAAACCGCAGTACAGCTAAAATTCGTAAGATTTATATCCGTGATACTTTCACTCTTCCTAGCTAAACAAACCTACAAGGATCGAGGGAGGTACTCTATGCAAGGGTGGGCGGTATCCAGATGTAACCGTGGGTCTGCATGTACCCGACCTTCTCACTCAGTTCATCAGCTTCCTTGGGGCCTCGGCTGCCAGGCTTGTATGAAACAGCCTTCAGCTTGCCGGCGTCGATGTCGTGCAACAAGGGAGTGAAGATCTGCCAGGCAGCCTGAAACAACCAGATACAATGTCAGTGACAGAACGGAAACTAGAAGAGTTCCATTCAACCAAATACAATGTCAGTGACAGAATTGAAACGAACCTTCAGCTCATCTCGGCGCACAAAGTGTTGCTGGTCTCCTCTTATTCTGTGGAAACATGTATGCCCATCAGTCCAAGTTACCATTATAAAGGACATACTGAACAAATTTCTCTTTCAAGAAGAAACAAAAATTTAGGAAGGATGGTACTACGTACGTATCCAAAATGAGGCGTTCGTATGCCTCTGGAATTTTGACATCTTGGTAACGCATCCCATATGACAGATCAAGTTCACTCTGTTCAGTAGCCATTTCCAATCCAGGTTTCTTCACCTGGACGAATTCACGTAAAATCAATAAATTATATTAGGGGTTCTGTTCTGCTCAACATGTCAGAAAATTTTACTGCAGAAGAACAGCATGAGACATTACTCGTACACAAGTAGCTAGACTTACAGTTAGTTTCATGTACATGGCTTCTGATGGCTGGAGGCGTATGACAAACTCATTTCTTCCTTGCTTCTTACCTTCAACATGTTAAATTCAGTTCAGTCATTAGATCCCAAATTTTGACTTGGACATAAAAAGAGAAGAAAAAACAGAGCACACTAATATTGATAGCAAAAATGTATAACAGGAGAGGCATTCATCTAGACACTAACCTAAAACGTGACCAAAGAGTCATCTTAATCTCACACCCTAGCAAATCTACTGACATGCCATGGTAGGGTAGGGCGAGCTTACAAAATATTGATATGTATTGCGTAACTAAAACTTTAGACAAGTTAAAAGACGACTAATGCATTATACTATGTTAGTGAACAGCCAAATACTCTCTTGCATTGTTTATCTAGTTGTATGCTTTGTACACAGGTCTCCCTATTTATTGTCTACCGCATCTCTTTGTGTTTACGTTATTCAACATAAGGCAAGTGCTTTCCTGGCTTCATGGATTTTCTGTGCATGGACCAGTTTTGACTATTTTGTACTGTCAGTGGAACTTCACATAGTAGTTTCTTCTTGTTTAAGATGTGGAACTTTACTTATGAAAGTGCGTCTATTTTTCTACTGCCTAGTCTGGCTAGATAATGTATGGGCACTCCATTAGTACTTCGTAGTATAGTACTGAAAAACACGATTAGGTAGTGACGTTGTATGCACAGAGTTCACTGCACCATGAAAATTAACTTTGGAGTACATACATTTAAAAATGTCACCGGGAACATCCTTGAACTGCACACGAATTTCTGCTTTCCTTGAGTTCAATGCTTTACCAGCTTTAAGAATGAAAGGGACACCTGTTGGATATGAATATTTGGGAGTTAATACCAAAACTGAAGATGCTATGATCCAGAACAAAGGCGTATCCAGTCAAAGAAGAAATGCTGGTTAAAAGACATACCTTCCCATCTTTCATTGTGTACCCTAAGTACAATAGATGCAAACGTTGGGGTATTAGAGTCATCTGGCACTGTAGGGTCATCCTTGTAGCCCTGATATTGTCCAAGGACTACCTCTTCGTCCTTTATCGGGTTCACGGATTGCAGAACCTGACATTAACAAGGAAGTTGATTTTGATTAGGACTAAACTAGAATGAAAAACATATGATGTGTACACTGCTACACTAGTTTGTTCTAACTAGCAAATCTGCACTACAGTAGTAGCATGTGGAGAGTAGAGGGAGATAAGAACCTTGACTTTCTCATCTCTAATGTGCTCAGGCTTAAGAGATACAGGTTTTTCCATTGCAACCAAACAGAAAACCTGCAAAAGGTAGCAATAATTTATTATTGGGCTGTTCAATGCCTAAAAACATTTGTACTCTACAAAGAGTTCTACAATAGTCTATTAGTTTATTAATTAAGCCATATACGATTCAGCATGAAAGCTGTGCCAATCAATGTTAAACGCAGCCTTACATGGGTAGTCTACAATAGTCTACAATGAAGCTGTGCTGAATATTTAATAATCTGCTGCCAAAAAATAGCCATGGGTAGTAAAAAGCTAGTTGGATAAGCTGGAATATCATAATCCACCGCAATGGCAAACGCAGCCTTACATGGATAAAAGTAATATAAAATAAGTGTTTACCATCTCAAATCAAGACTAAATACTAAAGCCAATGATAAAATGACAAAATAATATCGTAGGGAATCTTATTAGTTTTTACCTGCAACAAATGGTTCTGAATGATATCACGGATGATTCTGCAGTAACAAGAGAGGGAGGTTAGGTACTTCTATGCTAAATGATGAAGATATGCAGGTAAAACCCCAATAGTTGAGGATGATATAAGCAGACTGAATTTTAGAATTCAGTAATGAGTGCTTTTGGTTGCTGTAAAATTGTAATCTAATAATTTTCCATGTTGAACTCTACAAACTTTGAAAATAAAGCCAAATACACAATTCACACTTTCAAATGCAGAAATGAATATGTTGATCAATAAGGACCAACTAGGAATCTAGGACTTTGACATATCTAAAATATATCAACCTTGCCTACCAGATATTTTATAAGATCAATATGCTTATAAGGGCATGATTTCAGATTATAGAACAAAGGGATTAGACAAGTTATTAATAAAATGTAATGTTTCTACTTACCCATATTGATCAAAATATCCTCCACGTCCATCAGTTCCGAAGTCCTCCCTGAATACAATCTGCAATATTGGATTCGTTACAGACTGAAGCTATTATTAAGTTCCTACTTTGTAGCTGCCGCACAACTTCTTGTTTATGTGGGAGCCATAAATGTCAGTGGTATTAGATTAACTTTAGTTCAACTCAAAAGATAATGATAATTATACGTAGAAAAATCTTACGCAATAACCTACATAAAATATATTCATACATGGTGCAGTAACTAACAAAACAACGAGAAACAAGCATACCTGTATATTATCAACATTGTCACGGTTCCAAAGTGGTAAGAACAAACGGTTCGCAAAACGAAGCACAAGCTGTGAAATGTTATTAGTTCAAAAAGAATTAGCCCAATGTTAGAAAAATACAAATATCTGAACCAAGTTATAAACATTACCAAGTTTTGGACCAACTCTTTTCCCAAGTAGTGGTCAATCCTGTAGAGTTGATCTTCCTCGAATAGCTCCCCAAGTTGGGAACTTAATTCTTCTGCGGAGTCCAGGTCCCTTCCAAAGGGCTTCTCAACAATTACTCTAGTCCATCCAGTGCGAGAAGCTGCAGACACAAACGTTTATGTTTGTCAAATTGACAAAAGTAAAAGTGCAATTTAGCACAGTAGCGTGTAGTTCTGTTTTTTTCTGAGCTGAAGTGAACAGCAGGTAGAAACCAGATGATCATGTCCTCGTTACTACTGCACAGCTGGAAGTGCGGAATAAAATCATATGCATTTATTACCCTATAAATAAAGCAAAGGAAAAGGGTCCTGATGAAGATAAAGCTTCTGAGAAAGCATAGAAAAAATAAACTTACTTGGACTCATGCAATATGTTCGGATCATTTTGCACACTGAAGGGTAGACAGATGGAGGCAATGCCAAATAAAAGAGCCTACGGGAGCTTCCTGAGTTGTTTGACATCTCATAATCTGATATTTCCTTGTTCAGTTTTTCAAAACCTTCTCCACTGTCATAGGAACCACTGACATATTTTATCTGCAATACATATTTACCACAATGACATGCATGTTGCACAAGGAATTGTGAGTAGTTATATACAACAACTTACCAATTGCAAGAATTCTGAAACATGTTCCTCTGAGGCTCCTTTAAGGTATCTGTAATTTTTTTTGTAAGATAAACCATCAAGACATGCAAACATGATGGTTGAAGTTCAGTGAGTATAGGAACATGCTTTATCAGTTTCAAGAAACCACCGTCTCAGTTAATATAGCATATCGCAGATCAACAGTATCCGTGCTTAACTACAGGGTTGAAGTCTAATTTTGTAGACATCCGTCCTAGTATGCAGAATTCCAGTAGATACAGATGCACATATGCTTAAAAGATGCTAGAAGTGTTTAAATGCAACAGCGAAATGTAAAAATCTGGAGTCATTTTTTCGAGGACACAACAGAGCCAAGAGCCTTCTTCTAAATAACGTTTTACTATGGAAAGCAAGGAGGTTCTTTGCACAGCAAACACAAATTCTATGTTAGGCAACCATAGAATTAATTCCAGCCATCAGAAACTTACGCACGGATGCGCCCTCTCAACCCATCATCAGAAAGATTTGTTCTCGCATACCCAACTATATGCACTTCACCGGATTGTAAGAACCCCTGTAACACATAGCAATTAAAGTAAATAAATATATCAACAGACCTGAAAAGCACAGTTTATATAACAGAAACTGTTCAGAAATAGCATGCAAGTGAAGACTATGTTTTATGTATTTGCAAATGGTGTTAACACAGGTTGTTGTTCAATAAGTAGAATCTTAAACCATAGTTTTCTGCCAGTCCGAATTAACTCCTAAAACATTTAATTCATATATCCAGGAACAAAAATGGTTACAGCTGTTTGCACTTATACTTGTGTTCAGTGAATACCGATTACTCCTTTTTCTGGAATGCCTCAACTCAATGTACATTCCCTTTAACAATAGGTTTTGCAAATTGCATAAGGAACAGCTAGTTATTGTCACAGCACCTGCTCAAAAAGGTGGTAGAGTGCCGGGAACGTTTTCTTCTTGGCAAGGTCTCCAGAAGCCCCAAGTACAACGATGGTGAGGCACCCTTGCTCCAAAGGAAGTTCTAGGTCCTTTGCTAATGAGTTGAAACTGCTTTGTCTCGATGACGCCGAGGAGTCAGTTCCGGCCATGACAAATAGGATGATTCTTCTTCCTTCAAGGGTACACCTAACCAAGTGAGCAAGATATGATGAAATGGTAAGATTATCCGAAGTTAGCCTAACAATTGCCATGTGACACATTGAAATGGAAGATTTGATATCAGACAAAATTAGCTAGTAGAGCGTATGAATGTTTTGCTTTGTTTGGCTTATCCGATGCATTGCCAATTTATACTACTGTTGCCCTTAAAAGCTGGAAACAGAAACTGGACATGACTAGATCCAAAATCACATTTCCCCTGAACTATTTGTAATGATCGGTCTGCCTCACTCTTCTGATAACAGAAACAGAGTGATCTCAGCTTATCTCTCCAACTGTCAAGAACAGTCAAACCGTTATGCATCCATCCAAGATCAACATAGCAGTGTTTGACGACCTCGCCTAAATTTAAGAAAGCAACAACCAACCTTAAAAGGGCTGAAATCAGTCATACAACTACTATATAACAACTTAAGGAACATAAGCCCGTGCTTGAATCGATCTTTGCAAAACTTACTTGCGGTGAAAACAGCAAGTGATTCTAGTAGTAGAGCTGAACTGAAACAAGAAAGGACTCGAACAGACCAAAACAACATTCCCTGGTTCATAGCAACAGACCAAACCGCTCTCCGGAAAAAAGAAGGCCCGACGAAACATCCGGCGAACAGATTCCCCGAAACAGAAAAAACGTGCAGTTCCTAGTAGTACCCCAGAGCTTAGGAACACCTGTACACCGGGCTTAAGCTTGGCCACAACTCTCGCCATTTAATGGGAGAGATCCTCAAAGAGAAACAGAAATCTGGGAGCGACAAGAACATCTCCATCGCCGCGGTAGGCATCACGATTACGAGATCCAACGCCAAAAAACCTCACGGACAGAAACCCGGCGGGGTTCGAGGCAAGAATCTAGTCTAGAAATAACCGAAGAAAGCGCGCTGGAGACGGCGACGGCGACCCAACCCGCCAAAAACCTCCCGAAAAGCCTCGCCCGGAACAGGGCAGGCAGAGCGCAGCAGAGCACGACGGACTGCGACGAGCCGCGCCACGCCACCGATCGAGAAGCCTCTGACCTACTCGCGGAAGCAAAGAGGAGAGACTCTCCCACGGGAGACGAGCGAGAAGAATTAGCGGCGGCCGGGGGTTGGAGATGGATCACTGACCAGTGGCGACCGAGATTCGCGCGCGCGGCGAGCGGGCGCGCCGCGTGGGAGGGAGGGCGGGAGAGTTACTGCCGAGATGCCGGGTGGGTGGGAATGGGGAGGGAGGGGAGTGGCTCCTTCCTTCCTTCCTTCCTGACTGTGGTGGGATTGGCAGCTCCGCCATTTATACCCACCCACGAGGCCACGACGGCGTCACCTCGGCCGCCTCCCGCTTTCGCCTCACCTGTCCACTACCTACCCGTCTTTCGGCCTGGGCAGGGGGGGCTGCGTGCTCTGTGCTGTGCCACCAACCGCGGAGCGTACGTGTGTCTGACAGTGGGAATTTCGAGGACTTGAGGGGGCTTATGTGAAAGGGAGGCGCGGTAACGGCAAGGAAAAAGTTGTCGATTGTCCCCGTCTGTTAATTATACTGCTGCGCCATTTATCTACGGGAAAAAAATTTAAGTACGGCTCTTGTTTCTAGACTTCTAAGGGCACGTACAATGGTGGCATATGAATATATATGCTCATAACAAAAAGTAATTTGAGGCATCTACATTTATTTTTTCTTCCCAATGCAAGCTACAACTAGTGGGCCTCATTAAGAAATAAAAAATAAAAACTCTATCACACATACATCTCTACTTTTCACTCCAACCTTTTTAGCTTTGTCATCGGACCATACTTTTTCTTTCAAGCACCCGCCTCCTGAAGAGGATCCCGCTTCCTTATTCGAACCTACTTTACGTCATATCCGATCCTACATGGCATGCGAGGCATCACTTTGAGGCTATGCATTGTACATGCCCTAAGTTGCTTTTGGAGATTTGATAAAGTTTAGCATGATTAGCATATGGTCCCCATGTATAAAGCAGACATGAACAAAAACCATATCCCCTGACTTAAGAAAGGGCGGCATTTGGTGACGTCTCAATGGTGTCATCGCCCCCCATTGGATATTAGCTTTCGGAAATGATAAATTCTGAAAACGTTTGGGATTTGACATGGAAAATTAAACGTTTTCGATGGCAATTTTAGTGACGCGGGGATGGTAAATTTAGCTGACATGTACGGCAATTTTCTAGCAAAAAAAATACTACATACGGATTTGGCATGCTTCCAAACTAAACTTGTCATCCTCGTGTTACGAAAATTGTCTTCGAAAACGTTCAGTTTGCCACGGTCAAATCCCGAACGTTCGAGCGTTATCGAGGTCCCTAGTTTTTCGGAAACACAATTTTTAGGCATGGCAGTTGGACGTATTTATGACAATTTATAGTGGCGTGATTATGGCAAATTTAGTTTGCAAGCACAATAATTTTCTAACAAAAAATGAACTGAGGTGAATTTGCCATGCTGCCAACTAAACTTGCAATACTCGAAGAACATAATTTGCAAAAACGTTCGATTTGCCATGGTAAAGAATACATCAAATTTGTAGTGAAATCCTAGGGTTTTAGAACCCAATATACATCAGATCACAATCGAACAAATGACAATTTTTCTTGTAAATTTTTACATTACATGGCAATTTCACTTTAGGACATGTAATTCTTACACTACAGCATGGCAGAGTTATCTGTTTTCGCATGGCAAATCTGAATGTTCACTCGCAAACACTAAAAATCTGACGTCACAAAGACACTCAAAAAGCAGTTTAGATCTGACAAATATCAAGGAAAAGAATAGTCAGTAGAATAAAGACAACTAGACGCGGAACGACCAGAAAACAATAAAATTGCATTGAAAATCGTACTAGCTTTCTTCTTCCACCAATTTGTACATCTCCTGCTGGAGATTGGAAATTGCACTAAACCAACAGAAAAGAATAAGGGACACCTGCAAATGTTCTCCATGTCAAGCTTTAAAGACCGCAGTAACATTCCTCCCTTGAAAGAAGATAGAGATCGTTGAAAAAGCATGGTTTGAATGAAATGGGCTTGCATATGTAAATAAAAACAAGATATGATTTTCGAGTAAGAGCCCTATAGATGTATAAAAAGGGGCATAGAACCGACACCATTGGTACTTGCAGGAGCCCTACTATACATCTGAAGCTTCCTTTCCAACACTCATCCAACGCTGCAATCTATCGATATGTTCATAACCACACCATCTCATGGACTGGGAGAAGGTGTCGTCGCACATGAGATATGAAACAACATACGTACGTCAATTCCATCCTCGCAAAATCATGTGTCTTCATTTTTCAGCACCTTGTTTACGACCCTCCAAGGATCACTAAGGATCACAAGTTGCCTCACAAAACATATGTTAGCAGGTGTGCAAAGGGAAGCAAAGCTAGACTACAATTGACAAGGATTCAACAAAGGGGAGGATACGGGCTCCATCGAGGGTTGTATTGTATTTCGAGCCATCTGGGTATACATTACATGCAGTAAGGGTGGTTTTTGGCATGCTTTTGAGGGTTAAGTACACAGAATACAAATTGGTTAAGCCCATGCGGAGGGATATTTGTATTGAACAAGTCATGCCACTCTGGTTGAACTTTTCAAACTTAACTTTGTCTTAATCCTCCCTATTTCCACATGAATTCGCTTTTGTGCTTTCTCATTGGTTATTTTTCAAGCAGATGGATCCATGTCAATTTTGTATCTGAAAAACTTCTAAATCATTTAACCTCGAACGCAATAAACATTTTCTCACTGCATATGTTATATGATCGATTCCAGGCTTAGCTTTGCTTGCCATGCTACAAAAGAAACCCCATGGTTGCTAGTTGTGATCTGTCAGCCCGTTGGCTTCTTCCTTCGATTTCTCTCCGGTCTGACCGTCCACGACGCTCCGGTTTTCTGTGACACTACCACTACGACTACGGGGGGATGTTAGAGTATGTAGTCATATCTTTGTATCCGGTAGACTATAATTTGTAATCATCTCCTACCTTATCTCTAAGAGGATCTTCTTACCCTTCAAACCTTGTACTCTATATAAACTATCCGAGAGGCTCAATACAACACACACCCAATTACGCCAATTCTCTCCCATATAATCCTCTTACATGATCTGTAGTTATCCATGGAAATAATATTCACAAAAAAGTAAAATGTATGCAAATAATATGTGATAGTTTACATGAGCATAAAAATGATGTTATCAACTCTTCTACTCCCTCCGTCCCATAATATAAGAGCGTTTTTTACACTACACTAATGTCAAAAAGTTCTTATATTATGGGACGGAGGGAGTATATAGCTTCGTGAATTGGAGTGTGTCGTTTGTTAGGACAGACACCATGGAGCCTGTATTTATTTTTAAAAAAGAATTCTATAAATACATATACATGTTCTTTAAGTATCTTTAGAATTTCCTTCAATAATATGGTTATTTGATTCTAAAAAAAATACGGTTATTTGCAGGCTGCACAAAAAAATAAAGAACTGGCATAAATACAACAAAAAAGGGTCACTTTAATCTGTCTATTTTTCTTTTTGTGTAAATAAAATACGTATATACTTTTTTGTACACCACATATGAACATACTCCCTCCGTTCCAAAATAATTGTCTCAACTTTTTACTAATTTTAGTATAAAAATTGTACTAAAGTGGAATCACTTATTTTAGTATATGTATGTGTATACAACAAATATATGCTTATGTATTTGCTATTTTCAGAATTTTCCGAGCTGTGAAAATAGTATTTTTCGCCCAAAACAATAACAGGCTTCCTTGAGCCCGTCCCCCATATGCACTTTTTCCGTCAATTGTAACTTCCTGCGTAAGTAAATACTCAAACGATCTTATATTATGGGATGGAGGGAGTAAATTTTTGCATATCCCTGATTTTGTTCTAGGTGTAGCGTGGATAGAAAAGCACGTGAGCTAGCTCGTATGTTTACTTGGTCTCCTCAACAATTGTTTTTCTTTTTGCGAGATGTTCTCTACACTTGTGGTTGCACATGAACAATATCTCAGCGGCTGTAAGAAGTACGTTTCTTCACGTGCGGTGTCCTGGAGACAGGACACAAGTTCACTGTTCATCACAACGACTTGGTAATCCAGAGAGCAACCGCACATTAACGCCGGAGCCTTGATGATTTTGAGTAGGTATATTTTGGCAGATTTTTGTGCGGGGAGAAGGAAAACGATTACTAGTTCGTCGTGGATGGTGGCGCAGTATGCCGGTCTCCAAACTGCAACTTATATAAAATTCATCAAACCATGGTACTGCTATGAAAAAACTCCCTTTGTTCGCTATTATAAGATGTTTTGGATATTTTAATACAGACTACCTACAGACTGAAATGAAAACACTAAATTGTGTCTATATACCTCTGACTCAAAAAAGTTAGAAATATTATAATAGTGAAGAGAAATCAAACATCTGATTTCCCAAGTGTTCCATGTACTGTTTGAAGTATTAGCTTCATGTACCATAAAAAAATGTCATTTCTTATGAACTAGAGGGTGTAATTAATATGCCGAGCTGTTAGTATCTCTCGTACAGAAATAGACCCTCGTGTAGAAATTTGCATTGCGCTTGAGCCGAGCGGTAGCTTTCCGATCGGATTGCTCCTACGAACTGCGGCGGTCAGATCAGGGGTTACTTGCCTATCATCCGCTTCGATGATGGGACGACGCAACCACTGCCGTCTCGTTCCCACTTCACAAAGAAAAATCATCCCAGATCACATTTTCGATCAGATCTGTGCAGCATCGTAGCGCGACGACGTCTGTCAAGTTGCTGCAAATAAAAGAGCCCGCTGCGGTTGTGGTTGTGGCAGATGAGATCGGAAACGCATGGCGAGGTCCGCACGGGTCACGTGTGTCCTTGAACTGAAATATAATTCTCTTTCTCGGTCAGACGTATGCGTCCTCGATCAAGACCACAGAATAGAACGATCCGATCTGCGTTTGGCTGGGAGAGAAGAACGGTACTGGTCTGCCTCGTTGTCTAGGGCCAGCCAATGGGTCGCACTCGCACATGCTCCTCTCATCCACTGGGCCAATGGGGGGGCACGTGGCTATTTTGTCCCTTTCTGAAGCATCAACCGCGGATCATTCAGCACTGCGGCAGTATGTTGCTCTCTGTGTGGGAAGTACTAGAGAAACCTGCTGTGGAATTAGACGGTTCCTCTCCTTGATATAGCTGTGAATTAGGAAAAGTGGGTAGATTTGTTTTTAGCTCGAGTCCGAAAAGCGTCGCGAAATTTGCCGACGCGGTCGACGTCAGGTGGAAAACCGGTACGTGGAGGCGGCCCACGCGTTTGACTAGGACCGGGTAAAAGGGAAAAACGGCTGCTATCTCCCCAGTCCCCGCCGGCCGCCGCGCCAACAAACCTCTGCAGCAAGCCGGGCCAACTTTTCTTTCATTTTTCATTTTTCCTTTTTGACGGGAACTTTTCTTTCATTTCATTCATACTCGAGAAACAGAGACAGCAAGCCGTGGAGTCAGTGCCGGTCCAAGGTTCCCACATCGTCTCCACACCGCTCTCTCTGTGCGGCATCTCGCAGTCAGCTCCGAGATGTGTTACAACATGAGGTCCATGTACCTTTTACTTTCGGAAAAACATTTGTTTCCGGGTCATGGTCAAGAATGCCCAGCTCGAGAGCTTAACAAGGGTTACCTTGGGACTGAGACCTTTCTAGAGACATCTAAGCTGCAAATCAACGGAGATGAACCAGCCACATCACACGTGTATCTATCGGATCGGATCGCGCCAATCTCAACATGTCACTTGGGTAAGAGCATCTCCACACACACACACACACACCCCCCCCCCCCCCTCGGCAAAATTGACAATTTTAACCTGTGGACGCAATCAATTCACAAAATGAACTGCCCCTAAAATTATTTTACGTGCCTGACCTTTTTGAGTGGCGTCCGACACACAGCGCCACACCCTACGATGCAGCGCTAGCTTTGGGCCGTTGCACCTCTGTCCACCGTGGCAGCCCCTGGGCCCGCACCCGGCAGTGCAGCGCCTCCGAGCTAGGCGCCACACATGTAATGTGCAGCGCCTAGCCCTTAGGCGCTGCACTGTGACTTAGATGCAGCCACCCGCTCTCCCTCCCCCACCCCACCCACCCCATTCGTTCCAGTTAGAAGTTACAGAAGCAGCGGCGCCGGCGACTTCATCCTCTCCCCCTCTCAATCCCCTCTCCCAAATCCTTCAGATCTAACGATTTGGTCCGTGGATTTCTTCACCAATCCATTCTAGAAGGTACTCTCCTCCGATCCCCTTCTTTCTATCCATAGAATGTATGGTATTTTGAAGATTTGGGGAACCCTTGTTTGATTAGATTAGATTTGAATCTTGCATGTATTAGATACCTAATCTTGCAACCCTAGTTTAGTTTATTTTATTGAAAATATATGGTTTGGATACATAGGTTGACATGTTATTTCTATGGAAAAGATATTTGTATGAAGTAGGCCTAGTTTAGTTTATTTGTATTGGAATTATACTCGTATTGACAAGAATGCTTTGGATACATATGCTTTGAATCTTGCATATAGTAGGCCTACTTTAGTTTGTTTGTATTGAAAAGATAATCGTGTTGACAAGAATGCTTTGTTTGAAATTGTTAGGATGGTTTGGCTTCTCGATGAGCACTGGGACCATCAACACCGGTCGTACGCTATGTCGATGGAGCAGCGGGTAATAATGAAAGTGGTCGGTATTACGAATTTTGTGTTTATTTCAAACACAAATGCCCCATATGTAATTTTCTGATTTCCTTGTTTGTAGGAGCTTCAACCTCTGAAGATTCGGTCTCATGGGGTCAACCTTGGGGGGGATGCGCTATGATGAGCGATACACACCGTATGTAAGGGAGACAGGACTTCTCCCTTTCATTCAGTTGGTCAGCCAGTCGACACCACCCCTCAATGTTGCAGCAATCACCGCGCTTACTGGTCGTTGGAGGCCGGAGACACACAATTTCCATATTCGGACCGGGGAGATGACCGTGACGCTCCAGGATATTGCTATGATCGCTGGTCTTCCTATCGAGGGTAATCCTATATGTATGAGCACCGATTCTGATGGGTGGCGCCAGCAGATGCATGCCCTTATCGGTATGGTTCCTTCGGAGCCTCGGGAACCAGAAGCAGAAGACAAGAAGAAGGAAAGAGTCGCAGCCGATGCTCCTTTCACCTGGATTGCATGGAACTTTGGTAATTGCCCCGAGTATGGGTGAAAGCGGGGAGCCCATGTTTTCTTAACCATCATGATTGAGAACTCCGACTCCCTCACGGTGAGGCGGTGATTGACGTCCACATTCCTAACACAACCGGCGGTACAAGTGTGAGCATGGGAGATGAAGCAACAATGGCCTCCCGCAAGAGCAATCACACAGTGTTAACGAGACCTTGAAAGCCCGACCTCCATGTTGGCGGCCATCGTTTGTGGTTCCTCCTGGCTCTTTCACTTCGTACTTCCACTCTTCGTTGTCATATAGTATAGCTTCTTGTGAGTATGCCTTCCATGATTGAAATTCCAACCATTCATCAACCTTGGGTGGGAACTTGTACATGTACTTGCGCTTGTTCTCACCCGCTATCTGTGCATCCGTTTCCATGAGTATTTTAGAAAGTACGCATTCATCTTGTCAAATGTGTATTGAACTATTGCCGTCACGGGTAATCCATGTGCACCTTTGAGCACCTTATTGAAGCATTCAGCCATATTGCTTGTCATTTGACCATATCTCCGGCCATCTTCATCAAAAGCATGTGCCCACTTGTTTCGGTATTCAATGTGCCTATTGAGAAAGTCGTGACCCCCCGGGATCAAGTTTTTTGTGTGCGAGCAATTTGTTGAACAAAGTGGCGAACCGCTTGTCGGAGAAAGCGAGACAACAATCTTGAAGATCATCCGCCAACTCCTTAAGGCCACATGCCCTATAGAAGTTCAAACAAAAGTGCCTCATGCACCATCGATGGTGCAACGAAGCATGCCCGGGAATGTCAATCTCCATCGCGTTAAGAATTCCTGGATGCCGATCCGATATGACACAAATTTCTCTCTGAGCGGGTAACACCTTCGTCCTCAAAAGATGCAAAAACCACTCCCAGTTGTCATTGTTCTCCACCTCAACCAAAGAAAATGCCAATGGCAACACCCGGTTATTGGCATCACTTGCTATCGCAACCAACAAGGTGCCCTTGTATTGTCCGGTCAAGAACGTGCCATCAATGGCGATGACCGGTCTACAGTGTTCGAAAGCCCTCACGCATTGCTCGAACGCCCAAAATGCACGGCCAAATACTCAGAATTTCCTTCCGTCATGAATCATTGTTTTCCCCCCATGAGGCTCGACCACATGAACCATGCTCGGGTTTGTGGCGGCCATGGCTAACAACAACCTAGAGATTCAGTTGTATGCTTCCTCCCAACTACCATACAACATCTTAAATGCGGCTTGCTTCGCCTTCCATGCCTTGTCGTACTTCACCTTGTAATGAAAGATGGCTTTCACAAGGTCAATGACATGTTGGATGCTAATTATTGGAAGTGTGGATATTGAGTTGGAGAGCCTGTAAGCGATGAACTCGGATGTGAGTTGTCTGTGGTCTTGGGACACAACCTTGCCATCCACCCTTTTGCCTTGGCACATGTGAGTTGGCACACAACTCGCTATGTGCCAAGTGGGTCCTCCTTTCCATGGTCTTGCACGCACAATCCACGGACATATTTCAGCTTCACATGCACATGCAACCGTGTAGCGCACATTGACGTCCGAGTTCACCACCTTGTGTGGACGATAATGCGTAACCTAGTAGTTGTCAAGCCACATCTTCAATTCCAAGAAGGTTTCAAACTTAGACCCTTTAGCAATCCTGTTCTTGCCATCATCCAAATCAAGGTGAGAGCTTGGCCTAACCCCAAGAGATATACCTTGGCCACCATCTACCACGACTTCATCTACGAGACTAACATCCTAGAACAATGTAGTCCGATGATCCCGACCGAATACCTTCTCGAAAGCTTCGAACTCCTTCACCGTGAATCCCTCCTCATCAACTTGTTCATTAGGACCTTCGTCATCCAAATCCGATGCATAGCCACGGGAATAAGGGATGGAATGGTCCATTTTCTCTTGCAAATGATATCTGTCAAGATCACCCACATTGTTGTCATGGAGATCAGCTTCATTGTCATCGTCCGCGTACTCATCATTCTCCTCTTGCAAAGCTTCATTTTGGTTGTTTATAAACGGGCTCAATGTTGGCCTCACTTCTTGGGTCATAAGAGGTTCAACAATTTCATCTCGGTTCAAGGGTGGGGAGATACTAGCAACCAAAGGGTAGGGGTTCCGGTTCAAGTCCAAATGCAAACTTGAATCAACCTTCTTTGTTGCAAATAACTCAAGAGCCTTGTCTAGTGATTCGGCCACCGTCTCCTTGTATGCAACCCAACGTTGCTCTGAGTTGACACACATTGTCTTCCAACATATGTGCATTCCAAAACCAACATTATGCCTTCCCTCCAACTCAACGATATCACTAGGGTCCATCCAATTCAAATCTTTCCTCACTTGTTGCAAGAGCTCCGCATAGCTAGGACTATTATCAAACACCATGTCAAGCTCATCCTAGTCCGGTTCAGTATTGCCTTTCAAGAAGGCGTCTTTGTCCCCATGATGAACAAACGCACATGTTCTTCCCATCCCTATAAGCATTCAAACAACACAAAATAACATTTATTCCATGAGTACTAATCCAAAGATTAACACGAAATACAAACCCTAACATATATATGAAACAACAACCCTAACCCTAGCACCAACATAAGGACACTCATAAGAATAACCCTAACATACTGACAAACCTAATCATAGGAAATTGGCAAACAAACATATCACATCTCCATGCAAATCTCTATATCCATACAAAACTAGGGTTTCCCCAAACTAGCAATAAATGAGCAATTTGTTAACATTACTTGGATCAAAATAAGGGGATCGGAGAAGATTACCTTGAGGGAGGGTTTGAGTTTGAAATCCACGGACAAAATCTTCAAATTTGGAAGATTTGGGGAAAGATTTGAGAGGGGGAGAGGGGAAAAATCTCAGGTGGGGATGCTTTGGGGTTGGGGTGTGTGTGTGAGGGGAGTGGGGGAGGGGGCATCCAACTAGTAACAGATAGTGCAACGCCTAAGGGATAGGCGCTACACATACATGTGTGGCGCCTAGCTCTGAGGCGCTGCGCTGCTGGGTGCGGGCCCAGGGGCTGCCACGGTGGACAGAGGTGCAACACCCCAGAGCTAGGCGTTGCACCGTAGGGTGTGGCGCCTCCGTGTTAGGCGCCACTCAAAAAGGTCAGCCGTGTGAAATAGTTTTAGGGGCAGTTCATTTTGTGAATTGATTGCATCCAGAGGTCAAAATTATTAATTTTGCCCCCCCCCACCCCCAACATTGCTCCCCAGGGCTCTTTTTTTAGCGCCGGCACCAAAAAATCGTCCTAGTCGTGCCCCGGGTCCTTGTTTGTCGCTGGTTTCGGCCAAAATAACAGCCGGCGAACCCGAGCCGAACCCAGGCCCCCGGGGGGCGCCGGCCAAAGGAAAAAGGTGCGTGGGTCCGCTCTGTCGATGATAGACATGCCTTTTCCGGTCGTTCCCCCACTTTTTCCCCCATTTTCCATTTTAATTCCCCCCTTTCTGAAGGAAATATGCCCTAGAGGCAATAATAAAGTTATTATTTATTTCCTCATATCATGATAAATGTTTATTATTCATGCTAGAATTGTATTAACCAGAAACATGATACATGTGTGAATACATAGACAAACATATAGTCACTAGTATGCCTCTACTTGACTAGCTCATTAATCAAAGATGGTTATGTTTCCTAACCATAGACATGTGTTGTCATTTGATTAATGGGATCACATCATTAGGAGAATGATGTGATTGAGTTGACCCATTTCGTTAGCTTAGCACTTGATCGTTTAGTATACTGCTATTGCTTTCTTCATGACTTATACAAGTTCCTGTAACTATGAGAATTATGCAACTCCCGTTTACCGGAGGAACACTTTGGGTACTACCAAACGTCACAACGTAACTGGGTGATTATAAAGGAGTACTACAGGAGTCTCCGAAGGTACATGTTGAGTTGGCGTATTTCGAGATTAGGTTTTGTCACTCCGATTGTCGGAGAGGTATCTCTGGGCCCTCTCGGTAATGCACATCACTATAAGCCTTGCAAGCAATGTGACCAATGGGTTGGTTACAAGATGATGCATTACAGAACGAGTAAAGAGACTTGCCGGTAACGAGATTGAACTAGGTATTGGATACCGACGATCGAATCTCGGGCAAGTAACATACCGATGACAAAGGGAACAACGTATGTTGTTATGCGGTTTGACCGATAAAGATCTTCGTAGAATATGTAGGAACCAATATGGGCATCCAGGTCCCTCTATTGGTTATTGACCGAGAATGGTTCTAGGTCATGTCTACATAGTTCTCGAACCCGTAGGGTCCGCACGCTTAACGTTACGATGACATTTTTATTATGAGTTTATAAGTTTTGATGTACCGAAGTTTTTTCGGTGTCCCGGATGTGATCACGGACATGACGAGGAGTCTCGAAATGGTCGAGACATAAAGATTGATATATTGGAAGCCTATGTTTGGACATCGGAATAGTTCCGGGTGAAATCGGGATTTTACCGGAACACCGGGGGGTTACCGGAACCCTCCCGGGGGTTAATGGGCCTTAGTGGGCCATGAGGGAGAAGAGGAGGGCCGGCCAGGGCAGGCCGCGCGCCCCCTCCCCCCCCCCCTAGTCTGAATAGGACAAGGAAGGGGGGGCGGCGCCCCCCTTTCCTCTTTCCCCTCCCCCCTTTCCTTCTCCACCAAGGCAAGAGGGGGGAGTCCTACTCCCGGTGGGAGTAGGACTCCTCCAGGCGCACCCCTAGGGGGCCGGCCGCACCTCCCCCCTCCCTCCTTTATATACGGGGGCGGGGGGCACCCCATAGACACACAAGTTGATCTACGGATCGTTCCTTAGCCGTGTGCGGTGCCCCCTTCCACCATATTCCACCTCGATCATATCGTCGCGGAGTTTAGGCGAAGCCCTGCGCTGGTAGAACATCATCATCGTCGCCACACCGTCGTGCTGACAGAACTCATCTCCGGAACTTTGCTGGATCAGAGGCTGGAGATTGTCATCGAGCTGAACGTGTGCTGAACTCGGAGGCCCCGTACGTTCGGTGCTTGGATCGGTCGGATCGTGAAGACGTACGACTACATCAACTGCGTTGTGCTAACGCTTCCGCTTACGGTCTACGGGAGTACGTGGACAAACACTCTCCCCTCTTGTTGCTATGCCATCACCATGATCTTGCGTGTGCGTAGGAAATTTTTTGAAATTACTACGTTCCCCAACAGTGGCATCCGAGCCTAGGTTTTATGCGTTGATGTTATATGCACGAGTAGAACACAAGTGAGTTGTGGGCGATACAAGTCATACTGCTTACCAGCATGTCATACTTTGGTTCGGCGGTATTGTGAGATGAAGTGGCCCAAACCGACATTACGCGTACGCTTACGCGAGACTGGTTTCACTGTTACGAGCACTCGTGCTTAAAGGTGGCTGGCGGGTGTCTGTCTCTCTCACTTTAGCTGAATCGAGTGTGGCTACGCCCGGTCCTTGCGAAGGTTAAAACAGCACTAACTTGACGAACTATCGTTGTGGTTTTGATGCGTAGGTAAGAACGGTTCTTGCTAAGCCCGTAGCAGCCACGTAAAATTTGCAACAACAAAGTAGAGGACGTCTAACTTGTTTTTGCAGGGCATGTTGTGATGTGATATGGTCAAGACATGATGCTACATTTTATTGTATGAGATGATCATGTTTTGTAACCGAAGTTATCGGCAACTGGCAGGAGCCATATGGTTGTCGCTTTATTGTATGAAATGCAAACGCCCTATAATTGCTTTACTTTATCACTAAGCGGTAGCGATAGTCGTAGAAGCAATAGATGGCGTAAACGACAACGATGCTACGATGGAGATCAAGGTGTCGCGCCGGTGAAAATGGTGATCACGACGGTGCTTCGAAGATGGAGATCACAAGCACAAGATGATGATGGCCATATCATATCACTTATATTGATTGCATGTGATGTTTATCCTTTATGCATCTTATCTTGCGGAATTTTAAGATGATCTCTCACTAATAATCAAGAAGTGTTCTCCCTGAGTATGCACCATTGCGAAAGTTCTTCGTGCTGAGACACCACGTGATGATCGGGTGTGATAGGCTCTACGTTCAAATACAACGGGTGCAAAACAGTTGCACACGCGGAATACTCAGGTCATACTTGACGAGCCTAGCATATACAGATATGGCCTCGGAACACGGAGACCGAAAGGTCGAACGTGAATCATATAGTAGATATGATCAACATAGTGATGTTCACCATTGAAACTACTCCATCTCACGTGATGATCGGACATGGTTTAGTTGATTTGGATCACGTGATCACTTAGATGACTAGAGAGATGTCTGTCTAAGTGGGAGTTCTTAAGTAATATGATTAATTGAACTTAAATTTATCATGAACTTAGTACCTGATAGTATTTTGCTTGTCTATTTTTGTTTGTAGATAGATGGCTCGTGCTGTTGTTCCGTTGAATTTTAATGCGTTCCTTGGGAAAGCAAAGTTGAAAGATGATGGTAGCAATTACACGGACTGGGTCCGTAACCTGAGGATTATCCTCATTGCTGCATAGAAAAGTTACGTCCTGGAAGCACCGCTGGGTGCCAGGCTTGCTGCTGATGCAACTGACGATGTTAAGAACATCTGGCAGAGCAAAGCTGATGACTACTCGATAGTTCAGTGTGCCATGCTTTACGGCTTAGAACCGGGTCTTCAACGATGTTTTGAACGTCATGGAGCATATGAGATGTTCCAGGAGTTGAAGTTAATATTTCAAGCAAATGCCCGGACTGAGAGATATGAAGTCTCCAATAAGTTCTATAGCTGCAAGATGGAGGAGAATAGTTCTGTCAGTGAACACATACTCAAAATGTCTGGGTATAATAATCACTTGATTCAACTGGGAGTTAATCTTCCTGATGATAGTGTCATTGACAGAATTCTCCAATCACTGCCACCAAGCTACAAGAGCTTCGTGATGAACTATAATATGCAAGGGATGAACAAGACTATTCCCGAGCTCTTCGCAATGCTAAAAGCCGCAGAGGTAGAAATCAAGAAGGAGCATCAAGTGTTGATGGTTAACAAGACGACCAGTTTCAAGAAAAAGGACAAAGGAAAGAAGAAGGGGAACTTCAAAAAGAACGGCAAGCAAGTTGCTGCTCAAGAGAAGAAACCCAAGTCTGGACCTAAGCCTGAAACTGAGTGCTTCTACTGCAAGCAGACTGGACACTGGAAGCGGAACGGCCCCAAGTATTTGGCGGATAAGAAGGATGGCAAAGTGAACAAAGGGACTACGGATTAAGCGAAGATTGGCTAAGGACGAGGTGACGATGCGCGTGGGAAATGGTTCCAAAGTCGATGTGATCGCGGTCGGCACGCTACCTCTACATCTACCATCGGGATTAGTTTTAGACCTAAATAATTGTTATTTGGTGCCAGCGTTGAGCATGAACATTATATCTGGATCTTGTTTGATGCGAGAAGGTTATTCATTTAAATCAGAGAATAATGGTTGTTCTATTTATATGAGTAATATCTTTTATGGTCATGCACCCTTGAAGAGTGGTCTATTTTTATTGAATCTCGATAGTAGTGATACACATATTCATAGTGTTGAAACCAAAAGATGCAGAGTTGATAACGATAGTGCAACCTATTTGTAGCACTGCCGTTTAGGTCATATCGGTGTAAAGCGCATGAAGAAACTCCATACTGATGGGCTTTTGGAATCACTTGATTATGAATCACTTGGTACTTGCGAACCGTGCCTCATGGGCAAGATGACTAAAACGCCGTTCTCCGGAACTATGGAGCGAGCAACTGATTTGTTGGAGATCATACATACTGATGTTTGTGGTCCAATGAATGTTGAGGCTCGCGGCGGGTATCGTTATTTTCTCACTTTCACAGATGATTTGAGCAGATATGGGTATATCTACTTAATGAAACACAAGTCTGAAACATTTGAAAAGTTCAAAGAATTTCAGAGTGAAGTGGAAAATCATCGTAACAAGAAAATAAAATTTCTACGATCTGATCGTGGAGGAGAATATTTGAGTTACGAGTTTGGTCTACACTTGAAACAATACGGAATAGTTTTGCAACTCACGCCACCCGGAACACCACAACGAAATGGTGTGTCCGAACGTCGTAATCGTACTTTACTAGATATGGTGCGATCTATGATGTCTCTTACCGATTTACCGCTATCGTTTTGGGGTTATGCTTTAGAGACGGCCGCATTCACGTTTTATAGGGCACCATCAAAATCCATTGAGACGACGCCTTATGAACTGTGGTTTGGCAAGAAACCAAAGTTGTCGTTTCTTAAAGTTTGGGGCTGCGATGCTTATGTGAAGAAACTTCAACCAGATAAGCTCGAACCCAAATCGGAGAAATGTGTCTTCATAGGATACCCAAAAGAGACTATTGGGTACACCTTCTATCACAGATCTGAGGGCAAGATTTTCGTTGCTAAATTGGGATCCTTTCTAGAGAAAGAGTTTCTCTCGAAAGAAGTGAGTGGGAGGAAAGTAGAACTTGATGAGATAGCTGTATCTACTCCCTTATTGGAAAGTAGTTCATCACAAGAACCGGTTCCTGTGACAACTACACCAATTAGTGAGGAAGCTAATGATATTGATCATGAAACTTCAGATCAAGTTTCTACTGAACCTCGTAGGTCTACCAGAGTAAGATCCGCACCAGAGTGGTTTGGTAATCCTATTCTGGAAGTCATGTTACTTGACCATGATGAACCTACGAACTATGAGGAAGCGATGATGAGCCCAGATTCCGCAAAATGGCTAGAGGCCATGAAATCTGAGATGGGATCCATGTATGAAAACAAAGTATGGACTTTGGTTGACTTTCCCGATGATCGGCAAGCCATTGAGAATAAATGGATTTTTAAGAAGAAGACTGACGCTGATGGTAATGTAACTGTCTATAAAGCTCGACTTGTTGCGAAAGGTTTTCGACAAGTTCAAGGGGTTGACTACGATGAGACTTTCTCACCCGTAGCGATGCTTAAGTCTGTCCGAATCATGTTAGCTATTGCTGCATTTCATGATTATGAAATTTGGCAAATGGATGTCAAGACTGCATTCTTGAATGGATTTCTAGAAGAAGAGTTGTATATGATGCAGCCGAAAGGTTTTGTTGATCCAAAAGGTGCTAACAAAGTGTGCAAGCTCCAGCAATCCATTTATGGACTGGTGCAAGCATCTCGGAGTTGGAATAAACGTTTTGATAGTGTGATCAAAGCATATGGTTTTATACAGACTTTTGGAGAAGCCTGTATTTACAAGAAAGTGAGTGGGAGCTCTGTAGTATTTTTGATTTTTATATGTAGATGACATATTATTAATTGGAAATGATATAGAATTTCTGGATAGCATAAAGGGATACTTGAATAAAAGTTTTTCAATGAAAGACCTCGGTGAAGCTGCTTACATATTGGGCATCAAGATCTATAGAGATAGATCAAGACGCTTAATAGGACTTTCACAAAGCACACACCTTGACAAAATTTTGAGAAAGTTCAAAATGGATCAGGCAAAGAAAGGGTTCTTGCCCGTGCTACAAGGTGTGAAGTTGAGTCAAACTCAATGCCCGACCACATCAGAAGATAGAGAGAAAATGAAAGATGTTCCCTATGCTTCAGCCATAGGCTCTATCATGTATGCAATGATGTGTACCAGACCTGATGTATGCTTAGCAATAAGCTTGGCAGGAAGGCACCAAAGTAATCCAGGAGTGGATCACTGGACAGCGGTCAAGAACATCCTGAAATACCTGAAAAGGACTAAGGATATGTTTCTTGTATATGGAGGTGACAAAGAGCTAGTCGTAAATGGTTACGTCGATGCAAGCTTTGACACTGATCCGGACGATTCTAAATCGCAAACCGGATACGTGTTTTTATTAAACGGTGGAGCTGTAAGTTGGTGCAGTTCTAAACAAAGTGTCGTGGCGGGATATACATGTGAAGCGGAGTACATAGCTGCTTCTGAAGCAGCAAATGAAGGAGTCTGGATGAAGGAGTTCATTTCCGATCTAGGTGTCATACCTAGTGCATCGGGACCAATGAAGATCTTCTGTGACAATACTGGTGCAATTGCCTTGGCAAAGGAATCCAGATTTGACAAGAGGACCAAGCACATCAAGAGACGCTTCAATTCCATTCAGGACCAAGTCCAAGTGGGATACATAGAGATTTGCAAGATACATACGGATCTGAATGTTGCAGACCCGTTGACTAAGCCTCTCTCACGAGCAAAACATGATCCGCACCAAGACTCCATGGGTGTTAGAATCATTACTATGTAATCTAGATTATTGACTCTAGTGCAAGTGGGAGACTGAAGGAAATATGCCCTAGAGGCAATAATAAAGTTATTATTTATTTCCTCATATCATGATAAATGTTTATTATTCATGCTAGAATTGTATTAACCGGAAACATGATACATGTGTGAATACATAGACAAACATATAGTCACTAGTATCCCTCTACTTGACTAGCTCATTAATCAAAGATGGTTATGTTTCCTAACCATAGACATGCGTTGTCATTTGATTAATGGGATCACATCATTAGGAGAATGATGTGATTGAGTTGACCCATTCCGTTAGCTTAGCACTTGATCGTTTAGTATACTGCTATTGCTTTCTTCATGACTTATACAAGTTCCTGTAACTATGAGAATTATGCAACTCCCGTTTACTGGAGGAACACTTTGGGTACTACCAAACGTCACAACGTAACTGGGTGATTATAAAGGAGTACTACAGGTGTCTCCGAAGGTACATGTTGAGTTGGCGTATTTCGAGATTAGGTTTTGTCACTCCGATTGTCGGAGAGGTATCTCTGGGCCCTCTCGGTAATGCACATCACTATAAGCCTTGCAAGCAATGTGACCAATGGGTTGGTTACGAGATGATGCATTACAGAACGAGTAAAGAGACTTGCCGGTAACGAGATTGAACTAGGTATTGGATACCGACGATCGAATCTCGGGCAAGTAACATACCGATGACAAAGGGAACAACGTATGTTGTTATGCGGTTTGACCGATAAAGATCTTCGTAGAATATGTAGGAACCAATATGGGCATCCAGGTCCCGCTATTGGTTATTGACCGAGAATGGTTCTAGGTCATGTCTACATAGTTCTCGAACCCGTAGGGTCCGCATGCTTAACGTTACGATGACAGTTTTATTATGAGTTTATAAGTTTTGATGTACCGAAGTTTGTTCGGTGTCCCGGATGTGATCACGAACATGACGAGGAGTCTCGAAATGGTCGAGACATAAAGATTGATATATTGGAAGCCTATGTTTGGACATCGGAATAGTTCCGGGTGAAATCGGGATTTTACCGGAACACCCGGGGGTTACCGGAACCCTCCCGGGGGTTAATGGGCCTTAGTGGGCCATGAGGGAGAAGAGGAGGGCCGGCCAAGGCAGGCCGCGCGCCCCCTCCCCCTAGTCCGAATAGGACAAGGAAGGGGGGGGGGCGGCGCCCCCCTTTCCTCTTTCCCCTCCCCCTTTCCTTCTCCACCAAGGCAAGAGGGGGGAGTCCTACTCCCGGTGGGAGTAGGACTCCTCCAGGCGCACCCCTAGGGGGCCGGCCGCACCTCCCCCCTCCCTCCTTTATATACGGGAGCGGGGGGCACCCCATAGACACACAAGTTGATCTACGGATCGTTCCTTAGCCGTGTGCGGTGCCCCCTTCCACCATATTCCACCTCGATCATATTGTCGTGGAGTTTAGGCGAAGCCCTGCACTGGTAGAACATCATCATCGTCACCACGCCGTCGTGCTCACGGAACTCATCTCTAGAACTTTGCTGGATCGGAGGCCGGAGATCGTCATCGAGCTGAACGTGTGCTGAACTCGGAGGACCCGTACGTTCGGTGCTTGGATCGGTCGGATCGTGAAGACGTACGACTACATCAACCGCGTTGTGCTAACGCTTCCGCTTACGGGCTACGAGGGTACGTGGACAAACACTCTCCCCTCTCGTTGCTATGCCATCACCATGATCTTGCGTGTGCGTAGGAAATTTTTTGAAATTACTACGTTCCCCAACACTTTCTGCCCCTCTTCTCCCGCCATTCTCCTCGCCATGCTGCCATGCCGCCGAAGAAGACTCGACCTCTCACGCTACTGCCACTGCCTATTCCACCCAGTTGAAGCAGAGGAAGCCGAGGGCGCCGATGGCAAAACCACCGGGCATGTCGAACTGTAAGTGCATCTAGTGCCACCCCTAGTTGGTTTTGGAGTATTGACGACAAACTTGGTTGAGGGACTAATGTGTTTGTGAGAATTGCAAGATAACACAGGTAATAGTCCCATATTGATTCGGTTTACCTACCAGAGATGACCCCTAAAAATGTGTAAAGACATTGAAGACAATGGTGGTCTATGAAGATATTCACATTGAAGACTATGACATGAGAAGATATCGCATGAAGACTATGGAGTGCGAAGACATAGTTGTTTTGTAGTTTCCTTTTCTTCTTTGTTGAGTCATAGTAACTACCGTACTGTTAAGTGGGGTCCAAGTGAACAAAGTCAGAGTGACTGAAGTGATGCTCAACCAAATCCTATGTCTTCGAGTGAAGACAATGAGAGAAAATCTTATCCAGAGCTGGATGAGTTAGCTTTACTAGTAACCCAAGTCAAGCTGCCGCTTGTGTTTGAAATCTGACTGTTGGACACGTTTCAGTTCCTTAGTGACCCAGGGTCATTTTGGACAAATCAGGTCAGGTTGCCTCCTGGCTATAAATATCCCACCCCCTACACCATAAATTGGCGGCTGCTCAGAGTTAGTGCACGACTTTTGTCGTTTGAGCAACCCACCTCCGAAGCCTTTGAGAGAGTAATCCTTGCGAGGACAAATCCTAAAACACCCAAAGCCAAAGAGTGTTAGGCATCACTGAAGTCTTTCTGTCCGCGTGATCTGAAGACTTATTACACTTGAGGACTGTGATTCCTCCAGCCGGTTAGGCGTCGCGTTCTGAGCATCCAAGAGTCATTGTGGATTGCTGGTGAACGAAGTCTATGAAGGTTTGGAAGTCTCCCTTGAAGACTTACCAGAGTGATTGGGCGAGTGGGGGAGTCCTCGATTAAGGGGTCCTTGGACAGCCGGACTATATACTTTGGCCGGACTGTTGGACTATGAAGATACAAGATTGAAGACTTTGTCCCGTGTCTGGATGGGACTCTCCTTTACGTGGAAGGCAAGCTTGGCAATTCGGATATGTAGATCTCCTTCTCTGTAACCGACTCTATGTAACCCTAGCCCCCTCCGGTGTCTATATAAACCGGAGGGTTTAGTCCGTAGGACAACAACAATCATAATCATAGGCTAGTTTCTAGGATTTAGCCTCTACGATCTCGTGGTAGATCAACTCTTGTAATACTCATATCATCAAGATCAATCAAGCAGGAAGTAGGGTATTACCTCCATCGAGAGGGCCCGAACCTGGGTAAAACATCGTGCCCCCTGCCTCCTGTTACCATTAGCCTTAGATGCATAGTTCGGGACCCCCTACCTAAGATCTGCTGGTTTTGACACCGACATTGGTTCTTTCATTGAGAGTTCCACTGTGCCGTCACGATAAGGCTTGATGGCTCCTTCAATCATCTTCAACGATGCAGTCCAGGGGAAGGTTTTCCTTCCCGGACAGATCTTCGTATTCAGCGGCTTCATACTGCGGGTCAACTCGCTTGGCCATCTGGAGCAGATCGATAGCTACGCCCCTGGCCATCAGGTCAGGTTTGGAAGCTTGAACTATACTGCCGACATCCGCGGAGACTTGATATTCGACGAATTCGAGCCCATGTCAGGTGCGCCGAACGATCACGACGGGCATGACTTTGATCTGCCATCGGACAGTATTCGGGAGATCACACCTGCGGCGGCACCGGGAATCGATCCGGAGCAGATCGTGCCTTCCGAGAACGGGTGGATGGACCCCGCCACGGAGGCCGCGCACTCATCGGCATTGGAGCCGAACACTGATCCCACCTCCTGTGAGAGTGGTGTCATCCAACCCTCAGACTCGTCTCCGGCTACAGGATCCGAACCGCGTATGTCCGTGCCTAACAAATATGATTGGGCACTGGTCATGGAGTTCACCGCCGCGGATATTTTTCAGCACTCGCCCTTGGGTGATGTGCTAAACTCATTAAGGTCTCTTTCCTTGTTGGGAGATTCTTGGCCGAACTATGTCCAGCTCGAGTGGGAAGCGGACGACGAAGAAATTCGTCCCCCACCCACCACCCACTTTATAGCCACTGTCGATGACTTAACCAACGTGCTTGACTTCGACTCCGAAGACATCAATGATATGGACGACGATGCAGGATAAGAACATGAACCACCACCTATAGGGTGCTGGACAGCCACCTCATCATATGATATTTATATGGTGGACACCCCCAAAGAAAGCAATGGCGATGAGGCAACGGAAGATAACCCCTTGGAGAAGCAATCTAGGCACCGGCGTCATAGGCGCCGCTCCAAGCCCCACCACAGCAAAAATAGTGATACCGGCACAAGAGATAACAATCCGGATGGTGCTGAAGATGAAGACAATCCTGCCCAGCCAGGCTTCGAGCAGGCCGAGCAAGAGGATGGGCAAGCTAGCCCTAAAGAACAGGCAACTGATGGAGAATCAGAGGATGATAACTACATGCCTCTCTCCGAAGACAAAGTGAGCCTTGGCGACAAAGAATTCATCGTGCCTAAGGACCCCGTCGAGCAGGAGCACTTCAAGCACTGGCTTATAGCTACTACAAAAGGCCTGAAGAAAAAGTAGCAACAGCTTCAAGCTGATCAAGATCTGCTAACTGATAGATGGACCGAGGTCCTAGCTGCCGAGGAATACGGACTCGAGCGCCCTACCAAAAGTTACCCAAAGCGCAGGTTGCTACCTCAACTCGAGGAGGAGGCGCTAAATCCCACACCACCAGCGCACAATGCGGCTGACCGGCCACCCCGTGGCCGAGGCAAAGCGGCGTTTCAGCCCGAAGTCCAGCCCGCACCTCGACGCCAAACAAGCAAAAACACGAAGGCCCGCGGCTCCATGCATGACCTGCGAGACAAATTGAAAAAAAGCAGGACAGTCAAGATCTATCTACGGATCACGGGGGCGCACCCCAACGCGTGACAATGACCGTCACGCCGGATATACCAACAAATCCGGCCAGACCGAATACAATGTAGCCCGGCACAGAGGCGCCGCACACCCCCAATGCTTCACTGATGAAGTAATGGATCATGAATTCCCAGAAGGGTTTAAACCCGTGAACATTGAATCATATGATGGTACTATAGACCCCGCGGTATGGATAGAAGATTTCTTCCTCCACATTCACATGGCCCGCAGAGATGATCTACACGCCATCAAGTACCTCCCACTAAAACTCAAAGGGCCGGCTCGGCATTGGCTGAATAGCTTGCTGGCAAACTCCATAGGGAGTTGGGAGAACCTGGCATGCATTCTTGGAAAACTTCCAGGGCACTTACGTGCGACCACCGGATGCTGATGATCTAAGTCACATAACCCAACAACCTGGAGAGTCAGCCAGGAAATTTTGGACTCGGTTCCTAACTTAAAAGAACCAAATTGTTAATTGTCCGGATGCCGAAGCCCTAGCAGCTTTTAAGCATAACATCCATGGCGAGTGGCTTGCCCGACATCTCGGCCAAGAAAAGCCAAAGTCCATGGCAGCCCTGGTGGTACTCATGACCCGCTTTTGTGCGGGCGAGGATAGCTGGTTGGCTCGTAGCAACAACACCGCAAGTAATCCTGGCACATCAAAAGCCAGGGATAGCAACGACAAACCACGATGCAACAAACACAAGCATCACAAAAACGGTGATAGCTCTGAAGACACGTCAGTCAATGCCGGATTCAGTGGCTCCAAATCCGGTCAGCGGAAAAAGCCATTCAACAAAAACAATTCGGGCCCGTCCGGTTTGGACCGCATACTCGACCGTCCATGCCAAATTCATGGCACCCCAGGAACACCGGCCAATCATACATACAGAGAATGCTGGGTCTTCAGAAAAGCCGACAGGCCAGGTGCCGAAAACAAGGGGAAGGGGTCTCAAAGCGACGATGACGACGAGGAGCCCCGATCACCGAATATAGGGGGGCAAAAGAAATTTCCCCCGCAAATCAAAACGATGAACACGATAAACGCCACCCACATTCCCAAGCTGGAACGAACATGCACTCTCAGGGATGTCGACTTAACGGAGCCAGTCGCGCTAGAATACAACCTATGGCCAATCACCTTCGATCGTAAGGATTGTCCGGCCAATACCAATCAGGGCAATCCAGCCGCACTCGTCCTTGACCCAATAATTGATGGATTCCACCTCACACGAGTCCTTGTGGACGGAGGTAGCAGTCTAAACCTGTTGTATCAGGACACTATGCGCAAGATGGGTATCGATCATTTGATGATCATGCCAACTAAAACCACCTTTAAAGGTGTCATACCAGGTGTAGAGGCCAATTGTATAGGCTCCATCACTCTGGAGGTGGTCTTCGGATCACCAAATAATTACCGTACCGAAGAGTTAGTCTTCGACATCGTCCCCTTTTGTAGTGATTATCAGGCACTGCTCGGACGAACCGCGTTCGCTCGATTCAACGCGGTACCACATTATGCCTACCGTAAACTCAAGATGCCCGGTCCGCGCGGCGTCATCACGGTTAATGGCAGGGCCGAACTTCTCCTCAGTGCTGAAGAATCTATCGCCGCTTTAACAGCAGAAGCAAATAATGGCACCTTTCAATTGAACCTCGAGTCGACGGTCAAGCTCCCGGACACCGCCAAAGGAGTCCGAACTACTGCGCGACAGGATAGCCCGGCTCGTCTAGAGCTCAATTAAAACACTCCGGCAAAAGTTAAGACAGGCCACATACTGCGGGTCAACCGCTCTGTGGCACAAAACTATTTCTTGCATTTTCTTAGCAGGTTCACCTGGCAAGGACGGATGGCGTGGAAACAGTTCGAGCGCGTAAAGGAATATCTAGATATTCCCCTCGATGATCATCCGGCTACACTCCGGATCCGCATACAACTTCCTCCCGCCTGGTCTCAGCAGGTTCTGCAGTCATATTTCTTTTTATCACATTACCTGTACTCATACACATCGACGTACTATTCAAATATAACATGTGGATTTATGATGCTTATCTGCCATTGTTTCTTACTAAAACTCTTTTGTCAAAAGGCAGCAGCACACCGTGATATGCCTGAATATGCCAGGGGGTTCTTTATACCCATAATATGGCAATAAAAGTCCGAACACCTTCACGGTAGTTCGGCACCCCGAACTTATAGCATTATATGCATCAGCTCCGAATCATGTCTTGGGTCAATAGTTGGGTTTGCCCGGCTCCTATGTTTTGGTACCTTATGTTCCGCTATATCGGCTAAGGTAGCATAGGGAGAACTACTGCGATTGTGTCCCGGTTCTTCCGGACGAGCACCTCAGTAAAGAAAGCCGAAAACTGACTGTCATGATGCAGCGAGAGTCGGTCAGCTGTTCGAGAGGTTGTAAAATCTTTAAGGATTTCTTCTGCACAATGCCATAACCAATGTAGTGTGCGAGGGATCAGTTTTTCTTTCGATCAGGCGCCTGTAAAGCCCCTCATGCGGTCTTCCGAACACTAGCGGCTACGCCTACCTTCCTTTTAAAACTCCTATGGCTAAGTGAGAGTGATAAAGCCCTATAGTCTGATTGCCTAATTCGTTGTGCTGAACACCTCCTTTAAGGACCCAAAACTGGGATAATGAGTGTTCAGGTTTATCCCGAACACCCCCGTACTTACCACGTCGGGGCAGAAGCCGACGACTGGCTAACTTTCAGGATTATTATACAAAACGGCCGCATAGGAGGAAAAACTTTCAAACAACAAGCAATAGATGATAAAAATGCTCTTGTTCAAATATTACAAAGGACAAACACGACCGTACTCATGGAAATATAATGTCCTTGGTGCATTGTTCCGCCGCAAGGCGGGCTCCTTTCAAGACACCTTCATAATATAGCTCGGGCTTGCGGTGCTCCTTTCCCTCCGGCGGTCCCTCGGTCATTAGCTTTTCCGCATCCATCTTCCCCTAGTGCACCTTTGCCCGGGCAAAGGCCATTCACGCACCTTCTATGAAGACCGACCGCTTGATGACTTTGAGTCTAGGGCAGGCACTCACAATCCGCTTCACGAGCCCAAAGTAACTGCTTGGAATCGGCTCGGCGGGCCACAGCTGGATAACCAAATTCTTCATGGCTAGCTCGGCCGCCTTCTGCAGTTCGATCAGCTGCTTCAGTTGATCGGAAAATGGCACCAGATAATTCGGCGTCAGATACTGCATCCAGAAGAGCTTATCCGCAGTATTCCTCCCTTCAGCTCCGTAGAATTGAGCGGCGTCAGATATGCTGCGAGGCAGCTCCGCAAATACCCCCGGAGAAATCAAAATTTAACCTCTCAACTTGATTTTCTCCTTTCAAATACCCGCTTTGTACACAAAAAGCCTTACCAGCCGCAATCGTCCTCGCCTCCTGGATTTCCTTCAAGGCACCTTGGGCTTCCCCCCGGGCATCACTTGCGGCTTGGCGAGCCTGGGAGAGTACGGATTCTTTCCCTGCTAAACTCTACTCCAAGGTCTCGATTTTCTTCATGGCCTCTTGAAGCTCTTGCTCAGCCTCAATAACTCTGGCCTCGTGCTTCTCACGAAGAGCCTGCTGTGCGGCTGCCTTCTGCTAGACTTCGGCCACAGCCTTTTTAAGAGCCTCAATTTCAGCCGACGCCCCTAGAGCACATTCCAAAAATATTTTCATCATGCACACTTATTGATTAGTGCTAAATAAACAAGGTTTCTTAATACCTTGGTTATCCTCTAGCTGTTTCTTCACTTGGCCAAGTTCTCCTTCGGCCCGCTCCAGACTATGCCTCAGTCTGGATACTTCCACAACATGAGAGGCGGCAGTCGCTATAGACGTCTGCTTATTAAACAAAGTGATAAATGTCATCAAGTGAGTCTCCCGCGAACATAAAATTTGATCCTCTATCCGGTTCATTCTTTCACCGAACAGTGTATCAGGGGCTGCTATCTATACCATGACCCTCTTCCAAACTTCATAAAACATACCTCAAAGCCTCTTATGAGACTGATGCTGGATTCATTCAGTCCACTCTCAGCGGACTGAATCTTCTCAATTACCGCACCCATAAGGGCACGGTGTTCATCAACGATGGAGGCACCCTTCAATGCCGCCAATAAAGTATCCGACACCCCTGGCTGGATAGAGGTGGCTGGTGGAGCAGACATACCTTCTCCGGCTGACGGAGGCCGCCTGTCTGACTCTGGGACCTTATGGGTCTCTAGAATCGTGTCCGTCTTGGGGCCGGATTCAATATGACCCCCGTCGTCGACGTCCACGAGAGCTTTCTCTCTCGTGTGTCCGGCCCCCAAAGTCTGGCCTCCTGGCGCCGTCTTTGCAATCTCCTCCCCCCCTCTGTGGCCTGGGTCCTTCTGGGACGAGCCTCGGTTTCATTCTTATGTTTGGGGGAGGGGGCTTTCGAGGGTGTACCGCTCTCCATTGCATCCGAAACCAGCAAATACTTTGATGAGGACTGTTCGGCGCGGGACCTCGCCGGACTGAAAAGAGGTACGACTCAGATTAAATCATGCCGTGACAAGTCTGGACACATGAGCGTGTTCGGATTTTATACTCACGAGTTCACCAGGGGCTCGGCCCTGGGATCCCACTCCGGACTGCTAACGGCAGCAGCAGTGGACTCCTCTTGAAGAGGAGTTTTCCCCCTTTTAGGAGACTCAGCCTCCAAGGATGTGGAGGCCGTCCTTTTCCTTCTCCCCCTCGCGGGGGATTCGTCTCCTTCCTCCTCCTCATCCTCTTCGGAGGAAGAATGGGCATGAGAGTCTTCGGATCTTGTGTCCAAAGCACCACGACGACGGAGGCCGTCCCTAGTCTTCTTGGCCTCCTTTTTGGTCTTCTTCTTCGGTGCCTTGTATGGCGCCGGGAGCAGCATCTTCGTCAGAAGTGGGCTAGCTGGTTCTTCTGGCAGCGGGGCCGGACAGTAGATCCGCCCCGCCTTCTTTGCCCAGCCATTGGAAATTTGGGGGAAACACATCAAGCATTTTCCTAAAGATATGCGGATAAAACATATGAGTTGTTGACATACAATCACTTACTGGACTCGCAGGGCGGGACAATTGGTACCCGCGGTCCTCGGTGGAGTCCAGCCACGATTTGCTGGACTTGAAAAGCACCTTCCAGATGTCCTTATGTGAGGAGCCATAGAGCTCCAGCAAGGTCTGGTGCTTGGCCGGGTCGAACTCCCATAAATTACAATCCCGGTGTTGACAAGGCATAATCCGGCGAACCAACATCACCTGGACTACATTGATGAGCTTGATGCTCTTGGCTTCCATGTCTTGGACGCGCGTCTGGAGCTCTGATAGCTCGTCAGACAAGACCCAGTTCAGGCTCTTCTTGGGCCAGGACGTAAGTCGCAGGTGGGCGCCAGATCTGAACTCTGGAGCAGCGGCCCATTCCTTGCCACGCGGCTCGGTGATGTAAAACCACTGCTGCTGCCACTCCTCGACAGAATCATTGAAGGTACTTATTGGCCATGTAACGTTGGGCATATTGCTCACCATGGCGCCTCCGCATTCGGCATGCTCGCCGCTCACCACCTTGGGCTTCACATTAAAAACCTTCAACCATAAGCCAAAGTGCGGCAGGATGCGGAGAAAGGCCTCGCACACGATGATGAATGTCGAGATGTTGAGGAAGGAATTGGGGGATAGATCATGAAAATCAATCCCATAGTAATACATGATGCCACGAACAAACGGGTGGAGGGGAAACCCTAGCCCGTGGACAAAATGAGGGAGGAATACCACCCTCTCATGGGGTTCCGGTGTGGGGACGATTTGACCCGCGTCGGAAGATGGTGGCCGATTCTCTTGGCCAAATACCCAGCCCCCCGAAGCTTTTTGATATCCTTCTCTCGGACGGTAGAGGCCATCCACTTGCCTCCTGCTCCGGATCCGAACATTTTCGGGAAACCCTTTGGGGCAGAGACGAACGCCTGAGCGCTAGGGCTTCAGCAAGAAGGAATGGATGAGCAAAGGAAGAAGGCATGGGTGAAAGAGGGAGTTCTTATCCCCTTATAAAGGCAGCAGAGATCTTGCGCCTCCCCACTTGCCCGTTAAAGTCGCTTATTTCCCAAGCACCATGGTTGATGGCACGGTTGGGTTACCCACACCCGTATTGATGAGAATCCCACAATGAGGGGACATGATCTCTGCTTTGACAAGACGTGCCGATAAAGCTGCCTCGCATTATGTGCAGTAACTGGTTGTGAAAAACGGTTCGAATAAAAACCGGGCCGTGGTGTGACGTCACGTTATGAAAAGCTGTCAGCAGATTAGATTTGTGGAATATTGTGCTCTCTACGGTGGTATGTGGAATTTGTTTTGCAGAGCCGGACACGATTCTTGTGTTCGAAATCTTCTATCGAGTATTCGGAGAAGGAACCCGCCTTGCAATGCCGAAGACAATCTATGCGCCGGACTCATCGTCATTGAAGCCTGGTTCAGGGGCTACTGAGGGAGTCCTGGATAAGGGGTACTCAGACAGCCGGACTATATACTTTGGCCGGACTGTTGGATTATGAAGATACAAGATTGAAAATTTCGTCTCGTGTCCGGATGGGACTCTCCTTTGCGTGGAAGGCAAGCTTGGCATCGGATATGTAGATCTCCTTCTCTGTAACCGACTCTATGTAACCCTAGCCCCCTCTGTGTCTATATAAACCAGAGGGTTTAGTCCGTAGGACAACAACAATCATAATCATAGGCTAGCTTCTAGGGTTTAGCCTCTACGATCTCGTGGTAGATCAACTCTTGTAATACTCATATCATCAAGATCAATCAAGTAGGAAGTAGGGTATTACCTCCATCGAGAGGGCCTGAACCTGGGTAAAACATCGTGTCCTCTGCCTCCTGTTACCATTAGCATTAGACGCACAGTTCGGGACCCCCTACCCGAGATCCTCCGGTTTTGACACCGACAGCGAGGACTAAGTGTTCTTAGCTCAAGGGGAATAAGGTGAAGACGCGGTCTTCTAAGTTGAATCTCAACCTCCCTAACCAGACGTACAGTCGTCACAGAAACTGGAACTGGTCCAACAAATTCCTGTCCTATCCGAGCAATTAGTTCCATCTTTCACCTCTCTTTACTTACAGTTTGTCTTCGTGAAGTCATTGCCCATTTGTCTGATCTGATTGACTTCACTAAGTGAAGACTGTTTATTGTTTGGCTTCATACTATCTTCCATCCTGATCCTTGCTACCTAGCTGCTGATAGTCTTCGTGCTTTCACTTCATTGCTTACTTGACTATGGCTTGTCTAGTGTAGTCTACCTTCCATTGCATATCAATAGGTTCATTTCTAGTGTTTGTCTTCAAAGCACTCGTGTTTTGAAGACTTTCATATAAATCGCCTATTCACCCCCCTCTAGTCGAATACTAGCACTTTCAATTGGTATCAGAGCAAGGTGCTCCCTTGTTCTGTGTGATTCGGTTTAACCACCTGGAGTTTAGCTATGTCGACTGCAGGGATAATCAAGGTCTCCGCTGTGTGCCATGTCTTCGATGGCACTGATTACCTCTACTGGAAGAATAAGATGCGTATGCATCTTGAAGCCATTGACATCGACCTCTGGTATGTCGTCAAGAATGGTGTTCCCAAGGTCGGTGAAGGTGTCACTGCTGCTGATGGCAAGAGGTTCATTCAACTGGACTCAACTGCCAAGAACATCATCTGTGGTCATCTGAATAAAGGACAATATGGTCGTGTGAGTGCTCTGGAAACTACGAAGCTAGTCTGGGACTGGCTTTCCAAGGTCAACGAAGGCGTCTCGACACAGAGAGATTCAATTATCAGTGTTCTTCGCAATCTCTTCAACTGCTTCAAGAGAAATCACAATGAGAATGTCCAGCTCACATTTGATCACCTCACTAATATCACAATGAGCTTCATGCACTCGGCACTACTAAGATTACCAAGCACGAAATCGTCAAGACACTTCTGAGATCACTTGAAAGCTCATTTCATACCCTGGCCCTGATGATTCAAGAGAGCCCTGACTTCAAGACTCTCGATCTATCTGACATACTTGAGAGGCTCAACACACATGAGTTCCAGCTATCTGAGAAAAGAGATATCTATGGTCCCAACTATGGACAAACTCGCGCTTTGAAGGCAAAGTCTATTTCCTCATCTGAAAAGAATCTTACTGCAGTTCTGGGGATCCTGAAGATATTGGAAAGGAGCTTGCTATGCTCGTGAAGAAGTTCCAGAAGTTCACTAAGAAGAAAGACTTCAGAAAGTCTTCAAGATCCAGCTCTAGAAATGATGAAGCTTCCTCTCGTGATCACAAGAAGAGAACCTGCCACAAGTACAAGAAACCTGGTCACTACATCTCTGAGTGTCCACAGTAGGACAATGAGACAAATAAGAAGAAGAAGAGCAAGGAATATGATTCTAATGACAACAACAACAACAAGAAATCCTCAAAGTCTTCTTCCAAGTCTTCGTCGAAGTCTTCATCACACAAGAAGAGCTCGTCAAGCAAGGCTCGTGCGTTTGTTGGAAAGGAGATGCATTCAGAGGAGGAGTCTGCATCTGAGGCGGTAGAGGTGGAGTCTGAAGAGGAATCTGGTTATGGAGTAGCAAGCCTGGCTCTAGCTTCTGCGTATGTCGCCAAGTCCATCTTCAACACTGAAGACAATGGCCTCGTCACCAACATTGATGCCAAGGATGAGGATGACTCTGCTCCCGCCTACTGCTTCATGGCACGTGGTGCCAATGTAAACTCACGTAATTCTTACTTTCAAACATCAAGTGAAGATGACTTTGAATGTGAATCTAAACCTAGCTACAAAACACTTGCTAAAATTGCAACTAAACAACAGAATGCTATGGAACATATTCAAAAGTTGTTAGACAAAAGCGATGACCTGTTGGACGTGGAAATGACCCGAACTCAGTCCTTAACTGAAGACATTAAAAATCTTCATGTTAAGTACGAGGAACTTGAAAGTCGTCATGAAACGCTCTCAACTTCTCATGAAAAGCTCTCCTCTGATTATCTTCAAAGGAAGCAAGAGCTTGAGAAATTGAGATCGGCTCATGAAGATCTTCAAAAGGAGAACGAGTCACTCCGTGCTCAACAGATCAGTTCCGCTCAGAAAGGATTTGAACCACCATGTCTAAAATGTCTTGAGCGTGATGATGCTGTCTCTGTTGCTGAATGTTCAACTGTTGCTACTGTTGCAATATCTTTAACTACTAATGTGGTAACCAACCCCTCTGCTGAGGATACCACTACTATTGCTGATGAGAATGCCAAGTTGAAGACATTGCTTGAGACAGGAATGTACAAAAGTCTCAATGGGCATCATACACTATGTGATGTCCTCAAAAACATATTCTGAATAGAAACCCTAGGAAAGAGGGTGTTGGGTTTGAGAGGAAAATGAATGTTGATGGTTCTTACTGGATGCCTGAGCAGTACCCCAAAACCACATGGGTTGCTGCAATGGGACCTTCAATGGATCCATCTACCTTATTTGGCTTCTCTTATGCTAACCCAATTATCATTGATGAATCCTTTGATGCAAACTATAAACTATTCAGGAATCAGAATGGTGAAGTGTTTGCCGAGTATATTGGTACTAACTGCAGGAATGGACCACCTCTTAAGAAGATCCAGGTACCCAAAAGTTGTCTTAAAAGTCTTCCCGTGAATGTCATCATGACACCACTGGGGATGAGGACAAATCCCAGACCAAAGGCTTCATTTGGTCCAAAGGCTTCATACGGACAGAGGACTCACCAGAGTCACCCAAACGCCAATGTTTTGCAGGGAAACCATACTCAGACTTTTGAATATGAGCGTGTTTCATCAAATCGCTATGTTCATAAGACCAAGAACTTTTCTGCTTATCCTTATGAGTATTATTCACCTCCTACAAGGCTATTTGCTACGGCTCCAAAGCCGAAGTTCTCAGATGCTGCACATAGACTCATTGCTTCTAAGCCACCCCTGAAGATGTGGGTGGTTAAGAAAACTTAACTCTCTTTTGCAGGGAATGGTCTCCAGCCGGAAATCAAAGGCGTTTGATGCTTATGTTGGGGACCTTAAACATCTTGTGGGACGCAAGATAAAATGTCCAAATGGTCTTACTATGTATTTTGTCCCGGGATTCCTTGATAATCATCCTATTTATCCTAACCAAGATCTGAACTTTCATATTCCGCTTGTTCCTCAAATGTTTCTGCTTCACAATACCCTTGGTGAAGCCTATCCCCCAAACTGTATTGTAGGATATGACACCAAAGGCTTCAGAATGGATTATGGATAGTGGATGCACTAACCACATGACTGGTGATCGAAGTCTTCTGATGGAATCAACCCTACGCCCGTCTGACAAAAGTCACATCATATTTGCTGACACTGGTAAAAGCAAGGTATTGGGTCTGGATAGAGTTGCAATCTCAAAGGATCAGCACATGGATAAAGTGATGCTTGTTGAATCCCTTGGTTTCAACTTAATGTCTGTCTCAATGCTTTGTGATCTGAACATGATTGTGATATTTGGAAAATATCATTGCCTTGTGCTTATGGAATCTGACAAATCTCTAGTATTTGAAGGGTATCAAAAGGATGATCTGTATATGGTAGATTTCTCACCAGGACCACAGTTGGCCGTATGTTTTCTAGCAAAAGCTTCAGAGTGCTGGCTCTGGCATCGGAGGCTAGGACATGCTGGCATGAGGAACTTGTACACTCTCGCGAAGAAGAAGCATGTCGTGGGCATCTAGGGCGTCAAGTTCAAGAAGGATCATCTATGTGGTGCTTGTGAAGCTAGGAAGATGACTAGGGCCAAGCATCCCTCGAAGACAATCATGACAACATCAAGTCCCTTCGAGCTACTTCACATGGACTTATTCGACCCTACTCACTACTCTACTCTTACTACCACTACTTGTCTCTATGGCTTCGTCATTGTTGATGATTACTCAAGATATACATGGGTGCATATAATCCTCTACAAGATTGAAGTGCGGGATGTCTTTAGACGATTCGCCAACCGTGCCATGACGAACTATGGCATCAAGATCAAGCACATCAGAAGTGACAATGGCACAGAATTCAAGAACACCGGCCTCGACACTTATCTTGATACACTGGGCATCACTCATGAGTTCTCAGCTCCTTACACACCTCAGCAGAATGGCACCATGGAGCGCAAGAACAGAACCCTCATTGAGATGGCTCGGACAATCCTTGATGAGTACAAGACTCCAAGGAAGTTCTGGCCTGAAGCCATTGATATTGCATGCCATGTCATCATCCGTGTTTATCTTCACAAGCTTCTAAAGAAGACATCATATGAGCTGCTAACTAGTAAGAAGCCAAACGTCAGTTCCTTCAGAGTATTTGGTGCTAGGTGCTGGATCAAGGATCCACATCACACTTCAAAATTTGCAGCGAAAGCACATGAAGGTTTTATGCTTGGATATGGAAAGGATTCACACTCCTACAGAGTCTTCAACCTCTTTCACTATAAAGTGGTTGAAACTGTGGATGTGTGCTTCGATGAGACTAATGACTCGCAAAGAGAGCACCTGCCAAATGTGCTAGATGAAGTCCCTCATAGTGAATCTATCAAGCTTATGGGTACCGGAGAAATCAAACCTTCAAAATCTCAGGCTGAAAAAGAAATCATCATTGCACCAAATCAACCCGAAGACAATGCTCAGCTTGAAGTCAATGTTGAAGCTGAAGACAATGATCTGCAAGGGCAAAATCTTCGTCCAGTACATCCCCGAGTTGCAAATGAAGTACAGATTGAGAAGATAATTGATAACATCAATGCACCTGGTCCACTCACTCGTTCTAGAGCAATGTAGCTAGAAAATTTCTATGGGCACTTTGCTTTTGTCTCTATATCTGAACCCAAGAAAGTTGTTGAAGCCTTCATGGAACCTGACTGGATTCAATCTATGCAAGAAGAGCTTCATCAGTTCGAGCTGAATAATGTATGGGAACTGGTCAAGCGTCCCGATCCTCGCAAGCACAATATCATTGGCACCAAATGGATCTATCGCAACAAACAAGATGAGCATGGTCAAGTTGTCAGAAATAAGGCTTGTCTAGTTGCTCAAGGTTACACTCAAGTAGAAGGGATTGGCTTCGATGAAACATTCTCTCCCGTGGCAAGGCTTGAAGCCATTCGCATACTGTTAGCCTATGCCAACCATCACAACATTCTTCTGTACCAAATGCATGTGAAGAGTGCCTTTCTCAATGGAAAGATTGAAGAAGAAGTGTATGTTGCACAACTACCTGGCTTTGAAGATCCAAAACATCCTGATATGGTATACAAGCTCAACAAGGCACCATATGGCCTCAAACAAGCTCCTCGCGCTTGGTATGACACACTCAAAGACTTTCTGAAGAGCAAAGTCTTCAAACCTAGTTCTCTAGATCCTACACTCTTCACGAAGACATATGACGGTGACCTGTTTGTGTGCCAAATCTATGTGGATAACATTCTCTTCGGCTACACTGACAAGAGATACAGTGATGAGTTTGGGCACATGATGCAAGAGCAATATAATATGTCCATGATGGGTGAGCTGAAATTTTTCCTCGGTCTTCAAATCCGTCAGCGGAGCAATGGCATCTTCATATCTCATGAAAAATACCTCAAAGATTGCCTAAAGAAGTTTGGAATGCAAGACTGCAAAGAATACACGGCGCCACTGCCAACCAAAAGTCATATGGGCCCTGACGGCAATGGTAAAGAGTTCGATCAAAAGGTATACCACTCCATGATTAGTTCTTTACTTTACTTATGTGCATCTAGGCCAGATATAATGCTTAGTATTTGCATGTGTGCCCGATTCCAAGCGGCACCAAAGGAGTCGCATCACCTAGCGGTGAAGCGAATACTTCGATATTTGGCTTACACCCCAACAATAGGATTATGGTATCCAAAGGGCTCAACATTTGATCTAATTGGATATTCTGATGCTGATTATGCTGGTGACAAGGTTGATCACAAGTCCACTTCAGGAACATGTCACTTTCTCGGACGATATCTTGTGTGTTGGTCTTCAAAGAAGCAGAACTGTGTATCACTCTCCACTGCTGAATCTGAATACATTGCCGCTGGATCGTGATGTGTTCAGCTCCTCTGGATGAAGCAAACTCTCAAGGACTATGGAATCAACATGAAGAATGTGCCACTCTTCCACGATAATGAAAGCGCCATCAAGCTTCCCAAGAATCCAGTTCAGCACTCGAAGACAAAGCACATTCAGATCTGTCATCACTTTCTCAGGGATCATGTCAACAAAGAAGATATTGATATCATTCACATCAACACTGAAGAGAAATTGGCAGATATCTTCACAAAGCCCTTGGATGAGAAAAAGTTTTGCAAGTTGTGGTGTGAGCTAAATATCTTATAATCCTCAAATATCTTGTAATTGGACACACATCCTAACGCTTATGCATGTTGATGACTTAGATGTGCAACACACGAAGTATTTGAGTGTTGAACTGGATTCTTGGACAAACATATATATTTGATTGTGTTCTGTCCTCTACATCATTCACTTATAGCTATGTCTTCATTCATGAATCTTTATTGATCTAAGTGAATGTGATCGGACCCTAACCTATTATGTGCTGCTACTTCAAACTCTATATGTCCAAATTATATGCATTCTATTGAAACCTGACAATTGTCTTCTCTGAGTCCTTGTCAACAGAAGACAATGAGACAAACATTTAAATCTGCTTTTAATGTTGTATCCTTATTGCCTGAATACCGGAGAAGCCGAAACGACCACCCGACAATCCAGGCGTGCGTGGGAACATGGAGCAACTTTCAATGAGTTGCATGCATGCCACGTGTCCCTCAGATGTGAACCGCCAGGAGCACCTGCGTAATTGTGTTGCGCCGCCCTCCTACTTCCTATAAATACTCACCCGCACGGTCAATATCTGTTCTTCCACCTCGCCACCTCGCACAAACCCTAGTGCCTCCGCTAGCTCACGTCGACGCCGGAGACGAAGCGCTTAGCTACCGCGACTTCTTCGATGTCGTCCTCACGCCGGCCGCGGATGTCGTCCTCTCCGCCGCCACCATAGGTGTCTTCCGTCACCGAGTTAGGGCACGGGAGATTGAACTGCTCGGCCTCTCTTCCAACCTCGTCTAGCAGTTCGTCTGTGGTAATTAAATCTTACTTTTTACTGCCTTTTTGATCCGTCAAATCCATCCACTTCAACCAAAAGTGGTTTCTTCACTTCCAAATCTGGATATATCTTCTCCTACATCTCATATTATGCCAAGTATATTCACTTATGCTTCATAACTAGTTAGATTCCTCACTTGTACTTATTCATGGATTCATACAAATCTAGAACCAACTCTCTTCAAATAAGTGAATGTCTTCGCACTATGAGGTCCATGTCTTCTAAACTGATTTATCTTCAAAATCTTCTGAGAATGCATATGACCTCTTTCCCTTCCCTCGCATCTCTATTGCTGTCATAGGTACATGTCAGTGGGAGAATCCATTGGTTCTCATAGTCTGCATTCATTTGCAGAATACTTACAGCATCACATCAAATCTCCTGAAGCCAGTTCTTGTCTGACCAGCAGATGGAAGCCTTTCACTATGTTGAAGTCAATCCGTCTGAATATTATGGCTTTAGAAAAGTCTGCACGGAAAGGTGGCAGGCAACACCGTGGCAACACTGCACTTGATTTGTCTCCTGATCTGTATGAACTATACAAGTCAGATCCTGAGGAAAATTACAACCAGCACAAGAACCGGATTCAGTGGATTAGAAGATATTGGGGTGAGGAATGGTTCAAATACAGGTTTGTAACACCTGAATATGCTGAAAAGAATGCCATCAAGCGCCCATGGGGTGATTGTCTGTACCGCGGCTTGGTGCCAAGAGCAAGGCCGAAGCCACTGAGCAAAAATTCTATCCTTGTATGGTCAGAGGACCACAGCCTGAAAACGCCTACCCATCTTCTCTGTTATGGTGTCGTGAAGACAATCTTTTCAAGTGCAACTATCCGTTTGCAAAAGATTCAGCAAAGAACCAAAATGAGTTTGGCCTCAACTTCAACCATGGCCCCTCCGCTCCAAGATCTGATGGGACTCGTGAAGCTAATGAGAACAGAATTGGCCCCTTTGCCAATTTTGATGGGCTTCTATCTCACATTCCTGCCCAGAGAGCATCTACGGAGCAATCTGCTGGAGAAGCTGATTCTGATGATGCTCCCTCACCTCCAAAGGAGAAAAAGAAGAAGAAGGCAAAAACTTCAAAGCCATCTGCTTCATCAAAAGCTTCAACCAGGAAGACTATGAAGTCTGCACCACCTGAATCCAGTGTGCAGTCTAAAGATTTATCTCGCGTGTCCAAGAGGACCAAGAAGCCATTGCCCAAGAAGGTCACTGGGCAACCCCTGACTCCTTTTGTTGTTCTGCGCAACGAAGATGACACCATTGATCTATCCAGCGATGAAGATCTTGGTGATGATGCTCTTGAGATGCTAATCAAGAGCAAGCAAGAGGCAGAAATCTTCAACGATTTGCCCCTCTTTGATGTTGACATTCTAAACAACTTCATTGATGAGTGGTTCGACGACCAGCACATCAGTATTGATGATCTTCAGCTTTCGGTGGACATCAGCATCACATTCCACGGAGCCATTGCTAGTGAGTTGGCCTTGGATCAAAAGATTGTTGAGCACAAGAACAAAATTGATTATGAGAAGGCTCACTTCAAGAAGAACATGGCCAAGCTCAGCGTGGCAGATGTTCAAATCTTCAAGAAGATGCTGCATGACCTCAAGGAAGAGTTCCACAAGAAGTGCAATGAAGCTAAAGGCTCACGAGAGCGCATGAAGTACTTCACTCAGAAATGTGTTCAAGCACACAATTAAGCTGAGAAGCGCAAAGCTCTTGGGCGCCCTGGCATCGATCCCAGGATGGCTGCCAAACAAAAGAAGCCTGCTGTGACATAGACTGAAGCACCAAGGCAGGAAGAACCTCGCATTGTCTTCCCTGCCAGCATGACAGGCTCGAAGCCTAAGGTCCCCTCAACAGCTTCACAGCTGAAGAAGACAAGGGCAGCTGAAGCCGAAGCCAATAAGCACAAGCACAAGGACGCATCTGACGATGCCCCTTCCAAGAAAAAGTTGAAGGCTAAGGGAACTAAGTCTTCAAAGAAAGAGCGTGTTGTGGCCTCTCAGCCTCTCATTGTTGAACCCATCTCTGTCTCTCCTCCAGCTGCCACCAACCAAGATACGTGTTGTGATCCACCAGCCTGCTTCCACAGAGGCTCATGAAGATGAACAAGTTCCAGCTGTCGACCCCAACACGGCTGAAGACATTGGTCATGAAGACAATGTTGTTGATGATGAAGTCCTTCCTCAACTCGAGCACCAGTTGGTATCATCGCCTGCTCCAAAGAGTAGTGAATACATTAGCATTGGTCGTCCATTGACGCCAATCGCTCAAGATGATTCCTGGGTTGAGCACCCTCAAGAAGAAACCCCTGTTCAAGATGAAACGCCCTATACTCCACCAGCGCAAGTTACCTATCCGGTACTTAATGACAACAACTACATGGAGACCACTCCATATCCAAAGGCGTTTTCCGTGTTTCAACGGCTTCACAAAGGTCTCAAGCCATCAGTCTCCATGTCCACCATCCCAGAAGAAGATTCACAACAATCGAGCTCAGTGGCACGTCAAGTGTTCCCTGGCGAGAATCCTTCTATGACGGTTCAAACGTCTGAAGATAAAGCTGCTGAAGACATACCGGCTGCATCAGCCAAAGAAGAAGAAAGAAGAGAAGCAAGTGTTGCCACTCCCTGCCACAGACCAAGTCATTATCGAGGAGAATGTGATTGTACCAGACCCTCCGGTTCTACAACAAACGGAGGTTGAAAACACCGAGGCTACCACAAACACTGCTACTGATGCCAATGACATTGTCATGGTCAAAGACAATGTGGAGCATGGAGCCAATGTTGTGCCTGAAGTCAATGTGAATCCTAAAGCTTCTGTGATGCCAGTCCCCATTGACAGCGTTGTTCCTCCCCCAAGGCCTCACACTATGGAAACGACTTTCAATCATGATGGGGAGTTGGCCACAGTTTGCTGGCCAATCATGGTTCCTCCCACTGCTCCCGGACCACAATATGACTATCATGTGGAGCAGCGACCACAAGTTCACAAGCCAAAGTCGAGGCTGCCAAGGCTTCCAGGTGCTGCTACATCGCCAGGATCATTCAGCGTAAACAGCTTCAGAGCACACAATACCTTCTTTGACAAAGCCAAGAACCCATACTCGAAGCCAAAGATCTCTTCAGATCGCTTTTGGAGCCATCAACAGCGTAACTACTACTCATGTATCCTCTACAACCAAGAGCGCATCTTTCCTCACATGCATCTTGATTGTGAAGTTGTTGCTGGGTCGCCCTGTCTTGAAGAAGCACTGGACTACTTTCAATATGCTAGTCTTCTGCAATTTGTCACTGCCAAAGAGCACTGGAATGAAGAGCTTCTACTGCAGTTCTATGCTACACTTCACATTTGTGGCTACAACAGGGATCCGAAGACATGGATCCTCGAGTGGATGACAGGAGATGTGCACCATGAAGCCAAAGCTCAAGACATCATCGAGCTTACCTCCCTGCCCACTCCAAGTGAATTGTATGAGCCTGGTTGTCAGCATCACAGACAAGAACTGCAGAGTATCTTTCAGAGGCCTAAACTCAATACAAGTCAGATGATCAGTATGATGAAGCCATTGCCTCAAGATGCAGAATAACCCAAGGAATTCATTGTCAAGGACCTCGAGTACTTGCCCCGCACAGTCTATCATATACTGAGGCGTACTCTATGGCCAACCAAGGGACATTCTTCTGAAGCCAAACTTGAAGGAACAATGAAGACTTTGGTATTTTATATTGTCAATGGCATCAGGTTCAACTCCCAGGATTTCTTCATCAGACAACTTGCTGCATCTGGGATTGATCTATTTGGCCTGAAGTTTTATGCTCCATGGGTGATGCGCCTGATCAAACTCCATTCTTCTGTCGACTATCAGCCCTCAGCTCGCAACCATCTTGTCTTTTTGCCTGAGGTTGATTTGTCTGTTGAAGCCATCTACCCCGAGCCTGCCAAGGAGCCTCTATATCTTCATAATGTTGATCATCAAAGCTTCACTCAACCAATAGAAGGAGTTCGTGTCCCCAATGCCGCTATTCCTGCTTATCCTATGGCTGGCAATGTACGTATGCCTCATCGTGCAAATATCAAAGCCACTTCTAGTAAGATTGCCCAAAGGCCTCGGAAGCATTCTTGTGTACTCAATGACCGAGAGCTGCTTGTGGCTTTTGAAGTAAATATGCCCTAGAGCCAATAATAAAGTTATTATTTATTTCCTCATATCATGATAAATGTTTATTATTCATGCTAGAATTGTATTAACCGGAAACATGATACATGTGTGAATACATAGACAAACATATAGTCACTAGTATGCCTCTACTTGACTAGCTCATTAATCAAAGATGGTTATGTTTCTTAACCATAGACATGTGTTGTCATTTGATTAATGGGATCACATCATTAGGAGAATGATGTGATTGACTTGACCCATTCCGTTAGCTTAGCACTTGATCGTTTAGTATACTGCTATTGCTTTCTTCATGACTTATACAAGTTCCTGTAACTATGAGAATTATGCAACTCCCGTTTACCGGAGGAACACTTTGGGTACTACCAAACGTCACAACGTAACTGGGTGATTATAAAGGAGTACTACAGGTGTCTCCGAAGGTACATGTTGAGTTGGCGTATTTCGAGATTAGGTTTTGTCACTCCGATTGTCGGAGAGGTATCTCTGGGCCCTCTCGGTAATGCACATCACTATAAGCCTTGCAAGCAATGTGACCAATGGGTTGGTTACGAGATGATGCATTACAGAACGAGTAAAGAGACTTGCCGGTAACAAGATTGAACTAGGTATTTGATACCGACGATCGAATCTCGGGCAAGTAACATACTGATGACAAAGGGAACAACGTATGTTGTTATGCGGTTTGACCGATAAAGATCTTCGTAGAATATGTAGGAACCAATATGGGCATCCAGGTAACGCTATTGGTTATTGACCGAGAATGGTTCTAGGTCATGTCTACATAGTTCTCGAACCCGTAGGGTCCGCACGCTTAACGTTACGATGACAGTTTTATTATGAGTTTATAAGTTTTGATGTACCGAAGTTTGTTCGGTGTCCCGGATGTGATCACGGACATGATGAGGAGTCTTGAAATGGTCGAGACATAAAGATTGATATATTAGAAGCCTATGTTTGGACATCGGAATAGTTCCGGGTGAAATCGGGATTTTACCGGAACACCGGGGGGTTACCGGAACCCTCCCGGGGGTTAATGGGCCTTAGTGGGCCATGAGGGAGAAGAGGAGGGCCGGCCAGGGCAGGCCGCGTGCCCCCTCCCCCCCTAGTCCGAATAGGACAAGGAAGGGGGGGGGGCGGCGCCCCCCTTTCCTCTTTCCCCTTCCCCCTTTCCTTCTCCACCAAGGCAAGAGGGGGGAGTCCTACTCCCGGTGGGAGTAGGACTCCTCCAGGCGCACCCCTAGGGGGCCGGCCGCACCTCCCCCCTCCCTACTTTATATACGGGGGCGGGGGCACCCCATAGACACACAAGTTGATCTACGGATCGTTCCTTAGCCGTGTGCGGTGCCCCCTTCCACCATATTCCACCTTGATCATATCGTCGCAGAGTTTAGGCGAAGCCCTGCGCCGGTAGAACATCATCATCGTCACCACATCGTCGTGCTGACAGAACTCATCTCCGGAACTTTGCTGGATCGGAGGCCGGAGATCGTCATTGAGCTGAACGTGTGCTGAACTCGGAGGCCCCGTACGTTCGGTGCTTGGATCGGTCGGATCGTGAAGACGTACAACTAGATCAACCGCGTTGTGCTAACACTTCCGCTTACGGTCTACGAGAGTACGTGGACAAACACTCTCCCCTCTCGTTGCTATGCCATCACCATGATGTTGCGTGTGCGTAGGAATTTTTTTGAAATTACTACGTTCCCCAATAGTGGCATCCGAGCCTAGGTTTTATGCATTGATGTTATATGCACGAGTAGAACACAAGTGAGTTGTGGGCGATACAAGTCATACTGCTTACCAGAATGTCATACTTTGGTTCGGCGGTATTGTGAGATGAAGCGGCCCGGACCGACATTACGCGTACGCTTACGCGAGACTGGTTTCACCGTTACGAGCACTCGTGCTTAAAGGTGGCTGGCGGGTGTCTGTCTCTCTCACTTTAGCTGAATCGAGTGTGGCTACGCCCGGTCCTTGCAAGGTTAAAACCGCACTAACTTGACGAACTATCGTTGTGGTTTTGATGCGTAGGTAAGAACGGTTCTTGCTAAGCCCGTAGCAGCCACGTAAAATTTGCAGCAACAAAGTAGAGGATGTCTAACTTGTTTTTGCAGGGCATGTTGTGATGTGATATGGTCAAGACGTGATGCTACATTTTATTGTATGAGATGATCATGTTTTGTAACCGAAGTTATCGGCAACTCGCAGGAGCCATATGGTTGTCGCTTTATTGTATGAAATGCAAACGCCCTGTAATTGCTTTACTTTATCACTAAGCGGTAGCGATAGTCGTAGAAGCAATAGATGGCATAACCGACAATGATGCTACGATGGAGATCAAGGTGTCGCGCCGGTGACGATGGTGATCACGACGGTGCTTCGAAGATGGAGATCACAAGCACAAGATGATGATGGCCATATCATATCACTTATATTGATTGCATGTGATGTTTATCCTTTATGCATCTTATCTTGCTTTGATTGACGGTAGCATTTTAAGATGATCTCTCACTAATAATCAAGAAGTGTTCTCCCTGAGTATGCACTGTTGCGAAAGTTCTTCGTGCTGAGACACCACGTGATGATCGGGTGTGATAGGCTCTACGTTCAAATACAACGGGTGCAAAACAGTTGCACACGCGGAATACTCAGGTCATACTTGGTGAGCCTAGCATATACAGATATGGCCTCGGAACACGGAGACCGAAAGGTCGAACGTGAATCATATAGTAGATATGATCAACATAGTGATGTTCACCATTGAAACTAGTCCATCTCACGTGATGATCGGACATGGTTTAGTTGATTTGGATCACGTGATCACTTAGATGACTAGAGAGATGTCTGTCTAAGTGGGAGTTCTTAAGTAATATGATTAATTGAACTTAAATTAATCATGAACTTAGTACGTGATAGTATTTTGCTTGTCTATATTTGTTTATAGATAGATGGCTCGTGCTGTTGTTCCGTTGAATTTTAATGCGTTCCTTGAGAAAGCAAAGTTGAAAGATGATGGTAGCAATTACACGGACTGGGTCCGTAACCTGAGGATTATCCTCATTGCTGCACAGAAAAGTTACGTCCTGGAAGCACCGCCGGGTGCCAGGCCTGCTGCTGATGCAACTGACGACGTTAAGAACGTCTGGCAGAGCAAAGCTGATGACTACTCGATAGTTCAGTGTGCCATGCTTTACGGCTTAGAACTAGATCTTCAACGATGTTTTGAACGTCATGGAGCATATGAGATGTTCCAGGAGTTGAAGTTAATATTTCAAGCAAATGCCCGGACTGAGAGATATGAAGTCTCCAATAAGTTCTATAGCTGCAAGATGGAGGAGAATAGTTCTGTCAGTGAACACATACTCAAAATGTCTGGGTATAATAATCACTTGATTCAACTGGGAGTTAATCTTCCTGATGATAGTGTCATTGACAGAATTCTCCAATCACTGCCACCAAGCTACAAGAGCTTCGTGATGAACTATAATATGCAAGGGATGAACAAGACTATTCCCGAGCTCTTCGCAATGCTAAAAGCCGCGGAGGTAGAAATCAAGAAGGAGCATCAAGTGTTGATGGTTAACAAGACCACCAGTTTCAAGAAAAAGGGCAAAGGAAAGAAGAAGGGGGAACTTCAAAAAGAACGACAAGCAAGTTGCTGCTCAAGAGAAGAAACCCAAGTCTGGACCTAAGCCTGAAACTGAGTGCTTCTACTGCAAGCAGACTGGACACTGGAAGCGGAACTGCCCCAAGTATTTGGCGGATAAGAAGGATGGCAAAGTGAACAAAGGGACTACGGATTAAGCGAAGATTGGCTAAGGACGAGGTGACGATGCGCGTGGGAAATGGTTCCAAAGTCGATGTGATCGCGGTCGGCACGCTACCTCTACATCTACCATCGGGATTAGTTTTAGACCTAAATAATTGTTATTTGGTGCCAGCGTTGAGCATGAGCATTATATCTGGATCTTGTTTGATGCGAGACGGTTATTCATTTAAATCAGAGAATAATGGTTGTTCTATTTATATGAGTAATATCTTTTATGGTCATGCACCCTTGAAGAGTGGTCTATTTTTATTGAATCTCGATAGTAGTGATACACATATTCATAGTGTTGAAACCAAAAGATGCAGAGTTGATAACGATAGTGCAACCTATTTTGGGCACTGCCGTTTAGGTCCTATCGGTGTAAAGCGCATGAAGAAACTCCATACTGATGGGCTTTTGGAATCACTTGATTATGAATCACTTGGTACTTGCGAACCGTGCCTCATGGGCAAGATGACTAAAACGCCGTTCTCCGGAACTATGGAGCGAGCAACTGATTTGTTGGAGATCATACATACTGATGTTTGTGGTCCAATGAATGTTGAGGCTCGCGGCGGGTATCGTTATTTTCTCACTTTCACAGATGATTTGAGCAGATATGGGTATATCTACTTAATGAAACACAAGTCTGAAACATTTGAAAAGTTCAAAGAATTTCAGAGTGAAGTGGAAAATCATCGTAACAAGAAAATAAAATTTCTAGGATCTGATCGTGGAGGAGAATATTTGAGTTACGAGTTTGGTCTACACTTGAAACAATACGGAATAGTTTTGCAACTCACGCCACCTGGAACACCACAACGAAATGGTGTGTCCGAACGTCGTAATCGTACTTTACTAGATATGGTGCGATCTATGATGTCTCTTACCGATTTACCGCTATCGTTTTGGGGTTATGCTTTAGAGACGGCCGCATTCACGTTAAATAGGGCACCATCAAAATCCGTTGAGACGATGCCTTATGAACTGTGGTTTGGCAAGAAACCAAAGTTGTCATTTCTTAAAGTTTGGGGCTGCGATGCTTATGTGAAGAAACTTCAACCAGATAAGCTCGAACCCAAATCGGAGAAATGTGTCTTCATAGGATACCCAAAAGAGACTATTGGGTACACCTTCTATCATAGATCTGAAGGCAAGATTTTCGTTGCTAAATTCGGATCCTTTCTAGATAAAGAGTTTCTTTCGAAAGAAGTGAGTGGGAGGAAAGTAGAACTTGATGAGATAGCTGTATCTACTCCCTTATTGGAAAGTAGTTCATCACAAGAACCGGTTCCTGTGACAACTACACCAATTAGTGAGGAAGCTAATGATATTGATCATGAAACTTCAGATCAAGTTTCTACTGAACCTCGTAGGTCCACCAGAGTAAGATCCGCACCAGAGTGGTACGGTAATCCTATTCTGGAAGTCATGTTACTTGACCATGATGAACCTACGAACTATGAGGAAGCGATGATGAGCCCAGATTCCGCAAAATGGCTAGAGGCCATGAAATCTGAGATGGGATCCATGTATGAAACAAAGTATGGACTTTGGTTGTCTTGCCCGATGATCGGCAAGCCATTGAGAATAAATGGATTTTTAAGAAGAAGACTGACGCTGATGGTAATGTAACTGTCTATAAAGCTCGACTTGTTGCGAAAGGTTTTCGACAAGTTCAAGGGGTTGACTACGATGAGACTTTCTCACCCGTAGCGATGCTTAAGTCTGTCCGGATCATGTCAGCTATTGTTGCATTTCATGATTATTAAATTTGGCAAATGGATGTCAAGACTGCATTCTTGAATGGATTTCTAGAAGAAGAGTTGCATATGATGCAGCCGGAAGGTTTTGTTGATCCAAAAGGTGCTAACAAAGTGTGCAAGCTCCAGCGATCCATTTATGGACTGGTGCAAGCATCTCGGAGTTGGAATAAACGTTTTGATAGTGTGATCAAAGCATATGGTTTTATACAGACTTTTGGAGAAGCCTGTATTTACAAGAAAGTGAGTGGGAGCTCTGTAGTATTTCTGATTTTATATGTAGATGACATATTATTAATTAGAAATGATATAGAATTTCTGGATAACATAAAGGGATAGTTGAATAAAAGTTTTTCAATGAAAGACCTCGGTGAAGCTGCTTACATATTGGGCATCAAGATCTATAGAGATAGATCAAGACGCTTAATAGGACATTCAAAAAGCACATACCTTGACAAAATTTTGAGAAAGTTCAAAATGGATCAGGCAAAGAAAGGGTTCTTGCCTATGCTACAACGTGTGAAGTTGAGTCAAACTCAATGCCCGACCACAGCAGAAGATAGAGAGAAAATGAAAGATGTTCCCTATGCTTCAGCCATAGGCTCTATCATGTATGCAATGCTGTGTACCAGACCTGACATATGCTTAGCAATAAGCTTGGCAGGAAGGTACCAAAGTAATCCAGGATGTTGGGGAACGTAGCAGAAATTCAAAAAATTTCCTACGTATCACCAAGATCTATCTATGGAGAGACCAGCAACGAGTAGAAAGAGAGTGCATCTACATACCCTTGTAGATCGCTAAGCGGAAGCGTTCAAGAGAACGGGGTTGAAGGAGTCGTACTCGTCGTGATCCAAATCACCGGAGATCCTAGTGCCGAACGGACGGCACCTCCGCGTTCAACACACGTACAGCCCGGTGACGTCTCCCATGCCTTGATCCAGCAAGGAGAGAGGGAGAGGTTGAGGAAGACTCCGTCCAGCAGCAACACAACGGCGTGGTGGTGGTGGAGGAGCGTGGCAATCCTGCAGGGCTTCGCCAAGCACCGCGAGAGAGGAGGAGCACTTGGGAGAGGGAGGGCTGCGCCAGGGGCAAGGGTGTAGCTCCCATGCGCCTCCCCACTATATATAGGGGTGGAGGGGGCTGGTTTCTTGCCCTCCAAGTCCATTGGGGCGTTGGCAAAGGTGGGAGGAAAGAAATTCCATCATTTCCTTCCCCACCGATTGCTATCCCCCCTTTTTAGGGATCTTGATCTTATCCCTTTGGGATATGATCTTATTCCTTCTAAGGGGGGATCTTGGTGCGCCTTGACCAGGGGTGTGGGGCCTTTCCCCCACTACCCACGTTCATGTGGGTCCCCCCATGCAGGTGGGCCCCACTCCGGAACCTTCTAGAACCTTCCCGGTACAATATCGAAAAATCCCGAACATTTTTCGGTGGCCAAAATAGGACTTCCCATATATAAATCTTTACCTCCGGACCATTCCGGAACTCCTCGTGACGTCTGGGATCTCATCCGGGACTCCGAACAACATTCGGTAACCACATGCAAACTTCCTTTATAACCCTAGCGTCATCGAACCTTAAGTGTGTAGACCCTACGGGTTCGGGAGACATGTAGACATGACCGAGACGTTCTCTGGTCAATAACCAACAGCGGGATCTGGATACCCATGTTGGCTCCCATATGTTCCACGATGATCTCATCGGACAAACCACGATGTCAAGGACTCAATCGATCCCGTATACAATTCCCTTTGTCTAGCGGTATTTTACTTGCCCGAGATTCGATCGTCGGTATCCTTATACCTTGTTCAATCTCGTTACCGGCAAGTCTCTTTACTCGTTCCGTAACACATCATCCCGTGATCAACTCCTTGGTCACATTGCGCAAATGATGATGTCCTACCAAGTGGGCCCAGAGATACCTCTCCGCTTACACGGAGTGACAAATCCCAGTCTCGATTCGTGCTAACCCAACAGACACTTTCGGAGATACCTGTAATGCACCTTTATAGCCACCCATTTACGTTGTGACGTTTGATACACCCAAAGCACTCCTACGGTATCCGGGAGTTACACGATCTCATGGTCTAAGGAAGAGATACTTGACATTGGAAAAGCTCTAGCAAACGAACTACACGATCTTTGTGCTATGCTTAGGATTGGGTCTTGTCCATCACATCATTCTCCTAATGATGTGATCCCGTTATCAACGACATCCAATGTCCATAGCCAGGAAACCATGACTATCTGTTGATCACAACGAGCTAGTCAACTAGAGGCTCACTAGGGACATATTGTGGTCTATGTATTCACACGTGTATTACGATTTCCGGATAATACAGTTATAGCATGAATAAAAGACAATTATCATGAACAAGGAAATATAATAATAATACTTTTATTATTGCCTCTAGGGCATATTTCCAACAGTCTCCCACTTGCACTAGAGTCAATAATCTAGTTCACATCGATATGTGATTAACACTCAAGGTCACATCCCCATGTGACTAATACCCAAAGAGTTTAGGGTTTGATCATGTTATGCTTGTGAGAGAGGTTATAGTCAACGGGTCTGAACCTTTCAGATCCGTGTGTGCTTTACAAATCTCTATGTCATCTCCTAGATGCAGCTACCACGCTCTATTTGGAGCTATTCCAAATAACTGTTCTACTTGGAGCTATTCTAAATTGTTGCTCCATCATACGTATCCGGTATCTCTACTCAGAGCTATCCGGATAGGTGTTAAGCTTGCATCGACGTAACCCTTTACGACGAACTCTTTTACCACCTCCATAATCGAGAAAATTCCTTAGTCCACTAGTTACTAAGGATAACTTTGACCGCTGTCCTGTGATCCATTCTTGGATCACTCTTGTACCCCTTGACTGACTCATGGCAAGGCACACTTCAGGTGCGGTACACAGCATAGCATACTGTAGAGAGCCTATGATAAAAGCATAGGGGACGACCTTCGTCCTTCCTCTTTCTTCTGCCGTGGTCGAGCTTTAAGTCTTAACTTCATACCTTACAACTCAGGCAAGAACTCCTTCTTTGACTGATCCATCTTGAACACCTTCAAGATTATGTCAAGGTACGTGCTCATTTAAAAGTATTATCAAGCATTTTGATCTATCTTATAGATCTTGATGCTCAATGTTCAAGTAGCTTGATCCAGGTTTTCTATTGAAAACACCTTTCAAATAACCCTATATGCTTTCTAGAAATTCTACATCATTTCTAATCAACAATATGTCAAGAACATATACTCATCAGAAATTCTATAGTGCTCCCACTCACTTCTTTGGAAATACAAGTTTCTCATAAACTTTGTATAAACCCAAGAAAATCTTTGATCGTCTCATCAAAGTGCACATTCCAACTCCGAGATGCTTACTCCAGTCCATGGAAGGATCGCTGGAGCTAGCATACCTTTTAGCATCCTTAGGATCGACAAAAACTTTCTGATTGTATCACAAACAACCTTTCCATACGAAGACTGGTAAGGAAACTCGTTTTTTCATCCATCTGCCAGATTTCATAAATGCAGCCAATGCTAACATGAATCCGACGGACATAAGCATTGCTACGGATGAGAAAATCTCATCGTAGTCAACTCCTTGAACTTGTCGAGAAACTCTTCGCCACAAGTCGAGCTTCATAGATGGTGACATTACCATCCACATCCGTCTTCTTCTTAAAGATCCATTTATCTCAATGGCTTGCCGATCATCGGGCAAGTCCACCAAAGTCCATGCTTTGTTATGATACATGGATCCTATCTCGGATTTCATGGTTTCTTAACCATTCGTCGGAATGTGGGCCTACCATCGATTCTCCATAGCTCGTAGGTTCATTGTTGTCTAGCAACATGACCTTCAAGACAGGATTACTCTACCACTCTGAAGTAGTACGGATCCTTGTCACCCTACGAGGTACGGCAGTGACTTGATCCGAAGTCTCATGATCAATATCATAAGCTTCCACTTCAATTGGTGTAGGTGCCACAGGAACAACTTCATGTGCCCTGCTACACACTGGTTGAAGTGATGGTTCAATAACCTCATCAAGTCTCCACCATCCTCCCACTCAATTCTTTCGAGAGAAACCTTTCCTCGAGAAAGGACCCGATTCAAGAAACAATCCATATTGCTTTCGGATCTGAATTAGGAGGTTTACCCAACTGTTTTGGGTGTCCTATGAAGATGCATTTTATCCGCTTTGGGTTCGAGCTTATCAGCCTGAAACTTTTTCATATAAGCGTCGCAGCCCCAAACTTTTAAGAAATGACAGCTTAGGTTTCTCTAAACCATAGTTCATACGGTGTCATCTCAACGGAATTACGTGGTGCCCTATTTAAAGTGAATGTGGTTGTCTCTAATGCCTAACCCATGAACGATAGTGGTAATTCGATAAGAGACATCATGGTACGCACCATATCCAATAGGGTGCAACTATGATGTTCGGACACACCATCACATTATGGTGTTCCAGGCGGTATTAATTGCGAAACAATTTCCACAATGTCTTAATTCTGTGCCAAACTCGTAATTCAGATATTCATCTCTATGATCATATCATAGACATTTTATCCTCTTGTCACAATGATCTTCTACTTCACTCTGAAATTACTTGAACCATTCAATAATTCAGACTTGTGTTTCATCAAGTAAATATTCTCAACATCTACTCAAATCATCTGTGAAGTAAGAACATAACGATATTCACTGCATTCCTCAGCACTCATTGGACTGCACACATCAAAATGTGTTACTTCCAACAAGTTTCTATCTTGTTCCATTTTACTGAAACCGAGGATTTCAGTCATCTTGCCCATGTGGTATGATTTGCATGTCTCAAGTGATTCAAGATCAAGTGAGTTCAAACGGTCCATTTGCATGGAGTTTCTTCATGCATATACACCAATAGACATGGTTCGCATGTCTCAAACTTTTCAAAAACGAGTGAGCCCAAAGATCCATCAACATGGAGCTTCTTCATGCGTTTTATACCGATATGACTTACGTGGCAGTGCCACAAGTAGGTGGTACTATCATTACTATCTTTTGGCATGAACATGTGTATCACTACGATCGAGATTCAATAAACCATTCATTTTAGGTGCAAGACCATTCAAGGTATTATTCAAATAAACAGAGTAACCATTATTCTCCTTAAATGAATAACCGTATTGTGATAGACATAATCCAATCATGTCTATGCTCAACGCAAACACCAATCTCGATGGTAGAGGGAGCGTGCGATGCTTGATCATATCAACATTGGAAACACTTCCAACACATATCGTCAGCTCACCTTTAGCTAGTCCCCGTTTATTCCGTAGCCTTTATTTTGAGTTACTAACACTTAGCAACCGAACCGGTATCTAATACCCTGGTGCTACTAGGAATACTAGTAAAGTACACATTAACATAATGTATATCCAATATACTTCTATCGACCTTGCCAGCCTTCTCATCTACCAAGTATCTAGGGTAATTCTGCTCTAGTGGTTGTTCCCCTTATTACAGAAGCACTTAGTCTCGGGTTTGGGTTCAACCTTGGGTTTCTTCACTAGAGCAGCAGCTGATTTGCCGTTTCATGAAGTATCCCTTCTAGCCCTTGCCCTTCTTGAAACTAGTGGTTTCACCAACCATCAACAATTGATGCTCCTTCTTGATTTCTACTTTCGCGGTGTCAAACATCGTGAATACCTCAAGGATCATCATATCTATCCCTGATATGTTATAGTTCATCACAAAGCTCTAGCAGCTTGGTGGCAATGACTTTGGAGAAACATCACTATCTCATATGGAAGATCAACTCCCACTCGATTCAAGTGATTGTTGCACTCAGACAATCTGAGCACAAGCTCAACAATTGAGCTTTTCTCCATTAGTTTGCAGGTTAAGAAAATCGTCGGAGGTCTCATACCTCTTGACGTGGGCACGAGCCTGAAATCCCAATTTCAGCCCTCGAAACATCTCATATGTTCCGCGACATTTCGAAAAACGTCTTTGATGCCTCAACTCTAAACCGTTTAACTGAACTATCACGTAGTTATCAAAACGTGTATGTCTGATGTTCACAACATCCACAAACGTCATTTGGGGTTCGGCACACTGAGCGGTGCATTAAGGACATAAGCTTTCTACTGATTGCATAATCGCTACTGTCAACTTTCAACTATATTTTCTCTAGGAACATAACTAAACAGTAGAACTAAAGCGCGAGCTACGACATAATTTGCAAAAGGTCTTTTGACTATGTTCAAGATAATTAAGTTCATCTTATGAACTCCCACTCAGATAGACATCCCTCTGGTCATCTAAGTGATCACATGATCCGAGTCAACTAGGCCGTGTCCGATCATCACGTGAGACAGACTAGCCAACGTCGGTGAACATCTTTATGTTGATCGTATCTACTATACGACTCATGCTCGACCTTTCGGTCTCCGTGTTCCGAGGCCATGTCTGTACATGCTAGGCTCGTCAAGTTAACCCTAAGTGTATTGTTGTGTAAATCTGTCTTACACCCGTTGTATGTGAACGTAAGGATCCATCACACCCGATCATCACGTGGTGCTTAGAAACGACGAACTGTAGCAACGGTGCACAGTTAGGGGAGAACACTTCTTGAAATTTTGTAAGGGATCATCTTATTTACTACCGTCGTCCTAAGTATACAAGATGCATAAACATGATAAACATCACATGCAATCAAATAGTGACATGATATGGCCAATATCATTTTGCTCCTTTTGATCTCCATCTTCGGGGCTCCATGATCATCATCGTCACCGGCATGACACCATGATCTCCATCATCATGATCTCCATCATCGTGTCTCCATGAAGTCGTCTCGCCAACTTGTTACTTCTACTACTATGGCTACCGGTTAGCAATAAAGTAAAGTAATTACATGGCGTTGTTCAATGACACGCAGGTCATACAATAAATTAAGACAACTCCTATGGCTCCTGCCGGTTGTCATACTCATCGACATGCAAGTCGTGAATCCTATTACAAGAACATGATCAATCTCATACAACACATATCATTCATCACATTCTTGTTGGCCATATCACATCACAAAGCATACCCTGCAAAAACAAGTTAGACGTCCTCTAATTGTTGTTGCATGTTTTACGTGGCTGCTATGGGTTTCTAGCAAGAACGTTTCTTACCTACGCAAAACCACAACGTGATATGCCAATTGCTATTTACCCTTCATAAGGACCCTTTTCATCGAATCTGTTCCGACTAAATTGGGAGAGACTGGCACCCGCTAGCCACCTTATGCACCAAGTGCATGTCAATCGGTGGAACCTGTCTCACGTAAGAGTACGTGTAAGGTCGGTCCGGGCCGCTTCATCCCACAATACCGTCGAAACAAGATTGGACTAGTAACGGTAAGCATATTGAACAACATCAACGCCCACAACTACTTTGTGTTCTACTCGTGCAAAGAATCTACGCAATAGACCTAGCTCTGATACCACTGTTGGGGAACGTAGCAGAAATTCAAAAAATTTCCTACGTATCACCAAGATCTATCTATGGAGAGACCAGCAACGAGTAGAAAGAGAGTGCATCTACATACCCTTGTAGATCGCTAAGCGGAAGCGTTCAAGAGAACGGGGTTGAAGGAGTCGTACTCGTCGTGATCCAAATCACCGGAGATCCTAGTGCCGAACGGACGGCACCTCCGCGTTCAACACACGTACAGCCCGGTGACGTCTCCCATGCCTTGATCCAGCAAGGAGAGAGGGAGAGGTTGAGGAAGACTCCGTCCAGCAGCAACACAACGGCGTGGTGGTGGTGGAGGAGCGTGGCAATCCTGCAGGGCTTCGCCAAGCACCGCGAGAGAGGAGGAGCACTTGGGAGAGGGAGGGCTGCGCCAGGGGCAAGGGTGTAGCTCCCATGCGCCTCCCCACTATATATAGGGGTGGAGGGGGCTGGTTTCTTGCCCTCCAAGTCCATTGGGGCGTTGGCAAAGGTGGAGGAAAGAAATCCCATCATTTCCTTCCCCACCGATTGCTATCCCCCCTTTTTAGGGATCTTGATCTTATCCCTTTGGGATATGATCTTATTCCTTCTAAGGGGGGATCTTGGTGCGCCTTGACCAGGGGTGTGGGGCCTTTCCCCCACTACCCACATTCATGTGGGTCCCCCCATGCAGGTGGGCCCCACTCCGGAACCTTCTAGAACCTTCCCGGTACAATACCGAAAAATCCCGAACATTTTCCGGTGGCCAAAATAGGACTTCCCATATATAAATCTTTACCTCCGGACCATTCCGGAACTCCTCGTGACGTCTGGGATCTCATCCGGGACTCCGAACAACATTCGGTAACCACATGCAAACTTCCTTTATAACCCTAGCGTCATCGAACCTTAAGTGTGTAGACCCTACGGGTTCGGGAGACATGTAGACATGACCGAGACGTTCTCTGGTCAATAACCAACAGCGGGATCTGGATACCCATGTTGGCTCCCACATGTTCCACGATGATCTCATCGGACGAACCACGATGTCAAGGACTCAATCGATCCCGTATACAATTCCCTTTGTCTAGCGGTATTTTACTTGCCCGAGATTCGATCGTCGGTATCCTTATACCTTGTTCAATCTCGTTACCGGCAAGTCTCTTTACTCGTTCCGTAACACATCATCCCGTGATCAACTCCTTGCTCACATTGCGCAAATGATGATGTCCTACCAAGTGGGCCCAGAGATACCTCTCCGCTTACACGGAGTGACAAATCCCAGTCTCGATTCGTGCTAACCCAACAGACACTTTCCGAGATACCTGTAATGCACCTTTATAGCCACCCAGTTACGTTGTGACGTTTGATACACCCAAAGCACTCCTACGGTATCCGGGAGTTACACGATCTCATGGTCTAAGGAAGAGATACTTGACATTGGAAAAGCTCTAGCAAACGAACTACACGATCTTTGTGCTATGCTTAGGATTGGGTCTTGTCCATCACATCATTCTCCTAATGATGTGATCCCGTTATCAACGACATCCAATGTCCATAGCCAGGAAACCATGACTATCTGTTGATCACAACGAGCTAGTCAACTAGAGGCTCACTAGGGACATATTGTGGTCTATGTATTCACACGTGTATTACGATTTCCGGATAATACAGTTATAGCATGAATAAAAGACAATTATCATGAACAAGGAAATATAATAATAATACTTTTATTATTGCCTCTAGGGCATATTTCCAACACAGGAGTGGATCACTGGACAGCGGTCAAGAACATCCTGAAATACCTGAAAAGGACTAAGGATATGTTTCTCGTATATGGAGGTGACAAAGAGCTAGTCGTAAATGGTTACGTCGATGCAAGCTTTGACACTGATCCAGACGATTCTAAATCGCAAACCGGGTACGTGTTTTTATTAAACGGTGGAGCTGTAAGTTGGTGCAGTTATAAACAAAGCGTCGTGGCAGGATCTACATGTGAAGAGGAGTACATAGCTGCTTCTGAAGCAGCAAATGAAGGAGTCTGGATGAAGGAGTTCATTTCCGATCTAGGTGTCATACCTAGTGCATCGGGACCAATGAAGATCTTCTGTGACAATACTGGTGCAATTGCCTTGGCAAAGGAATCCAGATTTCACAAGAGGACCAAGCACATCAAGAGACGCTTCAATTCCATTCGGGACCAAGTCCAAGTGGGAGACATAGAGATTTGCAAGATACATATGGATCTGAATGTTGCAGACCCGTTGACTCAGCCTCTCTCACCAGCAAAACATGATCAGCACCAAGACTCCATGGGTGTTAGAATCATTACTATGTAATCTAGATTATTGACTCTAGTGCAAGTGGGAGACTGAAGGAAATATGCCCTAGAGGCAATAATAAAGTTATTATTTATTTCCTCATATCATGATAAATGTTTATTATCCATGCTAGAATTGTATTAACCGGAAACATGATACATGTGTGAATACATAGACAAACATATAGTCACTAGTATGCCTCTACTTGACTAGCTCATTAATCAAAGATGGTTATGTTTCCTAACCATAGACATGTGTTGTCATTTGATTAATGGGATCACATCATTAGGAGAATGATGTGATTGACTTGACCCATTCCGTTAGCTTAGCACTTGATCGTTTAGTATACTACTATTGCTTTCTTCATGACTTATACATGTTCCTGTAACTATGAGAATTAGGCAACTCCCATTTACCGGAGGAACACTTTGGGTACTACCAAACGTCACAACGTAACTGGGTGATTATAAAGGAGTACTACAGGTGTCTCCGAAGGTACATGTTGAGTTGGCGTATTTCGAGATTAGGTTTTGTCACTCCGATTGTCGGAGAGGTATCTCTGGGCCCTCTCGGTAATGCACATCACTATAAGCCTTGCAAGCAATGTGACCAATGGGTTGGTTAAGAGATGATGCATTACAGAACGAGTAAAGAGACTTGCCGGTAACGAGATTGAACTAGGTATTGGATACCGACGATCGAATCTCGGGCAAGTAACATACCGATGACAAAGGGAACAACGTATGTTGTTATGCGGTTTGACCGATAAAGATCTTCGTAGAATATGTAGGAACCAATATGGGCATCCAGGTCCCGCTATTGGTTATTGACCGAGAATGGTTCTAGGTCATGTCTACATAGTTCTCGAACCCGTAGGGTCCGCACGCTTAACGTTACGATGACATTTTTATTATGAGTTTATAAGTTTTGATGTACCAAAGTTTGTTCGGTGTCCCGGATGTGATCACGGACATGACAAGGAGTCTCGAAATGGTCGAGACATAAAGATTGATATATTGGAAGCCTACGTTTGGACATCGGAATAGTTCCGGGTGAAATCGGGATTTTACCGGAACACCGGGGGGTTACCGGAACCCTCCCGGGGGTTAATGGGCCTTAGTGGGCCATGAGGGAGAAGAGGAGGGCCGGCCAGGGCAGGCCGCGCGCCCCCTCCCCCCCTAGTCTGAATAGGACAAGGAAGGGGGGGGGGCGGCGCCCCCCTTTCCTCTTTCCCCTCCCCCCTTTCCTTCTCCACCAAGGCAAGAGGGGAGAGTCCTACTCCCGGTGGGAGTAGGACTCCTCCAGGCGCACCCCTAGGGGGCCGGCCGCACCTCCCCCCTCCCTCCTTTATATACAAGGGCGGGGGGCACCCCATAGACACACAAGTTGATCTACGGATCGTTCCTTAGCCGTGTGCGGTGTCCCCTTCCACCATATTCCACCTCGATCATATCGTCGCGGAGTTTAGGCGAAGCCCTGCGCCGGTAGAACATCATCATCGTCACCACACCGTCATGCTGACAGAACTCATCTCCGGAACTTTGCTGGATCGGAGGCCGGAGATTGTCATCGAGCTGAATGTGTGCTGAACTCGGAGGCCCCGTACGTTCGGTGCTTGGATCGGTCAGATCGTGAAGACGTACGACTACATCAACTGCGTTGTGCTAACGCTTCCGCTTACGGTCTACGGGAGTACGTGGACAAACACTCTCCCCTCTTGTTGCTATGCCATCACCATGATCTTGCGTGTGCGTAGGAATTTTTTTGAAATTACTATGTTCCCCAACAGTGGCATCCGAGCCTAGGTTTTATGCGTTGATGTTATATGCATGAGTAGAACACAAGTGAGTTGTGGGTGATACAAGTCATACTGCTTACCAGCATGTCATACTTTGGTTCGGCGGTATTGTGAGATGAAGCGGCCCAAACCGACATTACGCGTACGCTTACGCGAGACTGGTTTCACTGTTACGAGCACTCGTGCTTAAAGGTGGCTGGCGGGTGTCTGTCTCTCTCACTTTAGCTGAATCGAGTGTGGCTACGCCCGGTCCTTGCGAAGGTTAAAACAGCACTAACTTGACAAACTATCGTTGTGGTTTTGATGCGTAGGTAAGAACGGTTCTTGCTAAGCCCGTAGCAGCCACGTAAAATTTGCAACAACAAAGTAGAGGACGTCGAACTTGTTTTTGCAGGGCATGTTGTGATGTGATATGGTCAAGACATGATGCTACATTTTATTGTATGCGATGATCATGTTTTGTAACCGAAGTTATCTGCAACTGGCAGGAGCCATATGGTTGTCGCTTTATTGTATGAAATGCAAACGCCCTATAATTGCTTTACTTTATCACTAAGCGGTAGCGATAGTCGTAGAAGCAATAGATGGCGTAAATGACAACGATGCTACGATGGAGATCAAGGTGTCGCGCCGGTGACGATGGTGATCACGACGGTGCTTCGAAGATGGAGATCACAAGCACAAGATGATGATGGCCATATCATATCACTTATATTGATTGCATGTGATGTTTATCCTTTATGCATCTTATCTTGCGGAATTTTAAGATGATCTCTCACTAATAATCAAGAAGTGTTCTCCTTGAGTATGCACCGTTGCGAAAGTTCTTCGTGCTGAGACACCACGTGATGATCGGGTGTGATAGGCTCTACGTTCAAATACAACGGGTGCAAAACAGTTGCACACGCGGAATACTCAGGTCATACTTGACGAGCCTAGCATATACAGATATGGCCTCGGAACACGGAGACCGAAAGGTCGAACGTGAATCATATAGTAGATATGATCAACATAGTGATGTTCACCATTGAAACTAGTCCATCTCACGTGATGATCGGACATGGTTTAGTTGATTTGGATCACGTGATCACTTAGATGACTAGAGAGATGTCTGTCTAAGTGGAAGTTCTTAAGTAATATGATTAATAGAACTTAAATTTATCATGAACTTAGTACCTGATAGTATTTTGCTTGTCTATGTTTGTTTGTAGATAGATGGCTTGTGCTGTTGTTCTGTTGAATTTTAATGCGTTCCTTGAGAAAGCAAAGTTGAAAGATGATGGTAGCAATTACACGGACTGGGTCCGTAACCTGAGGATTATCCTCATTGCTGCATAGAAAAGTTACGTCCTAGAAGCACCGCTGGGTGCTAGGCCTGCTGCTGATGCAACTGACGATGTTAAGAACATCTGGCAGAGCAAAGCTGATGACTACTCGATAGTTCAGTGTGCCATGCTTTACGGCTTAGAACCGGGTCTTCAACGATGTTTTGAACATCATGGAGCATATGAGATGTTCCAGGAGTTGAATTTAATATTTCAAGCAAATGCCCGGACTGAGAGATATGAAGTCTCGAATAAGTTCTATAGCTGCAAGATGGAGGAGAATAGTTCTGTCAGTGAACACATACTCAAAATGTCTGGGTATAATAATCACTTGATTCAACTGGGAGTTAATCTTCCTGATGATAGTGTCATTGACAGAATTCTCCAATCACTGCCACCAAGCTACAAGAGCTTCGTGATGAACTATAATATGCAAGGGATGAACAAGACTATTCCCGAGCTCTTCGCAATGCTAAAAGCCGCAGAGGTAGAAATCAAGAAGGAGCATCAAGTGTTGATGGTTAACAAGACCACCAGTTTCAAGAAAAAGGACAAAGGAAAGAAGAAGGGGAACTTCAAAAAGAACGGCAAGAAAGTTGCTGCTCAAGAGAAGAAACCCAAGTCTGGACCTAAGCCTGAAACTGAGTGCTTCTACTGCAAGCAGACTGGACACTGGAAGCGGAACGGCCCCAAGTATTTGGCGGATAAGAAGGATGGCAAAGTGAACAAAGGGACTACGGATTAAGCGAAGATTGGCTAAGGACGAGGTGACGATGCGCGTGGGAAATGGTTCCAAAGTCGATGTGATCGCGGTCGGCACGCTACCTCTACATCTACCATCGGGATTAGTTTTAGACCTAAATAATTGTTATTTGGTGCCAGCGTTGAGCATGAACATTATATCTGGATCTTGTTTGATGCGAGAAGGTTATTCATTTAAATCAGAGAATAATGGTTGTTCTATTATTTATATGAGTAATATCTTTTATGGTCATGCACCCTTGAAGAGTGGTCTATTTTTATTGAATCTCGATAGTAGTGATACACATATTCATAGTGTTGAAACCAAAAGATGCAGAGTTGATAACGATAGTGCAACCTATTTGTGGCACTGCCGTTTAGGTCATATCGGTGTAAAGCGCATGAAGAAACTCCATACTGATGGGCTTTTGGAATCACTTGATTATGAATCACTTGGTACTTGCGAACCGTGCCTCATGGGCAAGATGACTAAAACGCCGTTCTCCGGAACTATGGAGCGAGCAACTGATTTGTTGGAGATCATACATACTGATGTTTGTGGTCCAATGAATGTTGAGGCTCGCGGCGGGTATCGTTATTTTCTCACTTTCACAGATGATTTGAGCAGATATGGGTATATCTACTTAATGAAACACAAGTCTGAAACATTTGAAAAGTTCAAAGAATTTCAGAGTGAAGTGGAAAATCATCGTAACAAGAAAATAAAATTTCTACGATCTGATCGTGGAGGAGAATATTTGAGTTACGAGTTTGGTCTACACTTGAAACAATACGGAATAGTTTTGCAACTCACGCCACCCGGAACACCACAACGAAATGGTGTGTCCGAACGTCGTAATCGTACTTTACTAGATATGGTGCGATCTATGATGTCTCTTACCGATTTACCGCTATCGTTTTGGGGTTATGCTTTAGAGACGGCCGCATTCACGTTTTATAGGGCACCATCAAAATCCGTTGAGACGACGCCTTATGAACTGTGGTTTGGCAAGAAACCAAAGTTGTCGTTTCTTAAAGTTTGGGGCTGCGATGCTTATGTGAAGAAACTTCAACCAGATAAGCTCGACCCCAAATCGGAGAAATGTGTCTTCATAGGATACCCAAAAGAGACTATTGGGTACACCTTCTATCACAGATCTGAGGGCAAGATTTTCGTTGCTAAATTGGGATCCTTTCTAGAGAAAGAGTTTCTCTCGAAAGAAGTGAGTGGGAGGAAAGTAGAACTTGATGAGATAGCTGTATCTACTCCCTTATTGGAAAGTAGTTCATCACAAGAACCGGTTCCTGTGACAACTACACCAATTAGTGAGGAAGCTAATGATATTGATCATGAAACTTCAGATCAAGTTTCTACTGAACCTCGTAGGTCTACCAGAGTAAGATCCGCACCAGAGTGGTACGGTAATCCTATTCTGGAAGTCATGTTACTTGACCATGATGAACCTACGAACTATGAGGAAGCGATGATGAGCCCAGATTCCGCAAAATGGCTAGAGGCCATGAAATCTGAGATGGGATCCATGTATGAAAACAAAGTATGGACTTTGGTTGACTTTCCCCCCTTTCCTCTTTCCCCTCCCCCCTTTCCTTCCCCACCAAGGCAAGAGGGGGGAGTCCTACTCCCGGTGGGAGTAGGACTCCTCCAGGCGCACCCCTAGGGGGCCGGCCGCACCTCCCCCCTCCCTCCTTTATATACGGGGGCGGGGGGCACCCCGTAGACACACAAGTTGATCTACGGATCATTCCTTAGCCGTGTGCGGTGCTCCCTTCCACCATATTCCACCTCGATCATATCGTCGCGGAGTTTAGGCGAAGCCCTGCGCTGGTAGAACATCATCATCTTCACCACGCCGTCGTGCTGACGGAACTCATCTCCGGAACTTTGCTGGATCAGAGGCCGGAGATCATCATCGAGCTGAACGTGTGCTGAACTCGGAGGCCCCGTACTTTCGGTGCTTGGATCGGTCGGATCGTGAAGACGTACGACTACATCAACCGCGTTGTGCTAACGCTTCCGCTTACGGTCTATGAGGGTACGTGGACAAACACTCTCCCCTCTCGTTGCTATGCCATCACCATGATCTTGCGTGTGCGTAGGAATTTTTTTGAAATTACTATGTTCCCCAACAGCTTTACATCAGAAGCAGGACAAGCACCACGACTGGCTAAAGCGTCAAATGCAGAGTCTCTTGGTGGATGTCAATCGCATTCGAAACCTGGCCACCAAGAACTCATTTGTTGCCCATGAAACCTCTCAGCGGTCCTGGAAGAGCCTCACCCTACTTTGTTCTGAAGACGATCTCCGCGAAGATGGCTTCACCGAGGGCTTCAAGTTTGATTACATGCCTCCAAAAAATGCAAGCTGGCTCCACACTCCCTCACTTGAAGATTCTGAATATTCATCTTCAACTGCAACTGTTGTTGCGAATGTCGTCGATGAAGAAGACGACGCCACTTCACCGACCATGGCTACACTGCATCTCGACACTGCATCCGGCCCTTCTGTACCACCAAACTCCAACATCGACCCTGCTCCAGCTTCTGCTCCTTCTGGGAACGAGTAAATGCTCTATGTCTTCAAACCTTTTTGGTCATTACTAACAAAAGGGGGAGAAGCATATGAGTTGATAGTCTTCAAGCGGGTCCTTATGGGTGGTTGCATTATTTTGCGAAGTATTTACAACTCTCGTCTTTTGATACATTTGGTTCTTTGAGTTGTAACACTTAAACTCGATGGTTGTCTGCTACATTTTCTGCTACTCTGTGATGCGATGATAAATTCCGCATAAAGTCATTCCGCAGATGTCCATTTTCCATTATGCATATCATTATCTTCATTATCTACTTATATGCATAATGCATTGTCTTCACACTTTGAAGATGGCCTCCACAAAGCAAAACCTGCCATTTGCATTCGCATTCAAAAGAAAATCATTTATATGCACATCTTCAGGGGGAGCCTTGTCATATGTATGAAGACAATACTCACAACACTGAACTTTCACATACTTTTATCCCCGTTGAAAACTTGAACTAGTTTGTCATCAATCACAAAAACCGGGGAGATTGTAAGTGCATCTAGTGCCACCCCTAGTTGGTTTTGGAGTATTGACGACAAACTTGGTTGAGGGACTAATGTGTTTGTGAGAATTGTAGGATAACACAGGTTGTAGTCCCATATTGATTTTGTTTACCTACCAAAGATGACCCCTAAAATGTGTGAAGACATTGAAGATAATGGTGGTCTGTGAAGATATTTACATTGAAGACTATGACATGAGAAGATATCGTATAAAGACTATGGAGTGCGAAGACATAGTTGTTTCGTAGTTTCCTTTTCTTGTTGAGTCATAGGAACCACCGCACTGTTAAGTGGGGTCCATGTGAACAAAGTCAGAGTGACTGAAGTGATGCTCAACCAAATCCTGTGTCTTCGAGCGAAGACAATGAGAGCAAATCTTATCCAGAGCTGGATGAGTTAGCTTTACTTGTAGCCCAAGTCAAGCTGCCGCGTGTGTTTGAAATCTGACAGTTGGACACATGTCAGTTCCTTAGTGACCCAGGGTCATTTTGGACAAATCAGGTCGGGTTGCGTCCTAGCTATAAATAGCCCACCTCCTTCACCATAAATTGGTGGCTGCTCAGAGTTAGTGCACGGCTTTTGTCGTTTGAGAGAAACCCACCTCCGAAGCCTTTGCGAGAGTAATCCTTGCGAGGACAAAGCCCAAAACACCCAGAGCCAAAGAGTGTTAGGCATCACTGAAGTCTTTCTGTCCGCGTGATCTGAAGACTTATTACACTTGAGGACTGTGATTCCTCTAGCCGGTTTGGCGTCCCGTTCTGAGCATCCAAGAGTCATTGTGGATTGCCAGTGAACAGAGTCCGTGAAGGTTTGGAAGTCTCCCTTGAAGACTTACCAGAGTGATTGGGCGAGGACTAAGTGTTCTTAGCTCAAGGGGAATAAAGTGAAGACGCGGTCTTCTGAGTTGAATCTCAGCCTCCCTAACCAGACGTACATCAACTGGAACTGGTCCAACAAATCCATGTCCTCTCCGAGCAACTGGTTCCTGAAAGAGCTAGTTATCGACTAGAGGTGGGGTGAATAGGTGATTTTCATGTAAGTCTTCAAAACATGGAAGTTTCGAAGACAACCAATAGAAATGATACTATTCGAATACAACGGAAGGTAGACTACACTAGACAAGCCATAGTCAAGTATTCAATGAAGTGAAAGCACGAAGACTATCAGCGGCTAGGTAGTAAGGATCAAGATGGAAGATAGTATGAAGCCAATCAGGACAAGTAGTCAAACAGTGAAGTCAAACAGATAATGCAAGCAGGCAATGACTTCACGAAGACAAACTGTAAGTAAAGAGAAGTGAGAGATGGAACTAGTAGCTTCGGGAGGACAGAGATTTGTTCGACCAGTCCTAGTTGCTGTGACAACTGTACGTCTAGTTAGGGAGGCTGAGATTCAACTCAGAAGACTGCGGCTTCACATTATTCCCCTTGAGCTAAGGACACCTAGTCCCCGCCCAATCACTCTGGTAAGTCTTCGAGGTAGACTTCCAAACCTTCATAGACTTCATTCACCGGCAATCCACAATGACTCTTGGATGCTCAGAATGCGACGCCTAACCGGCGGGAGGATTCACAGTCCTCAAGTGTAACAAGTCTTCAGATCACGCGGACAGAAAGACTTCAGCGATGCCAAACACTCTTTGGGCTCTGGGTGGTCTGGGCTTTGTCCTCGCAAGGATTCTCTCTCAAATACTTCAGAGGTGGGTTGCTCTCAAACGACAAAAACCGTGTACTAACTCTGAGCATCCACCAATTTATGGTGTAGGGGGTGGGCTATTTATAGCCATTGCGCAACCTGACTTGATTTGTCCGAAATGACCCTGGGTCACTAAGGAACTGACACGTGTCTCAACGGTCAGATTTCAAACACACGCGACAGCTTGACTTGGGCTACAAGTAAAGCTGACTCATCTGACTCTGGATAAGATTTGCTCTCATTGTCTTCGCTCGAAGACATAGGATTTGCTTGAGCATCACTTCAGTCACTCTGACTTTATTCACTTGGACCCCACTTAATAGTACGGTGGTTCCTATGACTCAACAAAGAAGAAAAGGAAACAACAAAACAACTAAGTCTTTGCGCTCCATAGTCTTCACGCGATGTCTTCTCATGTCATAGTCTTCAACGTGAATAGCTTCACAAACCACCATTGTCTTCAATGTCTTCGCACATTTTTAGGGGTCATCTCCGGTAGGTAAATCGAATCAATGAGGGACTACTACCTGTGTTATCCTGCAATTCTCACAAACACATTAGTCCCTCAACCAGGTTTGTCGTCAATACTCCAAAACCAACTAGGGGTGGCACTAGATGCACTTACAATATCCCCCTTTTTGGTGATTGATGACAAACTGGTTGAAGTTTTCAGCGGGGATAAAAGTATGTGAAATTGTAAAGGATTAAGATATTGTCTTTATAAGTGGCAAAAAGGCTCCCCCTGAAGATGTGCATATATATGTTTTGCGTTGGAATGCAAATGCACATGGCAGGTTGTACTTGTGGAGATCCTCTTCACCATATGAAGACAATACATCATGCATGAACAAATATACAGGAATAATGACATGCATAATGAAAAATGGACGTCTGCGGAATGACTTCATGCGGGATTTATCATCGCACATGCGGAATTTATCATCGCATCACAGAATAGCAGAAAAAGTAGCAGACGACCATCAAGTTTAAGTGTTACAACTCAAAGAACCAAATGTATCAAAAGCGAGAGTTGTAAACACTAGGCAAAAGTAGCAACCACCCATATGGACCCGCTTGAAGACTATCAACATATGCTTCTCCACCTTTTGTCAGTAAGGACCAAAAAAGGTTTGAAGACATAGTCTCTACTCGTTCCCATGGGGAGTAGGTGAGGCAGCAGAGTCGTCGTTTAGGTTTGGTGGTGCAGACAAACTTGGTGCAGTGTTGATACGCGTTGAAGTTGGAGGTGGTGAAGTAGCATCATCGGCGTCATCTAGGACTCTGGCATTAACAGTTGCCGCGGAGGAGGAGTACTGTGAGTCTTCAAGGGATGGATTTCGACGCAAGATAGCATTCTTGGCAGGAGTGATGTCGAACTTGAATCTCTGTGTGAAGCCATCGTCTTGAAGATCAGCTTCAGCACTGAGCAATGTCAAACTCTTCCAGGACCGCCGGCAGGTTTCATGAGTGACAAAGGCATTCTTGGTGGCAAGGTTGCGAATGCGATTTATATACACCAAGAGGCTTTGCATCTGATGCTTTAGCCAGTAATGATGCATGTCGTGTTTCTGATGCAAGGCCACGAGAAGCTCTCGGTCATTGAGCACACGAGATCGCTTCCGAGGCCTTGGAGAAATAGTGTTGTTTGTGGCTTCTGTACGTGCATGGCGAGTATTGCCGGCCAGCGGATAAACACGAGAAGCAGCCTGAACACCTTCAACATGCTGAGAGAAACTCTGACAATCAATATTGTGAAGATAAATTGCCTCCTTGGCAGGCTCAAGGTAAATGGCTTCGACGGACATATCAACCTCTGGCAGAAATATGAGATGGTTGCGTGCAGAGGGCTGATAGTCAATAGCGGAGTGAAGCTTGATCAGTCGCATAACCCATGGAGCATAGAATTTCAGACCAAATATGTCTGAGCCAGATACAACAAATTGGCGAATGAAGAAATCCTGAGCATTGAAGCTAATGCCATTGAGAATATAGAAGACCAATGTCTTCATTGCGCCTTCTAGCTTTGTTGAGGAAGAATGTCCTTTGATGGGCCATAGAGTTTGCATGATAATGTGATAGATGGTGCAAGGCAGATACTCTAGGTCTTCAACAAAGAATTCCTTGGGATATTCAGCATCCTGTGGCAGTGGCTTCATCATACTCAGCATTTGGCTCATATTGGGCTCTGGCTTCTGAAAGATGCTTTCCAATGCATTGCGGTGATGCTGACAACCAGGTTCATAAAGTTCACCTGGACTGGACAGGCCAGTAAGCTCAATGAGATCAAGAGCTTTGGCTTCATGATGGACATTGCCCGTCATCCACTCAAGGACCCATGTCTTCGGATCCCTGTTGTAGCCGCGAATGTGGAGAGTTGCATAGAATTGCAGCAGAAGTTCTTCATTCCAATTCTCCTTATCTGTCACAAACTGGAGAAGGCCTGCATCTTTGAAATAGTCGAGGGCTTCTTCTAAGCAGGGCAGGCCAGCAATGGCTTTTGAATCCAGACGCATATGAGGAAATATGCGCCCTTGATTGTATAGAACACAAGAGTAAAAGTTGCGCTGCTGATAACTCTAGAACCGATCAGATGATATTCTTGGCCTGGAATATGGGTTCTTGGCTCTATCGAAGAAGGTGTTGTGTGCAATGAAGCCATTGACATTGAATGATCCTAGTGCAGATGCAGTACCTGGAAACCTTGTCAGCGTCGGCTTTGGCTTCTAAACATGTGGCCTGTGCTCCACATGATAATCAAACTGTGGTCCAGGAGCAGGCGGGGGAACCAGAATTGGCCATCTGACAGTGACAAGCTCACCTTGATAAAATGCTTGCTCAATAGTGTGCGACCTTGGTGGCGGAACAGGAGCAGTGGCATTAGCAAGGGTGTCAGGCTGCACATTTGGTGCAGGTGCATCATTGGCTTCATGCATGGTGTTCATTGCAGGCGCCACATTATCTTCAGCCATGACAATGTCGTTGGCTTCAGTGGTGTTATTGGTGGCCGCCTCGGGATTTTCAACCTCCACTTGAGTAGCTGGAGGGTCGAGCACAGACACGTTCTCCTTGAGAATATCTTCTTGATTGGTAGGGGGTGCGACAACACGTTCTTCTTCTTGACGGGGTTCTTGATTTTCTTCGGCTGATGCAGCCGTTAAGTCTTCAGCAACATTTGCTTCAGATGCAGAGACATTCGCAGAAGGAGTGGCTTCAGGAAATTCTAGCTGTGCTGCCACATTGGGTTGCACTTCTCCTTCTGGAACGCTCAACGGAGCGACTTGTGGCCTGGGTCCTTTGCGAAGCTGCGAAATGCGGGCGACGCCTGTGGAGTAGCAGTGGGATGGACCACATAGTCGTCATCATCATCAAGCACCGGATTGGTGACTTGAGGTGGGGGAGTTCGAGGTGAGTCTTGACTTGGTGTCGCTGGTTGGGGGCGATCAGCCCATGAGGCATCCTGAGAGATTTGTGTCGAAGGACGACCAATACTGATGAGTTCGCTGGTCGTGAGAACAGGCGATGATACCGATGGGCGCTCGATCTGAGGAAGGACTTCATCATCAACTACATTGTCTTGGGGACCAATGTCTTCAGCCGTGATGGGGTCAACGGTTGGAACTTCTTCAGCTTCAGGAGCCTCTGTGGAAGCAGGATCATGAACTATCAGCTGACACTCTTGGTGTTCGGATGCAGGACGAGCAAAAACGATGGGCTCGACAACGAGGAGCTTTGTGGGAGCAGCCCGATCTTTCTTCTTGGCCTTTCTTTTCTTGGTGGGTGGTGCATCGTCAGTGGTGTTCTTGAGTTTGTGCTTTCTGGCTTCGGCTTCAGCTGCCCTGGTTTTCTTCTGTTCTGAAGCCACTGTGGGGACCTTAGGCTTTGAGCCTGTCATACTGGCAGGGAAGACAATGCGAGGTTCTTCCCGCCTTGGTGCTTCAGTTTGGGCCACAACAGGTTTCTTCTTATTGGTAGCCAGCTTGGGGTCTATGCCAGGACGCCCAAGAGCCTTGCGCTTCTCAGCTTCATTGTAAGCTTGAACACACTTGGCAGCTAGATTCTTCATTCGCTCGCGTGAACCCTTGGCTTCTTCACGCTTTTTGCGAAATGCCTCCTTGAGGTCATGCAGCATCAGCTTGGAGGTTTGAACGTCAGCCACACTAAGCTTGGCCACATTCTTCTTGAACTGTTCTTTTTCAAAATCAATTTTTGTTCTTCAGTTCAACTATATGCTAAGCCAGAGCCAGCTCAGGAGCAATGGCGCCTTGAAAGGCGACGCTGATGCCAATTGGAAGCTGAAGATCATCAAAGCTGAGATTGGGGTTGTCAAACCATTCATCAATGAAGTTATCCAGAATGTTTACGTCGAAGAGGGGTAGATCATTGAAGATCTTCGCCTCTTGCTTGCTCTTTATCGGCTTCTCAAGAGCATCATCTCCACACTCATCATCTGATGACAGATCAATGGCATCGATTTCATTCCTCAGAATGGCAGCAGGTGTCAGGGCTTGACCAGAACTTTGGATATTTTTCTTCTGTGTCTTCTCTTTCTTCTTGGAGATGCGAGAGAGATCTTCAAAAATTTTACTTGGAGCAGGAGGGGCAGTTGCCAATGGCTTCACTCGAGAAGCTTTTGGTGCAGCAGTAGGTTTTGAAGCCTTAGATTTCTTTTGCTTCTGCGGTTTAGGAGGAGGAGCTGGTGCATCATCAGAGTCAGCATCATCACCAGAGTGATCCACATTTGCTCCTTGGACGGCAATGTGAGTGATGAGGCCTTCGAGGTTGTAGAAGGGGCCGATTATGTTTTCATTGGCTTCAAGGGTGCCATCTTCCCGAGGAGCAGATGGACCTGGGTTGAAGTCAAGTCCAAATGCCTTCTTGTTCTTCACAGCAGAGTCTTTTGCGAACTTGAAGTTGCTCTTGAACAGATTGTCTTCGTGACACCACAGCAGAGAAGAAGGATCAGCATTCTCTGGCTGTGGTCCGCGAACCATGCACGGATAGAAGCCTTGATCAATAGCTTCAGTCTTGGACCTGGGAGGAAGATTCTTGTGTAGGATATCTCCCCAAGGTCCCTTGATGGCATTCTTCTCGGCATACTCTTCAGCGACAAATCTGTACTTGAACCATTCCTCTGCCCAATATCTTTGAATCCATTGGATTCGATTCTTGCGTTCACCATAAGTTTCTGTTGGGTCTGTCTTGTACAGTTCGTGCAGATCAGGTGGCAAATCTTTAGAAGTATTCCCACGGCGCTATCTGCCACCCTTTATAGATGACTTCTCTATATCCATGAAGCTTAACCTGAAAGGCTTCAGAACTAGCAAGGGCTTCCGGCGGCTGGTCAGACAAGAACTGGCTTCAGGAGAATTTATGTGACTCTGTAAGAATTCTGCAAATGAATGCAGACTATGAGAACCAAGGGATTCTCCCACGGACATGTACCTGTGACAACATTAGAGGTGCGAGGGAAGGGGAAGAGGTCATATGCATTCTCAGAAGATTTTGAAGATAAATCAGTTTGAAGACATTGACCTCATAATGCGAAGACATTCACTTATTTGTTGAGAGTTGGTTCCAGATTTGTACGAATCCAAGAATAAGTACAAGTGAGGAATCTAACTTGTAGAGAAGCATAAGTGAACAGACTAGGCATAGTATTAGATAAAGAAAGAGATAGATTCAACTTTGGAGGTCTAGAAGCCGCTTTTGGTAAAGAAGGATGAATCTATCAGATCAAAAAGACGGTAAAAAGTAAGTTTTAATTACCACACGAAGAACTGCTAGACGGAGCAAAGTTGGAGGCCGAGCAGTTCGATTTTCCATGCCCTAACTTGGTGACGGAAGACACCTATGGCGGCGGCGGAGAAGACGAGGTCCGCGGCCGGCGTGAGGACGGCGTTGGTGAAGTTGCGGTAGCTAAGCACTTCGTCGTCGGCGTCGTCGAGAGCTAGCGGAGGTGCTAGGGTTTGCAAGAGGTGGGGAGGTGGAAGAAGGATTTTGACCGTGATGTCATGGGTATTTATAAGGAAAGGGACGGCACATCGCAATTATGCAGGTGCCCCTGGCGATTCACATCTGAAGGGCACGTGGCAAGCATGCAACACCTTGGAAGTTGTTCCATGTTCCCACGTATGCCTGGATTGTCGGGGTGGTCGTTCCGAATTCTCTGGCTTTCAGGCAATAAGGATATAGCATTAAAAACAGATATAAATGTTTGTCAGATTGACTTCAGCTGACAAGGTCTCGGTGAAGACAATCGACAGTTTTCAATAGAATGCATATGATTTGGACAGATAGAGTTGAGGTAGAAGCATAGATAGGTTAGGGTACGATCACATTCACTTAGATCAAAAGATTCAGCACAAAGCCATAGCTATAAGTGAATGTTGTAGAGGACATAACACAAATATGTATATAACTAGTATAAGACCAAATCAACAAGATGAAGATAAACTTGAATATAAGTCAGGGATGAAGACAAATGAAATACGAAGACTAAGCAATCATAACGCCAAGGGAAACACTTCAAACAAAAGTTTGGTGGTGGCATTACCCACCGTATAGGAAGTATTAGACCCAGACACGGCGCACAATTATCATGGCGCTCTGAAGTCAAATTCCGCATTAATGTGTTCACACTTAAAGTGTATGTCTTCATTGATTGAAGATATACATTACTTCGTGTGTTGCACATCTAAGTCATCAAAATGCATAAGTGTTAGGATGTGTGCCAATCACAGGACATCTGAGGATTCCAAGATATTTAGCTCACACCGCAACTTGCAAAAGCTTTTCTCATCCAAGGGCTTTGTGAAGATATCGGCCAATTGCTCTTCAGTGTTGACGTGAATGATATCAATATCTTCCTTCATGACATGATCTCTGAGAAAGTGATGACGAATTTCAATGTGCTTTGTCTTCGAGTGTTGAACTGGGTTGTTCACAATCTTGATGGCGTTCTCATTGTCGCAGTAGAGTGGCACATTCTTCAGGTGAATACCATAGTCCTCAAGAGTTTGCTTCATCCAGAGAAGCTGAGCGCAGCAAGACCCAGCAGCAATGTATTTGGATTCAGCAGTGGAGAGAGATACACAGTTCTGCTTCTTTGAAGACCAACAGACAAGAGATCATCCTAGAAAGTGACATGTGACAGATGTGGACTTACGATCAACCTGGTCACCAGCATAATCAGCATTTGAGAATCCAACTAGATCAAACTCTGAGCCCTTTGGATACCATAATCCTAGTGTTGGGGTGTAAGCCATATATCGAAGAATTCGCTTCGCAGCTAAGTGATGCGATTCCTTTGGTGCCGCTTGGAATCGGGCACACATGCAAACACTAAGCATTATATCTGGCCTAGATGCACATAAATAAAGCAAAGAACCAATCATGGAGTGGTATACCTTTTAATCGAACTCTTTACCATTGGCGTCGGGACCCAGATGACTTTTGGTTGCCATTGGCGTCGTGTATCCTTTGCAGTCTTGCATTCCAAACTTCTTCAGGCAATTTTGAGGTATTTTTCTTGAGATATGAAGATGTCGTTGCGTTGTTGACGGATTTGGAGACCCAGGAAGAACTTCAGCTCGCCCATCATGGACATCTGATATTGCTCTTGCATTATGTGACCAAACTCATCACTGTATTTCTTGTTGGTGCAGCCGAAGATAATGTCATCCACATAGATTTGGCACACAATTAGTTCACCATCATATGTCTTCGTGAAGAGTGTAGGATCTAGTGAACCAGGTTTGAAGCCTTTCCTCTTCAGGAAGTCTTTGAGCATGTCATACCAAGCACGAGAGGCTTGTTTGAGGCCATATAGTGCCTTGTTGAGCTTGTATACCATATCAGGATGTTTTGGATCTTCAAAGCCAGGAGGTTGTGCGACATATACTTCTTCTTCTATCTTTCCATTGAGAAAAGCACTCTTCACATCCATTTGATACAGAAGGATGTTGTGATGATTTGCATAGGCTAGCAGTATGTGAATGGCTTCAAGCCTAGCCACCGGAGCAAATGTTTCATCTAAGTCAATCCCTTCCACTTGAGTGTAACCTTGTGCAACTAGACGAGCCTTGTTTCTGACAACTTGACCATGCTCATCTTGCTTGTTGTGATATATCCATTTGGTGCCAATGATATTGTGCTTCTGAGGATCAGGACGCTTGACCAATTCCCACATATTGTTCAGCTCGAACTGTTGAAGCTCTTCTTGCATAGCTTGAATCCATTCAGGTTCCATGAAGGCTTCAGCAACTTTCTTGGGTTCCGAGATTGAGACGAATGCAAAATGCCCACAAAAATTGGTTAGCTGTGTTGCTCTTTGAGTAGCTCTTGAACGAGTGAGTGGACCAGGTGCATTGCTGCTGTCTATTATCTTCTCAATCTGTACTTCATTTGCAACACGAGAATGAACAGGACGAAGATTTTGCTCTTGCTGATCAATGTCATCATTTGGGGGATTGTCTTCAGGCTGAGCATTGTCTTCAGGTTGATTAGGTGCAGAAATGATAAGTTCCTCTTCAGTCTGAGCTTCAGATGGTACGATCTCTCCAATTCCCATCTGCTTGATTGATTCACTTGGAGGTACTTCATCTAGCACATTTGGCAGGTGCTCTCTTTGTGAGCCGTTAGTCTCATCGAACCGCACATCCACAGTTTCAACCACTTTATAGTGAAAGAGGTTGAAGACTCTGTAGGAGTGCGAATCCTTTCCGTAACCAAGCATAAAACCTTCATGTGCTTTCGGTGCAAATTTTGAAGTGTGATGTGGATCCTTGATCCAGCACCTAGCACCAAATACTCTGAAGTATCTTACATTTGGCTTCTTACCAGTCAGGAGTTCATAGGACGTTTTCTTCAGAAGCTTGTGAAGATAAACACGGTTGATGACGTGGCATGCAGTATCAATGGCTTCAGGCCATAACTTCCATGGAGTCTTGTACTCATCGAGCATTGTTCGGGCCATCTCAATAAGGGTTCTGTTCTTGCGCTCCACGATACCATTCTGCTGAGGTGTGTATGGAGCAGAGAACTCATGAGTGATACCCATAGTATCCAGATAAAGGTCGAGGCCGGTGTTGTTGAACTCAGTGCCGTTGTCACTTCTGATATGCTTGATCTTGACGCCATAGTTCGTCATGGCACGATTGGCAAAGCGTCTGAAGACATCCTGCACTTCACTCTTGTAGAGGATTATATGCACCCAAGTATATCTTGAATAATCATCAACAATGACGAAACCATAGAGGCAAGCAGTGGTAGTAAGGGTAGAGTAGTGGGTAGGGCCAAATAAGTCCATGTGCAGCAGCTCGAAGGGTTGAGATGTAGTCATGATTGTCTTCGAGGGATGCTTGGCCCTAGACATCTTTCCAGCTTCGTAGGCACCACGCAGATGATCCTTCTTGAACTTGATGCCTTCGATACCCATGACATGCTTCTTCTTCGCGAGAGTGTGCAAGTTCCTCATGCCAGCATGCCCTAGCCTTCGATGCCAAAGCCAGCACTCTGAAGCTTTTGCTAGAAGACATACATCCATCTGTGGTCTTGCTGATAAATCTACCATATACATATCATCTTTCCGATACCCTTCAAAGACTAGAGACTTGTCAGATTCCATTAGCACAAGGCATCGATATTTTCCAAATAGCAAAATCATGTTTAAGTCACAAAGCATTGAGACAGACATTAAGTTGAAACCAAGGGATTCAACAAGCATCACTTTATCCATGTGTTGATCCCTTGATATTGCAACTCTACCTAGACCCAATACCTTTCTTTTACCAGTGTTAGCAAATGTGATGTGACTCTTGTCTGATGGACGTAGCGTTGAATCCATCAGAAGGCTTCAATCGCCAGTCATGTGGTTAGTGCATCCACTGTCCATAATCCATTCTAAAGTACGAAATGTCATAGCCTTGGCACCACGTGCCATGAAGCAGTAGGTGGGAGCCGAGTCATCCTTGTCATTATCATCAGCGTTGGTGATGGAGCCATTGTCTTCAATGTTGAAGATGGACTTGGCGACGTGGGCTGTAGCTAGAGCCAGACTCGCAACACCAGAGTCGGACTCCTCCTCAGACTCCACCTCCGCCTCCTCAGAAGCAGACTCCTCCTCTGAATCCATCTCCTTGCCAACAAAAGCACGAGCCTTGCCAGATGAGCTCTTCTTGTGTGATGAAGACTTGGAAGAAGACTTTGAGGATTTCTTCTTCTTGTTGTCATCAGAATCATATTCTTTGCTCTTCTTCTTCTTCTCATTGTCCCACTGCGGACACTCAGAGATGTAGTGACCAGGTTTCTTGCACTTGTGGCAGGTTCTCTTCTTGTGTTCATGGGTGGAAGCTTCATCATTCCTTGAGCTGGATCGTGAAGACTTTCTGAAGCCTTTCTTCTTGGTGAATTTTTGGAACTTCTTCACAAGCATAGCAAGCTCCTTTCCAATGTCTTTAGGATCACCACAACTGCAGTCAGATTCTTCTTCAGATGAGGAAGCAGCAGCCTTTGCCTTCAAAGCGCGAGTTCGGCCATAGTTGGGGCCATAGATATCTCGTTTCTCAGATAGCTGGAACTCATGTGTGTTGAGCCTCTCAAGTATGTTAGACGGATCGAGAGTCTTGAAGTCAAGGCGTTCTTGTATCATCAGGGCTAAGGTGTCAAATGAGCCGTCAAGTGATCTCAGTAGTGTCTTGACTATTTCATCCTTCGTGATCTCAGTGGCGTCGAGTGCTTGGAGCTCATTTGTGATATCAGTGAGGCGATCAAATGTGAGCTGGACGTTCTCGTTGTCATGTATCTTGAAGCGGTTGAAGAGGTTGCGGAGAACACTGATCCTTTGATCTCGCTGAGTTGAGACGCCTTCATTGACCTTGGAGAGCAAGTCCCAGACTAGCTTCGATGTTTCCAGAGCACTCACACGGCCATACTGTGCTTTGGTCAGATGACCACAGATGATGTTCTTGGCAGTAGAGTCCAGTTGAACGAACTTCTTGACATCAGCAGGGTGACACCTTCACCAGTCTTGGGAACGCCATTCTTGACGACTTACCACAAATCGACATCAATGGCTTCAAGATGCATGCGCATCTTATTCTTTCAGTAGGGATACTCAGTGCCATCGAAGATGGGGCACACAACGGAGACTTTGATTATCCCTGCAGTCGACATAGCTAAAACTCCAGGTGGTTAAACCGGATCACACAGAACAAGGGAGTACCTTGCTTTGATACCAATTGAAAGAGCTAGTTATCGACTAGAGGGGGGTGAATAGGGGATTTTTATGAAAGTCTTCAAAACATGGGAGTTTCGAAGACAACCAATAGAAATGACACTATTCGAATACAACGGAAGGTAGACTACACTAGACAAGCCATAGTCAAGTATTCAATGAAGTGAAAGCACGAAGACTATCAGCAGCTAGGTAGTAAGGATCAAGATGGAAGATAGTATGAAGCCAATCAGGACAAGTAGTCAAATAGTGAAGTCAAACAGATAATGCAAGCAGGCAATGACTTCACGAAGAAAAACTGTAAGTAAAGAGAAGTGAGAGATAGAACTAGTAGCTTCGGGAGGATAGAGATTTGTTCGACCAATTTCAGTTGCTATGAAAACTGTACGTCTTGTTAGGGAGGCTGAGATTCAACTCAGAAGACTGCGTCTTCACCTTATTCCCCTTGAGCTAAGGACACATAGTCCCTGCCCAATCACTCTGGTAAGTCTTCAAGGTACACTTCCAAACCTTCACAGACTTCGTTCACCGGCAATCCACAATGACTCTTGGATGCTCAGAACGCAACGCCTAACCGGCTGGAGGATTCACAGTCCTCAAGTGTAACAAGTCTTCAGATCACGCGGACAGAAAGACTTTAGTGATGCCAAACACTCTTTGGGCTCTGGGTGGTTTGGGCTTTGTCCTCGCAAGGATTCTCTCTCAAATGCTTCGGAGGTGGGTTGCTCTCAAACGACAAAATCCGTGTACTAACTCTGAGCAGCCACCAATTTATGGTGTAGGGGGTGGGCTATTTATAGCCACTGGGCAACCCGACCTGATTTGTCCAAAATGACCCTGGGTCACTAAGGAACTGACACGTGTCTCAACGGTCAGATTTCAAACACACGCGGCAGCTTGACTTGGGCTACAAGTAAAGCTGACTCATCCGACTCTGGATAAGATTTGCTCTCATTGTCTTCGCTCGAAGACATAGGATTTGGTTGAGCATCACTTCAGTCACTCTGACTTTGTTCATTTGGACCCCACTTAACAGTACGGTGGTTCCTATGAATCAACAAAGAAGAAAAGGAAACGACGAAACAACTAAGTCTTCGCGCTCCATAGTCTTCACGCGATGTCTTCTCATGTCATAGTCTTCAATGTGAATAGCTTCACAGACCACCATTGTCTTCAATGTCTTCACACATTTTTAGGTGTCATCTCCGGTAGGGAAACCGAATCAATGAGGGACTACTACCTGTGTTATCATGCAATTCTCACAAACACATTAGTCCCTCAACCAGGTTTGTCGTCAGTACTCCAAAACCAACTAGGGGTGGCACTAGATGCACTTACAATTCCATCTTTCACCTCTTTTTACTTACAGTTTGTCTTCGTGAAGTCATTTCCCATTTGTCTGATCTGATTGACTTCACTGAGTGAAGACTATCTACTGTTTGGCTTCATACTATCTTCCATCCTGATCCTTGCTACCTAGCTGCTGATAGTCTTCGTGCTTTCACTTTATTGCTTACTTGACTATGGCTTGTCTAGTGTAGTCCACCTTCCGCTGCATATCAATAGGTTCATTTCTAGTGTTTGTCTTCAAAGCACTCACGTTTTGAAGACTTTCATAAAAATCGCCTATTCACCCCCCTCTAGTCGAATACTAGCACTTTCATGAACACCGAGTGGAGGGCGGAGGTTCAGCGTCGGGAGGCTATCACCACCGACCGGCGAAACAGACTCAACGCCAAGAAGGCCCAGGACACGGTCGCGTCGGCGGCAGCGACGGCAGAGCAGGCAGAGGCGTCTCGCGTGGGGATGATGAATCCGCCCGGCGGCCATAGTTTAAAAAACCGAAGTGGAAATCGAACCAAAAAGGTTGTCGGTTCAGATTTTTACCGGTCGGACCGCCGATTAACCGGTTCGATTGTCGGTTTTTAAGAAATAAATAATATATATTATGTAATACATGTGCTAATATAGTGTGAAACAATTGTGAAATAAAATCATTCCAAGTAGTGGACAACAAAGTAGCACAACCGAGTTGGTTATTGGGTCGTGGGCAGGCCCCGTGTATTACTCGCACGTCCTAGGATCGAATTTTCCTTCTCCCAATTTCTATTAAAACATTTTCCTGGTTTTTCCCGTTTCAATGGCCCGGTTTTTTACTGGTTTCCCAAAAACCAGCCGGTTCGACTGGTTTTCTCTGGTCTGATTGTAGAACGTTCTTATTAGCTTAAAAACCGTTAAGGCCACCAGTTCTATTTTTTTCGGTTCGACCGCCTGTCCTGTCTAATTTTTTTAACTATGCCGGCGGCCACGACCCGCAAGCTACGTGTAGCCAGCAGAGTGTCGCATCGCCGGCCAGCTTCTCGCCGCCGCCACCGCCCTAGGGGTACACACTCTCGCCTGGCTACGCCAACAACGACACGCATGGTGGATTCAACCCCAACATCACCTTTCCACATGGCTAGCGCGCCTCGCCCTTCGGTCTGAACCCCGACCAGCGCACTCCCTCATCCGCGTTCGCCGGCCTCCAGTACCCCCCGTACAACTACTTGCCGCTGGCGTACAAGCCTCCCCGACGCCGCCTCTACGCCGTGGCGCCTTGCCCTTCTCGCAAGCCTCGTCGTCACATTTTCGCAACCCCGACACCACGAAAGCCGACATGGACGAGATCATCACGAGCGGCTCGGGCGCCGCCGCCTCCTCCCCCGGGTTCCACCCGCAAAACGACACAATGGACACCACCGTCAACATGGACGATGAGCTCGACGACGGCGAGGAGGAGGAGATGGAACCGGCGCCGACGTCGGTGAGGAAAGGGAAAAAGAAGAAGCAGGGGGGCCAGGACGGGCGAGCCGCGCGTCAAGTGGACGTCCAAAGAAGACGAGTGCCTCGCCGAAGCATGGAAGACCGCCAACATCGACCCGGTCACCGGCACGAACCAGAACGCCGACACGTACTGGACGCATATCAAGTCGGTGTTCGATGAGCGCAAGCTGGTCGACCCCTATTTCGCCACCATCCACATGCAGCGTGGCGCAAAGGCCATGTCGAACCATTGGGCGACCATCCAGACGGCCTGCAACAAATGGCATGGAATCGTCGAGGAGATCGCGGCTCGCCCGTAAAGCGGCGCCAACGTCGAGGGTCAGGTATGTACATCCGCCAGCTCTCGCTTCGTTTCGCTGTGTACATCGCCGACACTTGTTCTTCGGTTGCACAGATGGTTCGGATGTTCACCATGCACCGCCAGGACAATAGCGACCAAGAGTTCAAGTTCCTCCACGTGTTCACCCGGATCGAGAAGTGGATGGATGTCTGACGCACCCTCACCAGGCCAAGGAGACGTACAAGCCCGAACGCGCCCGCCCCGGGGGGCGGCGGATGGGCGCCCTGACAGCATCAAAAGAGCCAAGACGGCGAAGGACGCCGAACCGGCTGCCTAGCGGTTGCAATCATCGATCGAGTTGTGCATCGCCGACGCCAAGAACCACGCCGCCAACAGGGAGGAGAAATCTGAGGTGCGATGGTCGGCGTTGATGACGAACAACGCCGTCAAGCTCGACCTAATCCGGACCAATGTCGTCACGAAGAAGAGGAACACTGACCTGGTGTTCTTGATGAGGGCGGACATGTCGACGATGGACGGGCACGTCAAGGCGTGGTACTTGGCGGAGCGCGGCCTCATCTTGAACCAGATGCCCTCGACCACCGCGCCTCCGCCCACGGCGACCCCAACGCCGACGCCGAACAACCCAAGCGCAGAAGCCACGCCGACGCCGAACAGCCTAAGCACAGAAGCCACACCAACACCGACCAATCCCACACTGGAGGAGCCCGTCATTTGATGCATTTCTTTGTCTACATGTCCTTTCTTTTGAGCACCGAACTATTGTTTATGTTTGATCGCCGAAATGTGATATGGTGATCGTCGAACTTTGTGGCAGATCGTCGTTGATCGCCGAACTTGTGGCCTTTTTTTGGCAGCATAACTTGTGGCTTTTTTTTGGCAGCGGGAAAAGTGCGGAAAAACCACCGGCGCATTGACCAAATCGCTATCACCGGATGCACTGGGGGGCGAACTATGAGATGCTCTAGCAAAACTGTTCCCTTCGATGCTCAGTGTATATAGTACTACTGCAAATAACCATGCAGAGAGAGAATAGAAGTGCATATGGAGCAGAAGCATCCGGCGACAGGGACATTGGCAAAGCAGCCACGTGAAGCTTTAGCGTAGCAGCCCCGTGTGTCCCTTAGCCAAACGAGGGACATATTTTATTTTATTAGCAAATACAACAACACAATCTCAGACTAAACTAAGCCTGTGAGGCTGCGATTATGCACATATTTTAGACCTTCCCGTCAAAAGCATCCACTCAGCACCATCTTGCTGCCCCACGCCCACTGGCCACTGAAAATGCATGCTCCTTTGCGACTTACCATCGCTGCAACACTCATAATCTTTACTAGTTTCTCACGAGGGAACATCATAAATATTTGCTGCAGAAAAGCAAAACAAAGCGATGACATCATCCCGCGCAAAACAGGATAACATAATGCAAAGTAACTAAAGTTTCAAGCCAACATGCTTTATTGGTAATTTTCCGGTCAACTCAAGCCATCTTCCCATGAAGATGCTACTGGATATCATTCATGCAGTGAAGTGTAAACAACACGGGCCCTGTCTTTCCCTCCGTTTCCATGGGGCCTTTTACACATATCTGAGAGGTGGGTTAACCAATACCCACCCAACAAAGCAGTTTGACACGCCAAATTTACATGCTACCACCAGGAACATATGAGATCTAGTAATTCCGACGGTCGGACAACTCCTATGCAACACAGGATGAATTCTCCTATTACGGCGGCATGGCTGAAGTCGTTGAACCATGAAATCTGATCAATCATGCATTGGGATTGCTGAGAGGCCTAATCAAGTGCTATTGCGCGCTGGTGGTGCACTATTGACGCTCTGATGCTCTCACCTGCAAAAGGTTAGATAGACTGTCATTATCTAGCACAAAAGAAAGGATGCTCCAGCAGAAAAAGGTGCAAGCAGGCAACAGAGAATATTCTTCTGGCATATTTGTGTCAACACATACGAACCTGCAACTAGCTACTTTCACATCTCTGTAATTAGCAAGTAAAATGCTACTACTTGGAAAGCTATCATTCTGCAGATAATTCAGTGAGCTCCTAAAACTAGCTCATTGCTCAGTTGTTAATACTATCTGGAGAGGATTTTTTATATATATTAATGGACTATCCTCACAGTTAGACTGTTGTTGGGATAATTTTATTAGCTTCTCTATGAACTACCTCGTTCTAAATAAAACTCTACAAAGGGACAAGTCAGCAATAAAATGATGGTTTCATTTAATCCAGCACAAAACCCAAGAAATGGTTGGCTATTCATCAACAACATTAACAAAGCTGATCAATTATGAACAAAATTCAAATGATCTTTCCTAACACTAAGACACTAGAAGCAACTGTACCTTTTGAACCACTTTGGTTTGGCTGATTTCTTATTTGCTGCTGCTGGTGCAGAATCAGATTGGAATGCATAAGACTGATGAGCTGAATCAGAATTTGTCTTTGAATCATCAGGTTGGTCAGAAGGTTCCGACTGAAGTGACAGTCCATCCAAAGTTCGAATTTCTTCACGGAGATATGGTCCGGATTTTACAGCATCTGTATTTAACTCCGACCCTGCATGCCACACGTGAATACCTCTAAAAACATGTCGATATCTGAACCAACAACATTGATTTAACATTAACAAGAATGAATTGTGTTGTTCAATGCCCTATGGCAAGCTCATGAATGTGCATATGACTAACAAGAGTCAAATGCTGAAATAGAATAGGTAATCATGATGTGTGACCGTCTTTGAATGCACCAGAAACACAACTTTATATACATGGAAAATGCATTTTTGTCAAGACATGCAAAAATAAAATGCTATAAAACTCAAGCTAAGAAGTAAATATAGCTTATTTCCTCGTCATGATGCTAGTTTTTAAGATAATACATACCTTCTGGCAGATCATAAGAAAAGAAGACATTAGCTCCAGGAACAAAGCCAATTGTGTAGAAGTCCTGCGAGGTGTCCATTATTCGCTTCTTTGGAGGAACTGTGTCTGTTGTGGAGTCAATAAAAATGATATTAAGATGTTGTAACTGGTACATCTCTAATACACGACTACAGATGATCTATGAAAATCCCAAGTGAAAACTGAAAAGTTCAATTGATGGATACTAGAGGATCCTCAGACTTTTACAAGTTCAAGCAAAGGTAATATGGAATATGGGTTCCAGGACAGATATTCTATCTAAAACATGCAACATCAAGCTGACAACAATTTGGACACTGGTGATATTCAAATCAAGGGCACAAGAAAACGATAATGTGACCAAGCTTGTCAAAAGACCACACAATCAGAGCACTTTCACATTTGGGTACTTGGGAGCTCAACAAGTCGGTGCTGTGAATAGTTGCATGCCAAACTGTTTTGATTAATTTATAGCACTTCATAACAATCGATTAATAAAAATATGTAAAACCCTTTGCTCAGAGCACTGAAATTTTGTTCACATGATGCTAGACCATCGAACTATTTATAGGACACTAGTTGTTTTCCTGTTTGTCATGATTGTCAACATATACGTTTGCTACTCATACACAAATGTTTTATCATTGGTAACACTGAGCCAATCTTAACCGAACCAGGGTGAAATAAAAGGAACTGGTGAACAGGAAACGAGGAGAGGAAAATATTACTTGTCAAACTCTACATCATCTGAAAAGAGAAGTGGGACTTACAAAGATAGAATGGCAGGTCTGGTCTAGCAATTACTTTCATGAGAAGATCCACCAGACTATGTACCGTCTCTGATGGATGGAACTCAGCCTCAAGAATGTAACCATCAGGGAATCGAACCCTCGCCACTGCCTACAGTTAAGAAGGTTAGCAACAAAATGGAATTTGCCCTGAAACTAGATTCAGAGAGGGGCGAACAAATAAACCAATTAAATGAGGATGAGACAGGGAACTTTCTACTACTAAATTAGTAATCTGAATTAATAAGGAAAGGCAAAAGAAGCTACTTTGAAATATAAATAATCCAAACTATGTGCATCATTTGAAGTATTTCTTCATAGGATTTCACATGCCAGCAGCTAGACTTTGCAGATATATTTATTCTACGAAACAAATTTTCCCATAGAACATGTCCGGAGGTACTGTTAACATAAGGCTAGATAAAATCAATAAGCAAAATACAATGAGCTAGAAGATGAAAAGTAGTATTAGTACAAGGGCTATGCCACTCCTACATATTCTTTCCTACCTTTGTTAGCCTTGCTCGTTGAGCAGCAAGTTCTGCTTCCCTTATTTTACGAGTCTTCAGAACTTTCGATTGTTCTGCAAGGTGTCAAATTTTAAACATGGTTACAGTTAAGAAATTAGAAAGCTTGGACAATGCCAAGTAGGATGTTTAAGTAATAAATGTAAATGTTCCCAGACAATATTAAGAGAGTATTTAAGTAACCTGCAAGCCTATTTGAAATCAACTTGTAATAATCACTAGGCTGAAGCTCATAAAAGTCATCGTCTTCCTCTGCATGAATCATGCTTTCATGTCACAATGCAATTACCATAAAGACACATAATAGAATTGAGTAAAGCAAAAGTAAGTAAAAAGATTTACCCTGATCTGCCTTGGACAATTTGCTAGTCATTAGCTCAAATGTTGTGCTTGTAAATATCCGGATGTCATGTCCAAGCTCTTGTGACACTGCTTTCAGCTTGTCCTGTGATTTTGAAGAAAATGTAGTTGTCAGACTTCATTTTACGTTTTACTTTTCTATTCATGGAAAATCATAAACACAGAGGTTCTGACCAAAGAAGAACAGTCTTTCATGGGCAGATGAATACAAATGCTACGACTGATTGTTTTACACTTCATATAATTATCAACCTATCGATGATTTGGACAGAAAGTATAAACCAACGGCCTGAGCAGAAAAGTCTAAAGACTAATAATCATGGGTGCTTATTCGAAAAAGGATCAATGTGAGAAAAAATACGGCACAAAAATGTATTCCAGATGAAACCATAGATGTCTTTCTGAAGTTCAAAGACAGCTCTCAATCATATTTGACACCAGAGGGCACACAATTACGAATAATTGAGCATCTATCAGAAGGAAAACAAAAGAGTATTGATGTTGTCAATAACAAGTTGACAGCATGTAGGTTTCAGCCATTACGGTGTTTTGCAGAGCACCTGGCAGCCTCCCTCCAAACTTCTCCCAAGATACAGTACTGCTTTTCTGCCAATCAACCGATAACCATACACGCCTAGCACGAGCAAGGCATTGTAAGAACATAAAGAGCTTCATGTAGACGAGGCTACAGATGGCACCTAAACCTCTCATGGCCATCAATGTTCATACAGACAGAATCTCTCAAATGCAAACCTAGAGGCTACAACATGCCGTGGTAAAACGCTAATCCTTCAGTTTCAAGTATGTTGGCAAGAATCTCACACAAAGAAACAATAACAGGCACTTCATTTGCTGGGATCTACAAAATCTTTGGACCTTAACAGATCTACGGAGCCTATTTCCCCCCTTGAAATCTCGTGCTGCCAACAGCAATAAAGACGAACCCTTATTTGAAAGAACCCATGGATTAAAACCTAGGTCAAAGAACTCGTCTTCCGCAAGGTATACTTCCAGCCAGGCGGATTCCCCAATCACCCATCATGCGGGTGTACAAGTAAAGAATCACTCCATACACAAAGTTGGCGAGTAAAGAAGCATCAAGAACTGCAATTTCTAGCACAACGCGCCAATGCCCACGAACCAGCGCACCATCGCGGCGCCCTTTCCAGCCAAGAACGCCCCGCTAAGATGCTAACCCCCACGCAAAGAATCCGGAAAGAGCGCGCCCACCGCCCGATCCCAGGAGCAAATCCTCGCTTTACCCCGCCCATCCCGCCGCCAAGAACTCCGCCCCATACCCAAGATCGCGCGGCCTTCACCGTGCCCATCCCGCCAAGAACTCCACCCCGCCAAGAACTCGCCCAAGAAACCCAAGAGACGGAGGCGCGGGAGGGAGGTAGGGAGGGGAGATGTACCGGAACCCGAGGCGGCGCCTGCTGCTCCGAGCGCGTCTCCTCCTCGTCGAGATCCATGGACAGCAGCAGCTCGAGCCCTCCCTCGTCCTCCTCCCTTTTCCGGCGCCTGGAGCAGAGGAGGAGAGGGTTTATTTGGGGGTACTCTGCCTCCATTGGGGTCGGATACGGCCTTCGTGGCACCGTCAGGGAACCGGCTTCGTGACGGGCACCGCGGGGGGGAGGTGGGGCCTCCGCTGCAGGTCGGGTCAGGTCTGGTAAAGGTACTGGTGCTGGTGCATGCAGGCGCGTGACCGTAGCAGCCCCTTTTATACTGGTTTGTGTGTAGCACGGCCGGGGGCGCGGCCGGGTTGCGGAGGCTGACACCCGGGTCCCGGGCGAGGGGTGAATCTTTTCGCGGAAGATATCATTTTCTTTTTGCCAGATTTTCTTGGAAGATATGGAGGGGCCACAAAAGAACTGGCCCTGGGTGCTGTTTGGAACGCGGGTAAAATGTATCATTGGAATGATATAAAACATAGGAACGAGAAAGGAAAGTGTAGGTAAATCATAGGAATGGAAACTATTGAATACTATTCAATTGTTGGTGTGCGGGAAGTGAGGGTTCTTTAATTAATTTAAAGAGGGAAAGAAACTATGTTGATCGTTTCATTTGTAGGGTTAGATTTTTTTAGGATTTTTCTCTGAAGATTCATCTGCATTTTATTTTGAAAGAAAAGTACAGGAAAATCGAAGGAATGGAAGTGAGGTTCTTTGATTTAGTGCGTTTGGTTGCTAGGCTATCTCACCTGGAACAAGGGTAGCTATCTTTTGCCTGGACGCTAGTCGTTTGGTTCGTGGGTGAGCAAGGATATTACTACCCGGGTGCTGGGAATATTCCTTCCAAACGAGGCTCTGCGCCGCCGCGAAAATCTCACACACATAGGCACCGCGCGCACGCGACGTAGAGGCAACCTGTGAAATGTTTTCACGCCCCTCTCGTGTCGTTCACCTCCCACAAAAAGTCAACCATATCCCTTCCCCCTCCATCTCAGCATGGGCGTTCAACTTTACCCAAAAATTTGGGGCGGGTAAATTGGCATCCTAAATTTTCTAGAAAAAAATAGCTACCCCACAATTCGGGCGCCCGAAAATTTGGGTTCGGGCAGTCCTAATTACCCAAAGTACAACACAGTGATAAAATAATTGGCGCTAGATGTGGAACTGTCAAAGAAGGAGGGCACGGGTTGGTTGTGGTGTCGCATCAGAGAAGATGGAGGCTTATCTCGTCGCTGGAGCTCATTGTTGGGGAACGTTGCATGAAAAACAAAAAAAATATGCGCACACGCAAGATCTATCCATAGAGATGCATAGCTACGAGAGGGGGAGAGCATCTACATACTCTTATATATCACCAAGCGAAAGCGTTTATCAACGCGGTTGATGTAGTCGTACTCTTTGCGATCCTATCACGATCCAACCGATCTAGTGCCGAACGGACGGCACCTCCGAGTTTAGCACACGTGCGGCTCGATAACGTCTCCTTCTTCTTGATCCAGCAAGCGGGAGAGGAGAAGTAGATGGGATCACAACCAACACGACGCCGTGGTGGTGATGGTGATGGTGGAGCATCGACAGCGCTTCGCTAAGTGATACATCTCCATCGTGTCTGAAGGAAATATGCCCTAGAGGCAATAATAAAGTTGTTATTTATATTTCCTTATATCATGATAAATGTTTATTATTCATGCTAGAATTGTATTAACCGGAAACTTAATACATGTGTGAATACATAGACAAACAGAATGTCACTAGTATGCCTCTACTTGACTAGCTCGTTAATCAAACATGGTTAAGTTTCCTAGCCATGGACAAAGAGTTGTCATTTGATGAACGGGATCACATCATTAGAGAATGACGTGATTGACTTGACCCATCCGTTAGCTTAGCACGATAATCGTTTAGTTTGTTGCTATTGCTTTCTTCATAACTTGTTCCTATGACTATGAGATTATGCAACTCCCGAATACCGGAGGAACACTTAGTGTGCTATCAAACGTCACAACGTAACTAGGTGATTATAAAGATGCTCTCCAGGTGTCTTCGATGGTGTTTGTTGAGTTGGCATATATCGAGATTATGATTTGTCACTCCGAGTATCGGAGAGGTATCTTTGGGCCCTCTCGGTAATGCACATCACTATAAGCCTTGCAAGCATTGTGACTAATGAGTTAGTTGCGGGATTGTGACGCCCCCGATTCAATCGTACACTAATCATACACGCAAATGTGTACGATCAGGATCAAGGACTCACGAGAAGATATCACAACACAACTCTAGACACAAATTAAAATAATACAAGCTTTATATTACAAGCTAAGGGCCTCGAGGGCTCGAATTCATAAGCTCAAAAACACAAGAGTCAGCGGAAGCAACAATATCTGAGTACAAACATAAGTTAGACAAGTTTGCCTTAAGAAGGCTAGCACAAAAGCAACATCGATCGAAAATGCAAGGCCTCCTGCCTGGGAGCCTCCTAACTACTCCTGGTCGTCGGCGGCCTCCACGTAGTAGTAGGCATCAGCGGTGGCATCTGGCTCCTGGGCTCCGACATCTAGTTGCATCAACCGGAAAGAAGAAGAAAGGGGGAAAAGGGGAGCAAAGCAACCATGAGTACTCATCCAAAGTACTCGCAAGATAGGATCTACACTACATATGCATCCGTGTCAATGAAATGGGTAGTATATGTGGACTGAACTGCAGAATGCCAGAAGAGAAGGGGAAAGCCTGGCCTATCAAAGACTAGCATCTTCAAGCAGCTCCAAGCATCTTGCAACATCAGAAGAGATAAGAGTAGCATAAAGTAAAGTAGTAATAGTGTTATCAACCTCGGCCAGAGATCCTTTCTCGACTCCCTACGAGAAAGCAATCCCAGAGCCATACTATCCATTTCTCATCTCAAGTACCCAGTTCTAGTTGTATCGATCGGGATACAACTCCAAGTGTCCATTACCATAGGACAGGCTATCGATAGATGTTTTCTTCCCTGCAGGGGTGCATCAACTTACCCACCACGCTCGATTAACTCCGGCCGGACACACTTTCCTGGGTCATGCCCAGCCTCGGCCAAACAATACGCCGCAACCCGACCTAGGCTTAATATAGAGAGGTCAGCACGCCGAACTAAACCTATGCCCCTAGGGGTCATGGGCCATCTCCCCGGGAACTCCTGCACGTTGCGTACGCGGCCAGTGAGCAGACCTAGCTACCTCCTTCAAAAAGGCAGGTACTTACGCAGTCCAACCCGGCGCGCGCCGCTCAGTCGCTGACGTCTATTAAGTTTCGGTTGATGTATACGACGCAGAACGCCCATACTATGCCCACGTGATGGTTAGTGCTATCAGGCCAGAGGCCCTGCTACCTCTTGAGCACTGCATTGGATTTCCCCAAAGAGGAGAGGATGATGCAGCAAAGTAGCGTAAGTATTTCCCTCAGTTTTTGAGAACCAAGGTATCAATCCAGTAGGAGACCACGCACAAGTCCCTCATACCTGCACAAAACGATAGCTACTCGCAACCAACGCGATTAGGGGTTGTCAATCCCTTCACGGTCACTTACGAGAGTGAGATCTGATAGAGATGATAAATAATACTTTTGGTATTTTTGATAGATAGATGCAAGGTGAAAAGTAAAAGGCAAAGTAAAAACAAAGCAAGTGATAAAGCGATAGAGATTGATATGATGAGAATAGACCCGGGGGCCATAAGTTTCACTAGTGGCTTCTCTCAAGAGCATAGATTTTCTACGGTGGGTGAACAAATTACTATTGAGAAATTGACAGAATTGAGCATAGTTATGAGTATATCTAGGCAATGATCATGTATATAGGCATCACGTCCGAGACAAGTAGATCGAAACGATTCTGCATCTACTACTATTACTCCACTCATCGACCGCTATCCATCATGCATCTAGAGTATTAAGTTAAAAACAGAGTAATGCCTTAAGAAAGATGACATGATGTAGAGGGATAAATTCATGCAATATGATAAAAACCCCATCTTGTTATCCTCGATGGCAATAATACAATACGTGCCTTGTTGCCCCTTCTGTCACTGGGAAAGGACACCGCAAGATTGAACCCAAAGCTAAGCACTTCTCCCATTGCAAAGAACTACCAATCTAGTTAGCCAAACCAAAAAGGATAATTCGAAGAGACTTGCAAAGATAACTCAATCATACATAAAAGAATTCAGAGAAGATTCAAATATTTTCCATAGATAAACTGGATCATAAACCCACAATTCATCGGTCTCAACAAACACACCGCAAAAAGAAGATTACATCGAATAGATCTCCACGAGAGAGGGGGAGAACATTGTATTGAGATCCAAAAAAGAGAGAAGAAGCCATCTAGCTACTAGCTATGGACCAGAAGGTCTGAAGTAAACTACTCACACTTCATCGGAGGGGCTATGGTGTTGATGTAGAAGCCCTCCGTGGTGGATGCCCCCTCCGGCAGAGCTCCGGAACAGGCCCCAAGATGGGATCTCGTGGATACAGAAGGTTGCAGCGGTGGAATTAGGTTTTTGGCCCCTCCTTGATCATTTGGGGATATGTAGGTATATATAGGAGGAAGGAGTACGTCGGTGGAGCAATAGGGGGCCCATGAGGTAGGGGGGCGCGCCCAGGGGGGCGCGCGCTCCACCCTCGTGACCGCCTCTGGCACTTCTTGGAGTAGGGTCCAAGTCTCCTGGATCACGTTCTGTGAGAAAATCACATTTCTGAAGGTTTCATTCCGTTTGGACTCCGTTTGATATTTCGTTTCTTCGAAACACTGAAATAGGCAAAAACAACAATTCTGGGCTGGGCCTCCGGTTAATAGGTTAGTCCCAAAAATAATATAAAAGTGGAACATAAAGCCCAATATAGTCCAAAACAGTAGATAAAGTAGCATGGAGCAATTAAAAATTATAGATACGTTGGAGACGTATCAGGCATCCCCAAGCTTAATTCCTGCTCGTCCTCGAGTAGGTAAAGATAAAAAAGAATTTTTGATGCGGAGTGATACTTTGGCATAATTTCAATGTAAATCTTCTTAATTGTGATATGAATATTCAGATCCGAAAGATTCAAGACAAAACTTCATATTGACACAAAAATAATAATACTTCAAGCATACTAATCAAAGCAATCATGTCTTCTCAAAATAACATGGCAAAAGAAACTTCATCCCTACAAAATCATATAGTTAGGCTATGCTTCATTTTCGTCACACAAAGATTTTCCCAACTTCTATACCCCCGATGACAAGCCAAGCAATTATTTCATACTCAAATAATCTCGAACTTTTTCAACCTTCACGCAATACATGAGCGTGAGCCATGGATATAGCACTATGGGTGGAATAGAATATGATGATGGGGATTGTGTGGAGAAGAGAAAAAAGGAGAAAGTCTCACATTGACGAGGCTAATCAACGGGCTATGGAGATGCCCATCAATTGATGTCAACATGAGGAGTAGGGATTGCCATGCAACGGATGCACTAGAGCTATGAATGCTCAACAAAAGAAAACTAGTGGGTGTGCATCCAACTCGCTTGCTCACGAAGACCTAGGGCATTTGAGGAAGCCCATCGTAGGAATATACAAGCCAAGTTCTATAATGAAAAATTCCCACTAGTATAAAAAGACAACTTATGAGACTCACTACATGAAGAACAAGGTGCCACTTTGAAGCACAATATATGAGACTCACTACATGAAGAACAAGGTGCTACTTTGAAGCACAAGTGTGGAAAAAGAGATAGTAGCATTGCCCTTTTTTCTTTTTCGTTTTTTGGGGCCTTCCTTTTTTTTTTCTCTTTTTGGCCTTCCTTTTTTTTCTTTTTTTTCTTTTTGGGCAATGCTCTAATAATGATGATCATCACACTTCTATTGATTACAACATGAGGATTACAACTCGAAACTTAGAACAAGATATGACTCTATATGAATGCCTCCGGCGGTGTACCGGGATGGTGCAATGAATCAAGAGTTACATGTATGAAAAATAATGCATGGTGGCTTCGCCACAAATACGATGTCAACTACATGATCATGCAATGGCAATATGACAAAAGTAAAGTATGTCATGATGAAGATGATGGAAGTTGCATGGCAATATATCTCGGAATGGCTATGGAAATGACATGATAGGTAGGTATGGTGGCTGTTTTGAGGAAGATATAAGGAGGTTTATGTGTGATAGAGCATATCATATCACGGGGTTTGGATGCACCGGTGAAGTTTGCACCAACTCTCAAGGTGAGAAAGGGCAATGCACGGTACCGAAGAGGCTAGCAAAGGCGGAAAGGTGAGAGTGCGTATAATCCATGGACTCAACATTAGTCAAAAGAACTCATATACTTATTGCAAAAATTTAGAAGCCATCAAAAATCAAGTACTACGCGCATGCTCCTAGGGGGATAGATTGGTAGGAAAAGACCATCGCTTGTCCCCGACCGCCACTCATAAGGATGCACAAGCCAGGTACACTTCATGTTTCAAATTTGTTACACAACTTTAACCATACGTGCATGCTACGGGACTTGCAAACTTCAACACAAGTATTTCTCAAATTCATAATTACTCAACTAGCATGACTTTGATATTATCACCTCCATATCTCAAAACAATTATCAAGCATCAAACTTATCTTAGTATCCAATTCACTCAAAAGAAAGTTTCACATATCTTGAATACCAAGTATATTAACATTAAGCAAATTACCATGCTATTAATGACTCTCAAAATAATCTAAGTGAAGCATGAGAGATCAATAGTTTCTTTAAACAAATCCACCACCGTGCTCTAAAAGATATAAGTGAAGCACTAGAGCAAAAATTATCACGCTCAAAAGATATAAGTGAAGCACATAGAGTATTCTAACAAATTCCAATTCATGTATGGCTCTCTCAAAAGGTGTGTACATCAAGGATGATTGTGGTAAACTAAGAAGCAAAGACTCAAATAATACAAGACGCTCCAAGCAAAACACATATCATGTGGTGAATAAAAATATAGCTCCAAGTAAATTACCGATGGAAGTGGACGAAAGAGGGGATGCCTTCCGGGGCATCCCCAAGCTTTGACTTTTTGGTGTCCTTGGATTATCTTGGGGGTGCCATGGGCATCCCCAAGCTCAGGCTCTTGCCACTCCTTGTTCCATAATCCATCAAAAGAATTCACCCAAAACTTGAAAACTTCACAACACAAAACTCAACAGAAATCTCGTGAGCTCCGTTAGAGAAAGAAAACAAAGAACTACTTAAGGTACTGTAATGAACTCATTCTTTATTTATATTGGTGTTAAACCTACTGTATTCCAACTTCTCTATGGATTATAAACTATTTTACTAGCCATAGATTCATCAAAATAAGCAAACAACACCCGCAAAACAGAATCTGTCAAAAACAGAACAGTCTGTAGCAATCTGTAACTGACGCAAACTTCTGGAACTTTAAAAATTCTACCAAAATAGGAAGTCTTGGACAATTTGTTTATTGAACAGAAGCAAAAAGAATCAACGTAAAAGCACGTTCCTGTGATTTAACAAAATTATATTCGTGTGCGCAAAGTTTCTGTTTTTCAGCAGAATCAAATCAACTATCATCGTAGGTTATCCTATAGGTTTTAATTGGCACAAACACTAATTAAAAGATAAAACCACATCCAAACAGAGTCTAGATGGATTATTTATTCCTAAACAAAAGCAAAAACAAAAAACACAAAATAAAATTGGGTTGCCTCCCAACAAACGCTATCGTTTAGCGCCCCTAGATAGGCATAAAAGCAAGGATAGATCTAGGTATTGCCAACTCTGGTAGGCAATCCATAAGTGGCTCTCATGATAGATTCATATGGTAATTTTATTTTCTTTCTAGGGAAGTGTTCCATGCCCTTATTTAAGGGAAATTGAAATCTAATATTCCCTTCCTTCATATCAATAATTGCACCAATCGTTCTAAGGAAAGGTCTACCAAGAATAATAGGATATGAAGGATTGCAATCTATATCAAGAACGATAAAATCTACGGGCACATAATTCCTATTTGCAACAATAAGAACATCATTAATTCTTCCCATAGGCTTTTTAATAGTGGAATCCGCAAGATGCAAGTTTAGAGAGCAATCATCAAAATCACGGAAATCTAGCAAATCACATAAAGTTTTGAGAATAGTAGAGACACCAGCACCCAAATCACACAAAGCATGAAACTCATAATTTTTAATTTTAATTTTAATAGTAGGTTCCCACTCATCATAGAGTTTTCTAGGGATAGAAACTTTCAACTCAAGTTTTTTCTTCATAAGATTGCATCAAGGCATCAACAATATGTTCGGTAAAGGCCTTATTTTGACTATAAGCATGAGGAGAATCTAGCACGGATTGCAACAAGGAAATACAACCAATTAAAGAGCAATTTTCATAATTAAATTCCTTGAGATCCAAAATAGTGGGTTTGGCAACATCTAGAGTTTTATTTCTTTCAATTCCACTTTCATCAATTTCATCATCAAGATCTAGAAACTCCGAACTCTTAAAACGCCTTCTAGGTAAAGGAAGATCATCTTCAGTTTCATCAAGATTCATATTGCAAAACAAAGATTTAATGGGGGGCACATCAATAACTTTTAGATCTTCATCTTGATTTTCATAGGAATTGGAAGAACACGCTTTAATAAAGGCATCTTTGGAAGCACGCATCCTAGCGGTTCTTTCCTTGCACTCATCAATGGAAATTCTCATGGCTTTGAGAGACTCATTGATATCATGCTTAGGAGGAATAGATCTAAGCTTTAAAGAATCAATTTCAAGAGAAATTCTATCAACGTTCCTAGCCAAATCATCAACTTTAAGCAATTTCTCTTCAAGCAAAGCATTAAAATTCTTTTGTGAATTCATAAACTCTTTAATACTACTCTCAAATTCAGAGGGCATCTTATTAAAATTTCCATAAGAGTAGTTGTAGGAATTTCCATAATTATTAGAAGTATTACTAGGATAAGGCCTAGGATTAAAATTCCCTCTATAAGCGTTGTTTCCAAAACTATTCCTACCAACAAAATTCACATCCATAGATTCATTATTATTCTCAAGCAAAGTAGATAAAGGCATATCATTGGGATCAAGAGGAGTATTTTTATTAGCAAACATCTTCATAAGTTCATCCATCTTTTCACTCAAAACATTGATTTGTTCTATAGCATGCACTTTTTTTACTAGAAGATCTTTCAGTGTGCCATTGAGAATAATTAGCCATAATATTATCAAGCAATCTTGTAGCATCTCCTAATGTAATTTCCATAAACGTGCCTCCCGCGGCCGAATCTAAAAGATTTCTAGAAGCAAAATTCAATCCGGCATAAAAAATTTGTATGATCATCCATAAATTCAAACCATGAGTAGGGCAATTACGAAGCATCAATTTCATTCTTTCCCAAGATTGGGCAACATGCTCATGATCAAGTTGTTTAAAATTCATAATATCGTTCCTAAGAGTGATGATCTTAGCGGGAGGAAAATACTTAGAGATAAAAGCATCTTTGCACTTGTTCCAAGAATCAATACTATTTTTAGGCAAAGACGAAAACCAAACTTTAGCACGATCTCTAAGTGAAAACGGAAATAACTTCAATTTAACAATATTGTTATCCGTATCTTTCTTCTTTTGCATATCACACAAATCAACAAAATTGTTTAGATGAGTAGTGGCATCTTCACTAGGAAGGCCGGCGAATTGATCTTTCATAACAAGATTCAGCAAAGTGGTATTGATTTCACAAGACTCATCATTATTAAGAGGAGCAATTGGAGTACTAAGGAAATCATTATTATTGGTATTCGAGAAATCACACAATTTGGTATTATCTTGCGCCATGCCAACAAGTAATCCAACACACAAGCAAACAGAAAGGCAACGGGAAAAAGGCAAACGGGAAAGAGAGGAGGAGATTGGGAAAGAGAGGGCGAATAAAACGGCAAGAGTGAAATGGGGGAGAGGAAAACGAGAGGCAAATGGCAAATAATGTAATGCGAGAGATAGAGATTGTGATGGGTACTTGGTATTGTTGACTTGCTTGCGTGAGCCTCCCCGGCAACGGCGCCAGAAATTCTTTTTGCTACCTCTTGAGCACTGCGTTGGATTTCCCCGAAGAGGAGAGGATGATGCAGCAAAGTAGCATAAGTATTTCCCTCAGTTTTTGAGGACCAAGGTATCAATCCAGTAGGAGACCACACACAAGTCCCTCGTACCTGCACAAAATGATAGCTACTCGCAACCAACGCGATTAGGGGTTGTCAATCCCTTCACGGTCACTTACGAGAGTGAGATCTGATAGAGATGATAAATAATATTTTTGGTATTTTTGATAGATAGATGCAAAGAGAAAATTAAAAGGCAAAGTAAAAACAAAGCAAGTAATAAAGCGATAGAGATTGATATGATGAGAATAGACCCGAGGGCCATAGGTTTCACTAGTGGCTTCTCTCAAGAGCATAGCTTTTCTACGGTGGGTGAACAAATTACTGTTGAGCAATTGACAGAATTGAGCATAGTTATGAGTATATCTAGGCAATGATCATGTATATAGGCATCACGTCCGAGACAAGTAGATCGAAACGATTCCGCATCTACTACTATTACTCCACTCATCGACCGCTATCTAGCATGCATCTAGAGTATTAAGTTAAAAACAGAGTAACGCCTTAAGCAAGATGACATGATGTAGAGGGATAAATTCATGCAATATGATAAAAAAACCCATCTTGTTATCCTCGATGGCAACAATACAATACGTGCCTTGCTGTTGGGGAACGTTGCAGAAAATAAAAAAATTCTATGCTTCACCAAGATCAATCTATGGAGTCATCTAGCAACGAGATAGAGGAGTGCATCTACATACCCTTTTAGATCGCGCGGAAGCGTTCAAGAGAACGGGGTTGAGGGGGTCGTACTCGTCGTGATCCAAATCACCGATGATCCTAGTGCCGAACGGACGGCACCTCCGCGTTCAACACACGTACGGTTGGGGAAGACGTCTCCTCCTTATTGATCCAGCAAGGGGGAGGGAGAGGTTGATGGAGATCCAGCAGCACGACGGCGTGGTGGTGGAAGTAGCAGCGATCTCGGTAGGGCTTCGCCAAGCTCTACGAGAGGGAGAGGTGTTGCAGAGGGAGAGGGAGGCGCCAGGAGCAGGGGTGCGGCTGCCCTCCCTCCCCCCTCTTTATATAGGGGGCCTAGGGGGTGCGCCGGCCCCCTAGAGATCCCATCTCAAGGGGGGGGGGGCCTAGGGGAGACTTGCCCCCCAAGTCAAGTGGGGCGCCCCCCACCCCTAGGGTTTCCAACCCTAGGCGCAGGGGAGGCCCAAGGGGGGCGCACCAGCCCACCAGGGGCTGGTTCCCTTCCCCACTTCAGCCCATGGGGCCCTCCGGGATAGGTGGCCCCACCCGATGGACCCCCGGGACCCTTCCGGTGGTCCCGGTACAATACCAGTGACCCCCGAAACTTTCTCGATGGCCGAAACTAGACTTCCTATATATAATTCTTCACCTCCGGACCATTCCGGAACTCCTCGTGACGTCCGAGATCTCATCCGGGACTCCGAACAACTTTCGGGTTACCGCATACTAGTATCTCTATAACCCTAGCGTCACCGAACCTTAAGTGTGTAGACCCTACGGGTTCGGGAGACATGCAGACATGACTGAGACAACTCTCCGACCAATAACTAACAGCGGGATCTGGATACCCATGTTGGCTCCCACATGTTCCACGATGATCTCATCGAATGAACCACGATGTCGAGGATTCAAGTAATCCCATATACAATTCCCTTTGTCAATCGGTACGTTACTTGCCCGAGATTCGATTGTCGGTATCCCAATACCTCGTTCAATCTCATTACCGGCAAGTCACTTTACTCGTACCGTAATGCATGATCCCGTGACCAACCACTTAGTCACTTTGAGCTCATTATGATGATGCATTACCGAGTGGGCCCAGAGATACCTCTCCGTCATACAGAGTGACAAATCCCAGTCTCGATCTGTGTCAACCCAACAGACACTTTCGGAGATACCTGTAGTATACCTTTATAGTCACCCAGTTACGTTGTGATGTTTGGTACACCCAAAGCACTCCTACGGCATCCGGGAGTTACACGATCTCATGGTCTAAGGAAATGATACTCGACATTTGAAAAGCTCTAGCAAACGAACTACACGATCTTGTGCTATGCTTAGGATTGGGTCTTGTCCATCACATCATTCTCCAATGATGTGATCCCGTTATCAATGACATCCAATGTCCATGGTCAGGAAACCGTGACCATCTATTGGTCAATGAGCTAGTCAACTAGAGGCTCACTAGGGACATATTTTGGTCTATGTATTCACACATGTATTACGATTTCCGGATAACACAATTATAGCATGAATAATAGACAATTATCATGAATGAGGAAATATAATAATAACCATTTTATTATTGCCTCTAGGGCATATTTCCAACAGTCTCCCACTTGCACTAGAGTCAATAATCTTGTTACATTGTGATGAATCGAACACCCATAGAGTTCTGGTGTTGATCATGTTTTGCTCGCGGAAGAGGTTTAGTCAACGGATCTGCGACATTCAGATCCGTATGCACTTTGCAAATATCTATGTCTCCATCTTGAACATTTTCACGAATGGAGTTGAAGCGACGCTTGATGTGCCTGGTCTTCTTGTGAAACCCGGGCTCCTTGGCAAGGGCAAGAGCTCTAGTGTTGTCACAGAAGAGGGTGATTGGCCCCGACGCATTGGGTATGACTCCTAGGTCGGTGATGAACTCCTTCATCCAGATTGCTTCATGCACTGCCTCCGAGGCTGCCATGTACTCTGCTTCACATGTAGATCCCGCCACGACGCTTTGCTTGCAACTGCACCAGCTTATTGCCCCACCATTCAAAATATACACGTATCCGGTTTGTGACTTAGAGTCATCTAGATCTGTGTCGAAGCTAGCGTCGACGTAACCCTTTACGACGAGCTCTTCGTCACCTCCATGTACGAGAAACATGTCCTTAGTCCTTTTCAGATACTTCAGGATATTCTTGACGTCTGTCCAGTGTTCCATGCCGGGATTACTTTGGTACCTTCCTACCAAACTTATGGCAAGGTTTACATCAGGTCTGGTACACAGCATGGCATACATGATAGACCCTATGGCCGAGGCATAGGGGACGACACTCATCTTTTCTCTATCTTCTGCCGTGGTCGGACATTGAGCCGAGCTCAATCTCACACCTTGCAACACAGGCAAGAACCCCTTCTTGGACTGATCCATATTGAACTTCTTCAATATCTTATCAAGGTATGTGCTTTGTGAAAGACCTATGAGGCGTCTCGATCTATCTCTATAGATCTTGATGCCTAATATGTAAGAAGCTTTTCCAAGGTCCTTCATTGAAAAACACTTATTCAAGTAGGCCTTAATGCTATCCAAAAGTTCTATATCATTTCCCATCAAAAGTATGTCATCCACATATAATATGAGAAATGCTACAGAGCTCCCACTCACTTTCTTGTAAACATAGGCTTCTCCATAAGTCTGCATAAACCCAAACGCTTTGATCATTTCATTAAAGCGAATGTTCCAACTCCGAGATGCTTGCACCAGCCCATAGATGGAGCGCTGGAGCTTGCATACCTTGTTAGCATTCTTAGGATCGACAAAACCTTCCGGTTGCATCATATACAGTTCTTCCTTAAGATGGCCCTTAAGGAATGCCGTTTTGACGTCCATTTGCCGTATCTCATAATCATAGTATGCAGCAATTGCTAACATGATTCGGACGGACTTTAGCTTCGCTATGGGAGAGAAAGTCTCATCGTAGTCAACCCCTTGAACTTGTCGATAACCCTTAGCGACAAGTCGAGCTTTATAGATTGTAACATTACCATCCACGCCCGTCTTCTTCTTAAAGATCCATTTGTTTTCTATCGCTCACCGATCATCGGGCAAGTCTATCAAAGTCCATACTTTGTTTTCATACATGGATCCTATCTCGGATTGCATGGCTTCAAGCCATTTGTTGGAATCTGGCCCACCATTGCTTCTTCATAGTTTGAAGGTTCACCGTTGTCTAACAACATGATTTCCAGGACAGGGTTGCCATACCACTCTGGTGTGGAACGTGTCCTCGTGGACCTACGAAGTTCAGTAGTAACTTGATCCGATGTACCTTGATCATCATCATTAATTTCCTCTCTATTCGGTGCAGGCACCACAGGAACATCTTCCTGAGCTGCGCTACTTTCCGGTTCAAGAGACAGTACTTCATCGAGTTCTACTTTCCTCCCACTTACTTCTTTCGAGAGAAACTCTTTCTCCAGAAAGGACCCGTTCTTGGCAACAAAGATCTTGCCTTTGGATCTGAGGTAGAAGGTATACCCAATGTTTCCTTAGGGTATCCTATGAAGACACATTTTTCCGACTTGGGTTCGAGCTTTTCAGGTTGAAGTTTCTTGACATAAGCATCGCATCCCCAAACTTTTAGAAAAGGCAGCTTAGGTTTCTTCCCAAACCATAATTCATATGGTGTCGTCTCAACGGATTTAGACGGTGCCCTATTTAAAGTGAATGTAGCTGTCTCTAGAGCGTATCCCCAAAATGATAGCGGTAAATCGGTGAGTGACATCATAGATCGCACCATACCCAATAGAGTGCGATTACGACGTTTGGACACACCGTTACGCTGAGGTGTTCCAGGCGGCGTGAGTTGTGAAACGATTCCACATTTCCTTAAGTTCGTACCAAATTCGTGACTTAAATATTCTCCCCCACGATCTGATCGTAAGAACTTTATCTTTCGGTCACGTTGATTCTCTACCTCATTCTGAAATTCCTTGAACTTTTCAAAGGTCTCAGACTTGTGCTTCATCAAGTAGACATACCCATATCTGCTCAAGTCATCAGTGAGAGTGAGAACATAACGATATCCTCTGCGAGCCTCAATGCTCATTGGACCGCACACATCAGTATGTATGATTTCCAATAAGTTGGTTGCTCGCTCCATTGTTCCAGAGAACGGAGTCTTGGTCATTTTGCCCATAAGGCATGGTTCGCATGTGTCAAATGATTCGTAATCAAGAGACTCCAAAAATCCATCAGCATGGAGCTTCTTCATGCATTTGACACCAATGTGACCAAGGCGGCAGTGCCACAAGTATGTGGGACTATCATTATAAACTTTACATCTTTTGGTATTCACACTATGAATATGTGTAACATCACGTTCGAGATTCATTAAGAATAAACCATTGACCAACGGGGCATGACCATAAAACATATCTCTCATATAAATAGAACAACCATTATTCTCGGATTTAAATGAGTAGCCATCTCGCATTAAACGAGATCCAAATACAATGTTCATGCTCAAAGCTGGCACTAAATAACAATTATTGAGGTTTAAAACTAATCCCGTAGGTAAATGTAGAGGTAGCGTGCCGACGGAGATCACATTGACCTTGGAACCATTCCCGACGCGCATCATCACCTCGTCCTTCACCAGTCTCCGCTTATTCCGCAGCTCCTGTTTTGAGTTACAAATATGAGCAACCGCACCGGTATCAAATATGCAGGAGCTACTACGAGTACTGGTAAGGTACACATCAATTACATGTATATCACATATACCTTTAGTTTTGCCGGCCTTCTTGTCCGCTAAGTATTTGGGGCAGTTCCGCTTCCAGTGTCCCTTTCCCTTGCAATAAAAGCACTCAGTCTCAGGTTTGGGTCCATTCTTTGGCTTCTTCCCGGCAACTGGCTTACCGGGCGCGGCAACTCCCTTGCCGTCCTTCTTGAAGTTCTTCTTACCCTTGCCTTTCTTGAAACTAGTGGTTTTATTAACCATCAACACTTGATGTTCCTTTTTGATTTCCACCTCTGCTGATTTCAGCATTGAAAATACTCCAGGAATAGTTTTCACCATCCCCTGCATATTGTAGTTCATCAAAAAGCTCTTGTAGCTAGGTGGAAGCGACTGAAGGATTCTATCAATGACCGCCTCGTCCGAGAGGTTAATCTCCAGTTAGGACAAGCGGTTGTGCAACCCAGAAATTTTGAGTATGTGCTCACTGACAGAACTATATTCCTCCATCTTACAACTGTAGAACTTGTCGGAGATTTCATATCTCTCGACCCGGGCATGAGCTTGGAAAACCATTTTCAGCTCTTCGAACATCTCTATGCTCCGTGTTGCTCAAAACGCTTTTGGAGCCCCGGTTCTAAGCTGTAAAGCATGCCGCACTGAACGAGGGAGTAATCATCAGCACGTGACTGCCAAGCGTTCATAACGTCTTGGTTCTCTGGGATGGGTGCTTCACCTAGCGGTCCTTCTAGGACATATGCTTTCTTGGCAGCTATGAGGATGATCCTCAGGTTCCGGACCCAGTCCGAATAGTTGCTGCCATCATCTTTCAGCTTGGTTTTCTCTAGGAACGCGTTGAAGTTGAGGTTGACATGAGCGTTGGCCATTTGATCTACAAGACATTTTGCAAAGGTTTTTAGACTAAGTTCATGATAATTAAGTTCATCTAATCAAATTATTTAATGAACCCCCACTCAGATTAGACATCCCTCTAGTCATCTAAGTGATACATGATCCGACTCAACTAGATCGTGTCCGATCATCCCGTGAGACGGACTAGTCATCATCGGTGAATATCTCCATGTTGATCGTATCTTCCATACGACTCATGTTCAACCTTTCGGTCTCTTGTGTTCCGATGCCATGTCTGTACATGCTAGGCTCGTCAAGTCAACCTAAGTGTTTTGCATGTGTAAATCTGGCTTACACCCGTTGTATGTGAACGTTAGAATCGATCACACCCGATCATCACGTGGTGCTTCGAAACAACGAACTTTCGCAACGGCGCACAGTTAGGGGGAACACTTTCTTGAAATTATTATAAGGGATCATCTTATTTACTACCGTCGTACTAAGCAAATAAGAAGCAAAACATTATAAACATCACATGCAATCAAATAGTGACATGATATGGCCAATATCATATTGCTCCTTTGATCTCCATCTTCGGGGCGCCATGATCATCTTCTTCACCGGCATGACACCATGATCTCCATCATCATGATCTCCATCATCGTGTCTTCATGAAGTTGTCACGCCAACGATTACTTCTACTTCTATGGCTAACGTGTTTAGCAATAAAGTAAAGTAATTTACATGGCGTTATTCAATGACACGCAGGTCATACAAAAAATAAAGACAACTCCTATGGCTCCTGCCGGTTGTCATACTCATCGACATGCAAGTCGTGATTCCTATTACAAGAACATGATCAATCTCATACATCATATATATCATTCATCACATCCTTTTGGCCACATCACATCACAAGGCATATGATGCAAAAACAAGTTAGACATCCTCTAATTGTTGTTGCATGTTTTTACGTGGCTTCTATAGGTTTCTAGCAAGAACGTTTCTTACCTACGTAAAACCACAATGTGATATGCCAATTTCTATTTACCCTTCATAAGGACCCTTTTCATCGAATCCGATCCGACTAAAGTGGGAGAGACAGACAATTGCTAGCCACCTTATGCAACTAGTGCATGTCAGTCGGTGGAACCTATCTCACATAAGCGTACGTGTAAGGTCGGTCCGGACCGCTTCATCCCACTATGCCGCCGAAACAAGATAAGACTAGTAGTGGCAAGAAAATTGACAACATCTACGCCCACAACAAGTTTGTGTTCTACTCGTGCATAGAAACTACGCATAGACCTAGCTCATGATGCCACTGTTGGGGAACGTTGCAGAAAATAAAAAATTTCTACGCTTCACCAAGATCAATCTATGGAGTCATCTAGCAACGAGATAGAGGAGTGCATCTACATACCCTTGTAGATCGCGCGGAAGCGTTCAAGAGAACGGGGTTGAGGGAGTCGTACTCGTCGTGATCCAAATCACCGATGATCCTAGTGCCGAACGGACGACACCTCCGCGTTCAACACACGTACCGTTGGGGAAGACGTCTCCTCCTTCTTGATCCAGCAAGGGGGATAGAGAGGTTGATGGAGATCCAGCAACACGATGGCGTGGTGGTGGAAGTAGCAGCGATCTCGGCAGGGCTTCGCCAAGCTCTACGAGAGGGAGAGGTGTTGCAGAGGGAGAGGGAGGCGCCAGGAGCAGGGGTGCGGCTGCGCTCCCTCCCCCCTCTTTATATAGGGGGCCTAGGGGGTGCGCCGCCCCCCTAGAGATCCCATCTCAAGGGGGAGGCGGCCTAGGGGGGACTTGCCCCCCAAGTCAAGTGGGGCGCCCCCCACCCCTAGGGTTTCCAACCCTAGGCACAGGGGAGGCCCAAGGGTGGCGCACCAGCCCACCAGGGGCTGGTTCCCTTCCCGACTTCAGCCCATGGGGCCCTCCGGGATAGGTGGCCCCACCCGGTGGACCCCTGGGACCCTTCCGGTGGTCTCGGTACAATACCGGTGGCCCCCGAAACTTTCCCGATGGTCGAAACTGGACTTCCTATATATTAATTCTTCACCTCCGGACCATTCCGGAACTCCTCGTGACGTCCGGGATCTCATCCGGGACCCCGAACAACTTTCGGGTTACCGCATACTAGTATCTCTATAACCCTAGCGTCACCGAACCTTAAGTGTGTAGACCCTACGGGTTCGGGAGACATGCAGACATGACCGAGACAACTCTCCGGCCAATAACCAACAGCGGGATCTGGATACCCATGTTGGCTCCCACATGTTCCACGATGATCTCATCGAATGAACCACGATGTCGAGGATTCAAGTAATCCCGTATACAATTCCCTTTGTCAATCGGTACGTTACTTGCCCGAGATTCGATCGTCGGTATCCCAATACCTCGTTCAATCTCGTTACCGACAAGTCACTTTACTCGTACCGTAATGCATGATCCCTTTACCAACCACTTAGTCACTTTGAGCTCATTATGATGATGCATTACCGAGTGGGCCCAGAGATACCTCTCCGTCATACGGAGTGACAAATTCCAGTCTCGATCCGTGTCAACCCAACAGATACTTTCGGAGATACTTGTAGTATACCTTTATAGTCACCTAGTTACGTTGTGACATTTGGTACACCCAAAGCACTCCTACGGCATCCGGGAGTTACACGATCTCATGGTCTAAGGAAATGATACTCGACACTGGAAAAGCTCTAGCAAACGAACTACACGATCTTGTGCTATGCTTAGGATTGGGTCTTGTCCATCACATCATTCTCCAATGATGTAATCCCGTTATCAATGACATCCAATGTCCATGGTCAGGAAACCGTGACCATCTATTGATCAACGAGCTAGTCAACTAGAGGCTCACTAGGGACATATTTTGGTCTATGTATTCACACATGTATTATGATTTCCGAATAACACAATTATAGCATGAATAATAGACAATTATCATGAATGAGGAAATATAATAATAACCATTTTATTATTGCATCTAGGGCATATTTCCAACACTTGCTGCCCCTTCTGTCACTGGGAAAGGACACTGCAAGATTGAACCCAAAGCTAAGCACTTCTCCCATTGCAAGAACTACCAATCTAGTTGGCCAAATCAAAAAGGATAATCCGAAGAGACTTGCAAAGATAACTCAATCATACATAAAAGAATTCAGAGAAGATTCAAATGTTTTCCATAGATAAACTGGATCATAAACCCACAATTCATCTGTCTCAACAAACACACCGCAAAAAGAAGATTACATCGAATAGATCTCCATGAGAGAGGGGGAGAACATTGTATTGATATCCGAAAAGAGAGAAAAAGCCATCTAGCTACTAGCTATGGACCCGAAGGTCTGAAGTAAACTACTCACACTTCACCGGAGGGGCTATGGTGTTGATGTAGAAGCCATCCGTGGTGGATGCCCCTTCCGGCAGAGCTTCGGAACAGGCCCCAAGATGGGATCTCGTGGATACAGAAGGTTGCGGCGGTGGAATTAGGTTTTTGGCTCCTCCTTGATCGTTTGGGGATACGCAGGTATATATAGGAGGAAGGAGTACGTCGGTGGAGCAACAGGGGGCCCACGAGGTAGGGGGGCGCGCCCAGGGGGGTGCCCTCCACCCTTGTGACCGCCTCTGGCACTTCTTGGAGTAGAGTGCAAGTCTTCTGGATCATGTTCGGTGAGAAAATCATGTTTCCAAAGGTTTCATTCCGTTTGGACTCCGTCTGATATTCCGTTTCTTCGAAACACTAAAATAGGCAAAAAACAACAATTCTGGATTGGGCCTCCGGTTAATAGGTTAGTCCCAAAAATAATATAAAAGTGGAAAATAAAGCCCAATATAGTCCAAAACAGTATATAAAGTAGGCTGGAGCAATCAAAAATTATAGATACGTTGGAGACGTATCAGGCCCCTCGGATCAAATATCCAAATCGTAGTAACAAGCAGAGACTCACGAAAGATGTGACCCCGTTGCCCCGTCTCGAGAACTTGCTCCAAGGGCTAGGAATGCCCGGCCACGCCTCGTAATTATCTCGCGGGCACCCTCCAGGTCAACCCGTCTCCACGTCACTCGCGGGTACCCCTCAGGGTCGGCCCGCCTTTCCAAGTAACAGTTGTAAAGTCCAAGTATCCGTGTGTCCAAACATCAAGGGGAAAACCCGAGGAATCACCCCCGATGAATTCCACTTGATGTAATCATCAAGGTGAACGTAAGAGGATCCACCCTCGAGGTTCACACTTGAGGGGTTGCACGACAGAGTCGTATCGGAAGTGGTTAAGGAGGAAATCACCCTCGATGACCACGACCGAATAGCTACACTACAGGGTTAACATCAGAAGTGCTGATGAGGTCTCACCCTCGGCACTCGATAGTAACCCAGTAGTGTCGAGCAACTAAGGGGAAAGTGATGTGCGGTGCCGGGGCCTGCTCTTCGATCCAGTTGATCGGGTCTTCGATGATGAAGCAGGGGCAACAAGGACAAGGTGGGGGTCACCGATGGATCACTAACCATCCTATACTAAGCAGTTTAGGATAAACAGATAAGGTACAATGAGCAGGTTACAAAAGCAGGCTATGCATCAGAATAGGAGCAAACAATAACAACAGCAAAATCTAATGCAAGCATGAGAGAATGGAATGTGCGATATCAGAATAAGCAAGGGGGGGGGGGCTTGCCTGGAAGCTCTGCTGAAAGGGAAGAAGTATCGTCGTCGACGTAGTCGATCACAGGGGCAACATCAGCAGCGGTCTCGGGGTCTATCGGAGAGAAGAAGAGGGGGGAGAAACAGTAAATATAAGGCACACAGATTGACATGACAATAAGCAGCACTAGGCGTGTCCTAACGCGGTGTCACGCAATACTGGCGAAGGGGGAAAACATTCGGGAAATTTTTCCCGAAGTTTGGCTTTTTCATACAGACGAATCGGAGGGGAAACGTTGCAGGTTCGTTATGCTAGGGACATGTGGGAGACGAGCGGACTGCGTATTTGGATTCGTCTCGTCTTTCTGAGCAACTCTCATGTTGAAAACATATTCATCCGACTTACGGTTATTTTTATAAGATTTTTCAAAGTTTAAAAGAAAATTCTAAAATTTTGGATTTATTTTAATTTGAGTTGACCAAGTCAACTTGACTGGTCAAATGGGTAGGGTGTGGCCCACATGTAATATGCAGCAACTAAAAATATTCTAGTTAATTAGATTAATTAGTCTAGGGTCCACTTGTCATATGCTAGTAGTTAAACTAGCTACTCCCTCCGTTCCAAATTACTCGTCGTGGTTTTAGTTCAAATTTCAAATTAATTTGAAATTTGAACTAAAACCACGACGAGTAATTTGGAACGGAGGGAGTAGTAATTAGTCCCCAAGTTAAATTGCACGGCCGGCCAGTGGTGCCTGTGCATACACAGGCACACCACACGTGCTTGGACATGGCCACGGCCATGGCCATTAGCAGCAACTAAGCAGCGGCAGTAGGAGGAATCAGCAGCGGCAAGCAGCAGCATCTAGGAGCAGCAGTAGTTAGCAGACAGGAGCAACGCTTAGGAGCAGCAGCGACTAACTAGCAGGAGCAGCAGCAAAACAGCAGCGGCGTCAGCTAGCAGATGAATAACAGCAAGCTTGTAGGAGCAGCAGAGTAGCGGAGGCGACATCAACGATAGCAGAGCAGCTAGCGTGCGCGGGAGCGGGTGGCTGCGGAACACGGCTAGGGAGATGCCGGACGCGCGGGGGAGCACGACCATGGATGCGGCGAGCGTGCACGGGGGCGAACCCGGTGCGGTTGCGGCAGGGCTTCGGCCACGACGGGCGCGAGCTCGCGGGGTGACTCTACGGTGGCAGATCGACGGGGGCTAGGCCGGAAGTCGGAGGAGGAGCTCACAGGGGGGTTCGTAGGAGCTCAGGGGAGCCGGAGGTAGTTGGAGTCGAGGGGATCGACGACGGGGCAGAGGCAGTGTCCGTCGAAGGGGATCGACGTGACGACGACGGTGTTGCCCCCCCGGCTCCGATGAAGACGACGGGTGCGGCTCTTCGGGACAACTCCAAGCGCCGGGGAGCCCGTAGGCCGCAGGAACGGCGGCGACGACGCAGTCACCGCTCGAGCTCTCGTGTTGTTTTTTTAGCAGACGGGGAGAGGCATGATGGGGGAAAGAAAGGGGATCGACGAGAGTGGACTAGGGTTCGCGTTGGTGCAGTTATAAGCCGAGGTAGTCGACGTGGAGGCCATCCATGACCATGGCAGCCGTGGATGTGCGACACGCATGCTTCCTGCCTCCTGTACCTGAGGATAGAAGGAGAAGGCCCATTGAGTGGGTTGGGCCACACTGTAGAACTAGGCTTTAAGCAAACGGTAGATTTTGTGCATTTTCCGTTTCTTTTTCTGCAAATCAAACAACTACGGATTTGCAATTATTTGGGCTACCAAATGATTTTTGCAAAGTGTGAAACTTGGCACATAATTCAAGCACAACATTACCAGGTTGCACAAAAAGTTTGGGGCCTTTTGGAATTGTCTATCCATTTTTAGAACTTGAAAAGACCAATTTTAAATGCTGCTGGACCACAAACTAATTCCCAGGGGCATTTTGGGAATTCAAAAGAGGTTGTTTCCAACATGACAAATATCAAGGGATTATTTGCCACACTTTGAACATTTTAGTTTTGACATTTTTAAAACTTTAAACTTTGACTTTAATTTAAATTTTGAACTTGGACCGGATTCGAACCAATGTGAGTTTAACAATAGTAATCATGATGACGTGACATCATTAGCAGGGAATTACTGTAGCTTAATTATTCGGACATCACAATTCTCCTCCACTACAAGAAATCTCGTCCTGAGATTTAAGGGGTGGAGTAAGGGGGAAAGACTCGGGAAGGACGGAGCTCAACACAAGATAGGTACCTGGGGGCTATCTCAGCGAACATGGCATAGAGGCACCTCTCGAGTCGAAATTCAAGAAAGACGTCAAGAGAAAGGTAAGGAGGTGCAATAAGAAGCTTCAACCGGGTAGGCAATCGTTCGTTTCCTGAAACAGAGGGTGAAAGTGGTTTAGAACAATGGGAATAGGTATTGCGTTTGATACCAGAATAGATCGCTAGGAATGTGGCTCATGATTTACATACAAAGCCAAGTGCGAGAAACAATTTTGGAAAACAGGGATGTATGTGAAGGTTTCAATCATGTGGAACTGTGGGTTATGAGCCCACCATGTGAGTTAAAAGGTAGGAAGGGTGCTGACATTTTGCACGGTTATGATAGCAAGGCAGGTGAGAGGATAGCCTGCCAATTATGTTGGCAACAGCGTTGGTACCAAGGACGAGGGACGAAGAGAACCATTTTCCTGCTCGTAAGACGAGGCGGGCCAATAGGCAAAGTTCTCGTCCATCGGTGGTTACCGGAATGTCATAAAAAATAGTAACAGGGTCTTACTGACAGAGTTGTACACCGAGGTGCTTACTTAAGCAGGGATTTAACTCTGCTCAGACAAGTTAGATTACAAGAAAGGTGAAACAAAACAATGGAAGGAAAATGTGATTATTATGATAATCAGACCAATGGAAAGGTGTCACATCCCTAGCTTTTGGTCTTGCACTAGGCTAGCTTCATGTGTGCATCATATTTAAATTTTGCTTAATTTTGAAATGGGGATGTTCAAACCCTAGCCTTAAATCAACTCAAATAGGGTGGATTAAAATCTTTTTCAATAAACCCAAAAGTCCCTAAGAAAAGTTCATGATTTCTGGTTAAGGTGGAAACCTCTGCCAAAAATGATGAATATATTCTTAGATCATTTTTGGATTTTTGAATTAAATCATATTTTATTTGACTTTGGGCATTTAAACACTATAAATAATTTAAATGCTCAAATAATGTTGGAATTATTTGTGGGACACTGAAATAATTCAGAAAGTGCTCATGAATATTTTCAAGATTTATAAAATTGATTTGGTTTTTAAAACTGGATCAAAAACAAACTACAAAAAAAATAGAAAACAGAATAAAAGAGAGAGAAAGTTACCTGGCGCTTACCTACAGCTGAGAGGCCCTGCTCTGTGCGGCCCATCTGAGCTGGCCGGCCCAGCCCACCTCCTCCTCTCTGTCGTCTTCCTCCCCCTCGCCCCGAAGCAGCTCGGTGGCGAGCGCCGACGCTAGCCTTGCCACCTCCTGCTTGCCACCGAGGCGCCCCCGACGCGTCTGGATACGCCCCGCAGCCTCTTTGTCTCTTCCCTCGCTCTCTGCTCTCTCTCGACCTCTTCTCCCTCCTCTGTCTCTCTCCGCGCGGCACCACCGAACACACCCGCCGCCACCGACGAGCTACACCACAGCCACCGCCTCCCCCTCGTTTCTCTGACCAGCCCACGAGCTCCGTCTAGAACCCGAGCACCTCTCCGCCGACCCACGCAAGGCCGGAGGACCCCAAGACAACGCCGCGACCCTTCTTCCCCGTCCACGGCCGCCGGATGCCGCCGCCCGATTCGTCGTCCACAGGGCCTCCCCGAGCTCGCTGACCCCCTCTTCGACCCCGTTGTGAGCTCCTCTTCCTCTTCCCCTAGCTCCTGTGCTTGTTTGGTCTCCGTAGCCGCCGTTTCCACCGCACTCGAAAGCTCCCCGCCGCCGGCCATGGCGCCGTCGTGGCTAGAGCCACAGTGGCTCGAAGCCAACCTCACTGTTGTGCTCAGCGCAGCACCAGGAGCCCGTAGCCACCACTAGCTCATCCTCCCGTTCACCATAGCGTCGAATCCAACCCCGTCCGAACTCCAGCCGCCGCTGTCGAGCTCGCCGGTGTCGTTTCCGGCGTCCTCGTGTCCAACCACTTGCACCACTGGATGCGGCAGCTCCCCAGCAGTACATAGCACGCCTCCGCCATTGTTTTGGTCGCCGGAGCGCGAAACCCGCGCTGCTCCATCGCGTCTGGCCTCGTCGGCGTCATGTCGCCGGCAGGTTTGACCTGTTCGACCTGGGGTTTGACCTCCCTGGGGTCAACACGCGTGGGCCCCGCCTCTGACTAGATTAGTTCAGGCCTAACTACCCCTGCTGACACTGACAGTGGGCCCAGTGGCTGTTAATTTGATTAGTTAGAAATAATTAACCCTGTTAGTTACTTGTGTCACTGACATGTCGACCCCACTGGTCAGGTTTGACCTGCAGCAGCGCCCGTTGACCTGCTGACGTCACAGTGAGGTAGTGCTGACGCCATAACTCATTTTCTGGATTAATTTTAATTCAGAAAATTCCAAAAAATGCCCAAAACTTCTAAAATTCATATAAATTCAACCGCAACTCCAAATGAAATAAATTATATATGAAAAATTATCAGAAAAATCCAATCTATCCATCTGTACCATTTTCATGCATGTTAGAACAACTTATGACTACTGTTTAGGACAATTCATTTAAATGGCATATAAGAAATCACATATGGAGTTTGAATTTGAATCTTTGATTCAAATCAACTTCATTTAATCTGGTTTTAGTTGCATTAGCACAAACCACAGCATATTGCCATGTCACATTCATGCATCATATTGTTGCATTGCATTGATTGTGTTTCTTCTTTATTTGCCGGTAATTGTTCCCTTTCAGTAGACGTGGTTCTGACGATGAGTTCGATGACACCGATGAAGAACTATATTATCTTCAGAAGTGCCAGGCAAGCAAAACCCCCTTGTTCATTCCGATACAATCCCACTCTCTCGCTCCTGCTCTATTTTACTGCATTTGGACAACAACGATACAATTGTTATTTGTTGCGGTAGTTGAACCCCTTTATCCTCTGCATGACCTATCATTGCCACAGTAAATAGATGAAACCCACTAGCATGAGTAGGAGTTGTTTGAGCCCTGATGTGCCTACTCATTCATGTTTGTTTGTCATGCCTGCTATTACTTAGAGTTGTGTCAGGTCTGATTCATCAGGGATGAATTGGAGGTGTGTGAACATGTCCTACTGTGTGTGAGCTAAGTGTGTGAACACGATTTCGTAAAGGTAGCGGTGAGAGGCCATGTAGGAGTACATGGTGGGTTGTCTCATTGGGCTCCATGATCAATTACTACCACACATTGGGCTCCGGGCGCTCCAGGATCTCTCGACTTATTAATCAACTCGATCTCTGTCCAGGAGTTGCAACTAGTTTCTGGTGTTTGTAGGTAGTGTTAGTAGTCTACCAAGTGGCACCCGGTACAGGTGGGCTTGGGACAGACTAGGCACAGTGGCCCGGTGTACCAAGTGGCACCCGGATGGTGGGCTTGGGAACCCTGCTCACATCGTTTGGGGCCGTGAGCGACACCCCGGCCGGATCTCCTTGCGGATGGAACCCGAATAGGCGATAAACCTGGACGAGAGACTTGTGTGGTTAGTCAGGTCATGGCCGACACCCTCGCTGGGCTTCCGCTTGAAGGTTGCCGAGTACATGTCGTGTAAACGGCGGTAAGTGGTGAGAGCGTGTGTGAAGAAGTACACCCCTGCAGGGTTAACATTATCTATTCGAATAGCCGTGTCCGCGGTAAAGGACTTCTGGGTTGCCTGTACAGTTCATAGACAAGTGAAAGTGGATACTTTAAAATACGCAAGATAAGTGTGAGTGCTATGTATGGCGTTCTCGTAGGGAGACGGGAGCGAATCCATAGTGGTGTATTGATATGGTGAATATGTGGACTCGTGTGCGCCACCTCAAAAGAGTTACTTGCAGTCGTAGTTCAGGATAGCCACCGAGTCAAAGCTGGCTTGCTGCGATTAAACTCCACCACCCCCCTTTGTTGATAATGATGCACATGTAGTTAGTTCTGATGTAAGTCTTGCTGGGTACATTTGTACTCACGTTTGCCTATTTTATGTTTTTGCAGAGAGACTTCAGTCTCACTAGTAGTTCCGCGTGGACTTCGATGTTTAGCTTGTTACCTCAGCTACGATCTTGTGCCCTCGGCAGGATCTGGTAGACAGTCAGGCTTCTAAGCCTTTTCCATTTGTAGATGTCTGTACTCAGACATGATAGCTTCCATTTGTGTTTTGACTTGTATGCTCTCAATGCTGGGTCGAGAGACCCATGTTTGTAATATCTCGCTCCTCGGAGCCTAATAAATAAATACTTGAGTCATAGAGTCATGTTGTGATGCCATGTTGTATTTGCACATATCGGGCATATTGTGTGTATGTTATTGAAATGCTTGGTATGTGTGGGATCTGACGACCTAGTTGTTTATCCTTAGTAGCCTCTCTTACCGGGAAATGTCTCCTAGTGTTTCCACTGAGCCATGGTAGCTTGCTATTGCTCCGGAACACTTAGGCTGGGCGACATGTGTCCTTCTTCGTTCCTGTGTCTGTCCCTTCGGGGAAATGTCACACGATGAATACCGGAGTCCTGTTAGCCCGCTACAGCCCGGTTCATCGGAGTCCTGTTAGCCCAGTGCTACAACCTGGATTCACTCGCTGATGACCGACACGTTCGATGCTGGGTCATGGATGCCTGTCCCTGTAAGTTTGTGCGACTTTGGGTTTACGACTAGCCATGTCAGCCCGGGCTCCTTATCATATGGATGCTAGCGACACTATCATATACGTGTGCCAAAAGGCGTAAACGGTCCCGGGGAAAGGTAAGGCGACACCCGTGGGAATACCGTGCGTGAGGCCGCAAAGTGATATGAGGTGTTAGATGCTAGATCGATGTGGCGTTGAGTCGGGGTCCTGACAGCTTTGGTATCAGAGCTTGACTGCCTGTAGGATTACCAAGCCAAACTGGTCGAAGTTGAGTCTAGAAATGCTTTAGTCATATGTAGGGGAATTGATTGTGGGATGGAACGTAAGGCTCTTTTTACTCCTTTACCTTATGCCTTCTGATCTGCGTCATCTTATCTTTCCTACGGGGTTAAGGAACTAGGCTTTCTCTTCTCTCTATTAGGATCACGTGTTACTAATCCGTAGACTTATATGATTGTTGGTTCCAGGCCTCAGTTCAGTTTCTACCTCTGTATGTTAACTATTGATCTCTAAACCTTGATATTGTGCTTCTGAGTGGTTCTGCCACCATTTTTGTGAATGTCTCAAATCTTTTCTGAGCATTTACAGCCGTTATGCTGTCCGAGTCATCCCAGGTTTCTGAATAGTCTGATGCATTTGCAAATCCTTTCCCTCTGGTTTTGTTGTTCTTTTGGGCCAGGTTAATCACACTAATTGCTGAGTTGAGGTATTCTTCTGTCTCGGCATTTATGTTGGCGCTATTATTATGACCCTAGATGTCTAAAGTATCACCTAGTAATCTAGCCATGATTGTGTTCCCAGTGTGATGATTCCGGCCTTTATTCTTGAACGCATCCCGTGATGCCACTTAGTTAGTAGGAATTCTATTCCTGGGTTCTTGACCCAAGATTCACTCTACTTATCTCGTGTTGATAGTGTTGCTCGTACCTTTAGGTTAGTAGTAACCTTTGCAATAGTCCTCGAAGTTCGTGGTATTTCCTTCTTCCAAATACTATGAACCATTCTTGGCAGGAGTTCTTTTGAACCAAAAGATCGCAACCAGAGTGCTCTTGACGAGTTCTCGATGCTATGTTGTGAATCTGTCAGTCCTACCTCTCTGCATGGATTATTCGGAAGAAACTTGTTGAAGTTGGTTTGACATATTAATCTATGCATCCACAACTCAGAAAATCATATGTTCCTTTGAGTTGTCCCTCTTTAGTTGTATTCTGACCTTCGTCTATCAATTGATAGTCAGGAGTAATTGTGCATTCGGTGTTATCGATGCTTATTATTCTTGTGGTCCGTCAAGCCATTCTATTCCGGAATGACTAGGAGAAACAAACTCCAGTACCTCATCCATATCCAGGATTGGGTCAAAGCAGTTGTATCCCGCAGATCAAATGCGATCCAGCTTCTGGTCTGTTCTACCTTGAAGTACTACCTTCTTTATGTCAGGATTGTCATGAGAATTGCACCACCTCTTGTGAATTCTTGACGTAGTGATACTTCTCGCCATCCTTTCTCATTACTCGGTTCCGTGTTGTTGCAGCCGGAATGCCGACAAGTGAATCGTGGCGTGTGAAATCAATACTCCCAGCAACCTTGTTGCTTGGTAGTTAAAGAACAATAATTTCATTCTTAGCATGTTGGTTCTTGAATCATCATTCTAAGATAGATTGTGCTACCTAGTCCTTATTTCCGGTGCACTCCTCGATCAATGAGTTAGGATTGTGCCAGTCCCTCGCTCTTGTGATCATATCGTCTTGCCCTGAAAAGCAAGGTTGATCTCGAGCTTAGTAGCATATCGGTGGTTCGTGATGTTCCGAATATCTTCTCGGAAGTGTTACCAGGTTGTCACCTGACCGCTATGTTGAGTTCGTGATCAAGTTGGTTTCTTGTAACCACCCCTTCTCCAAGAGTCTGTGCTGGATACCCCTGAGCCAGTTGGTTAAGCTAAACAACAACTTGGAGAGTTGGAAGATAAAAGCTTGCCCGACTTAGTTCATTTTAAGGGATATCTGGTATGTGTGTTGAAGAAAGATGGTATTTTCATCTATTGACCCCGTGATCAGTTATGGACCTATCATCTTACCCAATCTTTGATTTGAATATGGGCTATCGTCAAATCAAATCAGAACCAACGATGTTCGTAATGTTGTCTTACTCGTGGTTGATCCCTCGAGCATACACCATTATATCTTTTGGGTCTGACCAATGCTATCACTTGTTCACATAATTATGGAACTCCATCCTCATGGAAACATGGATGAATTGTTGTTGAGCCCATCGACAACATCCTTATCTTTTCCATAATTTTGTTGAACATTAAGCTAGTATTGGAAACTTTTGAAAGCATTTCTTCATGTTCCGTGCATGAAGCTTATGCTTGGATGGAAGAAGTGACTTCCTCTAATTCATGTGCATCTGATGCAAGTTGCCGCCGTGAATTCGAGAAAGCTTGTTTTTGCTTCCTCTGGAATCATCCCAAGTCAGTCATGCACGTGCGAAGTATTCTATGGTTTGATAGACTGATCATCTTCATTCCATATGTATTTCCTAGCACACCAAGCCACTGATTGATTTGTTCAAGGAGAAGAAGTTCCTTCCTAAGAGCTAATCCGGGCTTATGTAAGGACTTCGATATCCGCAATGATGGATCCTAATCAGAACTCGGTAGTGTTTTATTGTAAGACTACCATGTGGGCATGCTTGTCTGGGACAACGTGTTCACATGTGTTTAGCAGAACCGGCTCATGTTTTGGACCTTGCTATCGTAGTTCATCCCTTGAGAATCTCGCAATGTCATCTCGTCGATTTGTGTTGCAAACTTTCGTTTTTACTTCTAGACTTGATGAGTCTGGAATATTCTGACACCAACCAGATCTGAATCTCAGGCAGACTTGATGGTTGGAACATTTCCCAAGAACTATAATATTGATCCCTCGATAACCGGTAAGGTGGATGTCGTGGCCAACACACCCAGCCGGGGGACCTACTATTGTAGTTTCTTGATTGAGAAAGTTGGCCATATCCCCATAAGGATTTCGTAGGATTTATTTCCTAGTTGTCCCTTATGGATTTTTTGTGTTCCCGAAGTCCGACCTTTTACTTGATGTCCTAGATATCAAACCATATCTATGAATGGGATACACTAGCACATCAAGGAGAACATCAGAAGCGGAGTGCTAAATGTCTCTCGGTCGATTATCCAGATTTTGTCCCCTTGGCCTCGCTAAGGTGAAATATGAGAGGATGTTATCTTCCTTTGCATCTGCATTGTCCATCACTATTCATTATGGTAGTATGATGTGTTGCCAGGATCCTTGACACGGATATTGGTAAAACCTTGATGAATATGGAAATGCTCAAGTTCTTGAGAGCACGCGCAAGCAAATCATCCCTTGCGTTGTCTTCAACAAGGTAATCCACATCATCCATTCTAGACTGGTATGCCATTCTAACGAACCCTTTCAAACGATCGTTTGAGAATCTCCTTAGGCTGGTATAGAGAGTTTCAATGGTCTCCGAATCAAAGGTAATTCTTTTTGCCACTTAAGGGGATATATATACGAGTCACCTTCCCTAAGGTGCCCTGTTATGGTATCATGACAACTCAACTCCTCGCTACGTTGTCAACTGTTCACCACCTTTTTAAGTGTGAAATTGTTGCCTATCTAGTGAACCATCCTCGTCCGTTTCACCCCATCCCTTTGGATGTTTGCTCCGTGTCTCAGCCCGCGAGATGTATTAATGTCTCACTTCGTGAGTTGATCCTGAGTTGTTCGGTCTTCTAGAAGATCGATCCTGCTAGAGTTTTCCCTTTCCTCTCATTGTCATGTTAGTTGGAGTTCTCAGAACAAGACATCCAGACAAAGATGATGATCGAATCAAGGTTCTTATGAAGTGCAACCTGGATCGTGAAGATTGTGTTAGTTTGCATCCCCCCTTCATCTTACCCTACGCTTGAGTCTCGGGACGAGATTTTTGCTTAGTGGGGGTGAGTTGTCACATCCCTAGCTTTTGGTCTTGCACTAGGCTAGCTTCATGTGTGCATCATATTTAAATTTTGCTTAATTTTGAAATGGGGATGTTCAAATCCTAGCCTTAAATCAACTCAAATAGGGTGGATTAAAATCTTTTTCAATAAACCCAAAAGTCCCTAAGAAAAGTTCATGATTTCTGGTTAAGGTGGAAACCTCTGCCAAAAATGATGAATATATTCTTAGATCATTTTTGGATTTTTGAATTAAATCATATTTTATTTGACTTTGGGCATTTAAACACTATAAATAATTTAAATGCTCAAATAATGTTGGAATTATTTGTGGGACACTGAAATAATTCAGAAAGTGCTCATGAATATTTTCAAGATTTATAAAATTGATTTGGTTTTTAAAACTGGATCAAAAACAAACTACAAAAAATAAATAGAAAACAGAATAAAAGAGAGAGAGAGAGTTACCTAGCGCTTACCTACAGCTGAGAGGCCCTGCTCTGTGCGGCCCATCTGAGCTGGCCGGCCCAGCCCACCTCCTCCTCTCTGTCGTCTTCCTCCCCCTCGCCCCGAAGCAGCTCGGTGGCGAGCGCCGACGCCAGCCTTGCCACCTCCTGCTTGCCAGCAAGGTGCCCCCGACGTGTCTGGATACGCCCCGCAGCCCCTCTGTCTCTCCCCTCGCTCTCTGCTCTCTCTCGACCTCTTCTCCCTCCTCTGTCTCTCTCCGCGCGGCACCACCGAACACACCCGCCGCCACCGACGAGCTACACCACAGCCACCGCCTCCCCCTCGTTTCTCTGACCAGCCCACGAGCCCCGTCTAGAACCCGAGCACCTCTCCGCCGACCCACGCAAGGCCGGAGGACCCCAAGACAACGCCGCGACCCTTCTTCCCCGTGCACGGCCGCCGGATGCCGCCGCCCGATTCGTCGTCCACAGGGCCTCCCCGAGCTCGCTGACCCCCTCTTCGACCCCGTTGTGAGCTCCTCTTCCTCTTCCCCTAGCTCCTGTGCTTGTTTGGTCTCCGTAGCCGCCGTTTCCACCGCACTCGAAAGCTCCCCGCCGCCGGCCATGGCGCCGTCGTGGCTAGGGCCACAGTGGCTCGAAGCCAACCTCACTGTTGTGCTCAGCGCAGCACCAGGAGCCCGTAGCCACCACCAGCTCATCCTCCCGTTCACCGTAGCGTCGAATCCAACCCCGTCCGAACTCCGGCCGCCGCTGTCGAGCTCGCCGGTGTCATTTCCGGCGTCCTCGTGTCCAACCACTTGCACCACTGGATGCGGCAGCTCCCCAGCAGTACATAGCACGCCTCCGCCGTTGTTTTGGTCGCCGGAGCGCGAAACCCGCGCTGCTCCGTCGCGTCTGGCCTCGCCGGCGTCATGTCGCCGGCAGGTTTGACCTGTTTGACCTGGGGTTTGACCTCCCTGGGGTCAACATGCGTGGGCCCCGCCTCTGACTAGATTAGTTCAGGCCTAACTACCCCTGCTGACACTGACAGTGGGCCCAGTGGCTGTTAATTTGATTAGTTAGAAATAATTAACCCTGTTAGTTACTTGTGTCACCGACATGTCGACCCCACAGGTCAGGTTTGACCTGCAGCAGTGCCCATTGACCTGCTGACGTCACAGTGAGGTAGTGCTGACGCCATAACTCATTTTCTGGATTAATTTTAATTCAGAAAATTCCAAAAAATGCCCAAAACTTCTAAAATTCATATAAATTCAACCGTAACTCCAAATGAAATAAATTATATATGAAAAATTATCAGAAAAATCCAATCTATCCATCTGTACCATTTTCATGCATGTTAGAACAACTTATGACTACTGTTTAGGACAATTCATTTAAATGGCATATAAGAAATCACATATGGAGTTTGAATTTGAATCTTTGATTCAAATCAACTTCATTTAATCTGGTTTTAGTTGCATTAGCACAAACCACATCATATTGCCATGTCACATTCATGCATCATATTGTTGCATTGCATTGATTGTGTTTCTTCTTTATTTGCCGGTAATTGTTCCCTCTTAGTAGACGTGGTTCCGACGATGAGTTCGATGACACCGATGAAGAACTATATTATCTTCAGAAGTGCCAGGCAAGCAAAAGCCCTTGTTCATTTCGATACAATCCCACTCTCTCGCTCCTGCTCTATTTTACTGCATTAGGACAACAATGATACAACTGTTATTTGCTGCGGTAGTTGAACCCCTTTATCCTCTGCTTGACCTGTCATTGCCACAGTAAATAGATGAAACCCACTAGCATGAGTAGGAGTTGTTTGAGCCCCGATGTGCCTACTCATTCATGTTTGTTTGTCATGCCTGCTATTACTTAGAGTTGTGTCAGGTCTGATTCATCAGGGATGAATTGGAGGTGTGTGAACATGTCCTACTGTGTGTGAGCTAAGTGTGTGAACACGATTTGGTAAAGGTAGCGGTGAGAGGCCATGTAGGAGTACATGGTGGGTTGTCTCATTGCAGCCGTCCTCAGGAACTGAGTTCTGTGTTTGTGATCCATGATCAATTACTACCACACATTGGGCTCCGGGCGCTCCAGGATCTCTCGACTTATTAATCAACTCGATCTCTGTCCAGGAGTTGCAACTAGTTTCTGGTGTTTGTAGGTAGTGTTAGTAGTCTACCAAGTGGCACCCGGTACAGGTGGGCTTGGGACAGACTAGGCACAGTGGCCCGGTGTACCAAGTGGCACCCGGATGGTGGGCTTGGGAACCCTGCTCACATCGTTTGGGGCCGTGAGCGACACCCCGGCCGGATCTCCTTGCGGATGGAACCCGAATAGGCGATAAACCTGGACGAGAGACTTGTGTGGTTAGGCAGGTCGTGGCCGACACCCTCGCTGGGCTTCCGCTTGAAGGTTGCCGAGTACATGTCGTGTAAACGGCGGTAAGTGGTGAGAGCGTGTGTGAAGAAGTACACCCCTGCAGGGTTAACATTATCTATTCGAATAGCCGTGTCCGCGGTAAAGGACTTCTGGGTTGCCTGTACAGTTCATAGACAAGTGAAAGTGGATACTTTAAAATACGCAAGATAAGTGTGAGTGCTATGGATGGCGTTCTCGTAGGGAGACGGGAGCGGATCCATAGTGGTGTATTGAGATGGTGAATATGTGGACTCGTGTGCGCCACCTCAAAAGAGTTACTTGCAGTCGTAGTTCAGGATAGCCACTGAGTCAAAGCTGGCTTGCTGCGATTAAACTCCACCACCCCCCTTTGTTGATAATGATGCATATGTAGTTAGTTCTGATGTAAGTCTTGCTGGGTACATTTGTACTCACGTTTGCCTATTTTATGTTTTTGCAGAGAGACTTCAGTCTCAGTAGTAGTTCCGCGTGGACTTCGACGTTTAGCTTGTTACCTCAGCTACGATCTTGTGCCCTCGGTCGGATCTGGTAGACAGTCAGGCTTCTAAGCCTTTTCCATTTGTAGATGTCTGTACTCAGACATGATAGCTTCCGTTTGTGTTTTGACTTGTATGCTCTGAATGCTGGGTCGAGAGACCCATGTTTGTAATATCTCGCTCCTCGGAGCCTAATGAATAAAATACTTGAGTCATAGAGTCATGTTGTGATGCCATGTTGTATTTGCACATATCGGGCATATTGTGTGTATGTTATTGAAATGCTTGGTATGTGTGGGATCTGACGAGCTAGTTGTTTATCCTTAGTAGCCTCTCTTACCGGGAAATGTCTCCTAGTGTTTCCACTGAGCCATGGTAGCTTGCTACTGCTCCGGAACACTTAGGCTGGCCGGCATGTGTCCTTCTTCGTTCCTGTGTCTGTCCCTTCGGGGAAATGTCACGCGATGAATACCGGAGTCCTGTTAGCCCGCTACAGCCCGGTTCATTGGAGTCCTGTTAGCCCAGTGCTACAGCCTGGATTCACTCGTTGATGACCGACACGTTCGATGCTGGGTCATGGATGCCTGTCCCTGTAAGTTTGTGCCACTTTGGGTTTACGACTAGCCATGTCAGCCCGGGCTCCTTATCATATGGATGCTAGCGACACTATCATATACGTGTGCCAAAAGGCGCAAACGATCCCGGGCAAAGGTAAGGCGACACCCGTGGGAATACCGTGCGTGAGGCCGCAAAGTGATATGAGGTGTTAGATGCTAGATCGATGTGGCGTTGAGTCGGGGTCCTGACAAAAGGAAAGGTGTTTATACCCAAGTATTGGAGTATAACTTTCCCAAAGAAAGGCAGAGCATGATAGGGTTCCAAGTATTAAACCATTTAGACAAAGGGGCAAGGAATTTATGAGGTTTACCCATCCAACGGTGTTTGTATAATTGATCAAGAACTGTTAGCATTGCGCTCCCAATGTTCTTGTTGATGATCAGAGTACCACACACATGCTTCGGGATAGTGTTGACACGGTCATCAGGGAAAGGTCAGACTTCGGATACACAAAGGATCCATTAGAACAACTTATAAAATAAGTCATACAATTTCAGCAAGAAAAAGATGATTTTGTGGCCGGCGGGCTTAGGAACAATTCATCGAGGGGGGCAAGGATGGTATTTCTCATCATGAATTCGATTGATATCCTGGAACAGCTTAGAATGTTGGTGATGATCACGACACATTTGTCGAGAGATTTCATGAAGATGTAATCGATCGGTGATGACATCAAGTCAAAGGAATGATGAAGCAAAAGGTTATTGGAACCCTGGGTACAACACAAACTCAAAATCAAGCTTTTTGTTCAAGGCAAAAAATGATAAGACAAGGAAGATCGATGTAAGCTTAGCTCATTGCCGGAAATTGTGCTCCGGGAAGAAGGACCAGGTAGCACCGTTAATTTTTTTAGTATGATAGTGATATAGCTGATCAGGCTAGGAATGACTTGAAGGATTATTGAACTCGTAAGCAATGAAAATTACTTAGAGTGATAGAATCGGAGCGCAGAACCAATTCAACCGATTCACTTATTGGTGTCCTCGAGTGATTAATAACTCAGATCCCAGGGGAAATCTGAAATCGGTGAGAAGCAATACTATATGAAGACTCATAGGAAGCAAAACAGTTCTTTGATATTCTCGAGGTACCGAAGGGTAATACTCGAAGGAAGATCAAAATAGAGGTTGCGGAGATGCATTGATCTATAGAAGACAAGTGCTTTAACTTGTCTGAGAAATGGAATCAGGGAGAAAATATGGTCGGAACCACGATTGCCAAAGACCAGATCCCAGATATAAGATAGGGGAATAATTAATTTAAGGAGAAGCTTCCATGATAAGATCTACATCTTGTCCATGGCATGAACACAAAGTTCAAGGTCGACTCCCACTTCTTCAATGTATAACCTTCCCTTCACTTCTCGTTTTTGATGAAGTTGTAGTGTTGAAATTTTATCTGGCATAACACCAGTAGAGTATGACCTGTAAAAGTTTCTAGGCTCACACAGATTATAAAAGGCATAGGTTCAACCCATCGGGGCATCTTAGGAACATATACCACGAACTTCAATACTACTTAACACCAGCTCGAAAGTAGAGCATGGTTCACAAAAGAGAGAGGATAATGTTTACGATAGGCATTATGTGTCAGGGGAAAACTCACGAGAATTTAGAATGTGAAAGACATTGTCAGATAATAATCCAACAAAGGATTTGGCGGCCCACAAAGGATCTGATGTGATTATCGGTACTCAACCAGAGGAAGAAAGAATGCAAAGGCATCGGATTATAGATATATCTGGATAACTTCAAAGCTTAAATACAAAGGGATTACAATTTTTAAATCAAAAGATCAGAACCAGAGGCTTTGATCAAAAGATAATTGAGTTGAATCGATATAGATCGACAATCGATCAAGGTTTGATTTGCCAAGAACAAGCTCAAATTCGGAGTGACGTCTGAGCCAGAAGGGTGAATGCTAGGATCTGATTGAGGATTGCGAGCATTCGCAACATATTGGATCAAGGGACTCGAAACGATAGTGACATAGGATGTCAATGGAGATTACTAGAAATATGGAATTAACCATAATGCAGGCACACAAGACTTTCCAAAGCAATAGGTTGCAAAGGATTCTTGGAAGGTCGAATAGCATTCCGGGGTATTTTGTGAAATACATGAATAACAAGGAATGAACAAATCCTCAAGAAGTGTGAGGAATTATTCGAACATGTATTCATGCGGAAAAAGGAGCTGCAAGGCAGCAGGAACAATGGATTCTCGGAATATCGGAAAGTATTTCAGGGTATCTTGTAATAACAAGAGCAATAGGAAATGAAGGTATGGACGGCAAGTGTATGTAGCTATCCATGGGGATTTATCGGTGGTAGGGAATTGCAACGGCGAAAGGCACAAGGGTCTCGGGAAAAACATCGGAGAGTATCTTCGGAATCTTCTGGTGCACCAAGCGATCATCTGGAATGAAGGGATCTACGGGAGGAAGTAGTTACGAGAACCTAAAGTTAGAGTTAGCAAAATCTTTTAACCCGAATAGAAGAGAAATCAGAATCCCAGAGTAAAGGTTGAGGAGTAAAAGATCCTAGTACCACCCAATGGCGACGTGGGCCCGTAAGACACACAACCATATTAGTAAAAGTTTTTGTAGTGACTAGACTCGACTTCGTCCAAGGAGTTGGAAAGGGGGCTACCAACAGGCAGCCGGCTCTGATACCAACTTGTGACGCCCCCGATTCAATCGTACACTAATCATACACGCAAATGTGTACGATCAGGATCAAGGACTCACGGGAAGATATCACAACACAACTCTAGACACAAATTAAAATAATACAAGCTTTATATTACAAGCCAGGGGCCTCGAGGGCTCGAATTCATAAGCTCGAAAACACAAGAGTCAGCGGAAGCAACAATATCTGAGTACAGACATAAGTTAGACAAGTTTGCCTTAAGAAGGCTAGCACAAAAGCAACATCGATCGAAAAGGCAAGGCCTACTGCCTGGGAGCCTCCTAACTACTCCTGGTCGTCGGCGGCCTCCACGTAGTAGTAGGCATCGGCGGTGGCATCTGGCTCCTGGGCTCCGACATATGGTTGCATCAACCGGAAAGAAGAAGAAAGGGGGAAAGGGGGAGCAAAGCAACTGTGAGTACTCATCCAAAGCACTCGCAAGATAGGATCTACACTACATATGCATCGGTGTCAATGAAATGGGTAGTATATGTGGACTGAACTGCAGAATGCCAGAAGAGAAGGGGAAAGCATGGCCTATCGAGGACTAGCATCTTCAAGCAGCTCCAAGCATCTTGTAGGATCAGAAGAGATACGAGTAGCATAGAGTAAAGTAGTAGTAGTGTTATCAACCTCGGCCAAAGACCCTTTGTCGACTCCCTACGAGAAAGCAATCCCAGAGCCATACTATCCATTTCTCATATCCATTTCTCATCTCAAGTATCCAGTTCTAGTTGTATCGATCGGGATACAACTCCAAGTGTCCGTTACCGTAGGACAGGCTGTCGATAGATGTTTTCTTCCCTGCAAGGGTTGAGGGAGTCCTGGATTAGGGGGTATCTGGACAGCCGGACTATACACTTTGTTCGGACTGTTGGAGCGTGAAGATACAAGACTCAAGACTTCGTCCCGTGTCCGGATGCGACTCTCCTTTGCGTGGAAGACAAGCTTGGAGATCCGGATGTTATATTTCCTTCTTTGTAACCGACTCTGTGTAAATCCTAGCCCCCTATGGTGTCTATATAAACCGGAGGGTTTAGTCCTTAGAGACACAATCATAATCATCATAGGCTAGCTTCTAGGGTTTAGCCTCTACGATCTCGTGGTAGATCAACTCTTGTAATACTCATATCATCAAGATCAATCAAGCAGGAAGTAGGGTTTTACCTCCATCGAGAGGGCCTGAACCTGGGTAAAACATCATGTCCCTTGCCTCCTGTTACCATTAGCCTTAGACACACAGATCGGGACCCCCTATCCGAGATCCGCCGGTTTTGACACCGACATTGGTGCTTTCATTGAGAGTTCCTCTGTGTCGTCGCTTCAAGGCTCGATGGCTCCTTCAATCATCAACAACAACGTGGTCCAGGGTGAGACTTTTCTCCCCGGACAGATCTTCGTGTTCGGCGGCTTCGCACTGCGGGCCAACTCGCTTGGCCATCTGGAGCAGATCGACAACTACACCCCTGGCCATCAGGTCAGGTTTGGAAGCTTGAACTACATGGCCGATGTCCGCGGAGACTTGATATTCGACGGATTTGGGCCTATGCCAGGAGCGCCGAACAGTCACGACGAACATGGCTTAGACCTGCTGTCTGACAATACTCGGGATATCGCACCTGTAGGAGCTCCGGACCTAAATCCGGGGCAAATCGCGTCGTCTGAGGACGGGTGGATGGACTCCACCCCGGAGGCCGCACACTCATTGGCGGTAGAGCTGAGCACCGGCTTCACCCCCAAAGAAGCCTGTGACACCGGACCCCCGGACTCGTGTCCGGCTGTAGGTTCTAGTCTGCGCATCCCCGACCCCACCGAATCTGGTTGGGCTCCGGTAATGGAGTTCACCGCTGCGGATATCTTCCAGCACTCGCCCTTTGACGACATGCTGAACTCGTTAAAATCTCTCTCTTTGTCAGGAGACTCTTGGCCGAACTATGTCCGGCTCGAGTGGGAAGCAGGCGACGAGGGAATTCGTTGCCCACCCACCACCCACTTCATTGCCATGGTCGACGATTTGACCGACATGCTTGATTACGACTCCGAAGACATCGACTGTGTGGACGAGATGTAGGAGAGGAACAGGAACCACCGCCCACGGGGCGGTGGACAGCCACCTCCTCAAATGATATATATATGGTGGACACTCCAAAAGAAACCAATGGCGATGAGGCAATGGAGGATAACCCCTCAAGGAAGAAAGCAAAGAATGGGCGTCGTCGGCGCCGCTCCAAGCCCTCCCACAGCAATACCGGCACAGAAGACGAAAACAGTCTGGATGGTGCCGAAGATGAATACAACCCCGATCAGCCTGCCTTCGAGCAGGCCGAACAAGAAGACGGGCAGGTCAGCCCAGACGAACAGGTGACGGACGGATACCCGGAGGAGGACAACTACATGCCCCCCTCCGAAGATGAGATTAGCCTCGACGACGACGAGTTCGGCGTGCCTGAGGACCCCGTAGAGCAGGAGCGCTTCAAGCGCCGGCTTATGGCCACTGTGAGGAGCCTGAAAAAGAAGCAGCAGCAGCTCCAAGCTGATCAAGACCTGCTCACAGACAGATGGACTGAAGTCCTGGCAGCCGAGGAATATGGACTCGAGCGCCACACGGCTGACCGACCACCTCGTGGCCGGGATAAAACGGTGTATCAGCCCGAATACCAGCCCGCACCCCTACGCCAATACACTACGGCCCGGGGCAATAGGCAGGACCTGCAAGATACACTGAAGGCAAGACAGCCAAGATCGATCTACGGATCGCGGGGGCGCGCCCCAACACGTGACGATGATCGTCACACCAGACACACTATTGACAAGTCTGGTTGGGCCGAACATAGCCAACCAGACTCATTCGAACTGCGTAGCCCCATAGCCCGGCATAGAGGCGCCGCACACCCCCTCTGCTTCACTGACGAAGTGATGGATCACGAATTCCCAGAAGGGTTTAAGCCCGTAAACATCGAATCATACGATGGCACAACGGACCCCGCAGTATGGATCAAAGATTTCCTTCTCCACATTCACATGGCCCGCGGGGACGATCTACACGCCATCAAATATCTTCCCCTTAAGCTCAAAGGACCAGCCCGACACTGGCTAAATAGCCTACCAGCAAATTCAATCGACAGTTGGGAAAACCTGGAGGACGCATTCCTCGACAACTTCCAGGGCACGTACGTGTGACCACCGGATGCTGATGACTTGAGTTACATTACCCAACAACCCGGAGAGTCGGCCAGGAAATTCTGGACTCGGTTCCAAACTAAAAAGAACCAAATTGTCGACTGTCCCGACGCCGAAGCCCTGGCGGCCTTTAAGCATAATATCCGCGACGAGTGGCTCGCCTGACACCTCGGCCAGGAAAAACCAAAGTCCATGGCGGCCCTCACGACACTCATGACCCGCTTTCGCGTGGGCGAGGACAGCTGGTTGGCTCGCAGTAGCACCACGCCAATGAATTCCGGCACTTCAGACGTCCGCGACAATAACGGCAAGCCACGGCGCAACAGACATAAGCGACGGAACAATGGCGACAACACTGAAGACACAACAGTCAACACCGGATTCAGTGGCTCAAAATCCGGTCAGCGGAAAAAGCCGTTCAAAAGGAACAATCAGGGACCGTCCAGTCTAGACCGCATACTTGATCGCTCGTGCCAAATTCACGACACCCCAGATAAGCCAGCAAACCACACTAACAAAGATTGCTGGGTATTCAAACAAGCCGGTAAAATAAACGCCAAAAACAAGGACAAGGGGCTGCACAGCGACGATGACGAGGAGCCCCGGCGTCCGAACACGGGGGGACAGAAGAAATTTCCTTCCCAGGTGAAAACGGTCAATATGATCTACGCCACCCACATTCCCAAACGGGAACGGAAGCGAGCACTATGGGACGTCTATGCGATGGAGCTAGTCGCCCCAAAATAAAACCCATGGTCAGCCTGTCCGATCACCTTTGACCGTAGGGATCACCCTACCAGCATCCGGCATGGCGGTTCAACCGCATTGGTCCTAGACCCAATCATCGACGGATTCCATTTCACGCGAGTCCTTATGGATGGCGGCAGCAGCCTGAACCTGCTTTATCAGGACACAGTGCGCAAAATGGGTATCGACCCTTCAAGGATCAAGCCCACCAAAACCACCTTCAAAGGTGTAATTCCAGGAGTAGAGGCCCGTTGCACGGGCTCCATAACACTGGAAGTGGTCTTCGGATCTCCGGATAACTTCCAAAGCGAGGAGTTAATCTTCGATATCATTCCTTTCCGTAGTGGTTACCATGCACTGCTTGGACGAACCGCATTCGCTCGATTCAATGCGGTACCACACTATGCATACCTCAAGCTCAAGATGCCAGGACCTCGCGGGGTCATAACAGTCAACAGAAACATTGGCCGCTCTCTCCGTACAGAAGAGCATACTGCAGCCCTCGCAGTAGAAGTACAAAGTAGCCTTCTCCGGCAAACCACCAATCCGGCGACAACAACCCCAAACACCGTCAAGCGAGTCCGGAGTACCCTGCAACAGGATCGCCAGGCACGTCAAGAGCGCGACTAGTAGTTTGGCCTCCGCTCCAGCCCCGTTCAAGCAGCATTCATGCCGCGCGTACACAATTATGCACTCAAAATACCTTGGGCAAAGGCGGAGGCGCAATAGTGATGCGGTCAATAGCGCGGTTCAGCCGCAACACACTTTAATAACCCCCCTTTATCTTTCAGGACCTTGCTTTCGGGCAGCCTCTTCAGCGAGCCGAATTATCGGACTTTCACAGGAGAGAAAACCAAGAAGGCAAAAGGCTTTGCGCACAAAAATACCTAGGTGGAATCTGTTCACGATCATTATACCTATTTTATATACCTACATGCGGCCCGCCCGTGGATAGGACATGTCAAATAGTCCTCTTTACTTCTGCTTAACGCATTAATTATAAAGATACGCTTGGACGTATTATTCATCAATGGGAGATAATATATAGCGCCAGCTTATTATTCTTACCTTCACATTTTTCTTAGAAATGTTTATTTAATATTGAATCCGTACACCTTGGTACATTCAGTTTGCCAGGGGCTTCTTATGGCGCCCCACAATACGGCAAGATAAGTCCGAACACTTTCGACAGTGCGGCACCCCGAACTTATAGCATTATATGCATCAGCTCCGAATCATGTCTTGGGTCAATAGTTGGGTTAGCCCGTCTCCCTTGTTTTGGTACCTTATGTTCTGTTATATCGGCTAAGGTAGCGCAGGGAGAACTACTGCGATTGTGTCCCGATTCTTCCGGATGAGCACCTCAGTAGAGAAAGCCAAAAACTGACTGTCATGATGCAGCGAGAGCTGGTCGCTGTTCGAGAGGTCTTGAAATCCTTCAAGATTTCTTCCGCTTTAGGCGAGGAGTCGGCCTCGTCCGATTTAGGCGTGTATAGCGCCCCAGTTCGGCCTTCCGATCTCTAGGGGCTTCGCCGCAATTTAAAATTATAGACTTCTATGGCTAAGTGAGAGTTATAAAGCCGCATAGTCCGATTGCCTTGTTCGCTGCGCCAAACACCTCCTTCATGGACCAAAAATTTGGACAAAGAGTGTTTGGGTTTTCCACGAACACCCAAGTACTAGTTACGTGGGGGCGGAAGCCGACGACTGGCCTACTTTTAGAATTTTATAAACAGTCGCACAGAAGGTAATATTTTAAATCAAGAAAGCGCTATATAGTGCAAACAAATTCGTTTTCATATTACAAAAACGACAAGAGTACATTCACTCAAAGATGGTGTCCTTGGTACATTCATCGGCCACGAGGCGAGCGCCTTTCATAACGCATCATAATATCTTTCGGGATAGCGGTGCACTTTACCCTCAGGCGGTCCATCCTTCACCAGCTTCTCCGCATCTAGCTTGCCCCAATGCACCTTCGCACGGGCAAAGGCCCGGCGGGCACCCTCAATGCAAACGGATCGCTTGATCACTTCAAGCCGCGGACAGGCATTTATCATCCGCTTTATCAGGCCAAAATAGCTGGCGGGCAAGGGCTCACCAGGCCACATCCGGACTATGAAATCCTTCATAGCCACTTCGGCCGCCCAGCGAAGTTCAACCAACTGCTTCAATTGGTCACTCACAAGCATCGGCTGTTCGACTCCAGCATACTGGGACCAGAACAGCTCTCCGTTGAGCTCCCCTCTTCGGCACGGTAGAACTCCGCAGCATCCGATATACTGCGTGGCAGATCTGCGAAGGCCCCTGGAGAGCTCCGAATTCGGGTAAGTAAAAGAAATGTCTCCTCCACATGCTTGCTTTGCATAAAGAATGTCTTACCCGCCGCTATCTTCTTGGCCGCCTGGATCTCCTGCTCGGCCTTTTCGGCTTCGGCCTTGGCGTCTTTCATGCTCAAAAGGACCTTCGCAAGTTCAGACTCTTTCGTCTTGAGGTCACGCTCAAAGGACCCAAATTTCTTGCCAAGATCTTGGAGCTCTTGCTGTACCTCGCCCACCCTAGCATTTTGCTTTTCACGCTCAATGCGCTCCATGGCCGCCTTGTTTTCGGCCTCGGATAGCGCTTTCTTCAGGGCCGCCACTTCGGTCGTGGCCCCTATTACAAAATCATGACGCCTTTTTGTTAGTGTCACCAATTTTTTTCTACTATATGATATGTGAACGGGGTATCACTCACCTTTGTTCTCTTCGAGCTGCCTCTTTGTGAGGTTGAGCTCCTCTTCGGCCTGCTCAAGGTCCCGTTTGAGTCCGGCGACCTCGGCCGTGCGGGCAGCAGCGGCAAGCAGCACTGCCTGCTTATTCACATAGACACCTACTATTAGACTCCTGCGGATTAAAATTGACCCTCCGTTTGGCTTTTCTTTCCGAACACCAAACAGAGTATCAGGGGCTACTGTCTATCGGGTGATAATTTCACACACTTTTGATTACTTACCTCAAAGCCTGTCAGGAGGCTGGTGCAGGCTTCGGTCAATCCACTCTTGGCGTATCGAACCTTCTGAATCACCGCACTCATAAGAGTATGGTGCTCTTCATCCATGGAAGCGCCGCGAAGCGCTTCCAGCAGACTATCCGACGCCTCTGGTGTAAGGGAAGTCATCGGCATGGTCGGCTCGCCCTCCTTAGCGAGGGGCCGCCTGCCCAAATCCGGAACCTTTGGAGGTTCTGGTACAGTGTCCGGCTGGGAGCCCGACTTGCTGCGGCTCTCGTCGGCACCATCTGCGGGGATCTTACGCCCCGTGTGCCCGGCGTCTGGAATTTCGCCTTGGGGCGCCTCCAGAGTCGCCTCCCCCTTCTCTGGGAGCCTTTGGGACAACACCTCTGTGTCATCCGCAGGCCGAGGGGAAGTAGCCGTCGTGAGCGAATTCATCGCTGAATCGCTCAAAGACCCATCCGAAGAGGATACCTCGGGATGGGCCCTGGCCGGACTGCATATACGTGTTCGGCGTTATAACAGACTATGAAGCAAAGTCGCACTAAAGTACAACAGAGTGTGGATACTTACGATCTTATTAGGGGCTTCCCCCTGGGTAGCCACTCCTCCTCGCTGTAGGCGGCCGTGGTGGAGTAATCTGGGAAGGACGCCTTTCCCTTCTTGGGTGTGCTAGCCTCCCCCTCCGGGGCGGCTTTCCTTTTCTTCTCCTCCCCAGTGCGGGGAGGCGGAATTTCCCCGTGTTTCCCCCCCGCCTTCGCGGGAGGAATCTGCCTCATCGTCCTCGAACGACGAGCCTATGACGGCCTTGCGGCGGGGACCCCTCCTGGTCCCCTGGGCTGCCCTCTTAGGCCCCTCGGCCTCCCCGGATGGGGCGGCCCTTTCCTTCTACTTTTCCTCCTCCCCTTCGTGGGAGGAGTGTGCCTCATCGTCTTCGGACGAGGCGATCGGTACGACCTTACGCCGGAGACCCTTCCTGGTCCCCGGGGCCTTCTTATCGGACCTCTTTTCCGGCACCTTGTAAGGCGCCGGGACTAGCATCTCCGCCAGGACAGCGGTCATAGGACCTTCTGGCAGTGGAGCCGGACAGTCGATCTGCTCCGCCATCGCCACGTACTCCTGATTAAACACACACGATGACTTAAAATCCTCCCATGGGTACGCTGGGAAAACTACATCTGGTGATGGTCAGAAAACTCACCGGACTAGGGAGCCGCGTGGCATGAAGTCCGCGGTCGTCGGATGTGGGAGGAGGTATTTTGGAGGCCTTGAACAGCACCTTCCATGCGTCCTTGTGTGTCGTGCCATAGAGCTCTTGAAGTGTCCGGTGTTCGGCCGGAACGAACTCCCACAGAGTAAATGCCCGTCTTTGGCACGGAAGAATGCGGCGGACGAGCATGACCTGGACCACGTTGACAAGCTTGATTTTCTTGTCCATCATACTCTTGATGCAGTTCTGAAGTCCTGTCAGCTCCTCAGGTTTGCCCCAAGCCAGGCCCTTCTTTTCCCAAGAGGTGAGCCGCATGGGAATTCCGGATCGGAATTCGGGGGCCGCCACCCAGTTGGCATCGCGTGGCTCGGTGATGTAGAACCACCCCGATTGCCACCCCTTTACGGTCTCCACGAAGGAGTCGTCGAGCCAGGTAACATTGGGCATCCTGCCCACCATGGCGCCTCCGCACTCCGCTTGCTAGCCGCTCATGATCTTCGGCTTCACGCAAAAGATTCGTAGCCACAAGCCGAAGTGAGGCTTGATGCGGAGAAAGGCCTCGCACACGATGATAAACACCGAGATGTTGAGAATGAAATTTGGGGCTAGATCATGAAAGTCTAGCCCGTAGTAAAACATGAGCCCGCGGACGAAGGGATGAAGTGGAAATCCCAGTCCACGGACGAAGTGGGCGAGAAACACGACCCTCTCGTGGGGTCCCGGAGTTGGAATGATCTGCCCTGCGTCCGGTAGCCGGTGCGCGATATCAGCGGCCAAGTATCCGGCCACCCAGAGCTTCGTAATACGCTCCTCCTTCACGGTGGAGGCCACCCACTTGCCTCCTGCTCCGGACATGTTTGGCTGTGCGGAGAATGCGTGAACTAGGGCACTGGAGCTCGAGGGTGTGAGAATGGATAAGCAGAGGAGGAAGAAGGCGTGGGTAAAAAGGAGGAATCGTTATCCATTTATAGAGGCAACGAAAACGGTGCGCCTCCCCACTTGCCCATTGAAAATCGCTTATTTCCCAAGCGCCACGATTGATGGCGTGGTAGGGTTACCCGTACCCGTATTGATGAGAATCCCGTGATAAGGGGACATGATCTCTGCTTCGACAAGACGTGCCGAGGAAACCGCCTCGATATGTGCGGTAGCTGGCTGTGGGAAGACGATTCAATAATGACTCGACCATTTTGTCGTGTCACCTCATCTAAAGTTGTCAGCAGATTATATTTGTAAAATATCATTCTCTCTACGGTGGTATGTGAAAATCGTCTTGCAGATCCGGACATGATTTAAGTGTTCAGTAATTACTTTGGGGTATTCGGAGATGGAACCCGCCTTGCAATGCCGAAGACAATCTACGCGCCGGACTCATCGTCATTGAAGCTTGGTTCAGGGGCTACTGAGGGAGTCCTGGATTATGGGGTATCCGGACAGCCGGACTATACACTTTGTCCGGACTGTTGGAGCATGAAGATACAAGACTCAAGACTTCGTCCCGTGTCCGGATGGGACTCTCCTTTGCATGGAATACAAGCTTGGCGATTCGGATATTATATTTCCTTCTTTGTAACCGACTCTGTGTAAACCCTAGCCCCCCCCCGGTGTCTATATAAATCGAAGGGTTTAGTCCTTAGAGACACAATCATAATAATCATAGGCTAGCTTCTAGGGTTTAGCCTCTACGATCTCGTGGTAGATCAACTCTTGTAATACTCATATCATCAAGATCAATCAAGCAGGAAGTAGGGTTTACCTCCATCGAGAGGGCCCGAACCTGGGTAAAACATCGTGTCCCTTGCCTCCTGTTACCATTAGCCTTAGACACAGATCGGGACCCCCTACCTAAGATCCGCCGGTTTTCACACTGACAGGGGTGCACCAAATTACCCACCACGCTCGATTAACTCCGGCCGGACACACTTTCCTGGGTCATGCCCGGCCTCGGCCAAACAATACGCTGCAACCCGACCTAGGCTTAATAGAGAGGTCAGTGATACGTCTCCAACGTATCTATAATTTTTGATTGCTCCATGCTACTTTATTTACTATTTTGGACTATATTGGGCTTTATTTTCCACTTTTATATTATTTTTGGGACTAACCTATTAACCGGAGGCCCAGCCCAGAATTGCTGTTTTTTGCCTATTTCAGTGTTTCGAAGAAATGGAATATCAAACGGAGTCCAAACGGAATGAAACCTTCGGGAACGTGATCTTCTCACCGAACGTGATGCAGGAAACCTGGACCCTACTCCAAGAAGCTTCCTAGGAGGTCACGAGGGTGGAGGGCGCCCCCCTGGGCGCGCCCCCTACCTCGTGGGCCCCTCGGAGCTCCACTGACGTACTCCTTCCTCCTATATATACCTACGTATCCCCAATAGACCAGACACGGAGACAAAAACCTAATTCCACCGCCGCAACCTTCTGTATCCATGAGATCCCATCTTGGGGCCTGTTCCGGAGCTCCGTCGGAGGGGGCATCCACCACGGAGGGCTTCTACATCATCACCATAGCCCCTCCGATGAAGTGTGAGTAGTTTACTTCAGACCTTCGGGTCCATAGCTAGTAGCTAGATGGCTTCTTCTCTCTTTTTGGATCTCAATACAATGTTCTCCCCCTCTCTTGTGGAGATCTATTCGATATAATCTTCTTTTTGCGGTGTGTTTGTTGAGACCGATGAATTGTGGGTTTATGATCCAGTATTATCTATGGAAAATATTTGATTCTTCTCTGAATTCTTTTATGTATGATTGAGTTATCTTTACAAGTCTATTCGAATTATCCGTTTGGTTTGGCCAACTAGATTGGTAGTTCTTGCAATGGGAGAAGTGCATGGCTTTGGGTTCAATCTTGCGGTGTCCTTACTCAGTGACAGAAAGAGTTGCAAGGCACGTATTGTATTGTTGCCATCGAGGATAACAAGATGGTTTTTTTTATCATATTGCATGAATTTATCCCTCTACATCATGTCATCTTGCTTAAAGCGTTACTCTGTTTTTAACTTAATACTCTAGATGCATGCTGGATAGCGGTCGATGAGTGGAGTAATAGTAGTAGATGCAGAATCGTTTCGATCTACTTGTCACGGACGTGATGCCTATATACATGATCATTTCCTAGATATACTCATAACTATGATCAATTCTGTCAATTGCTCAACAGTAATTTGTTCACTCACCGTAGAATACTTATGCTCTTGAGAGAAACCACTAGTGAAACCTATGGCCCCCGGGTCTATTCTCATCATATCAATCTATATCACTTTATTTACTTGCTTTGTTTTTACTTTGCCTTTACTTTTTTACTTTGCATCTATCTATCAAAAATACCAAAAATATTATCTCTATCAGATCTCACTCTTGTAAGTGACCGTGAAGGGATTGACAACCCCTAAGTGTTGGTTGCGAGTTGCTATCGTGTTGTGCAGGTATGAGGGACTTGCGCGTGACCTCCTACTGGATTGATACCTTGGTTCTCAAAAACTGAGGGAAATACTTACGCTACTGTGCTGCATCATTCTCTCCTCTTCGGGGAAAACCAACGCAAGCTCGAGACGTAGCAAGAAGAATTTCTGGCGCCGTTGCCGGGGATGCTCACGCAAAAGTCAACATACCAAGTACCCATCACAATCCTTATCTCTCGCATTACATTATTTGCCATTTGCCTCTCATTTTCCTCTCCCCCACTTCACCCTTGCCGTTTTATTCGCCCTCTCTTTCCCAATCTCCTCCTCCTTTCCGTTTGCCCTTCTTCCGTTCGATCTTATGTTTGCTTGTACCTTCTTTTTGCTTGCATCTTTGCTTGCTAAAAGTCTATGGATCCTGATCCGCTTGCAAATCTTTTTAAGAGATCCAATTATGATGAACCAATTCCTAGTGATTTGGATGCACTAGATTATCTTTATAAGCTTTTTCCTAAAACCCGTAGATCTGAAAATTGTGATGAAGTGCTTCATGATAGATCTTTAAATAAAAAGCATGATTGGAATGATTTTATGATAAATTCTTTTAATGTAAATTATGCTAATAATATGCAAAACCCTAAGCTTGGGGATGCTAGTTTTGCTATGACTACTACTTGTTGCAATGATCATGATTGGGATTCTTCTTCTTTTGATCTTGAAATTTAACCCCCATGATGAATATGAGATTGATAATAACGTTTGCAATACTATTGAAAGTGGGTTTGGAAGAGTGTCAACTTTATATCCCACATATTTGGAGAATGTTCAATCTTATGGTATTTTTGATAAAAGTGGGTTTGGAGAGGTCATGACTTTAGTTAATGTTAATCCCACTATCTTGGAAGAGTGTCAACTTTGCATGCATGTGGATCGTGTTGAGAATATGTTATGTGATAGCTATTTTGTTGAATTTGCTTATGATCCTACATGTAATTATTATGAGAGAGGAAAATATGGTTGTAGAAGTTTTCATGTTACTAAATTACCTCTCTCCATGTTGAGATTGCTATCGTTACCTTCTTCTTCCTTGCATATGCTAGTTTTTGCTTGCCTTGCAAATTTGTTTGCCTATAATATGCCTATGCATAGGAAGTATGTTAGAATTAAGTGTGTTTGTCACATGTTTTATGATGCTCTCTTTGCGCTTCAATTCTTGTCTTTCATGTGAGCATCATTGAAATCTCATTGCCTAGCTAAAAAGGCTTTAAAGAAAAGCGCTTGTTGGGAGGCAACCCAATTTTATTTTGTGTTTTTTGTTTTTGCTTATATTTAGGAATAAATAATCCATCTACCTTCTGTTTGGATGTGGTTTTATGTTTTAATTAGTGTTTGTGCCAAATAGGACCTATAGGATAACCTACGATGATAGTTGATTTGATTTTGCTGAAAAACAGAAACTTTAGCGCTCACGAGATTAGCTGCCATTTTTTACTGGAGAGTGATTTTGCGTTGATTCTTTTTGCTTCTGATCAATAAACAAATTTTACAGGACTTCCTATTTTGGTAGAATTTTTTAGAGTTCCAGAAGTTTGCGTTAGTTACAGATTACTACAGACTGTTCTGTTTTTGACAGATTCTGTTTTTCGTGTGTTGTTTGCTTATTTTGATGAATCTATGGCTAGTAAATTAGTTTATAAACCATAGAGAAGTTGGAATACAGTAGGTTTAACACCGATACAAATAAAGAATGAGTTCATTACAGTACCTTGAAGTAGTCTTTTGTTTTCTTTCTCTAACGGAGCTCACGAGATTTCTGTTGAGTTTTGTGTTGTGAAGTTTTCAAGTTTTGGGTGAATTCTTTTGATGGATTATGGAACAAGGAGTGGCAAGATCCTAAGCTTGGGGATGCCCATGGCACCCCCAAGATAATCCAAGGACACCAAAAAGTCAAAGCTTGGGGATGCCCCGGAAGGCATCCCCTCTTTCGTCCACTTCCATCGATAATTTACTTGGAGCTATATTTTTATTAACCAACATGATATGTGTTTTGCTTGGAGCGTCTTGTATTATTTGTGTCTTTGTTTGTTAGTCTACCACAATCATCCTTGCTGTACACACCTTTTGAGAGAGCCATACATGATTTGGAATTTGTTAGAATACTCTATGTGCTTCACTTATATCTTTTGAGCTTGATAGTTTTTGCTCTAGTGCTTCACTTAGATCTTTTAGAGCACGGTGGTGGATTTGTTTTAAAGAAACTTGATCTCTAATGCTTAACTTAGATTATTTTGAGAGTCATTAATGGCATGGTAATTTTCTTAATGTTAATATACTTAGTGTTCAAGATATGTGAAACTTTCTTTTGAGTGAATTGAATACTAAGATAAATTTAATGCTTAATAATTGTTTTAAGATATGGAGGTAATAATATCAAAGTCATGCTAGTTGAGTAATTGTGAATTTGAGAAATACTTGTGTTGAAGTTTGTAAGTCCCGTAGCATGCACGTATGGGTAAATTTATGTAACAAATTTGAAGCATGAAGTGTACCTGGCTTGTGCATCCTTATGAGTGGCGGTCGGGGACGAGCGATGGTCTTTTCCTACCAATCTATCCCCCTAGGAGCATTGTGCGTAGTACTTGATTTTTGATGGCTTCTAAATTTTTGCAATAAGTATATGAGTTCTTTTGACTAATGTTGAGTTCATGGATTATACACACTTCTATCTTTCCGCATTTGCTAGCCTCTTCGGTACCGTCCATTGCCCTTTCTCACATTGAGAGTTGGTGCAAACTTCGCCGGTGCATCCAAACCCCGTGATATGATACGCTCTTTCACACATAAACCTCCTTATATCTTCCTCAAAACAGCCACCATATCTACCTATTATGGCATTTTCATAGCCATTCCGAGATATATTGCCATGCAACTTTCCACCGTTCCGTTCATCATGACATACTTTACTTTTGTCATATTGTCATTGCATGATCTTGTAGTTGACATCGTATTTGTGGCAAAGCCACCATGCATTATTTTTCATACATGTCACTCTTGATTCATTGCACCATCCCGGTACACCGCCGGAGGCATTCATATAGAGTCATATCTTGTTCTAGTTTCGAGTTGTAATATTAAGTTGTAAGAAAATAAAAGTGTGATGATCATCATTATTAGAGCATTGCCGCAGTGAGGAAAAGGATGATGGAGACAATGATTCCCCCACAAGTCGGGATGAGACTCCGGACTTTACAAAAAAAAGAGGCCAAAGAAGCCCAAATAAAAAAAAAGAGGCCAAAGAAGCCCACCAAAAATAAAAAAATGAGAGAAAAAGAAAGAAGGGGCTATGTTACTATCCTTTTACCACACTTGTGCTTCAAAGTAGCACATTGTTCTTCATGTAGCGAGTCTCATATATTTGTGCTTCAAAGTAGCACCATGTTTTCATATAGAGAGTCTCATAAGTTGTCTTGTTTATAATAGTGGGAATTTTTCATTATAGAACTTGGCTTGTATATTCCTACGATGGGCTTCCTCAAATGCCCTAGGTCTTCATGAGCAAGCAAGTTGGATGCACATCCACTAGTTTTCTTTTGTTGAGCATTCATAGCTCTAGTGCATCCGTTGCATGGCAATCCCTACTCCTCATGTTGACATCAATTGATGGGCATCTCCATAGCCTGTTGATTATCCTCGTCAATATGAGACTTTCTCCTTTTTTGTCTTCTCCACACAACCCCCATCATCATATTCTATTCCACCCATAGTGCTATATCCATGGCTCGTGCTCATGTATTGCGTGAAGGTTGAAAAAGTTTGAGATTATTTAAGTATGAAACAATTGCTTGGCTTGTCATCGGGGGTATAGAAGTTGGGAACATCTTTGTGTGGCGAAAATGAAGCATAGCCTAACTATATGATTTTGTAGGGATGAACTTTCTTTGGCCATGTTATTTTGAGAGGACATGATATCTTTGATTAGTATGCTTGAAGTATTATTATTTTTATGTCAATATGAACTTCTATCTTGAATCTTTCGGATCTGAATATTCATACCATGATTAAGAAGATTTACATTGAAATTATGCCAAAGTACCACTCCGCATCAAAAATTCTTTTTTTTTATCATTTACCTACTCGAGGACGAGCAGGAATTAATCTTGGGGATGCTTGATACGTCTCCAACGTATCTATAATTTTTGATTGCTCCATGCTACTTTATCTACTGTTTTGGGCTATATTGGGCTTTATTTTCCTCTTTTATATTATTTTTGGGACTAACCTATTAACCGGAGGCCCAGCCCAGAATTGCTGTTTTTTGCCTATTTCAGTGTTTCGAAGAAACGGAATATCAAACGGAGTCCAAACGGAATGAAACCTTCGAGAACGTGATCTTCTCAGCGAACGTGATCCAGGAGACTTGGACCCTACTCGAAGAAGCTTCCGAGGAGGTCACGAGGGTGGAGGGCGCGCCCCCCTGGGCGCGCCCCCCTACCTCGTGGGCTCCTCGGAGCTCCACCGACGTACTCCTTCCTCCTATATATACCTACGTATCCCCAATAGACCAGACACGGAGCCAAAAACCTAATTCCACCGCCGCAACCTTCTGTATCCACGAGATCCCATCTTGGGGCCTGTTCCGGAGCTCCGCCGGAGGGGGCATCCACCACGAAGGGCTTCTACATCATTACCATAGCCCCTCCGATGAAGTGTGAGTAGTTTACTTCAGACCTTCGGGTCCATAGCTAGTAGCTAGATGGCTTCTTCTCTCTTTTTGGATCTCAATACAATGTTCTCCCCCTCTCTTGTGGAGATCTATTCGATGTAATCTTCTTTTTGCGGTGTGTTTGTTGAGACCGATGAATTGTGGGTTTATGATCCAGTATTATCTATGGAAAATATTTGATTCTTCTCTGAATTCTTTTATGTATGATTGAGTTATCTTTACAAGTCTATTCGAATTATCCGTTTGGTTTGGCCAACTAGATTGGTAGTTCTTGCAATGGGAGAAGTGCATGGCTTTGGGTTCAATCTTGCGGTGTCCTTACTCAGTGACAGAAAGAGTTGCAAGGCACGTATTGTATTGTTGCCATCGAGGATAACAAGATGGGTTTTTTTATCATATTGCATGAATTTATCCCTCTACATCATGTCATCTTGCTTAAAGCGTTACTCTGTTTTTAACTTAATACTCTAGATGCATGCTGGATAGCGGTCGATGAGTGGAGTAATAGTAGTAGATGCAGAATCGTTTCGATCTACTTGTCACGGACGTGATGCCTATATACATGATCATTGCCTAGATATACTCATAACTATGCTCAATTCTGTCAATTGCTCAACAGTAATTTGTTCACCCACCGTAGAATACTTATGCTCTTGAGAGAAACCACTAGTGAAACCTATTGCCCCCGGGTCTATTCTCATCAGATCAATCTATATCACTTTATTTACTTGCTTTGTTTTTTACTTTGCCTTTACTTTTTAGTTTGCATCTATCTATCAAAAATACCAAAAATATTATCTCTATCAGATCTCACTTTCGTAAGTGACCGTGAAGGGATTGACAACCCCTATGTGTTGGTTGCGAGTTGCTATCGTGTTGTGCAGGTACGAGGGACTTGCGCGTGACCTCCTACTGGATTGATACCTTGGTTCTCAAAAACTGAGGGAAATACTTACGCTACTGTGCTGCATCATCCTCTCCTCTTCGGGGAAAACCAAGGCAAGCTCGAGACGTAGCAGTCAGCACGCCGGACTAAACCTATGCCCCTAGGGGTCATGGGCCATCTCCTTGGGAACTCCTTCATGTTGCGTACGCGGTCGGTGAGCAGACCTAGCTACCTCCTTCAAAAAGGCAGGTGCTTACGCAGTCCAACCCGGCGCGCGCCACTCAGTCGCTGACGTCTATTAAGCTTCAGCTTATGTATACGACGCAGAACGCCCATACTATGCCCACGTGATGGTTAGTGCTATCAGGCCAGAGCCCCCTCGGATCAAATATCCAAATCGTAGTGGATTAGGAGCACGCGGTAACAAGCAAAGACTCACGAAAGATGTGACCCCGTTGCCCCGTCTCGAGGACTTACGGCAAGGGCTAGGAATGCCCGGCCACGCCTCGTAATTATCTCGCGGGCACCCTCCAAGTCAACCCGTCTCCACATCACTCGCGGGCACCCCTCAGGGTCGACCCGCCTTTCCAAGTAACAGTTGTAAAGTTCAAGTATCCATGTGTCCAAACATCAAGGGGAAAACCCGAGGAATCACCCCCAATGAATTCCACTCGATGTAATCATCAAGGTGAACGTAAGAGGATCCACCCTCGAGGTTCACACTTGAGGGGTTGCACGACAAAGTCGTATCGTAAGTGGTTAAGGAGGAAATCACCCTCGATGACCACGACCGAATAGATACACTACAAGCTTAACATCAGAAGTGCTGATGAGGTCTCACCCTCGGCACTCGATAGTAACCCAGTAGTGTCGAGCAACTAAGGGGAAAGTGATGTGCGGTGCCGGGGCCTGCTCTTCGATCCCGTTGATTGGGTCTTCGATGATGAAGCAGGGGCAACAAGGACAAGGTGGGGGTCACTGATGGATCACTAACCAACCTATACTAAGCAGTTTAGGATAAGCAGGTAAGGTACAATGAGCAGGTTATAAAAGCAGGCTATGCATCAGAATAGGAGCAAACAATAACAATAGCAAAATCTAATGCAAGCATGACAGAATGGAATGGGCGATATCAGAATGATCAGAGGGGGGGGGGGGGGGGGGCTTGCCTGGAAGCTCTGCTGAAAGGGAAGAAGTGTCGTCGTCGATGTAGTCGATCACAGGGGCAACATCAGCAGCGGTCTCGGTGTCTATCGGAGAGAAGAAGAGGGGGGGGGGGGGGGGGGACAGTAAATATAAGGCACACAGATGCATGACATGACAATAAGCAGCACTAGGCGTGTCCTAACACGGTGTCACGCGATACTGGCGAAGGGGGGAAACATCCAAGAAAGTTTCCCCGAAGTTTGGCTTTTTCATGCAGACGAATCAGAGGGGAAAGGTTGTAGGTTCGTTATGCTAGCGACATGTGGGAGACGAGCGGACTACATATTTGGGTTCGTTTTGTCTTTCTGAGCAACTTTCATGTTGAAAACATATTCATCTGAGTTACGGTTATTTTTATAAGATTTTTCAAAGTTTAAAAGAAAATTCTAAAATTTTGGATTTATTTTAATTCAAGTTGACCAAGTCAACTTGACTGGTCAAATGGGTAGGGTGTGGCCCACATGTAATATGCTGCAACTAAAAATATTCTAGTTAATTAGATTAATTAGTCTAGGGTCCACTTGTCATATGCTAGTAGTTAAACTAACTAGTAATTAGTCCCTAAGTTAAATTGCACGGCCGGCCGGTGGTGCCTGTGCATACACAGGCACACCACACGTGCTTGGACATGGCCACGGCCATGGCCATTAGCAGCAACTAAGCAGCGGCAGTAGGGGGAATCAGCAGCATCTAGGAGCAGCAGTAGTTAGCAGACAGGAGCAACGCTTAGGAGCAGCAGCGACTAACTAGCAGGAGCAGCAGCAAAACAGCAGCGACGTCAGCTAGCAGATGAATAACAGCAAGCTTGTAGGGGCAGCAGAGTAGCGGAGGCGATAGCAATGATAGCAGGGCAGCTAGCGTGCGCGGGAGCGGGCGGCTGCGGAACGCGGCTAGGGCGCTGCCGGATGCGCGGGGGAGCACGACCATGGTTGCGGCAGGGCTTCGGCCACGACGGACGCGAGCTCGCGGGGTGACTCTACGGCGACAGATCGACGGGGGCTAGGCCGGAAGTCGGAGGAGGAGCTCACAGGGGGGTTCGTAGGAGCTCAGGGGAGCCGGAGGTAGTTGGAGTCGAGGGGATCAACGACGGGGCAGATGCGATGTCCGTCTCACGGGGCTCCGATTCAGGGAGGTAGATGATGAAGACGACGGCTGCGGCTCTTCGGGACAACTCCACAAGCGTCGGGGAGCCCGCAGGCCGCGGGAACGGCGGCGACGGGGCAGCCACCGCTCGAGCTCTCGTGTCGTTTTTTAGCAGACGGGGAGAGGCACGATGGGGGAAAGAACGGGGATCGGTCGAGAGTGGACTAGGGTTCGCGTTGGTGCAGTTATAAGCCGAGGGAGTCAACGTGGAGGCCATCCATGACCATGGCAGCCGTGGATGTGCGACACGCATGCTTCGTGCCTCCTGTACCTGAGGATAGAAGGAGAAGGCCCATTTAGTGGGTTGGCCATACTGTACAACTAGGCTTTAAGCAGACGGTCGATTTTGTGCATTTTCCGTTTCTTTTTCTGCAAATCAAACAACTACGGATTTGCAATTATTTGGGCTACCAAATGATTTTTGCAAAGTGTGAAACTTGGCACATAATTCAAGCACAACATTACCAGGTTGCACAAAAAGTTTGGGGCCTTTTGGAATTGTCTATCCATTTTTAGAAATTGAAAAGACAAATTTTAAATGCTTCTGGACCACAAATTAATTCCCAGGTGCATTTTGGGAATTCAAAAGAGGTTGGTTCCAACATGACAAATATCAAGGGATTATATGCCACACTTTGAACATTTAAGTTTTGATATTTTTAAAACTATAAACTTTGACTTCAATTTAAAATTTGAATATGGACCGGATTCGAACGAACGTGAGTTTAACAATAGTAATCATGATGACGTGGCATCATTAACAGGGAAATATTGTAGCTTAATTATCCGGGCATCACAGGGATGATGCATTACGTAACAAGTAAAGAGACTTGCCGGTAACGAGATTCAACTAGGTATTTAGATACCGACGATCGAATCTCTGGCAAGTAACATACCGATGACAAAGGGAACAACATATGTTGTTATGCGGTTTGACCGATAAAGATCTTCATAGAATATGTAGGAACCAATATGAGCATCTAGGTTCCGCTATTGGTTATTGACCGGAGATGAGTCTCGGTCATGTCTACATAGTTCTCGAACCCGTAGGGTCCGCACGCTTAACGTTGTGTGACAATCAGTATTATGAGTTTATGTGTTTTGATGCACCGAAGGTAGTTCAGAGTCACGTATATGATCACGGACATGACGAGGAGTCTCGAAATGGTCGAGACATAAAGATCGATATATTGGATGACTATGTTTGGACATCAGAATGGTTCCGAGTGAGTTGGGGCATATACCGGAGTACCGGAGGGGTTACCGGAACCCCCCGGGGAGTGTATGGGCCTTATTGGGCCTTAGTGGGAGAGAGGAGGAGGCGGCCTAGGAGGGGGCGCCCCCCCAAGCCCAATCCGAATTGGGAGGGGGGCCGGCCCCCCTTTCCTTCCTCCCTCTCTCCTCCTTCCTTCCTCTCCTACTCCTACTTGGAAGGGGGGGAATCCTACTCCGGGTGGGAGTAGGACTCCCCTATGGCGCGCCATAGAAAGGGTCGGCCCTCTGCTACGTCTTGAGCTTGCGTTGGTTTTCCTTTAAGAGGAAAGGGTGATGCAACAATAGTAGCGTAAGTATTTCCCTCGGTTTTTGAGAACCAAGGTATCAATCCAGTAGGAGGCTCCTCAAAAGTCCCACGCACCTACACAAACAAACAAGAACTCGCAACCAACGCAATAAAGGGGTTGTCAATCCCTTCACGGCCACTTGCGAAAGTGAGATCTGATAGAGATAGTATGATAAGATAAATATATTTTTGGTATTTTATGATATAGATTGGAAAAGTAAAGATGCAAATAAAAGTAGATGGAAAGCTTATATGATAAAAGATTGACCCAGGGGCCATAGGTTTCACTAGTGGCCTCTCAAGATAGTATAAGTATTACGGTGGGTGAACAAATTAGTGTCAAGCAATTGATAGAAAAGAGAATAATTATGAGATTATCTAGGCATGATCATGTATATAGGCATCACGTCCGTGACAAGTAGACTGACTCCTGGTTGCATCTACTACTATTACTCCACACATCGACCGCTATCCAGCATGCATCTAGAGTATTAAGTTCATAAAGAACAGAGTAACGCATTAAGAAAGATGACATGATGTAGAGGGGTAAACTCATGCAATATGATATAAACCCCATCTTTTTATCCTCGATGGCAACAATACAATACGTGCCTTGCTGCCTCTGCTGTCACTGGGAAAGGACACCGCAAGATTGAACCCAAAGCTAAATACTTCTCCCATTGCAAGAAAGATCAATCTAGTAGGCCAAACAAAACTGCTAATTCGAAGAGACTTGCAAAGATAACTTAATCACACATAAAAGAATTCAGAGGAGATTCAAATATTTCTCATAGATAAACTTGATCATAAACCCACAATTCATCAGATCTCGACAAACACACCGCAAAAAGAGTTACATCGAATAGATCTCTAAGAAGATCGAGGAGAACTTGGTATTGAGATTCAAAGAGAGATAAGAAACCATCTAGCTAATAACTATGGACCCGAAGGTCTGTGGTAAACTACTCACAACTCATCGGAGAGGCTATGGTGTTGATGTAAAAGCCCTTCGTGGTTGATTCCCCCTTCGGTGGAGCGCCGGCGAAGGCTCCAAGATGGATCTCGCGGATACATAAGGTTACGATGGTGGAAATACTTTTTCGTGGTCGCTTCTGATGTTTTCGGGGTATGTGGGTATATATAGGAGGAAGAAGTACGTCGGTGGCCGCACGAGGGGCCCACGAGATAGGGGGCGTGCCCAGCAGGGGGGGCCTCCACCCTTGTGGCCTCCTCGATTGCTTCTTGACTTGCACTCCAAGTCCTCTGGATCACGTTCATTCCAAAAATCACGCTCCTGAAGGTTTCATTCCGTTTGGACTCCGTTTGATATTCCTTTTCTTCGAAACACTGAAATAGGCAAAAAAAAAACAATACGGGCTGGGTCTCCGGTTAGTAGGTTATCCCAAAAATGATATAAATGTGTAAAGTAAAGCCCATAAACATCCAAAACGGGTAATATAATAGCATGGAACAATAAAAAATTATAGATACGTTGGAGACGTATCAAGCATCCCCAAGCTTAATTCCTGCTCGTCCTCGAGTAGGTAAATTATAAAAACAGAATTTTTGATGTGGAATGCTACCTAGCATAATTCTCAATGTAATTTTCTTTATTGTGGCATGATTGTTCAGATCCAAATGATTCAAGATAAAAGCTTATAAAACATAAAAAAAATAATACTTCGAAGTATACTAACAAATAATCATGTCCTATCAAAATAGCATAGCCAAAGTAAGCTTATCCCTACAAAATCATATAGTTAGGCCATGCTTCATTTTCATTACACAAAATACTCCCATCATGAACAACCCCGATGACGAGTCGAGCAATTGGTTCATACTTTTTAACGTGCTTCAGCTTTTTTCAACTCTTACGCAATACATGAGCGCAAGCCATGGACATAGCACTATGGTGATCTATGGTGGTGGTTGTAAGGACAAAAAGGGAGAAGATAGTCTCACATCAACTAGGCGTATCAACGGGCTATGGATATGCCCATCAATAGATATCAACGTGAGTGAGTAGGGATTGCCATGCAATGGATGCACTAGAGCTATAAATATATGAAAGCTCAACAAAAGAAACTAAGTGGGTGTGCATCCAACTCGCTTGCTCACGAAGACGTAGGGCATTTTGAGGAAGCCCATCATTGGAATATACAAGCCAAGTTCTATAATGAAAAATTCCCACTAGTATATATGAAAGTGACAACACAAGAGACTCTCTATCATGAAGATCATGGTGCTACTTTGAAGAACAAGTGTGGGAAAAAAGAGATAGTAGCATTGTCCCTTCTCTCTTTTTCTGTCAATTTTTTTATTTTTTTATTTGTCCTTTTTTGGCCTTCTTCTTTTTTTATTTGGTGGGCTCTTTGGCCTCTTTTTTATTTAAAGTGCAAAGTCTCATCCCGACTTGTGGGGGAATCATAGTCTTCATCATCCTTTCCTCACTTGGGACAATGCTCTCATAATGAAGATCATCACACTTTTATTGATTTACTACTCGAGAATTACAACTCAACACTTAGAACAAAATATGACTCTATATGAATGCCTCCGGCGGTGTACCGGGATATGCAATGAATCAAGAGTGACATGTATGAAAATTATGAGGGTGGCCTTGCCACAAATACAATGTCGACTACATGATCATGCAAAAGAGCAATATGACAATGATGGAGCGTGTCATAATAACGGAACGATGGAAAGTTGCATGGCAATATATCTCAGAATGGCTATGGAAATGCCATAATAGGTAGGTATAGTGGCTGTTTTGAGGAAGGTAAATAATGGGTGTATGATACCGGCGAAAGTTGCACGGCACAATAGAGCCTAGCAAAGTGGAAGGGTGAGTGTGCGTATATCCATGGACTCACATTAGTCATAAAGAACTCATATATTTATTGCAAAAGTCTACTTAGCCCTCGAAGCAAAGTACTACTACGCATACCCCTAGAGGGATAGATTGGTAGGAAAATACCATCGCTCGTCCCCGACTGCCACTCATAAGGAAGACAATCAGAAGAGCACTTCATGCAACAAATTTGTCACACAACTTTTACCATACGTGCATGCTACGGGACTTGCCAACTTCAACACAAGTATTTCTCAATTTCATTATTATCCACTAGCATGACTCTAACATTACTACCTTTATATCTCAAAACAATTATAAAGCATCAAATTTATCCTAGTGTTTTATGCACTTTCTATGATAGTTTTTATTATACCCAACTTGGATGCTCATCATTCTAGGACCAAATTTATAACCATAGCAAATACCATGCTGGTCTAAAAGACTCTCAAAATAATATAAGTGAAGCATGAGAGATCAACAATTTCTTCAAAATTAAGCCACTGCCGTGCTCTAAAAGATATAAGTGAAGCACTAGAGCAAATACTATCTAGCTCAAAAGATATAAGTGAAGCCCATAGAGTATTCTAATAAATTCTAATCAAGTGGGATTCTCCCAAAAGGTGTGTACATGAAGGATGATTGTGGTAAACTAAAAAGCAAAAACTAATATCATACACGACGCTCCAAGCAAAACACATATCATGTGGTGAATAAAAATATAGCTCCAAGTAAAGTTACCAATGAACGAAGACGGAAGAGGGGATGCCTTCCCGGGGCATCCCCAAGCTTAGGCTTTTGGCTATTCTTGAATATCTTGGGGTGCCATAAGAATCCCCAAGCTTAGGCTCTTGCCACTCCTTATTCCATAGTCCATCAAATCTTTTACCAAAAACTTGAAAACTTCACAACACAAAACTCAGCAAGAAATCTCGTAAGCTCCGTTAGTGAAAGAAAGAAAAACCACCACATAAGGTACTGTAATGAACTCATTCTCTATTTATATTGGTGTTAAACCTATTGTATTCCAAGTTCTCTATGGTTCATACCCTTGTTGGGGAACATAGTAATTTCAAAAAAATTCCTATGCACACGCAAGATCATGGTGATGCATAGCAACGAGAGGGGAGAGTGTGTCCACGTACCCTCGTAGACCGAAAGCGGAAGTGTTAGCACAACGTGGTTGATGTAGTCGTACGTCTTCACGATCCGACCAATCAAGTACCGAATGCACGAGACCTCCGAGTTCAGCACACGTTCAACTCGATGACGTCCCTCGAACTCCGATCTAGCCGAGCTTTGAGGGAGAGTTCCGTCAGCACGATGGCGTGGGGACAAAGATGATGTTCTACCGACGCAGGGCTTCGCCTAAGCACTGCTACGATATGATCCAGGTGGATTATGGTGGATGGGGGCACCACACACGGCTAAGAGATCCAAGGGATCAATTGTTGTGTCTCTAGGGGGTGCCTCCCTCCCCTATATAAAGGAGTGGAGGAGGGGGAGGGGGCCCGCCACCCTTGGCGCTCCCCATGAGGAGTCCTACTCCCACCGGGAGTAGGACTCCCCCCTTCCATGTTGGAGTAGGAGAGGAGAGGGAAGGAGAGAGAGGGGGAAAGGAAAGGGGGGGGCGCCGCCCCCTCCTTGTCCAATTCAGACTTGGGGGGAGAGGGGCGCGCGGCTGCCCCTTGGCCGCCTCTCCTCTTTGAAAGGATCGATATGGTTGACTAGAGGGGGGGGGGGGTGAATAGGCAACTAACAATTTTTAAGCTTTTCTTTACCAAATTAAACTTTGCAACAAAATAGGTTGTCTAGATGTGCAACTAAGTGAGCAACCTATATGATGCAATGACAACTAGCACACAAGGAAGCTAAGGATGTAAACAAGTAGACTTGCAAAAGTAAAGGCACGAGATAACCAAGAGTGGAGCCGGAGGAGACGAGGATGTGTTACCGGAGTTCCTTCCTTTTAAAGGGAAGTACGTCTCCGTTGGAGCGGTGTGGAGGCACAATGCTCCCCAAGAATCCACTAGGGCCACCGTATTCTCCTCACGCCCTCACACAATGCGAGATGCCGTGATTCCAGTATTGGTGCCCTTGAAGGCGGCGACCGAACCTTTACAAGCAAGGTTGGGGCAATCTCCACAACAACCGGAGGCTCCCAACAACAACAACAACACCACGAAGCTTCACCACAATGGAGTATGGCTTCGAGGTGACCTCAACCGTCTAGGGTGCTCAACACCCAAGAGTAACAAGATCCGCAAGGGATAAGTAGGGAGAATCAAATTTCTCTTGGTGGAAGTGGAGATCTGGGCCTTCTCAACCAACCCCGAGAAAATCAACAAGTTTGATTGGCTAGGGAGAGAGATCGGGCGAAAATGGAGCTTTGAGCAACAATGGAGCTTTGGGGGAAAGAGGTAGGTCAACTAGGAAGAAGAAGACCCCTTTTATAGTGGGTGGAACACATCCAACCGTTACCCACTTAGCAGCCCCGCACAAGGCGGTACTACCGCTAGGGAAGGGCGGTACTACCGCTGAGAGCGGTACTACCGCTCCCTTCCCAGCGGTACTACCGCGCTGAAAGAGGGAGTCAGGCTACTGGCCCCAGAGCGGCACTACCGCGGGAGAGGAGCGGTACTACCGCTCGGAGCGGTACTACCGCTTCTACTGCCGCTACTAGTACCGCAAAACCCGACACAAGAAAACATCGTCTCGAATCGAGGCGGGAGTAGGCGCGGTACTACCGTGGTACTACAGCCGAAGCCCGCGAGCGGTACTACCGCTCTACGGAGCGGTACTACCGCTGAGAGCGATACTACCGCTCGGTGGAGCGGTACTACCGCTAGAAGGCTTCGGCGGTACTACCGCTGGCACAGGGCGAAGCAGGTATGGAAGTGAAGTGCAGCTCCAAAGATGCGACAAGAAGACGACGGGTGTGATAAGGATGTGGATGTGTTGATTCCACCCTAGTCTTACCAAAGCGGATCCCCTCTTAATAGTACGGTGAGTCCTACGAAACTAGTCCACCAGCGACGAAACGCAGGATCTACACCGTCTTGAATAAAAACACCGAGGGGAGGAAATCGTCTCGTGCCAATGGATGATTCTCTGAAAGAACTTAACGCACACGATTAGACCGCAAAAGCATTGTCATCAATCACCAAAACCACTAGGGAATAAATATGCCCTTACAATCTCCCCCTTTTTGGTGGATTGATGACACTACGGGATTTGCATAAACATGATATAGTAAGCCTACAAACCCGACGGTCCTAACATGTAGAGGGGCTTCCCCTAGATGTGTGCTATTAGATAAGTGCTTTGGACTGCACAGCACATATACTTGGATCAAAACTCCCCCTACATTTTAGAGACCAATAATCTAAGCATGGTGTATGAGAGCAGCATAGATGATATAACAAGAAAATCACGCAACTCATGAGCTAGATAGACATAGATAATGATACTGAAGGGTAAGGTAGCATATGTCTCACACCATATGACTCGAACATAAGTCTAACTCGAACTTAGGTCTCACAGACAAACCAACCAAAGCAAATGCGAGGAAAACACGAACAAGACACGAAACAGAGATGAAGACACAACTCGCAAATCCCTAAACTCTCTCCCCCTTTGGCATCGAGACACCAAAAAGGAGAGGGAGTGTTGCTACCGCTCCAGGTGAGAGCAAATGAGGGACACACGCATCAGAACACAGAGGGGTCATCTGCGCCACCATCGTCAGCCGGGAAGTGCTCAGCATCAGAATCAGTCCAAGGGCAGTGCTGCTGAATCCACTCCTCCTCCTCGGTGAGCTGATCCTCAGAGCCACTAATCACAATAGCACCGATCTGACGCATGAGCTCCTTGTGGCGACCGCGGGCCTTCTTCTCAGCCACGTGAGCCATGTACTGATCGTGATTGGTCGATCTCATACGGGTTGCGGCGGCGCCTTGCCCATAACTCTTTGGGAGGCATTTCAGGCACGGTTTTGGATGCCTTTGGCTTGACCCCAGCCTTCTTCTGGAGTTGAGGTGGAGGTGGAGGTGGAGAACTTGAGGATCCTCCGGCAGGCTCGGTGGTGCGGTAGCGCTTGGACGTGGCACGTCCGGGATTGACACGACGAGCCTGATGCTCAGGGACCTCATCACCTGGAACCACACACAAGAACACACAAACAACCAGAAAACACGAGCATAAGACACAAAACACGAGCAAAAGACCACTGAAAGGTAGAAGTAGAGTGGAAGTTGGTAGAGAGGGGTAGTACTGCGACCGGATAGCGGTAGTACCGCTCCAAGCGGTAGTACCGCCCTGGAAGGGCGGTAGTACTGCTCGGGGCGGGGAAACAGCAGTTTCCTACTACCGTGGTCAGATCCGGCCCTACGGTCCTACCAAATTCAAAAATACTCCAACCAAACATCAATCCAAACTGCCTAGAAGCATTCTCCACCCTACTCAAGCCTAGATATGGCCAAAAATCTGAAGATGCAACTGCTACTGCCCCTAGATGCTAGATTGGAAACCTAGACAAAAGGAACAAGAGAACGGGGGCAATACCGGCATCCATGGCAAGAGGACAAGGTGGGGATCGACTCCACCGAAGGTAATGGAGAGGGATGGCCCGGAGAGGGAGATCCGCCGGAGCCCTCCCGCGCCGCCGGTTGCTGGAGAGAGAGAGGAACAGGCGATGGGGCGTGCGAATTGGTATGGGGGAGAAGAAACTCCCCCTGCCCCCGATATAACCCCCACCCGCGCCTCTCAGCGGTAGTACCGCACTGGCGGGCGGTAGTACCGCTTGGAGCGGTAGTACCGCTCACCAGCGGCGGTAGTACCGCCAGCAACTAGAAACTGCTACTAGACTCAAAGAAAAAACTCACGAAAAGAACGGGAAGGAAAACACAATACAAACAAAAACCAACAAGACACCATAAACATGCGCAACGAACCGGAACCCACTCCTTCAAAGCAACCAAACGAAAGAGGAGCGGGCTCTGACCTCTCTTAAGAGAGGGCGGTGGCCGGAGCCACCTATGTTTGAGTCAATTGGTATGGCACCGCGAAGAATTATCCTTGGGCCCATGACCAAAACTCGTCTTTGAAGCACAAGTACCATCAAAAATGGCTAATGTGAAAGAGTTGATCTATTTATGCATAACGGGGGGAGGGAGAGTTCATTGAGAGAACAACACTCCCCCTATGTCCATGCCTACACCTAAACGAGACAACAAGTTAAGTGTGGTGGGGGGTGCACGGCTTCAAGTCACATTGCTCAAATCAATGATATTTAGCTCATGCCTTAACTCGCGAAATCTTGCTTCATCCAAGGGCTTCGTGAAAATATCTGCAAAATATCATGAGTGTTGACATACTTGAGCTCGATCTCCCCTCGCCTAATGTGATCCCGGATGAAGTGATACCGAATCTCAATGTGCTTCGTCTTGAAGTGTTGCACCGGGTTGAGAGAAATCTTGATGGCACTTTCATTGTCACACCAAAGAGGCACTTTGTCACAAATGACAACGTACTCCTTTAAAGTTTGCCTCATCCATAGGAGTTGAGCAAAACAACTACCGGCCGCCACATACTCCGCTTCGGTGGACAAGAGAGACACACAACTTTGCTTCTTGGAAGACCAACTTACCAAAGAGCAACCAAGAAATTGGCACCCTCCAGAAGTGGACTTCCTATCCACTTTGTCTCCCACCCAATCAGAATCAGTGAAACCTTCAAGCTTGAAGTTTGCTCCTCTTGGGTACCATAAGCCAAAGTTTGGGGTATGAGCCAAATATCGGAAGATTCGCTCGACCGCCACAAAGTGACTTTCCTTTGGTGCGGCTTGAAAACGTGCACACATCCCCACACTCAACATGATATCCAGTCTAGATGCACAAAGGTAAAGCAAGGATCCAATCATGGAGCGATATACCTTCTGATCCACCGCTTTACCATTGGGATCGATGTCAAGTTGGCATTTGGTGGGCATTGGTGTAGTGGCCGGCTTGACTTCACTTAGCTTGAATCTTTTAAGCATGTCTTGAGTGTATTTGGCTTGGTTGATGAAGGTTCCTTCTCTTCTTTGTTTGATGTCGAAACCAAGGAAGAACTTCAACTCTCCCATCGAGGACATCTTAAACTTGGAGGTCATGAGAGCAGCAAATTCTTCATTGAAAGTTTTGTTAGGAGAACCAAAGATAATATCATCAACATATAGTTGGCATACAAACAACTCCCCGTTAACCTTCTTAGTAAAAAGAGTGGGGTCGATTTGTCCTACTTCAAATCCACGATCTTGTAACAACTCGGTAAGGTGATCATACCACGCACGCGGGGCTTGTTTAAGGCCATAGAGTGCCTTATCGAGTTGATACACATGATCCGGAAAGTAGGGGTCCTCGAACCCGGGGGGTTGCTTGACATAGACCAACTCATTAATGGACCATTAAGAAAAGCACTTTTCACATCCATTTGTTGCAACTTAAAGTTGTGATGGGAAGCATATGCAATCAACAAACGAATGGATTCAAGACGAGCAACGGGAGCAAAGGTTTCACCGTAGTCGATACCCTTGACTTGGGAGTAGCCTTGTGTTACCAATCTTGCCTTGTTGCGAATGATGTTCCCATGAGCATCTTGCTTGTTCTTGAAGATCCACTTGGTTCCAATGATGTTGTGGTTCCCCGATGGCCTTGGCACCAATCTCCACACTTTGTTGTACTCAAAGTTGTTGAGTTCTTCATGCATGGCATTGAGCCAATCCGAGTCTTCGAGTGCCTCATAGACCTTTTGGGGTTCAACACAAGAGACAAACGCGTGATGTTCACAATAGTTTGCTAATTGTCTACGAGTGCTTACCCCCTTTCTTAGACTTCCAACCACATTTTCCATGAGATGGCCTTGGGTGGTGAGCTTGGAAGCAATCTTCGTGGCACGACGCTCTAAATCCTCCTCGGATGTGGAAGGAGGAGGGTTAACTTGATCATCTTGAGCGCCGTCTTGAGCTTGTTCTTGATCTTGAGGATGCTCTTGATCTTGAACTTTCTCGAGGGGGAGAACTTGACCTTGGGCATCATGTAGAGGTTCATCACCATCTTGAGGTTGATCTTGCCCTTGGTCTTGTTCACGAGGTTGAGGGCCTTCACTTTGTTCTTCGGAAGCGTGTGGGTCTTGATGAGGTGATGGCTCTACTTGAGTAGAGCATTGTCCTTCTCCTTCGGCCACAAGGGGTTCCTCAATGGGTAGAATTTGACCAATACCCATTCTTCTTATGGCTTGGGGAGGAATTTCATCACCTACATCACAAGTACCACTTTGCTCCACTTGGGAGCCGTTATTTTCGTCAAACTCCACGTTACACGTCTCCTCAATGAGTCCGGTGGACTTGTTGAGGACACGGTAAGCATGAGAGTCTGTAGCATAACCAACAAATATGCCCTCATGAGCTCTAGCCTCAAATTTAGACAAACGAACACCTTTCTTGAGAATGAAACACTTACAACCGAACACCCGGAAGTACTTGAGGTTGGGCTTGTTGCCGGTGAGTATCTCATAAGGGGTCTTGTTCAAGCCTTTGCGAAGATAGAGCCAATTGGATGCATGACAAGCGGTGTTGATGGCTTCGGCCCAAAAGTTATACGGAGACTCGAACTCCGCCATCATGGTCCTTGCCGCATCCATCAACGTCCGGTTCTTTCTCTCCGCAACACCATTTTGTTGAGGGGTATATGGTGCAGAATATTGATGCTTGATCCCCTCATCACTAAGAAACTCATCCAAGGTGTAGTTCTTGAACTCGGTGCCGTTGTCACTTCTTATTGTCAAGATCTTTGCATCATGTTGACGTTGAGCTTCATTTGCAAAGTTGATGACGGTTTGTTGAGTCTCACTCTTCCTCTTGAAGAAGTATACCCAAGTGTATCTTGAATAATCATCCACAATCACCAAGCAATACTTTCTTCCTCCAAGACTATCAAAGGATGGAGGCCGAAAGAGGTCCATGTGAAGGAGCTCCAAGGGTCTCTTCGAGTAGATGATGGTTGAAGGAGGGTGAGCCTTTTCATGAAGCTTCCCTTCGATACAAGCACTGTAAGCACGATCTTTGGAAAAGCTAACGTTTGTTAGTCCACGGACATGGTCCCCCTTGAGAAGACTTGGCAAAGATCTCATATTGACGTGGGCTAAACGGCGATGCCAAAGCCATCCCACGTCAACTTTAGCCATTAGGCATGTCACGGTCTTAGTGGGTCGCTCCGAAAAGTTAATCACATAAAGACCGTTCTCGATATGCCCAACAAAGGCTACTTTAAGAGTCTTGCTCCACAAGAGGGCCACGGTATCAATGTCAAAGAATGTAGCAAAGCCCATGAGTGCAAGTTGACAAACGAAAAGTAAATTGTATGCAAGGGACTCAACAAGCATGACTTTCTCGATCGTTAGATCATGAGAAATGACAACCTTGCCGAGACCCAATACCTTAGAATGTGATGCATCACCCCACTCGACATTGGTGGGCATAGATGGAATCTCTTGCACGTCCACCACCAAGTCCTTGCTTCCGGTCATATGATTTGTTGCTCCACTATCGAGCAACCATGATCCCCCACCGGAAGCAAACACCTACACGAGATCAATGCTTGGTTTTAGGTACCCATTTAGTAATGGGTCCTTTGATGTTAGTAACAAGGGTCTTGGGAACCCAAATAGACCATTCAATGTACTCATAAGAAGAACCAACAAATCGAGCATAAACATGTCCATCACTAGCACGGCACAACACATATGACGGGTTAAAGTCGCCGGCTTTGTTTGAGGAAATGCTTTTGCCCTTGTGGACATCAACTCCCTTCACTTTCTCCTTCTTCTTCTCAGGAGCACCCTCTCCCTCTTTCACAAACGTTTGTTTGAGAGGAGGAGGATGATTTGTTTTGTTGTTGTTCTTCTTATTGCTCTTGGACTTGGGTGCAAACCCAATTCCTTCCTTGGCCACAACTTCCTTTTGATTGCTCAAAAGGTCGTTGAGGTTTTTCTCACCTTGAATGCAAGACACAAGGCCTTTCTCAAGTTGATCCTTCAGCTTGGCATTTTCCTCCACAAGATGCACATGCTCACAACATGGGTTAGTAGCACATGCATTATCAATTAATACCATATGAGGAAAGGTGGCCTTTTCCTTGATTAGCTTAACTTGGAGTTGAGCATGAGACTCTTTGAGGCTAGCATGAGTACCCTTCAAGACCTTGTGGGCCTTGTCAAGTATCTCAAACTCCTCTTTGAGTCTAGCATGATCAACCCCAAGTTTAGCCTTCTCGGAAGTTAGCACACGAGACATGGCAAGAGCATGATCAAGATCTTTCTTTAACTTAGCATGGTCATCATTGTGTGACTCCTCAAGAGTCAAACGATGCACACGCTCTTCTTCGAGAGCATTAGAGAGATCTGATATCTCATTGGCATAATCACAACTATGACCTTCCATCTTAGAGATGGTTTGTTCGTGAGCCTCGATCATGTCATTGGCCTCACCAAGTTGTTCCAAGAGAGCAACAAAGTGCTTCTTGGACTTGCCCTTGAGCTTACTCATAAAAGACTCAAACTCATTTACTTCTTCCTTAGACCCACAATGTTCATCAATGCAATCCTCCATGGAGGGATTAGGAATGATGGTGGTTTTAATGTTGGGGGTTACCTTGTTTGAAGCTTTAGCCATGAGGCATTTGGCGGTGATGTTTTCGTTGGGTGAATCAAAGAGAGACACCCGGGGAGTAGTGGCAATTGCAACGGATGCCATGGCCATTGCTTCTTCATTTTCATCATCATCGTCATCCTCTTGGTATTCTTCTTGAACCACTAACCCACGTGTGGGAGTCCTTTTGGCGAAGTTGTTCTTGTTGGGGAAGGACTTGGCTTTGTCTTTTCGGATGAACTTGCCACCATTGTCTTCCCGCTTCTCGTAAGGACAATCCGCAACGAAATGGCTCACATTGCCACAATTGAAGCAAGTTCTAACTCCTTGCTTGCCCTTGATGCCACTGGAGTTGTTCTTGTTGAAGTTGGGTCTTGAACTCTTCTTGTTCCAAAATTGTCTTGAAGCAAGGGCCATGTGCTCATGATAATAAAATTTGGTGTCTTCGGGGTTGCTTTCCTCATCTTCCACTTCTTCCTCTTCTTCCACAATAACCTTGGCCTTCAGAGCAAGGTTGGGCTTCTTAGCCCTTTGGGAACAAAGCACCGCATTGTCGACGGTCTTATCCAAGATGTTCATTGCAATAAACTCATCCAACACTTCACTAGAGGTCATGGAGTGGAAGTCCGGTCTTTGGCGGATGACAGAGGACATGGCCTTGTTGTAAGGCATCATGGCCTTGAGAAACTTGCGCTTGATCCAGTTGTCATCCATGTCCTTACTCCCATGATCTCGGAGTGCGACCGCAAGTTTGGTCACTCTTCGAAATAGCTCACGAGGTTCTTCATCCTCTTTCATTGCAAACTCATCGGCTTCATCTTGCACCACTTCATAGTTGGAGCGTTGAATGCTAGCACTTCCTCTGTACATATGCTCGACACACTTCCATGCGTCTTTAGACATGGAATGAGGTCGAAGATGAGGAAGATCTTCGGGAAGGATAGCATCTTGGATGATGAAGAGAGCACTCTCATTGAATTGATTGTCCACTTCTTCTCGAGGGGTGAAGTTGCTTGGGTCATGAGGAAAGAAACCTTCTTCAATGATTCTCCAAAGGTTAGTGTTCACATGTTTTAAATGTCGCTTGAAGCAATAAACCCAAGAATCAAAATCTTCATTTTTTACATACTTAGGAGGAGGACCGGCATGATTTAAATGAGTGGAGGGAATCGGTCCTTTATAGATAGGAGGTTCCACATGGGCAAAGATGCCGGTGCCATTTCTACCACTAGTAGAAGGACTCTTTTCATTGTTAGCTTCCCCCTTATCGGAGTTAGCATCCATCACCTTGTTAGTGGGATCACCCACTTTCGTAGGCGAGGTAGATAGTTTAAGTCCCTCTAGAAATTCAGTAAACATGCTTTTAACCTCGGCCGTCATGGAGGTTTTCAATGTGAGACCGAGGTTCCCCCTTCGGCCGAAGATGATATGGGGTTCACACCAGAGTGTTCCTCCACACCATCGTTGGTGTCAACCATACTCTTCGGACGTTAAAGTCCTTAATAAAGAGACGAGGCTTTGATACCAATTGAAAGGATCGATATGGTTGACTAGAGGGGGGGGGTGAATAGGCAACTAATAATTTTTAAGCTTTTCTTTACCAAATTAAACTTTGCAACAAAATAGGTTGTCTAGATGTGCAACTAAGTGAGCAACCTATATGATGCAATGACAACTAGCACACAAGGAAGCTAAGGATGTAAACAAGTAGACTTGCAAAAGTAAAGGCACGAGATAACCAAGAGTGGAGCCGGAGGAGACGAGGATGTGTTACCAGAGTTCCTTCCTTTTAAAGGGAAGTACGTCTCCGTTGGAGCGGTGTGGAGGCACAATGCTCCCCAAGAAGCCACTAGGGCCACCGTATTCTCCTCACGCCCTCACACAATGCGAGATGCCGTGATTCCACTATTGGTGCCCTTGAAGGCGGTGACCGAACCTTTACAAGCAAGGTTGGGGCAATCTCCACAACAACCGGAGGCTCCCAACAACAACAACAACACCACGAAGCTTCACCACAATGGAGTATGGCTTCGAGGTGACCTCAACCATCTAGGGTGCTCAACACCCAAGAGTAACAAGATCCGCAAGGGATAAGTAGGGGGAATCAAATTTCTCTTGGTGGAAGTGTAGATCTAGGCCTTCTCAACCAATCCCGAGAAAATCAACAAGTTTGATTGGCTAGGGAGAGAGATCGGGTGAAAATGGAGCTTTGAGCAACAATGGAGCTTTGGGGGAAAGAGGTAGGTCAACTAGGAAGAAGAAGACCCCTTTTATAGTGGGTGGAACACATCCAACCTTACCCACTTAGCAGCCCCGCACAGGGCAGTACTACCGCTAGGGAAGGGCGGTACTACCGCTGAGAGCGGTACTACCGCTCCCTTCCCAGCGGTACTACCGCGCTGAAAGAGGGAGTCAGGCTACTGGCCCCAGAGCGGTACTACCGCGGGAGAGGAGCGGTACTACCGCTCGGAGCGGTACTACCGCTTCTACTGCCACTACTAGTACCGCAAAACCCAACACGAGAAAACATTGTCTCGAATCGAGGCGGGAGTAGGCGGGGTACTACCGTGGTACTACAGCCGAAGCCCGCGAGCCGTACTACCGCTCTACGGAGCGGTACTACTGCTGAGAGCGATACTACCGCTCGGTGGAGCGGTACTACCGCTAGAAGGCTTCGGCGGTACTACCGCTGTAGCTCACGATACTACCGCTGGCACAGGGCGAAGCAGGTACGGAAGTGAAGTGCAGCTCCAAAGATGCGACAAGAAGACGACGGGTGTGATAAGGATGTGTACATGTTGATTCCACCCTAGTCTTACCAAAGCGGATCCCCTCTTAATAGTACGGTGAGTCCTATGAAACTAGTCCACCAGCGACGAAACGCAGGATCTACACCGTCTTGAATAAAAACACCGAGGGGAGGAAATCGTCTCGTGCCAATGGATGATTCTCTGAAAGAACTTAACGCACACGATTAGACCGCAAAAGCATTGTCATCAATCACCAAAACCACTACGGAATAAATATGGCCTTACACTCTTCCACCACTTGGGCCCATGAGGACCAATAACCTCCGGGGGGGGGGGTCGGTAACCCCCCGGTACTCTGGTATATATCCGATAACCCCCGGAACCATTCCGGTGTCCGAATATAGTCGTCCAATATATCAATCTTCATGTCTCGACCATTTCGAGAATCTTCGTCATGTCTGTGATCACATCCGAGACTCCGAACTACCTTCGGTACATCAAAACACATAAACTCATAATATAACCGTCATCGAACTTTAAGCGTGTGGGCCCTATGGGTTCGAGAACTATGTAGACATGACCGAGACACATCTCCGGTCAATAACCAATAGCGGAATCTGGATGCTCATATTGGCTCCCACATATTCTACGAAGATCTTTATCGGTCAAACCGCATAACAACATACGTTGTTCCCTTTGTCATCGGTATGTTACTTGCCCGAGATTCGATCGTCGGTATCTCAATACCTAGTTCAATCTCGTTACCAAGAAGTCTCTTTACTCGTTTCGTAATACATCATCCCGCAACTAACTCATTAGTTGCAATGCTTGCAAGGCTTAAGTGATGTGCATTACCGAGTGGGCCCAGAGATACCTCTCCGACAATCGGAGTGACAAATCCTAATCTCAAAATACGCTAACCCAACAAGTACCTTCGGAGACACCTATAGAGCACCTTTATAATCACCCAGTTATGTTGTGACGTTTGGTAGCACACAAAGTGTTCCTTCGGTAAACGGGAGTTGCATAATCTCATAGTCATAGGAACATGTATAAGTCATGAAGAAAGCAATAGCAACATACTAAACGATCAAGTGCTAAGCTAACGGAATGGGTCAAGTCAATCACATCATTCTCCTAATGATATGATCCCGTTAATCAAATGACAACTCTTTGTCTATGGCTAGGAAACATAAATCTTTGATTAACAAACTAGTCAAGTAGAGGCATACTAGTGACACGCTGTATGTCTATGTATTCACACATGTATCATGTTCCCGATTAATACAATTCTAGCATGAATAATAAACATTTATCATGATATAAGGAAATAAATAATAACTTTATTATTGCCTCTAGGGCATATTTCCTTCAGTCTCGCACTTGCACTAGAGTCAATAATCTAGATTACAAAGTAATGATTCTAACACCCATGGAGCCTTGGTGCTGATCATGTTTTGCTCGTGGAAGAGGCTTAGTCAACGGGTCTGCAACATTTAGATCCGTATGTATCTTGCAAATATCTATGTCTCCCACCTGGACTTGATCCCGGATGGAGTTGAAGCGTCTCTTTATGTGCTTGGTTCTCTTGTGAAATCTGGATTCCTTTGCCAAAGCAATTGCACCAGTATTGTCACAAAAGATTTTCATTGGATCTGATGCACTAGGTATGACACCTAGATCGGATATGAACTCCTTCATCCAGACTCCTTCATTTGCTACTTCTGAAGCAGCTATGTACTTCGCTTCACATGTAGATCCCGCTACGACGCTTTGTTTAGAACTGCACCAAATGACAACTCCACCGTTCAATAAAAACACGTATCCGGTTTGCGATTTAGAATCGTCCGGATTAGTGTCAAAGCTTGCATCGACGTAACCATTTACGACGAGCTCTTTGTCACCTCCATAAACGAGAAACATATTCTTAGTCCTTTTCAGGTATTTCAGGATGTTCTTGACCGCTGTCCAGTGATCCACTCCTGGATTACTTTGGTACCTCCCTACTAAACTAATAGCAAGGCACACATCAGGTCTGGTACAGAACGTTGCATACATGATAGAGCCTATGGCTAAAGCATAGGGAACATATTTCATTTTGTCTCTATCTTCTGCAGTGGTCGGGCATTGAGTGTGACTCAACTTCACACCTTGTAACACAAGCAAGAACCCTTTCTTTGCTTGATCCATTTTGAACTTCTTCAAAACTTTATCAAGGTATGGCTTTCCGATCATCGGGCAAGTCAACCAAAGTCCATACTTTGTTCTCATACATGGATCCCATCTCAGATTTCAAGGCCTCAAGCCATTTTGCGGAATCTGGGCTCACCATCACTTCTTCATAGTTCGTAGGTTCGTCATGGTCTAGTAACATAATGTCACATCCCTGGTTCTAGTAATGCTTAGTGTTAGCTCTTGGTGATGCATCATGTTTACTTTTTCACAGAAAATTGAAATGGGGATGACAGAAACCCCCAGCACCACCTAGCTCAACTAGGGTTACCAAAATATTTTCAATAAACCCAAAATGTCCCTAAGAAAAGTTCATAATTTTTGGTTAAGGTGAAAACCTCTACCAAAAATGATGAATACATTTTTTAGGCCATTTCTGGATTTTTGAATTAACTCATATTGTATTTGAATTGGGGCATTTAAATCCTATAAATATTTTAAATGCTCTAATAATTCTGAAACTAGTCGAGGGCTGTTGGGAATAATTTCAATAGTGACCACAAATATTTTCATGAGTTTTAAAAAATGGTTTAGTATTTTACTAAATCAAAACAGTTACACAAAATAGAAAAGAGAAAGAAAAGAGAGAGAAAGATTTACCTGGTTTTACCTGTGCAGCCCACCAGAGTCGGTCCAGCACTGCAGAGAGCCCAGCCCACCACTCCACCGCGTCGTCTTCCTCCTGCTAGTAGGAGCAGCTCGCTGTCGCACGCGCGCTCGCCCCTGGCCACCTCCTGCTTCCTCCCCGGGCCTTCTAGCGACGCAACGGAGATGCCCCGTGGCCCCTCGCTCCTCTCCCTCACTCTCTGCTCTCTCCCTCGCCCTCTAGTCCTTTCCCCGAGCTCATCGAATGCACCCGAGGCCGCCGACAAGCACCACTGCAGCCATAGCCGTCCCCGTGCCTCTCCGTGCTGACCCTGCCATCCGCCTCGACACCGTGAAGTTTTCCCCTCAACAAGCGCAAGCCCGGACGCCCTACAACACCGACACCACCGTCGTCTTCCTCCTCGGGTTTCGACCACCATTGCCGTTGATTCGCCGCATGCAGGACGCCCCTGAGCCCGCCGAGCTTCTCTCCGACCTCGCAGTGAGCTCCTGATCTAAACCCCTCTCTTTTTCCTCGCATTTGCGAGCTCCAGGATGCATCTCCGCCATGGACGAGAGCTCGGCTCCGCCGCGCATGTCGTCGTCGCCGCTTGTGTACGAGCCCACCCTCATGCTCAGCAAGCCCCAGGAGCCGAACGGACCCACTCACCTTTCTTGTCGTGCGTCGTAGCGCCGTCTCGAAGCACCTCCGAGCTCCGGCCGCCGCCCGACTCATTGCCACCGCAGTTACACGCTGCCCCGGATCCTTCTACTTGCACCCCTAGATGCGGGCAAGCGAGGGCTCCCTCCTGGTGCCCTCAGCGCACTCAACCGCTGCCCCTAGCACCACCCCGTCGAGTCTCCGCCGCACTGGATGGTCGTCGGCGGCCTAACCCCGGCCGTTGGTGTCAAAACCGGCGGATCTCGGGTAGGGGGTCCCGAACTGTGCGTCTAGGCGGATGGTAACAGGAGACAAGGGACACGATGTTTTTACCCAGGTTCGGGCCCTCTCGATGGAGGTAAAACCCTACTCCTGCTTGATTGATATTAATGATATGGGTAATACAAGAGTGGATCTACCACGAGATCAAGGAGGCTAAACCCTAGAAGCTAGCCTATGGTATGATTGTTGTAATGGTTGTGTCCTACGGACTAAATCCTCTCCGGTTTATATAGACACCGGAGAGGGCTAGGGTTACACAGAGTCGGTTACAATGGTAGGAGATCTACATATCCGTATCGCCAAGCTTTCCTTCCACGCCAAGGAAAGTCCCATCCGGACACGGGACGAAGTCTTCAATCTTGTATCTTCATAGTCTTGGAGTCCGGCTGACGATGATAGTCCGGCTATCCGGACACCCCCTAGTCCAGGACTCCCTCAGTAGCCCCTGAACCAGGCTTCAATAACGATGAGTCCGACACGCATATTGTTCGGCATTGCAAGGCGGGTTCCTCCTCCGAATAATTCATAGAAGATTGTGAACACCAGGATAGTGTCCGACTCTGCAAAATAAATTCCACATTCCACCGTAGAGAGAATAATATGTACACAAGTTCAATCTGCTGACGTATTTTGTGGCATGACGTCACGCCACTACCAAGCCTTTACTTGAATCGTTTTTTATTATACCACCTCAGCGCGTTTAGCGAAGCGGTTTCCTTGGCACGTCTTGTCGAAGCAGAGATCGTGTTCCCCTTATTTCGGGATTCCCATCAATACGGACGTGGGTAACCCAACCGCGCCCGTTGCCATGCCCCCTCTACTGGAGGCGAGTCCCAAACGGTCACAGGGACGGCTCTTGGTATCCTCCCTCTTTATAAAGGGACCAAGGCTTGTTTCTTTTCTTCAATCCTCAATCGGATCTTCTCCTCGCCCCGAGTTCCAACACCCAGAGCCCCAGATTCGAGTGCTTAGGACCTTCAACCATGTCCGGCTCCGACCCATAGGGCCGGTGGATGCCCTCCTCCGTCACGGAAGAGGACGTGCTAAAGCTGCGGGAAGCCAAGTACCTGACCTACGAGATTTCGCATAGGCTGCCCGCCAAAGGGCAAGTTATTCCCACCCCCGAGCCCGGCGAGTATGTCGTGTTTGTGTCCCACCTCCGTCGGGGTTTAGGCTTCCCGATGGATCCTTTCGTGAGAGGGCTCATGTTTTACTATGGGTTGGAATTCCACGACTTGGCTCCGGAGTCCATCCTCCATATTTCTTCATTCATTGTCGTCTGCGAAGCCTTCCTCCGCATTACCCCTCACTTCGGCTTGTGGCTTAAGACCTTTGACATGGAGCCGAAGATGATCGAGGGGCGTCAAGCAGAGTGCGGAGGGGCCGTCGTAAGCAGAAGGGCCGACGCTCCATGGCCCGAGGGCTCTTTCCAGGAGGAGCTCGGCTTGTGGCAGCAGGAGTGGTTCTACATAACCGCTCCCAGGGGCAGCAGGCAGAAGCCGCTGCCCATCTTTCGCCCGGGCCCTCCACAGCGGCTGATGTCATGGGTCAGCCAAGGACTCAACTGGGGGCCGTCAAAGGACGTGCCCCTATTGCAGGGCCAGATTCGAGACCTCCAAGCGAGGGAGATCGATCTGGTCGTGGTGATGCAGGTCATGCTGATTAGGCGTCTCCTGCCCTGCAAACACCGTCCTCTCCGACTGTGGGAGTTTAATCCGGAGGGACCACGAATTCTTCAACACTTTATGGGTATGACACCCGCGGAGATGTACAAATTGTTCTTCGGATCACAAGAGATGTGTCCGGAATTGACCAAGGACGCCGGCCTAAGCTGCAATCGCCCGGATACACAAGTATGTAGCTCTGAACCCGGACATACCGTTGGTTTGCCTTTCTATGATTCGCCTTTTAACCAGTTGTCCTCCAAACAGGAGTGGATAGCGCAAGCAAAGTTTATACGGTGTCCGGCCCCCCTCCTAGAGACCGCACCGGATCTCGTGCTGGTCAGAATGCTGGAGGTTGCGCCTTCAGAGGAAGGCGAAGGGGAGAACAGAGAAACTACCGCCTCAACCAAGGAGGCTCTTGAGAAAGGGGGGATCGAGAATCCCTCCTTCCAAGGGGAGAAGAGGACCGCTTCCGAGAACCCGGAGGCCAAAGCCCCGAAGCGGGGGAAGAGATCTTCACCAGAGGGTCCTGCGTCCAGGGAGGCCCCGACCGCACAGTCTCCCCTAAAGAATCAGCCCTCCAGCAAGCCGTAAGTAGAAAAAAGGGAGTTTTGTAATAAGGGACATCCCTATTTGCGTTTCTGAGGATAACTTAGGTTTTTACCTTGTAATTCAGATCTCCGTCCTTCTCAGATGAGCTCGTCTTCGAGGGAACTTCATCCGGAGATGATGGAGAGCGAGACGCCTCCATCTGCCGCACCATCGGATAGGGCAGACGAGCCTGAAGTGTCGTCACGGAGGGTATCCCCGAGTCCGGTAGGGCCGAATAGTTCGGCACCAACTGGTGTGCGGCCGGGGGAGCTGAAGGATCTACTTGAGAGGGCGTCTATCTCAGAAGGTCACTGTACACTGATGAGTACGGTGATTGAAAGAATTTCATCCGTCGAAGGCGGGTTGCGTGATGCCGTCAGGAGTTTGCTGGCGGGGTTTGAGGCACGTAAAAATGACATACCTTTTGACAGTTTTGCACATAAAGTGCGCCCTGTATAGATAGTAGCCCCTGGGACTCGGTAGGTTGTCGAGAGCGACAGCGTGCCGAGGATCAAAATCGCAGGTATTAATTTTCGCCTTTCCTATGCAGGTGGCGGATAGTCCGGTGGCTAGCCGGACTGATGGGGTTGCCGAACTAAGGCGGCAACTCGACGTTGCGGATGCGGACATCGTGCTGGTCAATAAGCGACTTGACGAGTCACAAGGTAGGTTTTTTTTCCCGTGGTCACCTATTAAGGGAGCCGGAGCCCACTCCTTACCACATGTGTGCTTAATGCAGATGGTGCCGCTGCTGTGGAGAGTCTTCGGGCGGAACTTGCTCAAGCCAAGGAGCAGGCCAGAAGGAGTGATGCGGCTGCCTCGAGAGCGGCCGAAGAGTTAAAAGCCGAAAAGGCTGCTCACTGCCGAAGTAGGGAGGAGATGACCGAAATGGCCGTGAAGTTGAAAGATATTACTGACCGCTATGAGGTTCTTGAAAAAGAACGCCGAGCAGAGCAAGAAGGCCTGAAGAAGGCCACCGCCGAAGCCAAGGATGCCCGTTCTGCAATGAGGGCTATAAAGGAGGAGCTGCGCCAGGCCGGAGATATTGTGGCTGGCAAGCCCTTGCTGCTGCACAGGAGGTTTACTGATCCGAAGTACGCTCAGCTTGGCCAGCTGTGGGGTCCAGAGGATCCTTATATGGACTTAGCGGCGAGTGCGGCAGATGCCGTTGTGCACTTCCGTAGTCAAAAGGATCACGAGACGGAAGAGCTTTTTTGGTCTCAATTCCATAGTCTGGATCGTTCACTTCCGTTGACCGATCGATTGGCTAAGTGGGCTGAGCTGAATAGATTGTCCGGACTTGCCATGACGGATATCGTGGCTCATGTCTGGCCGGATAGGCCCGAGCCGAATAGTTATTTTGGCTTACTGCAGCAATTCCTTAGGGCGGTGCCGCATATTAAGGCGATGAAGCGGTCGGCCTGCATAGAGGGTGCACGGATGGCCCTCGCCCGTGTGAAGACATATTGGATGGAGATGGATGCCACCGCTGTTGCGACCCAGGGTTCGGCCGAGTGCCGATTACCCGCCGAGCACTATTTTGTGGAAGTTCTGCGTGGTGCTCGTGTAATAGAGTCGCAGTGCTCAAAAAATGTCATGTTCAAATGAACTTTATGATTTATAAAACGATGTTTGTAATATAAGCGCTTTTTGTACTTGTGCGTTCAAGTATTGAAATATCTCCTGTGCGGCCGTTAATGTATACTTGTGTATAACCTGAAAGATGGCAGTCTTCGGCTTCAGCCCCTACGCACATAGTGCGGGGGTGTTTGCGAAATAGCGCATTTTCACACTTAATCCAATGTCTTGGTCCTGTTAAGGAGGTGGTAGCGTAGCAAACGAGGAAACCGGACTATAATGCTTTATCACTTTCACTTAGCCATAGGAGTTCGAAGGTGGGGCTACGACATAGCCCCTAGGGGCACCGCGCTCTCCGAATTCGGGGCGCGTATGTGCCTGACCGGGAAACGGTCCTTCGTCTAGGCGGAGGAATTCTAAACATTCCGATAGTCGATCGAGTGGTTGACCAATCTCTCGCTATGTCATGACAGTCAGTTTTCGGCTTTCTCTACTGAGGTGCTCGCCCAGCCGAACCGGGGCACAATCGCAGTAGTTCTCCTGGTGCCGCATTAGCCGATGATACGGAACGTAAGGCAGCAAAACACAAGAGCCGGGCAAACCCAACATTTGACCAAAGACATGACTCGGAGCTGATGCATATAAGGCCTAACTTGAGACGCCGAACACTCCCTAAGGTATTCGGTCTTTATAATAACGGGCAGAACAATGCCCTAAGCCCCTAGTGTCCAGGTACAGGCGAGAATTTCTGGCGCGGCCGATGCCAAAACGCCAGCCTCCTCATTGGTTATGGTGAAAAACCGTGGGATGTGAATCAACAAAAGACATTAAGAAAGGTTTACGTAGGGACTTAATCTGAAAAGAATCCTTGCGACGGGTCCCTGCTGCACGTCTGCGCCTGTGTCTCCGTTGTTCCGTATCCTGGACGGGTGTGCATGTTGTTCATCTGTAAAAAGAGAGGAACTTAGCTTGAAAGGAAATCATGCAAAAAGAATGTATTAAAAAATCGAAATATGAATGAATGAATAAAGCTGAGCTTATATTGGCTCATACGCACAGCCCCTTGTAAAGGGGTGTGCGGCTAGGGAGCCCCTAGCTTATTTATGACGGACTCGTCTAGCCGTGTGCGGGGTCTTGAGCGACCTTTTAATGAGATTATGCCACGTGGACCGGGAATTTTAAGTGTAAGAGACGCGTAGTGTGGTATTGCGTTAAAGCGGACAAAAGCTCCACGTCCCAATAGTGCTTGATGGCTACTTTTGAATGGGGCGACATGAAAGATTAGCTTTTCGCATCGGAAGTTGTCGGGTGACCCGAACACAACTTCTAGTAGTAAGGAGCCCGTGCACTTGGCGTAAGGGCCTGGCGTCACTCCTTTGAAGGAAGTGCGGCTATGTCGAATTTTAGTAAGGTCTATCGCCAGCTTGCGTATTGTGTCCGGATATAGCAGGTTTAAATCGCTGCCACCATCCAGCAGGACTTGTGTAAATTGTAATCCATCGATTATAGGATCCAATATCAGAGCAGAACATCCTGCGTTTCGAATACTTCTGGAATAGTCCAGGTGGTCAAAAGTAATTGGTTTTGACATCCAATCTAGAGGTTCCGCTGGGGTGGACCTTGCGACACCTACTTTGGCGGGTGCCGCATTGTTGTTCCGTATTATCACATGAAGTGAGTTTACTGTTTTGACCTCTTGTGGGAAAGTCTTTTGTTTTCCGGCGCTCTGCTGGTGGGGTTCGTCGTCATCCTCGCTTGGCGCGTCGAGCCCCTTGTGTTCGGCGTTGAGTCGGCCGGACTGTTTGAAGACCCAACAATCTCGGTGGGTGTGGTTTGCAGGCCTTTCGGAGGTGCTGTGGATTTGACATATCCGATCCAAAATTTTGTTTAAATTGGATAGCTCGTCACTGTTGTCCTTAAGAGGCAGTGTTTTGTTGTTCGGCCGCGAGCTTTTGAATCCGGCGTTGACCGCCGTGTTCTTTGGGCTTTTTCCTTTATTTCGGCGCTGGTCCTTTCTGCGCCGTGATTTTCCGTTTCCATCTCTGACCTCAGATGTACTCGGGTCACCGGTGCTGCATCTTGCTAGCTAGCTGTCTTCCCCCGCGCAAAAGCGGGTCATGAGGCTTGTTAGCGCGGCCATTGTTCTCGGCTTCTCTTGGCTGAGGTGTCTGGCGAGCCATTCGTCTCGGACATTATGTTTAAAAGCTGCTAAGGCTTCGGCGTCCGGGCAGTCGACTATTTGGTTCTTTTTGGTAAGGAACCTGTTCCAGAATTTGCGCGCTGACTCTCTGGGCTGTTGAGTTATGTGACTTAAATCGTCTGCATCCGGAGGGCGGACATAAGTCCCTTGAAAATTTGCTCTAAACGCGTCCTCAAGCTCTTCCCAACTTCCAATGGTATTTTCTGGGAGGCTTTTGAGCCAATGCCGAGCTGGCCCTTTGAGCTTGAGGGGTAGATATTTTATGGCGTGGAGATCGTCTCCTCTAGCCATGTGTATGTGCAGGATGTAATCCTCAATCCAGACTCCGGGGTCTGTTGTTCCGTCGTATGCCTCTATGTTTACGGGCTTGAATCCCGCTGGAAATTCATGATCCAGCACCTCATCAGTGAAACATAGTGGGTGTGCGGCGCCCCTGTATTTAGGCGTGCCGTTATCTTCGAACATGCGACGTGTTGTGTTGCTTCCTGGGGCCCTCTTTTTTGGCCCATAAATGGACCTGACCGGGCCATCAGTTTTACAGGGATCCTGTGTCGGCTTGTGTGCGGTGCCGCTTGTTGCTTTTGGCCTGTCATCTGGTCGTCTATCCGGCCAGGCGGCCTCTTTGCTTTTTAACTGTGGGGGCTCTATGGCCTCCTCGTCGAATTCTGGCAGCAGCCTGCGCTTCGGGTAGCTCTTTGTTTGGTGGCCGTTGCCATATTTATCCGCGGTCTTGAGTACTTTGCTCCACCTCATTCTGAGTATGTCTTCCGCTGTTTTGAGCTTCCGTTTTTCCTTCTTCAAACTTCTTGCAGTAGCGACGAGTCGTTTGTGAAGGTTCTTATGCTCTGGTGGTGTGTCCGACGTGAGATCGTCTGGACTGTTGTTTTCGCCGGGCATGGATTGATTATCCGATTCGTCTTGTTCGGATGGTTGCTTGGTTGCATGTTCATCGTCCACTGGTTTGCCTTGCTCTATTGCTGGGTCATTAGGAGTGCTGTTTTTGTCGAGGCGGGACTTAGGGCGGCGTCTGCGTCGCCGTTTTGGTTGTTTGTCGGCGAAATTATCCTTTGCCGCATCCCGTTGTTCCTTGTTATCGCTTCCTTTTGGTGTGTGCACCATATATACGTCATGGGTTGGGGTGGCCTTCCAGTGCTTGGTAGGCACTGGTTCTTGGCAGTCTCCGGCATCGTTGTCCATACCGTCGATGTCTCCGTAGTCGTAGTCTAGTATGTCAGTTAGATCGTCGACAGTGGCTACGAAGTGGGTGGTGGGTGGGCTTTGAATTTCTTTGTCGTCCGCATCCCAACCATCCTGACCGCAGTCCGGCCAGGGTTGTCCTGATAACAAGAGATGCTTTAGTAAGTTCAGGATGTCGCCAAAGGGCGAGTGCTGAAAGATGTCCACAGCGGTGAACTCCATGATCGGCGCCCGACCGGATTCGATTGGTAGGGGCGCAGGAGGTTCAGAGTTCGGCAAGGAGTCCGGCACCTCGGAGTCACGAGCTTTATAAGGGACAAGGTCAGTATTCGGCTCCATCGCTGTAGAGGTTGCAGCTCCCGAGGCGGTGTCCAGCCACCTGTCCTCGATCTGCGCGGTCGGCTCCGAACTATAGGTCGGAGCGGATCCGTGTGCGGCCTCCAAGGTACTGTCCGGCGGCAGAGCTAGATCATGCCCCTCGTGACAGTGCGGCACGCTCGGCTGTGGCTCGAATCCATCGAAGATCAAGTCTCCGTGGATGTCGGCCATGAAGTTTAGGCTTCCAAATCTGACCTGATGGCCAGGGGCGTAGCTTTCGATCTGCTCCAGATGGCCAAGTGAATTGACCCGCAGTGCAAAGCCGCTGAACGCGAAGGTCTGTCCGGGAAGAAAATTCTCACCCTGGACTGCGTTGTTGTTGATTGAAGAAGCCATCGAGCCTATCGGTGACGACACAGAGGAACTCTCAATGAAAGCACCAATGTCGGTGTCAAAACCGGCGGATCTCGGGTAGGGGGTCCCGAACTGTGCGTCTAGGCGGATGGTAACAGGAGACAAGGGACACGATGTTTTTACCCAGGTTCGGGCCCTCTCGATGGAGGTAAAACCCTACTCCTGCTTGATTGATATTGATGATATGGGTAATTCAAGAGTGGATCTACCACGAGATCAAGGAGGCTAAACCCTAGAAGCTAGCCTATGGTATGATTGTTGTAATGGTTGTGTCCTATGGACTAAACCCTCTCCGGTTTATATAGACACCGGAGAGGGCTAGGGTTACACAGAGTCGGTTACAATGGTAGGAGATCTACATATCCGTATCGCCAAGCTTGCCTTCCACGCCAAGGAAAGTCCCATCCGGACACGGGACGAAGTCTTCAATCTTGTATCTTCATAGTCTTGGAGTCCGGCTGACGATGTTGGTCCGGCTATCCGGACACCCCCTAGTCCAGGACTCCCTCACCGGCCATGACGACGTGGCACGTCATTAGGGGCTAATCACCACGCTTTAAAACCCCCAGGGATCAATGACAGCCGCGCTCCACACCTTAATTAACCAGAGGGTTATTTCCCTCCTTAACTTAAGCTAATACCCGTGGGCCCACCTGTCAGTTTGACCTTGCCACCTCAGCGTTGACCTGGCCCCACTGGTCAGCCTCTACTGCGCCGCTGTTAGACTGTCATGCAGGACCCACAGGTCAGGTTTGACCTGGGTCAGCACAGTTGACCTGCTGATGTCACACTAACGCTATGATGATGTAGTAAAGCTTTTCTGGGATTTTAAATAAATTAGAAATGACTTATTTATTTCAGAAAATAACTAAAACTTCTAAAATTCATATAAATTCAACTATAACTTAGAATGAAATAATTGATTGAAAGTGCAACTATCCCTAAGTGGTTTTGGTAATTCATAACAACATATAGCTCATTGAGCTAATGCTATTCCAAGACTATTATTTCAGGAAAGCTCAATGGATGGCATGGCATGGATGATGAAAGTGGATCCCTCAAAATACTAAGGACAAAGGATTGGCTCAAGCTCAAAAGCTCAAGACTCTTCATTTTATATTTTAGTGATCCAAGATCACATTGAGTCTATTGGAAAAGCCAATACTATCAAGGAGGGATGAGGTGTTTCTTAATGAGCCTCTTGCTTCATGTGCTTTGTGATATGCTCCAAAAGGCTCAACTACTTTCCCACATCCACAAATGACCTAAACCCAAAGCCAAAATCGGTCACACCGATTCTTTCTATCCGGCGCCACCGATTCCAAAAGTCATAGCCACTGCCACAAACCCTAAGCAAATCGGTCTTACCGATAGGGATCTCGGTCTCACCGAGATGGGGTTGTAATCTCTCTGTTTCCCTTCGTAACATTTCAGTCTAACCGATGTGAGCGATCGGTCCCACCGAGATTGCAATGTAAACTCTCTGTTTCCTTTTTGTAACATTTCGGTCTCACCGAAAAGAGCAAATCGGTCCCACCGAGTTTACCTGACCAACTCTCTGGAAAGCTTATTACCAAATCGGTCTCACCGAGTTTGTGTAATCGGTCTTACCGATATTACGTTATGCCCTAACCCTAACCGAATCGGTCTCACCGAGATGCATGTCAGTCCCACCGAAAATCACTAACGGTCACTAGGTTTACTAAATCGGTCCGACCGAGTTTAACGATTCTGTCCCACCGAGTTTGGTAAATTGTGTGTAACAGTTAGATTTTGTGTGGAGGCTATATATACCCCTCCACCTCCTCTTCATTCGTGGAGAGAGCCATCAGAACGAACCTACACTTCCAACTTACCATTTCTGAGAGAGAACTACCTACTCATGTGTTGAGGCCAAGATATTCCATTCCTACCATATGAATCTTGATCTCTAGCCTTCCCCAAGTTGCTTTCCACTCAAATCTTCTTTCCACCAGATCCAAAACCTATGCGAGAGAGTTGAGTGTTGGGGAGACTATCATTTGAAGCACAAGAGCAAGGAGTTCATCATCAACGCACCATTTGTTACTTCTTGGAGAGTGGTGTCTCCTAGATTGGCTAGGTGTCACTTGGGAGCCTCCGACAGGATTGTGGAGTTGAACCAAGGAGTTTGTAAGGGCAAGGAGATCGCCTACTTCGTGAAGATCTACCGCTAGTGAGGCAAGTCCTTCGTGGGCGATGGCCATGGTGGGATAGACAAGGTTGCTACTTCGTGGACCCTTCGTGGGTGGAGCCCTCCGTGGACTCGCGCAACCGTTACCCTTCGTGGGTTGAAGTCTCCATCAACGTGGATGTACGATAGCACCACCTATCGGAACCACGCCAAAAACATCCGTGTCTCCAATTGCGTTTGAATCCTCCAAACCCTTCCCTTTACTTTCTTGCAAGTTGCATGCTTTAATTTCCGCTGCCTATATACTCTTTGCATGCTTGCTTGTATTGTGTGATGATTGATTGACTTGTCCTAAAGTAGCTAAAATCTGCCAAACTCTAAAATTGGGAAAAGGTTAAGTTTTTATTGGTCAAGTAGTCTAATCACCCCCCTCTAGACATACTCCAAGGTCCTACAAGTGGTATCAGAGCTTTGGTCTCCATTTGCTTTGATTTCCATAGCTTTTGGTGGTCATAGCCTTGGTTTCACAACCTAGGAGAGTATGGCGTCTAGCGAGGGAAATTATCACCGTAGAGGTCCTTACTATGATGGTACTAATTTTGCTAGATCGCAGCATAAGATGAAAATGCATATTCTTGGACATAACCCCGCCGTTTGGGCAATTATTTGTATTGGCTTGCAAGGTGAATTTTTCAATGGGAGAGAACCGAACCGTGAAGCTAATGCAGAAGAATTGAAGATGCTGCAATACAACGCTCAAGCATGCGATATCATCTTCAATGGATTGTGCCCCGAAGAATTCAACAAAATCAGCCGTCTTGAGAATGCAAAGGAAATTTGGGATACTTTGATTGATATGCATGAAGGTACCGAGTCCGTCAAGGAATCCAAGTTGGATGTGCTCCAAAGTCAGCTTGACAAGTTCAAAATGAAGGATGGTGAAGGTGTCGCTGAAATGTACTCTAGGCTTGCTCTTATCACAAATGAGATTGCCGGCTTAGGGAGTGAAGAGATGACCGACAAATTCATCATCAAGAAAATCCTAAGAGCATTAGATGGAAAGTATGATACCGTGTGCACGTTGATTCAAATGATGCCAAACTACAAAGATCTCAAGCCAATGGAAGTCATTGGAAGAATTGTTGCTCATGAGATGTCACTCAAGGATAAGGAGGAACTTCACAATTAGTCAAGTGGTGCTTACAAAGCCTCAACTGAAGCTCCCACATCATCAAGTGAGAAACAAACCTTCAATGAAGAATTGAGCTTAATGGTGAAGAACTTCAACAAATACTACAAGAGTAGAAGCAAAGAAAGAAGCTCCAAGTCAAGGTCTTATAATGACAAGAGATCTTCTAGTCATGAGCGCAATTGCTACAATTGTGGGAGACCTGGACACTATTCCAATGAGTGTACGACACCCTACAAAAGAAGAGAAGATTCTCCAAGAAGAAGAAGCAAAAGAGAAGAATCACCACCAAGAGAGAGGAGGAGTAGAGATGATCGTTATGAACGAAGACCCTCACGGAGAAGCAAGGATTCGGAAAGGAAGGACAAGTCATCAAGGAGCTACACAAAACGAAGACATCAAGCTCATGCTGGTGAATGGGTTTCCGGCTCCGACTCCGACAATCACTCCGAGAGAAGCTATCTCTCCGACTCCGAATATACTCAAGATGAAGGTGTTGCCGGTCTAGCACTTGTATCAACCAACTCCTACAACATATTTGATTCACCAAATGAAGGTGTTGGAAGATGCTTCATGGCCAAAGGTCCAAAGGTAACACATCCTGAGTATGTTGATTTCAATAGTGATGAAGATGACTTGCTTGTGGATGATGATTTACTTGTTGACAACTCTAGTGATGAATACTATGATGAAACGTCAATTAATCATGCTAATCAAGATAAAACGAATGGCAATGATAAGGAGAAGATTGAGCTTCTAACGAAAGAACTAAACACTCTTAAGTTAGCTCATGAAACTATCTTCGAAGATCATCGAGAACTTTTAAGGGCTCATGATAATGGTTCTGTTGCTAATATTTGCAACTCGAAACAGGGACTACGGATTAAGCGAAGATTGGCTAAGGACGAGGTGACGATGCGCGGGGAAATGGTTCCAAAGTCGATGTGATCGCGGTCGGCACGCTACCTCTACATCTACCATCGGGATTAGTTTTAGACCGAAATAATTGTTATTTGGTGCCAGCGTTGAGCATGAACATTATATCTGGATCTTGTTTGATGCGAGACGGTTATTCATTTAAATCAGAGAATAATGGTTGTTCTATTTATATGAGTAATATCTTTTATGGTCATGCACCCTTGAAGAGTGGTCTATTTTTATTGAATCTCGATAGTAGTGATACACATATTCATAGTGTTGAAACCAAAAGATGCAGAGTTGATAACGATAGTGCAACTTATTTGTGGCACTGCCGTTTAGGTCATATCGGTGTAAAGCGCATGAAGAAACTCCATACTGATGGGCTTTTGGAATCACTTGATTATGAATCACTTGGTACTTGCGAACCGTGCCTCATGGGCAAGATGACTAAAATGCCGTTCTCCGGAACTATGGAGCGAGCAACTGATTTGTTGGAAATGATACATACTGATGTTTGTGGTCCAATGAATGTTGAGGCTCGTGGCGGGTATCGTTATTTTCTCACCTTCACATATGATTTGAGCAGATATGTGTATATCTACTTAATGAAACACAAGTCTGAAACATTTGAAAAGTTCAAAGAATTTCAGAGTGAAGTGGAAAATCATCATAACAAGAAAATTAAATTTCTACGATCTGATTGTGGAGGAGAATATTTGAGTTACGAGTTTGGCCTACACTTGAAACAATGCGGAATAGTTTCGCAACTCACGCCACCCGGAACACCACAACGAAATGGTATGTCCGAATGTCGTAATCGTACTTTACTAGATATGGTGCGATCTATGATGTCTCTTACTGATTTACCGCTATCGTTTTGGGGTTATGCTTTAGAGACGGCCGCATTCACGTTGAATAGGGCACCATCAAAATCCGTTGAGACGACGCCTTATGAACTGTGGTTTGGCAAGAAACCAAAGTTGTCGTTTCTTAAAGTTTGGGGCTGCGATGCTTATGTGAAGAAACTTCAACCAGATAAGCTCGAACCCAAATCGGAGAAATGTGTCTTCATAGGATACCCAAAAGAGATTATTGGGTACACCTTGTATCACAGATCTGAGGGCAAGACTTTCGTTGCTAAAATCGGATCCTTTCTAGAGAAGGAGTTTCTCTCGAAAGAAGTGAGTGGGAGGAAAGTAGAACTTGATGAGGTAACTGTACCTGCTCCCTTATTGGAAAGTAGTTCATCACAAGAACCGGTTCCTGTGACAACTACACCAATTAGTGAGGAAGCTAATGATATTGATCATGAAACTTCAGATCAAGTTTCTACTGAACCTCGTAGGTCCACCAGAGTAAGATCCGCACCAGAGTGGTACAGTAATCCTATTCTGGAAGTCATGTTACTTGACCATGATGAACCTACGAACTATGAGGAAGCGATGATGAGCCCAAATTCCGCAAAATGTCTAGAGGCCATGAAATCTGAGATGGGATCCATGTATGAGAACAAAGTATGGACTTTGGTTGACTTGCCTGATGATCGGCAAGCCATTGAGAATAAATGGATCTTTAAGAAGAAGACTGACGCTGATGGTAATGTAACTGTCTATAAAGCTCGACTTGTTGCAAAAGGTTTTCGACAAGTTCAAGGGGTTGACTACGATGAGACTTTCTCACCCGTAGCGATGCTTAAGTCTGTCCGAATCATGTTAGCTATTTCTGCATTTCATGATTATGAAATTTGGCAAATGGATGTCAAAACTGCATTCTTGAATGGATTTCTGGAAGAAGAGTTGTATATGATGCAGCCAGAAGGTTTTGTTGATCCAAAAGGTGCTAACAAAGTGTGCAAGCTCCAGCGATTCATCTATGGACTGGTGCAAGCATCTCGAAGTTTGAATAAACGCTTTGATAGTGTGATCAAAGCATATGGTTTTATACAGACTTTTGGAGAAGCCTGTATTTACAAGAAAGTGAGTGGGAGCTCTGTAGCATTTCTGATATTATATGTAGATGACATATTATTAATTGGAAATGATATAGAATTTCTGGATAGCATAAAGGGATACTTGAATAAAAGTTTTTCAATGAAAGACCTCGGTGAAGCTGCTTACATATTGGGCATCAAGATTTATAGAGATAGATCAAGACGCTTAATAGGACTTTCACAAAGCACATACCTTGATAAAATTTTGAAAAAGTTCAAAATGGATCAGGCAAAGAAAGGTTCTTGCTCGTGCTACAAGGTGTGAAGTTGAGTCAAACTCAATGCCCGACCACAGCAGAAGATAGAGAGAAAATGAAAGATGTTCCCTATGCTTCAGCCATAGGCTCTATCATGTATGCAATGCTGTGTACCAGACCTGACGTATGCTTAGCAATAAGCTTGGCAGGAAGGTACCAAAGTAATCCAGGAGTGGATCACTGGACAGCGGTCAAGAACATCCTGAAATACCTGAAAAGGACTAAGGATATGTTTCTCGTATATGGAGGTGACAAAGAGCTAGTCGTAAATGGTTATGTCCATGCAAGCTTTGACACTGATCCGGACGATTCTAAATCGCAAACCGGATACGTATTTTTATTAAACGGTGGAGCTGTAAGTTGGTGCAGTTCTAAACAAAGCGTCGTGGCGGGATCTACATGTGAAGCGGAGTACATAGCTGCTTCCAAAGCAGCAAATGAAGGAGTCTGGATGAAGGAGTTCATTTCCGATCTAGGTGTCATACCTAGTGCATCGGGACCAATGAAGATCTTCTGTGACAATACTGGTGCAATTGCCTTGGCAAAGGAATCCAGATTTCACAAGAGGACCAAGCACATCAAGAGACGCTTCAATTCCATCCAGGACCAAGTCCAAGTGGGAGACATAGAAATTTGCAAGATACATACAGATCTGAATGTTGCAGACCCATTGACTAAGCCTCTCTCACGAGCAAAACATGATCAGCACCAAGACTCCATGGGTGTTAGAATCATTACTATGTAATCTAGATTATTGACTCTAGTGCAAGTGGGAGACTGAAGGAAATATGCCCTAGAGGCAATAATAAAGTTATTATTTATTTCCTCATATCATGATAAATGTTTATTATTCATGCTAGAATTGTATTAACCGGAAACATAATACATGTGTGAATACATAGACAAACACAACGTTACTAGTATGCCTCTACTTGACTAGCTTATTAATCAAAGATGGTTATGTTTCCTAACCATAGACATGTGTTGTCATTTTGATTAATGGGATCACATCATTAGGAGAATGATGTGATTGACATGACCCATTCCGTTAGCCTAGCACTTGATCGTTTAGTATATTGCTATTGCTTTCTTCATGACTTATACATGTTCCTGTAACTATGAGATTATGCAACTCCCGTTTACCGGAGGAACACTTTGGGTGCTACCAAACGTCAAAACGTAACTGGGTGATTATAAAGGAGTACTACAGGTGTCTCCAAAGGTACATGTTGAGTTGGCGTATTTTGAGATTAGGTTTTGTCACTCCGATTGTCGGAGAGGTATCTTTGGGCCCTCTCGGTAATGCACATCACTATAAGCCTTGCAAGCAATGTAGCTAATGAGTTAGTTACGGAATGATGCATTACGTAACGAGTAAAGAGACGTGCCGGTAACGAGATTGAACTAGGTATTGGATACCGACGATCGAATCTCGGGCAAGTAACATACCGATGACAAAGGGAACAACGTATGTTGTTATGCGGTTTGATCGATAAAGATCTTCGTAGAATATGTAGGAACCAATATGGGCATCCAGGTTCCGCTATTGGTTATTGACCGAGAATAGTTCTATGTCATGTCTACATAGTTCTCGAACCCGTAGGGTCCGCACGCTTAACGTTACGATGACAGTTTTATTGTGAGTTAATAAGTTTTGATGTACCGAAGTTTGTTCGGAGTCCCGGATGTGATCACGGACATGACGAGGAGTCTCGAAATGGTCGAGACATAAAGATTGATATATTGGACGACTATATTCGGACACCGGAAGTGTTCCAGATGTTTTCGGAGAAAACCGGAGTGCCGGAAGGTTACCAGAACCCCCCGGGAGAAGTAATGGGCCTTATGGGCCTTAGTTGAGAGGGAGAGGGGCGGCCAGGGTGGGCCGCGCGCCCCCTCCCCCTCTGGTCCGAATTGGACTAGGAGGGGGGGGGGCGGCGCCCCCTCTTTCCTTCTCCCCTTCCCCCTTCCTTTGCCCCTCCTAGTAGGAGTAGGAAAGGGGGAGTCCTACTCCTACTAGGAGGAGGACTCCTCCTCCTGGCGCGCCCTCTAGGGCCGGCCGGCCTCCCCCCTTGCTCCTTTATATACGGGGGCGGGGGGGCACCCTAGGACACACAAATTGATCTACACATCGTTCCTTAGCCGTGTGCGGTGCCCCCCTCCACCATATTCCACCTCGGTCATATCGTCGCGGAGTTTAGGCGAAGCCCTGCGCCGGTAGAGCATCATCATCGTCACCACGCCGTCGTGCTGACGGAACTCATCCCCGAAGCTTTGCTAGATCGGAGCCCGGGGATCGTCATCGAGCTGAACGTGTGCTGAACTCGGAGGTGCCGTACGTTCGGTACTTGGATCGGTCGGATCGTGAAGACATACGACTACATCAACCACGTTATCATAATGCTTCCGCTTACGGTCTACGAGGGTACGTGGACAACACTCTTCCCTCTCGTTGCTATGTCATCACCATGATCTTTCGTGTGCGTAGGAATTTTTTTGAAATTACTACGTTCCCCAACAGAAAGATACATCATCCAAACCTCAGAAAGTTCCTACTGGAGAGACTATGAAATTCACAATTGAGTCAGAGGATGATGGTGCTCAAGACAAGAAAAAGAAGAGAGCAAGAACCACAACTGCCAAGGTCCTTGGAAAGCCCTCTATGAGAAGAGATTCTGAAGAAGGGGAAGAGGATGCTGCACCAGCACCTAAGGCACCTAAGCTTATGGGTGATGCAATCAGATCAGGGGCTGCAACATCTAAGCCCAAGGATGCATCCAAAGCTGCCTCCAAGGCCAAGCAAGTTCCAAAGAGGAATACTAGGAGTATTCCAGCTGCTGAGAAGAACAAGGCCCCAGTGCCCAATGTTGCTGAAGAAGAAGATGAAGAAGGTCAAGTCTTAAGAAAGCTCAAGCCCAAGATACCAGACCACAATGATGCCCATCCTGTGGCTGAGGACATGAGAATCAGGAAGGATTCAGGGCTGAGACTGTGGAGGATGGAAGATCCATATGCTTCAAGAAGAAGAACTGCTGTTGACTACAGGTTCCATACAAAGGAACAACATGACTTTTATGAAACAATTCTGTTGGACAAGAAGCCCATAGCTTGTGACATGAGGTGGGTCGACTGGACCTACATCAAGGACAATGAACAACACTATCCTGGAGTGCAAGAAAGCTTTGTTGCTTGTGGAGTTGCTGATTATGTTGGACAGAAGTTCACCCACTGGAATGATGAGCTTATCATGCAGTTCTACTCCACAGCACATTTTTACCCAGATGGTAGAATTGTTTGGATGTCTGAAGGTACAAGGTACCAATCCACTGTTGAAGAATGGGCAAGTCTGATAAATGCCCCCAAAGAAAATGAGGATGACCTGGACATTTATGCAAAGAAGAAGATGGATCACAACTCAATGGCTCACATGTACAAGGAAATCCCAGACAAGGCAGTAGAGACTCACAAGTTTGGATCAGTTCACTTTCTGCTGTCATGGTTGCCAACCATCAATTGGATTCTGAGGCACACTTTGTTGCCCAAGTCTGGTGACCATAACATGATCAGAGGGCATGCCATCAACATGCTGCATGTGTTTGATGTGCCACAGAAGTTCAAAGTCATGAGCCTGATGATTGAAACAATCAAGAGGACTGCAGCAGATCAGAAGAGGAGCTGTGGATATGCACCTCAGATTCGGGAATTGATCAACTCAAAGATGGGCACAGGGAGATATCAGTTGGATAAGGAACACTTTCCACTTTATCCAGACTTTGAGGACAATGAGGTTGTCATGAATGAAAATGATCCACAATCAGTTCAAGCTCAGGAGAAGAAGGAGAAGGCAAAGAAGGAGAAGGCTGCCAAGATGCCAACTCAAGAGGCGGTATCTGAATATTTCTTGGAAACCAAACAGGAGCAGCTTGGTTACTTGATAGCATCAACACTGAGGATTGTGAAAGGACTGGCCACCCTCACTCAGAATCAGGAGAGCCTTGAGAGAATCATGGAACTCAAATTCCATGACCTTGATGCAAAAGTAACTGAGATTCAGTCAGTTGTAGAGCAGCTTTAGGATGATATGCAGGAGAGGCAGGGCAAGACTACCACAAATGTGTTTGCTAGAGTGCCCAGAGCCCAGAGGTCAGTTGCAGTGCCAGTGACAGACACTAGAGCAACAACTTTAGCACCAGCTACAACACCTACAGTTCCAGTGCAACCAGCTCTAGCATCCACTCCAGCACCCTCTACTTCAACTGAAGCTTTCGTCCTTGGAGTTATCAGGACACCACCACCAGAAGATCAAGCCTGAGAATCGATCTAGCACTATGCATTTTGTATGAACTTTTTGGTAACTTGTTGCCAAAGGGGGAGAAAAATGTATAGATCATAGGCTTCAAGAGAGAGAGTGTTGCTTTTATTCTCTCTTGCTTTATTTGGTGGTTTTTCAAACTTTGTTTGCTTTTGGTTGAGATACTATGCTTGTGAGACATTGATGATCATGTGTTTGATCATAAGCTACACTTATGCATGCTTGATATTATCCTATCTATCTTATGTGATCATTCACTATGCTTGGTGATGAGTGCATGTATTCAATGTTTATTATTTTGAGCGCTCCACCAAGATGTATGTGACATGGAAGAGTAACCCATGAGCCTAATTCATTGTGCATTTGCAGTCCAAAGCAAATCTTAAACTATGCACAAATTTAGGGGGAGCTCTTGCTTATCACATACTTCTCAAAGCGATGATGTTATTCAATTCTATTATCATTTGTCGAAGCTTTGATCTATATGTTGTCATCAATTACCAAAAAGGGGGAGATGGAAAGTGCAACTATCCCTAGGTGGTTTTGGTAATTCATAACAACATATAGCTCATTGAGCTAATGCTATTCCAAGATTATTATTTCAGGAAAGCTCAATGAATGGCATGGCATGGATGATGAAAGTGGATCCCTCAAAATACTAAGGACAAAGGATTGGCTCAAGCTCAAAAGCTCAAGACTCTTCATTTTATATTTTAGTGATCCAAGATCACATTGAGTCTATAGGAAAAGCCAATACTATCAAGGAGGGATGAGGTGTTGCTTAATGAGCCTCTTGCTTCATGTGCTTTGTGATATGCTCCAAAACCCTCAACTACTTTCCCAAATCGACAAATGACCTAAACCCAAAGCCAAAATCAGTCACACTGATTCTTTCTATCCGGCGCCACCGATTCCAAAAGTCATAGCCACTGCCACAAACCCTAAGCAAATCAGTCTTACCGATAGGGATCTCGGTCTCACCGAGATGGGGTTGTAATCTCTCTGTTTCCCTTTGTAACGTTTTAGTCTAACCGAAGTGAGCGATCGGTCCCACCGAGATTGCAATGTAAACTCTCTGTTTCCTTTTTGTAACATTTCGGTCTCACCGAAAAGAGCAAATCGGTCCCACCGAGTTTACGTGACCAACTCTCTGGAAATCTTATTACCAAATCGGTCTCACCGAGTTTGTGTAATCGGTCTCACCGAGATTACGTTATGCCCTAACCCTAACCGAATCGGTCTCACCGAGATGCATGTCAGTCCCACCGAAAATCACTAACGGTCACTAGGTTTACTAAATCGGTTCGACCGAGTTTAACGATTCGGTCCCACCGAGTTTGGTAAATTGTGTGTAACGGTTAGATTTTGTGTGGAGGCTATATATACCCCTCCACCTCCTCTTCATTCATGGAGAGAGCCATCAAAACGAACCTACACTTCCAACTTACCATTTTTGAGAGAGAACTACCTACTCATGTGTTGAGGCCAAGATATTCCATTCCTACCATATGAATCTTGATCTCTAGCCTTCCCCAAGTTGCTTTCCACTCAAATCTTCTTTCCACCAGATCCAAAACCTATGAGAGAGAGTTGAGTGTTGGGGAGACTATCATTTGAAGCACAAGAGCAAGGAGTTCATCATCAATGCACCATTTGTTACTTCTTGGAGAGTGGTGTCTCCTAGATTGGCTAGGTGTCACTTGGGAGCCTCCGACAAGATTGTGGAGTTGAACCAAGGAGTTTGTAAGGGCAACGAGATCGCCTAGTTCATGAAGATCTACTGCTAGTGAGGCAAGTCCTTCGTGGGCGATGGCCATGGTGGGATAGACAAGGTTGCTACTTCGTGGACCCTTCGTGGGTGGAGCCCTCCGTGGACTCGCACAGCCGTTACCCTTCATGGGTTGAAGTCTCCATCAACGTGGATGTACGATAGCACCACCTATCGGAACCACGCCAAAAACATCCGTGTCTCCAATTGCGTTTGAATCCTCCAAACCCTTCCCTTTACTTTCTTGCAAGTTGCATGTTTTAATTTCCGCTGCCTATATACTCTTTGCATGCTTGCTTGAATTGTGTGATGATTGCTTGACTTGTCCTAAAGTAGCTAAAATCTGCCAAACTCTAAAACTGGGAAAAGGTTAAGTTTTTATTGGTCAAGTAGTCTAATCACCCCCCCCTCTAGACATACTTCAAGGTCCTACATTGATATATGAAAATTGATCAAAAAAATCCAATCTTTCTATCTGTACTAGTTTCATGCATGTTAGAGCAACCTAACCTTGCTGTATAGATGAAACAAGATCACTTATATGAGTTCCTATTCTGGGTTTGCATTCGAATCTTTGATTCAAATGAACTCAAACCATCCTGTTCTTAGCTGCATTAGCTCAACACACTCATTTTGCCATGTCATGATCATGCATCATGTTGTGCATTGCATTGATTGTATTTCTTCTCTGTTGCCGCTATTTGTCCCCTCTCGGTAGATGATGTTCCGACGTTGTAATTGTTGACACTGATGAAGACTCAATGCTATCTTCAGAAGTGCCAGGCAAGCAAAACCCCCTTGTTCATTCTGATACAATCCCACTCTCTCGCTCCTGCTCTCTTTTACTGCATTAGGACAACAACGATTCATCTGTTACTTGCTGTGGTAGTTGAACCCATTTATCCTCTGCATGACCTGTCATTGCCACAGTAAATAGATGAAACCCACTAGCATGAGTAGGAGTCGTTCGAGCCCTGATGTGCCTACTCATTCATGTTTGTTTGTCATGCCTGCTATGCTTAGAGTTGTGTCAGGTCTGATTCATCGGGGATGAATTGGAGCGGTGATGAACATGTCCTACTGTGTGTGAGCTAAGTGTGTGAACACGTTTTGGTAAAGGTAGCGGTGAGAGGCCATGTAGGAGTACATGGTGGGTTTTCTCATTGAAGCCGTCCTCAGGAAGTGAGTTCTGTGTTTGTGATCCATGAAACAGTTACTACCACGCATTGGGCCCGAAACCAATGGACCCTCTCGGCTTCTTAATCACCCTTGTCCTCTGTCCAGGAGTTGCAAGTAGTTTCTGGTGTTTGTAGTATGCTAGCGGCCATGCACAACGCTGACCCGAGGGGTGGGCTGTGATGTGGTAGGCACGTGGCACGGTGTACCGGGCGCCCGTTTGGTGTCTCGGGAACCCTACACACATTGTTTGGGGCCGTATGTGGAAACTTCGGCCGGACTCCCTGCGGATGGAACCTGAATAGGCGATAAACCTGGACTAGAGACTTGAGTGTTTAGGTAGGCCGTGGCCAACACCCTCGTTGGGCTTCCGCTTGAAGGTTGCCGAGTACATGTCGTGTAAATGGCGGTAAGTGGTGAGAGCGTGTGTGAAGAAGGACACCCCTGCAGGGTTAACATCATCTATTCGAATAGCCATGTCCGCGGTGAAGGACTTCTGGGTTGCCTATACAGTTCATAGACAAGTGAAAGTGGATACTCTAAAATACGCAAGATAAGCGTGAGTGCTATGGATGGCGTTCTCGGAGGGAGACGGGAGCAGATCCATTGTGGTGTATTGGTTGGTGAATATGTGGACTCGTGTACGCCACCTCAATAGAGTTACATTGCAGTTGTAGTTCAGGATAGCCACCGAGTCAAAGCTGGCTTGCTGCAGTTAAACCCCACCACCCCCTTTGTTGATAATGATGCATATGTAGTTAGTTCTGATGTAAGTCTTGCTGGGTACATTTGTACTCACGTTTGCCTATTTTATGTTTTTGCAGAGAGACTTCAGTCTCACTAGTAGTTCCACGTGGACATTGACGTTTAGCTTGTTACCTCAGCTACGATCTTGTGCCCTCGGCAGGATCTGGTAGATAGTCAGGCTTCTCAGCCTTTGCCATTTGTAGATGTCTATACTCAGACATGTTAAGCTTCCGCATGTGCTTTGGCTTGTATGCTCTGATGCTGGGTCGAGAGACCCATGTTGTAATATCTCACTCCTCGGAGCCTATTGAATAAAATACTTGAGTTGTAGAGTCATGTTGTGATGCCATGTTGTATTTGCACATATCGAGCATATTGTGTGTATGTTATTGAAATGCTTGGTATGTGTGGGAATCTGACTATCTAGTTGTTTATCCTTGGCAGCCTCTCTTACCGGGAAATGTCTCCTAGTGCTTCCACTAAGCCTTGGTAGCTTGCTACTGCTCTGGAACACTTAGGCTGGCCGGCATGTGTCCTTCTTCGTTCCTGTGTCTGTCCCTTCGGGGAAATGTCACGTGGTGTCTACCAGAGTCCTGTTAGCCTGCTACAGCCCGGTTTACCGGAGTCCTCCTAGCCCAGTTGCTATAGTCCGAATTCACTCGCTGATGACCGACACGTTCGTTGCTGGGTCATGTATGCCTGTCCCTATAAGTTAGTGCCACTTTGGGTTCACGACTAGCCATGTCAGCCCGGGCTCCTTGTCATATGGATGCTAGCGACACTATCGTATACGTGTGCCAAAAGGCGCAAATAGTCCCGGGCCTGGTAAGGCGACACCCATGGGAATACCGTGCGTGAGGCCGCAAAGTGATATGAGGTGTTACATGCTAGATCTGTGTGACATTGAGTCGGGGTCCTGACAGCTTTGGTATCAGAGCCTGACTGCTTGTAGGATTACCAAGCCAAGCTGGTCGAAGTGGAGTCTAGAAATTCTTTAGTTATATAAGGGAATTGATTGTGGGATGGAACGTAAGGCTCTTTTTACTCCTTATACCTTATGCCCTCTGATCCGAGTCATCTTATCTTTCCTACGGGGTTAAGAAACTAGGCTTTCCCTTCTTTCTATCAGGATCACGTGTTACTAATCCGTAGACTTATAGGATTGATGGATTTAAGCCTCTGTTCAATTCCTACTACCTCTGTATGTTGACAGTTGGTCTAGAAACCTTGATATTGTGATGTTGAGTAGCTATGCCACCATTTTGCAGAATGTCTTAAATCCTTTTGAGCATTTACATCCGTTATGCTGTCCGAATCATCCCAGGTTTCTAAATAGTCTGGTGCATTTGCAAATTCCTTTTTACTGTTCTGAAGATCCTTTGTGCCAGATCAACCACACTAACTAGTGTGTTGAGGTATTTCATTGCCTCAGCATTTATGTTGGAGCTATTATTATGACCCTAGGTGTCTAGAGTATCACCTAGTAATTTAGCCATGCTTTGTGTTTCCAGTGTGATGATTCTGGCCATCATTCTCGAAAGCATCCTGTGATGCCACTTAGTATGTAGGTATTCTATTCCTGGGTTCTTGAACCCGAGATTCACCCCACTTACCTCATGTGATAGTGTTTGCTCGTTCCTTTAGGATATTACCAACCTTTGCATTAGTCCTCGAGGTTCGTGGTATATCCTTCTTCCAAATACCATGAACTGCTCATGGCAGAAGTTCCTCGTTGATTGAAAGATCACAATCAGAGTGCTCCTGATGAGTTCTCGATTCTATATTGTGACTCTGCCAGTTCTACCTTTCTGCATGGGTTATCCGGAATAAATATGTTGAACTCATTCGACATGCTAGTCCATGCATCCACAACTCAGAAAATCATATGCTCCATTGAGTTGTCCCTCTTTAGTTGTATTCCGACCCTCGTCTATCAATTGATAGTCAAGAGTATGCGTGCATTCATTCATCGATACCTATTACTCTTGTGGTCCGTCAATCCATTCTATTTCGGAATGACTAGGAGAAACAAACTCCAGTACCTCATCCATATCCAGGATTGGGTCAAAGTAGTTGTGTTCCGCAGATCAAATACTAATCATACTAATCCAGTTTTTGTTCTGTTCTACCTTGAAGTATTACCCACTTTATGTCAGGAATGTCATGAGAACTGCACCCTCTCTTATGAATTCTTGACGAAGTGATAGTTTTCGCCATCATTATTCATTCCTCGGTTCCGTGTTGTTGCAACCGGAATGCCGACAAGTGAATTGTGATGTGTGAAATCTATACTCCTAGCAACTCCGTTGCTTGGTAGTTAAATGGACAACAACCTCATTCTTAGCGTGTTGATTATTGAATCATCACCCTAAGGTTGATCGTGCTACCTAGTCCTTATTTCCGGTGCACTCTTCGATCAATGAGTTAGGATTATGTCAATCCCTTGCTCTTTTGATCATATCGTCTTGCCCTAAAAAGCTAGATTGTTCCCAAGCTTAGTAACATATCGATGGTTCGTGATTTTCCGAATATCTTCTCGGAAGTATCACCTAGTCGTCACCTGACCGCTATGTTGAGTTCGTGACCAAGTTGGTTTTCGAAACCACCCTTTCTCCAAGAATCCGTGTGGGATACCCCGAGCTAGTTGGTTAAGCTAAACAACAACTTGGAGAGTTGGAAGATAAAAGCTTGCCGACTTAGTTCATTTTAAGGGATATCTTTGTGTGTGTGTATCTTGAAGAAAGATGATATCTTCATCGATTGGTCTGTGTGATCAGTTGTTATCTATTATCTTAACCAATCTTTGATTTGAGCATGGGCTATTGTCAAGTCAAATCAGAACCAATGATATTCGTAATGTTGTCTTACTCGTGGTTGTTCCTCGAGCATACACCATTACATCTTTCGGGTCTAACCAATGCTATCACCTTGTTCACATAATTATGGAATTCCACTTATATGGAAACCTGGATGAATTGTTGTTGAGCCCATCGACAACATTTCTATCTTCTCCATGATTCGTGTTGAACATACAATTAGTGTTGGAAACTTTGTGAGAAATGCTTTCGTGATCCGTTCATGAAGCATATGCTTGGATGAAAGAAGTGACTTCCTCTAATTCATGTGCATTTGATGCAAGTCGCCACCATGAATTTGAGAAAGCATGTTTTTACCTCCTTTGGAATCATCCCAAGTCAGTTCTGCATGTGCGAAGTATTTTGTGGCCTGTTAGACTGATCATCTACATTCCATATGATTTCCGTAGAACACTAAGCCACTGATTGACTTGTTCAAGGGAAAGGGGTTGTTGTGCTATCATAGGACATGCACAAGATTCCGATATCCTCAATGATGGTTCCCTACCAAAACTCGGTAGTGTTCTATTGTAAGACTACCATGTGATCATGCTTGTCTGGGACAGCGTGCTCACATGGGTGTAGTAGAACCAGCTCATGTTTTGGAGCTTACTACCGTAGTTCATTAGCCGAGAATCTCGCAATGTCATCTCATCGATTTGTGTTGCAAACTTTCATTTTTCTTTCTAGACTTGATGAGTCTGGATTATTCTAACACCAACCAGATCTGAATCTCAGGCAGATATGATGGTTGGAACGTTTCCTAAGAACTATAATATTGGTCTTTCTGTAACAAGGTAAAGTGGATGTCGTGGTCAACACATCCAGCTGGAAGACCTATTATTGTAGTATCTTGCTTGAGGAAGTTGGCCACCTCCCCATAAGGATTTCGTAGGATTTACTCCCTAGTTGTCCCTTATGGATTTTTGTGTTCCGTAGTCCGACCTGTTACTTGATGTTCTAGATACCAAACCATATCAATAAATGGGTTACGCTAGCACATCAAGGAGAACATTAGAAGCGGAGTGCTAAATGTTTCTCGATCGATCATCCAGATTTTGTTTCCTTGGCTTTGCTAAGGTGAAATCTGAGAAGGTGTTATCTTCCTTTGCATCTGCATCGTCCATCGCTGTTCATCATGGTAGTATGTTGTGTTGCCAGGATCCTTGACCCAGGTGTTGGTAAAACCTTGATGAATATGGAAATGCTCAAGTTCTTGAGAGCACGCACAAGCACTAGGTGTTATCACCGGCACTAACTGGGATTGCTCTAAGTTTCCTCGGTTATGATATAACTTTCAAACAGTGGACTCACTCTCTACTGCTGAGCTTCTTCCCAATTACTAGAATCATTCCCAGCATTTGTATTTTGCTCCCAGCTTGCACCGCCCTTGTGCCACCCTACCATGGACTACCCTTCTCAGTAATTACTGATCAGGATCATTTTCAAAAGTGGTCCTATCATGGGTTCCATCCATTTCCGGTGATAAGCAAAATCACCCCTTGTGTTGTCTTCAACAAGGTAATCCACATCGTCCATTCTAGTCTGGGTATGCCATCCCTTCGTACTCCACCAAATGATTGTTGGTGAATTGCCTTAGGCTAGTTTAGAGAGTTTCGATGATCCATGTGTCAAAAGTAATTCTTTTTCCCACTTAAGAGATGTCCTTACATCTCACCTCAAGAGTTGGTCTTGAGTGCTCAATCCCCGAGAAGATCGATTCCGTAGAGTTTCCTTCTGTCTTCGTCATGTTGGATGAAGATCTCGAAAGCAAAGACGTCAAGATCAATTTGAGTCAACAAATCAACAACCTCGAGAAGGCAGCTGGATCATGAAGTTTGTGATACTTAGTGTCCCCTTTGTGTTCTTACCTCTCATCTTGAATCTCGGGACGAGATTCTTGTTTAGTGGGGTTGAGTTGTCACATCCCTAGTTCTAGTAATGCTTAGTGTTAGCTCTTGGTGATGTATCATGTTTACTATTTCACAGAAAATTGAAATGGGGATGACAGAAACCCCCAGCACCACCTAGCTCAACTAGGGTTACCAAAATATTTTCAATAAACCCAAAATGTCCCTAAGAAAAGTTCATGATTTCTGGTTAAGGTGAAAACCTCTGCCAAAAATGATGATTATATTTTTAGGTCATTTCTGGATTTTTGAATTAACTCATATTGTATTTGAATTGGGGCATTTAAATCCTATAAAATGTATTAAATGCTCTAATAATTCTGAAACTAGTCGAGGGCTGTTGGGAATAATTTCAACAATGACCACAAATATTTTTAGGAGTTTTAAAAAATGGTTTAGTATTTTTACTAAATCAAAACAATTACAAAAAATAGAAAAGAGAAAGAAAGGAGAGAGAAAGAGTTACCTGGTTTTACCTGTGCAGCCCACCAGAGTCGGCCCAGCACTGCAGAGAGCCCAACCCACCACTCCACTGTGTCGTCTTCCTCCTGCCAGTAGGAGCAGCTCACTGTCGCGCACGCTCGCCCCTGGCCACCTCCTGCTTCCTCCCCGGGCTTTCTAGCGATGACACGGAGATGCCCCGTGGCCCCTTGCTCCTCTCCCTCACTCTCTGCTCTCTCCCTTGCCCTCTAGTCCTTTCCCCGAGTTCATCGAACGCACCCGAGGCCGCCGATGAGCACCGCCGCAGCCATAGCCGTCCTCGTGCCTCTCCGTGCTGACCCTGCCATCCGCCTCGACACCGTGAAGTTTTCCCCTCAACAAGCGCAAGCCCGGACGCCCTGCAACACCGACACCACCGTCGTCTTCCTCCTCGGGCTCCGACCACCACTGCCGTCGATTTGCCACACGGAGGACGCCCCCGAGCCCGCCGAGCTTCTCTCCGACCTCGCAGTGAGCTCCTGATCCGAACCCCTCTCTTTTTCCTCACATTTGCGAGCTCCAGGACGCATCTCCGCCATGGCCGAGAGCTCGGCTCCACCGCGCATGTCGTCGCTGCCGCTTGTGTCCGAGCCCACCCTCATGCTCAGCAAGCCCCCAGGAGCCGAACGGACCCACTCACCTGTCTTGTCGTGCCTCGTAGCACCGTCTCAAAGCACCTCCGAGCTCCGGCCGCCGCCCGGCTCGTCGCCGCTGCAGTTACACGCTGCCCGGCTCCTTCCGCTTGCACCCCTAGATGCGGGCAAGCGAGGGCTCCCTCCTGGTGCCCTCAGCGCACTCAGCCGCTGCCCCTAGCACCACCCCGCCGAGCCGCCGCCGCACTAGATGGTCGTCGGCAGCCTAACTCTGGCCATGACAACGTGGCACGTCATTAGGGGCTAATCACCATGCTTTAAAACCCCCAGGGGTTAATGACAGCCGGCTCCACACCTTAATTAACCAGAGGGTTATTTCCCTCTTTAACTTAAGCTAATGCCCGTGGGCCCACCTGTCAGTTTGACCTTGCCACCTCAGCGTTGACCTAGCCCCACTGGTCAGCCTCTACTGCGACGCTGTTAGACTGACATGCAGGACCCACAGGTCAGGTTTGACCTGGGTCAGCATAGTTGACCTGCTGACATCACACTGACGCTATGCTGATGCAGTAAAGCTTTTCTGGCATTTTAAATAAATTAGAAATGATTTATTTATTTCAGGAAATAATTAAAACTTCTAAAATTCATATAAATTCAACCGTAACTCAGAATGAAATAATTGATATATGAAAATTGATCAGAAAAATCCAGTCTTTCCATCTGTACTGGTTTCATGCATGTTAGAGCAACCTAACCTTGCTGTCTAGATGAAACAAGATAATGCACTTATATGAGTTCCTATTCTGGGTTTGCATTTGAATCTTTGATTCAAATGAACTCAAACCATCCTGTTCTTAGCTGCATTAGCTCAACACACTCATTTTGCCATGTCATGATAATGCATCATATTGTGCATTGCATTGATTGTATTTCTTCTCTGTTACCGGTATTTGTCCCCTCTCGGCAGACGATGTTCCAACGTTGTAATCGTTGACACTGATGAAGACTCAATGCTATCTTCAGAAGTGCCAGGCAAGCAAAACCCCCTTGTTCATTTTGATACAATCCCACTCTCTCGCTCCTTCTCTCTTTTACTGCATTAGGACAACAACGATTCATCTGTTACTTGCTGCGGTAGTTGAACCCCTTTATCCTCTGCATGACCTGTCATTTCCACAGTAAATAGATGAAACCCACTAGCATGAGTAGGAGTCGTTTGAGCCCTGATGTGCCTACTCATTCATGTTTGTTTGTCATGCCTGCTATGCTTAGAGTTGTGTCAGGTCTGATTCATCGGGGATGAATTGGAGCGGTGATGAACATGTCCTACTGTGTGTGAGCTAAGTGTGTGAACATGTTTTGGTAAAGGTAGTGGTGAGAGGCCATGTAGGAGTACATGGTGGGTTGTCTCATTGAAGCCATCCTCAGGAACTGAGTTTTGTGTTTGTGATCCATGAAACAGTTACTACCATGCATTGGGCCCGAAACCAATGGACCCTCTCGGCTTCTTAATCACCCTTGTCCTATGTCCAGGAGTTGCGAGTAGTTTCTGGTGTTTGTAGTATGTTGGAGGCCATGCACAGCGCTGACCCGAGGGGTGGGCTATGATGCGGTAGGCACGTGGCACGGTGTACCGGGCGCCCATTTGGTGTCTCAGGAACCCTGCACACATCGTTCGGGGCCGTATGTGGAAACTTCGGCCGGACTCCCTGCGGATGGAACCTTAATAGGTGATAAACCTGGACTAGAGACTTGAGTGTTTAGGTAGGCCGTGGCCGACACCCTCGTTGGGCTTCCGCTTGAAGGTTGTCGAGTACATGTCGTGTAAACGGCGGCAAGTGGTGAGAGCGTGTGTGAAGAAGTACACCCCTGCAAGGTTAACATCATCTATTCGAATAGCCGTGTTCGCAGTAAAGGACTTCTGGGTTGCCTATACAGTTCATAGACAAGTGAAAGTGGATACTCTAAAATACGCAAGATAAGCGTGAGTGCTATGGATGGCGTTCTCGTAGGGAGACGGGAGCGGCTCCATAGTGGTGTATTGGTTGGTGAATATGTGGACTCGTGTAAGCCACCTCAAGAGAGTTACATTGCAGTCGTAGTTCAGGATAGCCACCGAGTCAAAGCTGGCTTGCTGCAGTTAAACCCCACCATCCCCTTTGTTGATAATGATGCATATGTAGTTAGTTCTGATGTAAGTCTTGATGGGTACATTTGTACTCACATTTGCCTATTTTATGTTTTTGCAGAGAGACTTCAGTCTCACTAGTAGTTTTGTGTGGACATCGACGTTTAGCTTGTTACCTCAGCTACGATCTTGTGCCCTCGGCAGGATCTGGTAGATAGTTAGGCTTCTCAGCCTTTTTCGTTTGTAGATGTCTGTACTCAGACATGTTAAGCTTCTGCATGTGCTTTGGCTTGTATGCTCTGATGCTGGGTCGAGAGACCCATGTTGTAATATCTCGCTCCTCGGAGCCTATTGAATAAAATACTTGAGTTGTAGAGTCACGTTGTATTTGCACATTGTCGAGCATATTGTGTGTATGTTATTGAAATGCTTGGTATGTGTGGGATCTGACTATCTAGTTGTTTATCCTTGGTAGCCTCTCTTACCGGGAAATGTCTCCTAGTGCTTCCACTAAGCCTTGGTAGCTTGCTACTGCTCCGAAACACTTAGGCTGGCTGGCATGTGTCCTTCTTCGTTCCTGTGTCTGTCCCTTCGAGGAAATGTCACATGGTGTCTACCGGAGTCTTGTTAGCCTACTACAGCCCGATTTACCAAAGTCCTGCTAGCCCAGTTGCTACAGCCCGGATTCACACGCTGATGACCGACACGTTCGTTGCTGGGTCATGTATGCCTGTCCCTGTAAGTTAGTGCCACTTTGGGTTCACGACTAGCCATGTCAGCCCGGGCTCCTTGTCATATGGATGCTAGCGACACTATCATATACGTGTGCTAAAAGGCGCAAATGGTCCCGGGCCTGGTAAGGCGACACCCATGGGAATACCGTGCATGAGGCCGCAAAGTGATATGAGGTATTACATGCTAGATCGGTGTGACATTGAGTCGGGGTCCTGACACATAACCTCCAGAACAGGATTACCGTACCACTCTGGTGCGAATCTTACTCTGGTTGACCTATGAGGTTCAGTAGAAGTTTCATGATCATTATCATTAACTTCCTCACTAATTGGTGTAGACGTCACAAGAACCGGTTTCTGTGATGAACTATTTTCCAATAAGGGAGCAGGTACTGTTACCTCATCAAGTTCTACTTTCCTCCCACTCACTTCTTTTGAGAGAAACTCCTTCTCTAGAAAGGATCCATTCTTGGCAACGAATGTCTTGCCTTCGGATCTGTGATAGAAGGTGTACCCAAGAGTTTCGTTTGGGTATCCTATGAAGACACATTTCTCCGATTTGGGTTCGAGCTTATCAGGTTGAAGCTTTTTCACATAAGCATCGCATCCCCAAACTTTAAGAAACGACAACTTTGGTTTCTTGCCAAACCACAGTTCATAAGGCATCGTATCAACGGATTTTGATGATGCCCTATTTAACGTGAATGCGGCCGTCTCTAAAGCATAACCCCAAAAAGATAGTTGTAAATCAGTAAGAGACATCATAGATCACACCATATCTAGTAAAGTACGATTACGACGTTCGGATACACCATTACGCTGTGGTGTTCTGGGTGGAGTGAGTTGCGAAACTATTCCGCATTGTTTCAAATGTAGACCAAACTTGTAACTCAAATATTCTCCTCCACGATCAGATCGCAGAAATTTTATCTTCTTGTTACGATGATTTTCAACTTCACTCTGAAATTCTTTGAACTTTTCAAATGTTTCAGACTTATGTTTCATTAAGTAGTATACCCATATCTGCTCCTCTATATTCATTGGACCACACACATCAGTATGTAGGATTTCCAACAAATCAGTTGCTCGCTCCATAGTTCCGGAGAACGGCGTTTTAGTCATCCATGGTTCGCAAGTACCAAGTGATTCATAATCAAGTGATTCCAAAAGTCCATCAGTATGGAGTTTCTTCATGCGCTTTACACCAATATGACCCAAACGGCAGTGCCGCAAATAAGTTGCACTATCATTATCAACTCTGCATCTTTTGGCTTCAACATTATGAATATGTGTATCACTACTATCGAGATTCATCAAAAATAGACCACTCTTCATGGGTGCATGACCATAAAAGATATTACTCATATAAATAGAACAACCATTATTCTCAGATTTAAATGAATAACCGTCTCACATCAAACAAGATCCGGATATAATGTTCATGCTCAACGTGGGCACCAAATAAAAATTATTTAGGTCTAAAACTAATCCCGAAGGTAGATGTAGGGGTAGCGTGCCAACGGCGATCACATCGACTTTGGAACCATTTCCCACGTGCATCATCACCTCATCCTTAGCCAATGTTCGCTTAATCCGTAGTCCTTGTTTTGAGTTGCAAATATTAGCAGCAGAACCAGTATCAAATACCCAGGTGCTACTGCGAGCTCTAGTAAGGTACACATCAATAACATGTATATCACATGTACCTTTGTTCACCTTGCCATCCTTCTTATCCGCCAAATACTTGGGGCAATTTCGCTTCCAGTGACCAGTCTGCTTGCAGTAGAAGCACTTAGTCTCAGGCTTAGGTCCAAACTTGGGTTTCTTCTCTTGAGTAGCAACTTGTTTGCTGTTCTTCTTGAAGTTCCCCTTCTTCTTCCCTTTGCCCTTTTTCTTGAAACTGGTGGTCTTATTGACCATTAACACTTGATGCTCCTTTTTGATTTCTACCTCCGCAGCCTTTAGCATTGCGAAGAGCTCGGGAATCATCTTATCCATCCCTTGCATGTTATAGTTCATCATGAAGCTCTTGTAGCTTGGTGGCAGTGATTGAAGAATTCTGTCAATGACGCTATCATCCGGAAGATTAACTCCCAGTTGAATCAAGTGATTGTTATACCCAGACATTCTGAGTATATGCTCACTGACGGAACTATTCTCCTTCATCTTGCAGCTGTAGAACTTATTGGAGACTTCATATCTCTCAATCTAGGCATTTGCTTGAAATATTAACTTCAACTCCTGGAACATCTCATATGCTCCATGACATTCAAAACATCGTTGAAGTCCCGGTTCTAAGCCGTAAAGCATGGCACACTGAACTATCGAGTAGTCATCAGCTTTGCTCTGCCAGACGTTCATAACATCTGGTGTTGCTCCTACAGCAAGTTTGGCACCTAGCAGTGCTTCCAGGATGTAATTCTTCTGTGCAGCAATGAGGATAATCCTCAAGTTATGGACCCAGTCCGTGTAATTGCTACCATCATCTTTCAACTTTGCTTTGTCAAGGAGTGCATTAAAATTCAACGGAACAACAACACGAGCCATCTATCTACAACAAACATAGACACGCAAAATACTATCAGGTACTAAGTTCATGATAAATTTAAGTTCAATTAATCATATTACTTAAGAACTCCCACTTAGATAGACATCCCTCTAATCATCTAAGTGATCACGTGATCCAAATCAACTAAACCATAACCGATCATCACGTGAAATGGAGTAGTTTTCAATGGTGAACATCACTATGTTGATCATATCTACTATATGATTCACGCTCGACCTTTCGGTCTCAGTGTTCCGAGGCCATATCTGCATATGCTAAGCTCGTCAAGTTTAACCTGAGTATTCTGCGTGTGCAAAGCTGGCTTACACCCGTTGTAGATGGACGTAGAGCTTATCACACCCGATCATCACATGGTGTCTGGGCACGACGAACTTTGGCAACGGTGCATACTTAGGGAGAACACTTTTATCTTGAAATTTAGTGAGAGATCATCTTATAATGCTACTGTCAGCAAAATAAGATGCATAAAAGATAAACATCACATGCAATCAATATAAGTGATATGATATGGCCATCATCATCTTGTGCTTGTGATCTCCATCTCCGAAGCACCGTCGTGATCACCATCATGACCGGCGCGACACCTTGATCTCCATCGTAGCATCATTGTCGTCTCGCCAACTATTGCTTCTACGACTATCGCTACCGCTTACTGATAAAGTAAAGTAATTATAGGGCGATTGCATTGCATACAATAAAGCGACAACCATATGGCTCCTGCCAGTTGCCGATAACTCGGTTACAAAACATGATCATCTCATACAATAAAATATAGCATCATGCCTTGACCATATCACATCACAACATGCCCTGCAAAAAAAAAGTTAGAGGTCCTCTACTTTGTTGTTGCAAGTTTTACGTGGCTGCTACGGGCTAAGCAAGAACCATTCTTACCTACGCATCAAAACCACAACGATAGTTCATCAAGTTAGTGTTGTTTTAACCTTCTCAAGGACTGGGCGTAGCCACACTCGGTTCAACTAAAGTTGGAGAAACTGACACCCGCCAGCCACCTGTGTGCAAAGCATGTCGGTAGAACCAGTCTCGTGTAAGCGTACATGTAATGTTGGTCCGGGCCGCTTCATCCAACAATACCGCCGAACCAAAGTATGACATGCTGGTAAGCAGTATGACTTGTATCGCCCACAACTCACTTGTGTTCTACTCGTGCATTTAACATCAACGCATAAAACCTGGCTCCGATACCACTGTTGGGGAACGTAGTAATTTCAAAAAAATTCCTACGCACACGCAAGATCATGGTGATGCATAGCAACGAGAGGGGAGAGTGTGTCCACATACCCTCGTAGACCGAAAGCGGAAGTGTTAGCACAATGCGGTTGATGTAGTCGTACGTCTTCACGATCCGATCGATCAAGTACCAAACGCACGACACCTCCGAGTTCAGCACACGTTCAACTCGATAACGTCCCTTGAACTCCGATCTAGCCGAGCTTTGAGGGAGAGTTCCGATAGCACGACAGCATGGTGACGATGTTGATGTTCTACCAACACAGGGCTTCGCCTAAGCACCGCTACGATATGATCGAGGTGGATTATGATGGAGGGGGCACCGCACACGGCTAAGAGATCCAAGGGATCAATTGTTGTGTCTCTAGGGGGTGCCTCCCTCCCCGTTTATAAAGGAGTGGAGGAGAGGGAGGGGGCCGGCCACCCTTGGCGTGCCCCATGAGGAGTCCTACTCCCAGCGGGAGTAGGACTCCCCCCTTCCATGTTGGAGTAGGAGAGGAGAGGGAAGGAGAGAGAGGGGGAAAGGAAAGGGGGGGGGGGGGGCGCCGCCCCCTCCTTGTCCAATTCGGACTGGGGGGGAGAGGGGCACGCGGCAGCCCCTTGGCCACCTCTCCTCTTCCACCACTTGGGCCCATGAGGCCCAATAACCTCCGGGGGGGGGGGGGTTCCGGTAACCCCCCGGTACTCCGGTATATATCAGATAACCCCCGGAACCATTCCGGTGTCCGAATATAGTCGTCCAATATATCAATCTTCATGTCTCGACCATTACAAGACTCCTCGTCATGTCCGTGATCACATCCAGGACTCCAAACTACCTTTGGTACATCAAAACACATAAACTCATAATATAACCGTCATCGAACTTTAAGCGTGCGGACCCTATGGGTTTGAGAACTATTTAGACATGACCGAGACACATCTCCGGTCAATAACCAATAGCGGAACCTGGATGCTCATATTGGCTCCCACATATTCTATGAAGATCTTTATCGGTCAAACCGCATAACAACATATGTTGTTCCCTTTGTCATCGGTATGTTACTTGCCCGAGATTCGATCGTCGGTATCTTAATACCTAGTTCAATCTCGTTACTGGCAAGTCTCTTTACTCGTTCCATAATATATCATCCCGCAACTAACTCATTAGTTGCAATGCTTGCAAGGCTTAAGTGATGTGCATTACCGAGTGGGCCCAGAGATACCTCTCCGACGATCGGAGTGACAAATCCTAATCTCGAAATACGCCAACCCAACAGGTACCTTCGGAGACACCTGTAGAGCACCTTTATAATCACCCAGTTACGTTGTGACGTTTGGTAGCACACAAAGTGTTCCTCCGGTAAATGGGAGTTGCATAATCTCATAGTCATAGGAACATGTATAAGTCATGAAGAAAGCAATAGCAACATACTAAACGACCAAGTGCTAAGCTAACAGAATGGGTCAAGTCAATCACATCATTCTCCTAATGAGGTGATCCCGTTAATCAAATGATAACTCTTTGTGTATGGCTAGGAAACATAACCATCTTTGATTAACGAGCTAGTCAAGTAGAGGCATACTAGTGACACTCTGTATGTCTATGTATTCACACATGTATCATGTTTTCGGTTAATACAATTCTAGCATGAATAATAAATATTTATCATGATATAAGGAAATAAATAATAACTTTATTATTGTCTCTAGGGCATATTTCCTTCAACCCTTACATACTAGCCATAGATGGATCAAAATAAGCAAACAACACACGAAAAACAGAATCTGTCAAAAACAGATCAGTCTGTAGAAATCTGTAACTTTCAAATACTTCTGGAGCTCCAAAAAAATCTAAACTAAATTGGTGAACGTGGGGAATTTGTCTATTAATCATCTGCAAAAATAATCAACTAAAAAGCACTTTCCAGTAAAATATGACAACGAATCTCGTGAGCGCTAACGTTTCTGTTCTTTACAGCAAGATCATATAAACTTCACCCAAGTCTTCCCAAAGGTTCTACTTGGCACAAACACTAATTAAAACATAAAACCACAGCTAAATAGAAGCTAGATGAAAAATTTATTACTAAACAAAATCAAAAACAAAAAACACAAAATAAATTTGGGTTGCCTCCCAACTAGCGCTATCGTTTAACACCCCTAGCTAGGCAAAAAAGCGAGGATAGATATAAGTGGTGCCATAATAATAAGATAAATCACAAAAACTCATCTCATATTCCCTATGTTCAGCAGCAAGTTTCCTTTGACGCAAGCAAAAATAATCAAAAGGGCTAAATTTAATGGGACAAAGGTCCCCAAGATCAATCACAGGAGGAATGGGTTCCTCCTTTGGCCCTTCATATTGCACAACTAATTCATCATTATAAGCATTCTTTTGGCAGAATTTCATGAGCCTATACTCAAGAGAGTATCCTAGCTCATTATTTCGGAGAGCAAAATCATTATTAAGTTCGGAAATTCTATCAACTAGGACATTGGTAGGAACCTTTTTTCTAAGGTTTTCATTAAAAGCAACATACTCCAAAGATTGAAAACGCCTAATTTCCTCTTGATCAAAGAGGATCGCCTCTATGGGAGGACGGCCGGCGTCCGCCCTATAGTGCGCAAAGATTCCTTTGGCCTCTTTTATTATAAATCTAAACTCATGTGCCAAAAAGATAGTAGCAGCGCGCTTAACGGAAGAGTGCTCAATATTAGAAAATTCCAGAAAAATTCTTTGTATGCAAGGATGCATATGCATAAATTGTCTTTCAAGCTCAACTACAAGCATGGCGATAGCATCCACAAGACTACTAGTTCTATGAAGAATAGAACCACCCATAGAAGGTAAAGCACCGACACAAGTAAAGAAATCTTGAATAATCCCTTTCCAATAATGTTACCACTACCGACTCGAAACTTTTTAGTATGCAAGATAGGGGGTTCTTCAGCAAGAGCATCAGAATTTTCCATGCTATCATTATTGTCGATACACGACGATAATCTCCCTAGTTTCAGACATAACGGCAAACAAAAGCAAGGAGGGCAAGCGAAAGAGAGAGGAGATTGGGAAAGAGAGGGCGAATAAATGGCAAGGGTGAAGCGGGGAAGAGGAAAACGAGAGACAAATGGCAAATAATAATGTAAATGCGAGGGAGATGAGTTTGTGATGGGTACTTGCTATGTCTTGACTTGAGAGAAGACCTCCTCGGCAACGGTGCCAGAAATCCTTCTTGCTACGTCTTGAGCTTGCGTTGGTTTTCCTTTAAGAGGAAAGGGTGATGCAGCAATAGTAGCATAAGTATTTCCCTCAGTTTTTGAGAACCAAGATATCAATCCAGTAGGAGGCTCCTCAAAAGTCCCACGCACCTACACAAACAAACAAGAACTCACAACCAACACAATAAAGGGGTTGTCAATCCTTTCACGGCCACTTGCGAAAGTGAGATCTGATAGAGATAGTATGATAAGATAAATATATTTTTGGTATTTTATGATATAGATTGGAAAAGTAAAGATGAAAATAAAAGTAGATGGAAAGCTTATATGATAAAAGATAGACCCGGGGGCCATAGGTTTCACTAGTGGCTTCTCTCGAGATAGCATAAGTATTACGGTGGGTGAACAAATTACTGTCGAGCAATTGATAGAAAAGAGAATAATTATGAGATTATCTAGGCATGATCATGTATATAGGCATCACGTCCATGACAAGTAGACCGACTCCTGCCTACATCTACTACTATTACTCCATACATCGACCGCTATCCAGCATGCATCTAGAGTATTAAGTTCGTAAAGAACAGAGTAACACATTAAGAAAGATGACATGATGTAGAGGGATAAACTCATGCAATTTAGATACATTAAAACTGAACACTTTTCCAACCTTCTCAAGGCATCAGCGCTCCCGACCATCTGATCGTCAGTTTGAAGCATTTTTGGCCGTTGGATGAGCTGTGAGTCGCCCCTAATCCGGTTATGTTCGCTAAGAACGATCGCTAACCATCCTGGGCCGCTGCTCCGGTCACCTTTTTCGGTGCTCTGTATAAATTGGGCCTAATGGGCGTCTAGCAACCTCCTTAAACACACACCTGCATTGAGCTAACGACACGATGTGGAGAAAAAGAGTACGAGAGAAGGACGCCTAAAAAAAGAGAGTACGAGAGGAGGCACGATGATGCAGCTCTCTTATACGTCTCCAACGTATCTATAATTTTTGATTGTTCCATGCTATTATATTACCCTTTTGGATGTTTATGGGCTTTATTTTACACATTTATATCATTTTTGGGACTAACCTACTAACCGGAGGCCCAGCCCGTATTGCTGTTTTTTGCCTATTTCTGTATTTCGAAGAAAAGGAATATCAAACGGAGTCCAAACGGAATGAAACCTTCGGGAGCGTGATTTTTGGAATGAACGTGATCCAGGGACTTGGAGTGCAAGCCAAGCAGCAGCCGAGGTGGCCACGAGATAGGAGGGCGCACCCACCCCTACAGGGCGCACACCCTTGTCTCGTGGGCCCCTCGGGCGGCCACCGGCGTACTTCTTCCTCCTATATATACCTACGTACCCCGAAAACATCCAGGGAGCCAACGAAAAACAATTTCCACCACCTTAACCTTCTGTATCTGCGAGATCCCATCTTGGAGCCTTCACCGGCACTCCGCTAGAGGGGGAATCGACCATGGAGGGCTTCTACATCAACACCATAGCCTCTCCGATGAGTTGTGAGTAGTTTACCACAGACCTTCGGGGTCCATAGTTATTATCTAGGTGGCTTCTTCTCTCTTTTTGGATCTCAATACCATGTTCTCCCCCTCTCTTGTGGAGATCTATTTGATGTAACTCTTTTTGCGGCGTGTTTCTCGAGATCTGATGAATTGTGGGTTTATGATCAAGTTTATCTATGAGAAATATTTGAATCTTCTCTGAATTCTTTTATGTATGATTGAGTTATCTTTGCAAGTCTATTCGAATTATCAGTTTGCTTTGGCCTACTAGATTTATCTTTCTTGCCATGGAAGAAGTGCTTAGCTTTGGGTTCAATCTTGCGGTGTCCTTACCCAGTGACAGAAAGGGTTGCAAGGCACGTATTGTATTGTTTCCATCGAGGATAAAAATATGGGGTTTATATCATATTTCTTGAGTTTATCCCTCTACATAATGTCATCTTTCTTAATGCGTTACTCTATTCTTATGAACTTAATACTCTAGATGCATGCTGGATAGCGGTCGATGTGTGGAGTAATAGTAGTAGATGCAGGCAGGAGTCAGTCTACTTGTCACGGACGTGATGCCTATATACATGATCATGCCTAGATAATCTCATAATTATTCGCTTTTCTATCAATTGCTCGACAGTAATTTGTTCACCCACCGTAATACTTATGCTATCTTGAGAGAAGCCATGGCCCCCGGGACTATCTTTTATCATATAAGCTTTCAATCTACTTTTATTTGCATCTTTACTTTTTGCATCTATATTCTAAAATACCAAAAATATATTTATCGTATCATACTATCTCTATCAGATCTCACTTTCGCAAGTGGCCGTGAAGGGATTGACACCCCCTTTATTGCGTTGGTTGCGATGTGTTTAGTAATAAATTTTTCATCTACCTTCTGTTTAGATGTGTTTTTATGTTTTAATTAGTTTTTGTGCCAAGTAGAACCTATAGGATAACCTATGGTGATAGTTAATTTGATTCTGCTGAAAAACAGAAACTTTGCATGCACGAAATTAGTTTTGTTAAATCACATAAACGTGCTTTTGCATTGATTCTTTTTGCTGCTGATCCATAGACAAATTTACCAGGACTTCCTATTTTGGTAGGATTTTTAAAGTTCCATAAGTTTGCATTAGTTACAGATTCCTACAGATTGTTCTGTTTTTGACAGATTCTGTTTTTCGTGTGTTGTTTGCTTATTTTGATGCATCTATGGCTAGTATTAAGTGGTATGAACCATAGAGAACTTGGAATACAGTAGGTTTAACACCAAAATAAATAAAGAATAAGTTCATTATAGTACCTTATGTGGTGGTTTTGTTTTCTTTCACTAACGGAGCTTATGAGATTTCCTGTTGAGTTTTGTGTTGTGAAGTTTTCAAGTTTTGGGTAAAGATTTGATGGACTATGGAATAAGGAGTGGCAAAAGACTAAGATTGGGGATGCCCATGGAACCCCAAGATATTCAAGAATATCCAAAAGCCTAAGCTTGGGGATGCCCCGGGAAGGCATACCCTCTTTCGTCTTCGTTCATTGGTAACTTTACTTGGAGCTATATTTTTATTCGCCACATGATATGTGTTTTTCTTGGAGCGTCGTGTATGATATTAGTATTTGCTTTTTAGTTTTCCACAATCATCCTTGCTGTAGACACCTTTTGGGAGAAGCCCACTTGATTAGAATTTGTTAGAATACTCTATGTGCTTCACTTTTATCTTTTGAGCTTGATAGTTTTTGCTCTAGTGCTTCACTTATATCTTTTAGAGCATGGCGGTGGCTTAATTTTGTAGAAATTGCTAGTCTCTCATGCTTCACTTATATTATTTTGAGAGTCTTTTATAACAGCATGGTATTTGCTATGGTTATAAATTGGTCCTAGAATGGTAGGCATCCACGTTGGGTATAATAAAAACTATCATAGGAAGTGAATTGGATGCTATGATTAATTTAATACTCCCTCCATAAACTAATATAAGAACGTTTAGAATACTTAACTAGTGATCTAAACGCTTTTGTATTAGTTTACAGAGGGAGTACTTGATAATTGTTTTGAGATATGGAGGTAGTGGTATTAAAGTCATGCTAGTTGGGTGATTATGAATTTAAAGAATGCTTGTGTTGAAGTTAGCAAGTCCCGTAGCATGCACGTATGGTTAAAGTTGTGTAACAAATTTGAAACATGAAGTGTACTTGGATTGTGCATCCTTATGAGTGGCGGTCGTGGACGAGCGATGGTCTTTTCCTACCAATCTATCCCTCTAGGAGCATGCGCGTAGTGCTTGATTTTGGATGACTTCTAAATTTTTGCAATAAGTATATGATTTCTTTTGACTAATGTTGAGTCTATGGATTATATGAACTTTTACCTTTCCACCATTGCTAGCCTCTTCGGTACCATGCATTGCCCTTTCTCACCTTGAGAGTTGGTGCAAACTTCACCGGTGCATCCAAACCCCGTGATATGATACACTCTATCACACATAAACCTCCTTATATCTTCCTCAAAACAGCCACCATACCTACCTATTATGGCATTTCCATAGCCATTCCGAGATATATAGCCATGCAACTTTCCACCGTTCCATTTATCATCATGACACGCATTACTTTTGTCATATTGCCATTGCATGATCATGTAGTTGACATCGTATTTGTGGCAAAGCCACCATGCATAATTTTTCATACATGTCACTCTTGATTCATTGCACCATCCCGGTACACCGCCGGAGGCATTCATATAGTGTCATATCTTGTTCTTGTTTCGAGTTGTAATTCATGTGTTGTAATCAATAAAAGTGTGATGATCATCATTATTAGAGCATTGTCCTAAAGAAAAAAAAGAAAGGCCAAAATAAAAAGAAAGGCCCAAAAAAGGGGCAATGTTACTATCTCCTTTTCCACACTTGTGCTTCAAAGTAGCACCATGTTCTTCATATAGCAAGTCTCATATATTGTGCTTCAAAGTAGCACCGTGTTTTTCATATAGTGAGTCTCATATGTTGTCACTTTCATATACTAGTGGGAATTTTTCATTATAGAACTTGGCTTGTATATTCCTACGATGGGCTTCCTCAAATGCCCTAGGTATTCGTGAGCAAGCAAGTTGGATGCACACCCACTAGTTTCTTTTGTTGAGCTTTCATTCATTCATAGCTCTAGTGCATCCATTGCATGGCAATCCCTACTCCTCATGTTGACATCAATTGATGGGCATCTCAATAGCCCGTTGATTATCCTCGTCAATGTGAGACTTTCTCCCTTTTTTGTCTTCTCCACACAATCCACATCATCATATTCTATGCCACCCATAGTGCTGTATCCGTGGCTCACGCTCATGTATTGCGTGAAGGTTGAAAAAGTTTGAGATTATTTAAGTACGAAACAATTGCTTGGCTTGTCATCAGGGGTGTAGAATATGGGAACATCTTTGTGTGACGAAAATGAAGCATAGTCTAACTATATGATTTTGTAGAGATGAACTTTCTTTAGCCATGTTATTTTGAGAAGCATGATTTCTTTCATTAGTATGCTTGAAGTGTGACTATTTCTTTTATCAATATGAACTTTTATTTTGAATCATTTGGATCTGAACATTCATGCCACAATAAAGAAAATTACATTAAGAATTATGCTAGGTAGCATTCCACATCAAAAATTCTGTTTTTATCATTTACCTACTCGAGGACGAGCAGGAATTAAGCTTGGGGATGCTTGATACGTCTCCAACGTATCTATAATTTTTGATTGTTCCATGATATTATATTACCCCTTTTGGATGTTTATGGGCTTTATTTTACACATTTATATCATTTTTAGGACTAACCTACTAACCGGAGGCCCAGCCCATATTGCTGTTTTTTTGCCTATTTCAGTATTTCGAAGAAAAAGGATTATCAAACGGAGTCCAAACGGAATGAAACCTTCGGGAGCGTGATTTTTGGAACGAACATGATCCAGAGGACTTGGAGTGCAAGCCAAGCAGCAGCCGAGGCGACCACGAGATAGGAGGGCGCGCCCACCCCAACAGGGCGCGCCCCTGTCTCGTGGGCCCCTCGGGCGGCCATCGATGTACTTCTTCCTCCTATATATACCTACGTACCCCGAAATCATCCAGGGAGCCAACGAAAAACAATTTCCACCGCCGTAACCTTCTGTATCCGCAAGATCCCATCTTGGAGCCTTCGTCGGCGCTCCGCCGGAGGGAGAATCGACCATGGAGGGCTTCTACATCAACACCATAGCCCCTCTGATGAGTTGTGAGTAGTTGACCACAGACCTTCGGGTCCAGAGTTATTAGCTAGATGGATTCTTCTCTCTTTTTGGATCTCAATACCATGTTCTCCCCCTCTCTTGTGGAGATCTATTTGATGTAACTCTTTTTGCGGTGTGTTTGTCGAGATCCGATGAATTGTGGGTTTATGATCAAGTTTATTTATGAGAAATATTTGAATCTTCTCTGAATTCTTTTATGTATGATTGAGTTATCTTTGCAAGTCTCTTCGAATTATCAGTTTGGTTTGGCCTACTAGATTGATCTTTCTTGCCATGGGAGAAGTGCTTAGCTTTGGGTTGAATCTTGCGGTGTCCTTATCCAGTGACAGAAAGGGTTGCAAGGCACGTATTGTATTGTTGCCATCGAGGATAAAAAGATGGGGTTTATATCATATTGCTTGAGTTTATCCCTCTACATCATGTCATCTTTCTTAATGCTTTACTACGTTCTTATGAACTTAATACTCTAGATGCATGCTGGATAGTGGTCGCTGTGTGGAGTAATAGTAGTAGATGCAGGCAAGAGTCGGTCTACTTGTCACGGACGTGATGCCTATATACATGATCATACCTAGATAATCTCATAATTATTCGCTTTTCTATCAATTGCTCGACAGTAATTTGTTCACCCACCGTAATACTTATGCTATCTTGAGAGAAGCCACTAGTGAAACCTATGGCCCCCGGGTCTATCTTTTATCATATAAGGTTTCAATCTACTTTTATTTGCATCTTTACCTTTTTCATCTATATTATAAAATACCAAAAATACATTTATCTTATCACACTATCTCTATCAGATCTCACTTTCGCAAGTGGACGTGAAGGGATTGACAACCCCTTTATTGCGTTGGTTGCGAGTTCTTTGTTTGTTTGTGTAGGTGGGTGGGACTTTTGAGGAGCCTCCTACTGGATTGATACCTTGGTTCTCAAAAACTAAGGGAAATACTTACGCTACTTTACTGCATCACCCTTTCCTCTTCAAGGAAAACCAATGCAAGCTCAAGACATAGCACTCTCCTCTTCCCTAGGTACGCCGCTGCCGCCTTCGCCGATCTCCTCTTCCCTCTGGGCCGTTCCTACTCTTGCAGCCATCATTTCCACTCATCCCCAAACCCCGTCCCTCGCGATCCCCTTCCTCTTATGATCGAGGGTGAATCATTGATGTGCTGCCAGCTTGGGCGAGACGCTGCCGATGCGCAAAGAAGATGCGAAGGGGTAGCACTACACTCGCAACCCTATTGAGCCGGCGGCGGCGGACGCCCCTTGATGAAGACGTCCTTGAAGGTAACGGGCAGGCGACGACAACGGCGCGGTGAAGACCTCTCTCGTCCTTATTCCAGTTCGATGTTGCGGCTATCAATGCATTTGACAGCTGGCCGTAGGGAGAAGGTCAAGGCTAAGGTATATCGCGAAACGCTTCCCTACACAACCGATTCCATTTCACTTCATGACGATGCCGCTAACACCCATTCCGAATTTAACAACAACTAGGCAGTAGGATTATCCCTCCGGTTCTATCAATTTTTGTAGTCGTTGTCTTCGCATTGTGTTCATTGGCCGGTGACCAGTATGGTAAGCATCCACGTTTCCATTCCCCTTTCATTTCATATGCATGATTTTTTGGTACAAGGTACCATGGTTGAACTCCTACTTCACAGTACTAATTTACATGTCAGTCATGTAACTATTTGTATATATTGTGTAGATTCAATTTCGCATATGGGGATTCTAATGTGGATATTTGATCTTCAGTTCAAGTAATTGAGTTCCTGGTTGTATTGCCATCTACATATATCCAATTTCTAAGCAGCAGAGGTACACGGTCCAGTCAACCAGAAGGCGTAGATTTGCTGCCCGTCTGGATTAGTCTATACTGCACTCATGTGCCAGTTTTCTCCCTGTCCCCTGTCTCCTCTGTGGCTTTCTGAATCCTACTGGCATGTAGATGCTTATTTGTCCTTCTTGAAGATGTCTCTTGATTCATGCAAGTATTTTTTGATTAAGCTTACCTGTTAAATTTTCAGATGGCTCTTGATTCATTTCAGATTTCACACATGCTCTAGCCACTCATTAGTCCAAGCTAATTGGTATTTCATATACTGATCCATGTTGAATGCGGCATATATATGAAACCAAACAAGAGGCCCAAAACTATATTCAATTTGTTACAACATTTTGTATGTCTAATATATTCGCCAGCTTATGCAACTTTAGTTTTATGTTTCATAATTTTGAAAAATATTGCCGAAACTTGAGATGGTTGGTGTGGATTATGAGCACGCATGCACACCTTGCCGCTGGTTAGTGTGGATTCGTGAGGCAGGTGGGAGAAAGATTGACAAAGTGGTGGTGTCCTGCGGTTGGGAGGGCCACGGTGAGCACCCCCTGCCCCCTCCCACAATTTTTTTATGTGCCACAAATTTCTCATGGATGGCTGTGAGATTGCTAATTATGCTTACTTTTGGGTTCACACGAATAATGCTCAGAGAGAAACTTTGTTCCTTCAGTTGATCACATGGCTAAAGAAAAAAATGTGAATATATTATTTTATTGATGTATGTACAAGATATGCTCGTTTCTCTGAAGAACATGTGAAGACTTTTTTTTATTAAATTAATGTATAGCATACGTCGACTTTGATGATTTGTGCCTGTCAGGTGTTAAGATTTTATCCATTTTTCTTTTGTGAAAGGAAGCTATTTTCTGTACTGTAGCAGTGTATTCCAATGTTCTTTTATTATTGTACAGAATATGTTGACTTTGCTGACTTGTGCCTATCAAATCTTATGATTTTATTATTATTTTTCTTTTAGGAAAGGATGTTATTTTCTGTACTGTTTACTCATACAGAAAGAATCTAAAATTCGATATCCCATGTAGAATGTATGACCATGCCAACTGTCCCTATGCTTTGCATTTAAGCAATCAACATGGACACATAATGTTGACAAGTGGAAGTATCAAGATTTACAATTTTGAATATTATTAGTAGTTGTATATGTAGTTGTATATTTTGCGAAAAATACATATAGTTTGTATACTTTCATTCGTCATGATAATTGTGTGTGTGTGTGTCCTCATATGCTTTTTCCATGCCAAGTTATGCTATTGCTATCTATCTTACTACTCGTCTTGTATACTAATATAGAGGTTACAATTATTAATGGCATTAGGCTTAATTTAAAAGTAATTTGTGCATGCCAGTCCAATTTTTATGTATTTGAAGTATAAGTTTATAACTTGGTCTTCATGAGAAATATGATGTGATTGCAGCGGGGGTGTTGAAGTACTCTGAGGCAACCTTTCATGGGAGTTGATCTGGAGGTAGATGCAAATTACTTATCTTTAACTTGATTTAGCAAATTTTAAAAGTTTGTGCTAATTTCACGTCATGGTATATTCTTGACATCGCCCAATCCTTAAACAATACAAATACCTTTTAGGTTTTTAACCATATTATTTTAGAAGATTACCCTCACCAACGTTGTGATGCTAATACGGCTACATGCAGGTGATGACTTTAGATATGAACTGGTCTCCTTGTACTTCAACAGTAAGTTTTAGTCTATTGCATTCTATTTTTGCTTCTGCAAGTTTTTCAGAGCTGCTGATATATGTCAGTGCATGATATGATAAGTTATTTCTTAGTAAGCATGCCTGTGTGTAACTATTTTCTGAAATATACATTAACTCTATGGCATACTTGTGATATTGTGGTCAAATTAAATGGTCAACTAAAATATTCCTTAGTGTGCTGCATTGAGCAATTTCTCTGGCATACTTGGACCATTTGGATAATGCAAAGCTTACCTTTATACGCATGTAATATATATTTGCACAAAGAACCTATCATATTATTGAACTTTAGCCTCAATAATCACGGAGGATTATAATTCAAGCTCTTTTTTTGCGAATGAATTCAAGCCCTTCTTAAACCTTTGGAAGCAATGGTTTTTCAATTGGTATATGTACTGTTTTGTCGCTCAATAGATTTGTCCGATGTAGGAGGACCAAAACTACTAACTGATGAATTTATCAGTTTACACAACCACCAATCGATAAACTGCAGTAAAATAAAGAAAAATGTGTGCCTTATGATCAGAAGGTCAAACAACCAACCAAGTACAATCAACAAGAGACACCAAGATTGCACAAGGTGACCTATGTGCTTATGATTTTAGTGCTTAGAGAGGTTGTTCGAGGCTGATCGTGTGTCGCCTTTAGAGTTCTCTGTATTTTCACTAAAACTTCTAGCATGTAAGAACAAAACTATGGTCAGGCTTTGGTGATTTATCTTACAGGAGACATTTGCTATATGTTTCATTGTATATATTTAAATAAATTCGTTGTATGCTACCGGAAAACTAGATGTGCATGGCAACGTACGGGTGCTCGGGTGCCGACGTACTAATAGAGCACAATATTTTTGGAAAAGATGTGATTTATGGGGAAAATATCACCTATTATCTTATTTGAGAATCAGTTATACTACCTTAATGATTGATTGATTATGATAATAATAATATCTTTCTACATATATGGTATGGGGCCTAATAATGTTTAAATTTTGTATCACACGCAAAATTCCGAGTCACTGCTTGGTTGGACTCCAATAACATATTCCTACAAAAAAATACTAATTAAGTCACGTGTTATATCATAATTCATATATTAATTTTGCTAGAGTAAAACCTCTAATATAATTCCTTCTATCACTAACATTGTAGTGCCAAAGTAGACGGGCGCAGCAACGCGCGCTTTCAATGATCTAGTATGATATAAACCCCATCTTTTTATCCTTGATGGCAACAATACAATACGTGCCTTGCTGCCCCTGCTGTCACTGGGAAAGGACACCGCAAGATTGAACCCAAAGCTAAACACTTCTCCCATTGCAAGAAAGATCAATCTAGTAGGCTAAACCAAACTGATAATTCGAAGAGACTTGCAAAGATAACTTAATCACACATAAAAGAATTCAGAGGAGATTCAAATATTTCTCATAGATAAACTTGATCATAAACCCACAATTCATCGGATCTCGACAAACACACCGCAAAAAGAGTTACATCGAATAGATCTCCAAGAAGATCGAGGAGAACTTGGTATTGAGATTCAAAGAGAGAGAAGAAGCCATCTAGCTAATAACTATGGACCCGAAGGTCTGTGGTAAACTACTTACAACTCATCGGAGAGGCTATGGTGTTGATGTAGAAGCCCTTCGTGGTTGATTCCCCCTCCGGCGGAGCGCCGGTGAAGGCTCCCAGATGGGATCTCGCGGATACAGAAGGTTACGGCAGTGGAAATACTTTTTCATGGTCGCTTGTGATGTTTTCGGGGTACGTGGGTATATATAGGAGGAAGAAGTATGTCGGTGGCCGCCCGAGGGGCCCACAAGACAGGGGGCGCGCCCAGCAGGGGGGTGCCCTCCACCCTCGTGGCCTCCTCGATTGCTTCTTGACTTGCAATCCAAGTCCTCTGGATCACGTTCGTTCCAAAAATCACGCTCCCGAAGGTTTCATTCCATTTTGACTCTGTTTGATATTCCTTTTCTACGAAACACTGAAATAGGCAAAAAAAAAACAGCAATACGGGCTGGGCATTCGGTTAGTAGGTTAGTCCCAAAAATGATATAAATGTGTAAAGTAAAGCCCATAAACATCCAAAATGGGTAATATAATAGCATGGAACAATCAAAAATTATAGATACATTGGAGACGTATCACCCTCCCCCTCCTCCACTCCTTTATATACAGGGGAGGGGTGTCGGTGTCAAAACCGGCAGATCTCGAGTAGGGGGTCCCGAACTGTGCGTCTAAGGTCGATGGTAATAGGAGACAGGGGAAACGATGTTTACCCAGGTTTGGGCCCTCTCTATGGAGGTAATCCCCTACTTCCTGCTTGATTGATCTTGATGAATATGAGTATTACAAGAGTTGATCTACCACGAGATCATAATGGCTAAACCCTAGAAGTCTAGCCTGTATGACTATGCTAATGAGTATATCCCCCTCCGGACTAAGTCCTTCGGCTTATATAGACACCGGGGAGATCTTGGGTTACACAAGGTCGGTTACAAAGAAAGGAATCTACATATTATGCCACCAAGCTTGCCTTCCACGCCAAGGAGAGTCCTATCCAGACACGGGTGCAGTCTTCAGTCTTCATATCTTCACATCCCATCAGTCCAGCCCATGGCTAACAGGCCGGACGCCCGAGGACCCCTTAGTCCAGGACTCCTTCAGTAGCCCCTGAACCTGGCTTCAATGACGAGGAGTCCGGCGTGCAGATTTGTCTTTGGCATTGCAAGGCGGGTTCCCTTCTTTCCGGATACTTCACAATGGTCTTTGAACGATCGAGTTTGGCTCAGCAGCACAAGAAGCATATACTTCCACAGAGGGCATAATAATTTATAAGTCCAATCCTCTGGAAACTTTTTACAACATGACATCATGTCAGTCCGGTCATTATTTTGAACTGTTGTTTCGCCTGCGGCTCCATGTTCCGAAATGCGGTTGTCATTGACATGTCTTATCCCAGCAGAGATCATGTCCCCTTATTAAGGGATTCTTTTATCGACACAGACGTGGGTAACCCAACCATCCTTACGGTACAACTCCTTGGGAATAGGCAAATTTTAAGTCCCGGGAGGAGGCGTTCGATATTCTCGGCCTTTATAAAGGGGCATAGATCCACCTTTCCTCTCCATGCTTGCTTCTTCCTTGACTCTTACTACCTCAAGTTCCAACACCCAGGTTTCGCCCCCCGTATGCCTCAGTCATGTCCGGATCCAGCCGTCAAGGCCGTTGGGTGGCTTCTTCTGTCACAAAGGAGGACATCCCGAAGCTTCAGGCGGCAAGATACCTGACCGCAGAAATCCTCCATCGGCGAGAGGGTCGTGTTCGTTTCCCACTTCCTCCAAGGATTAGGGTTCGCCCTCAATCCCTTCGTCCGGGGGCTCATGTTCTATTACAGATTAGATTTTCATGATCTCGCCCCGAACTCTGTTCTTCTCATCGCGGCGTTTATCGTCACATGTGAAGCCTTCCTCCGAACTCCTCCACACTACGGCTTGTGGCTCAAGACCTTCAATGTGAAACCGTAAATGATAAAGGGGGAGCAGGCGGAGTGCGGTGGTGCCTCAGCGAGCAAGCTCACAGAGCCCCGCGGTTCCAAGTGGGCAGTTGCGCCTGCGTTTTGATCTAGCCCCCCAATTCAGCTTGCATTGTTGATTAATAAGGGGTTAGACTGGGGATTAGTTGACGAGGTGCAAACTCTGCAAAGTTGCATCCAAAGCCTCATTGAGAAGGATATCGATATTGTCAATGTTATTCAGGTAATGCTAGTCCACCGGACCCTACCGTGCCAGTGAAAGCCTCTCCACCTGTGGGAGTTTAACCCAGAAGGGCCACAGACTCTTCAGCACTTCTTCGGCACTACGCACGAAGGAGTGTGAAAATTATTCTTCAGGAAACGAAAACAATGGCCGGAGACCACCGAAGATACCGGCCTTGACTGTAACCATCTGGACACCCCGGTAAGTACTCGTCCGCCAAACACCTCAGAATCAGATATCCTGTGGTAAGACACTGAGCAAACCATCTTTTTCCAGGGCTGGATATAGAAAGCGGAACGGATTAGGTGTCCGGCCCCTCTTCCCAAAGACTCAGCGGACCCCGTGTTAACAAGGATGCTGGCACCGGCACCGTACTAGGCGCTGGCAGGGGAGGTCAAGGTGGAGAGTGAGAAGACCCGGGGTGACCTCCATTCCGGAGGTAAACTAGATACTGAGTCCGGAGAAATTGACATTTCCTCGCCCGAAGACAAAGGCGAAACAGAAGCCAGTATCCCTTCTCCATTCAGGAAGAAAAGGGCCGCCTCCGAAGGTTGGGAGGGACGGTCTCCTAAGAGGCGGATTGGAAGGCGACACCGTTGAACAGCTCCATCATGAGGACAAGCCCTCAACCAAACCGTAAGTGAATCTGGGGTGCTTTGATAGCGTCCCACTCATTTCCTGTTATCGAAGAGATACGTAACGTGCTTGTGTATTTTTACAGTTCGGCACATAGTTTTCCTGGCAAACCTCTTCTTCGGGAGATCTCCTCCCAGAGATGATGGAAAGCGAGACGCCTCCCCCGACCTCCTCGCCCAATAAGGCGGATGACTCCAAAGTGTCATCTCGGAGGGTTTTTCTTGATCAACAAGCGGTGCAGGGGATGAAAGAGGCAGTACCTGAAGGTGGACCTCCGATCGTTCGGGATTCGGGGGCCAATAATGAAGGCCCCAGACTATCTGGTTTTTAGCCAACGATGATTCTGGAGATGGGTGAACGGGTTCCTTCAAAGGATGGTCATGCTCCTATAGCGGCTTCCGGAGACCCGGCGGCGCCGGATATATTGGGGGATATGCTGCGAAAAGCATCTGTCTCGGACGAACAGCGTACCTTGATGGGTACGGTGGTTGAGAAAATTCTGTCCGCGAAGAGCGGATTGAATGAAGCCTTCATGAGCCTGCTAAGAGGCTTCGAGGTTTGTGATGTAATGTTTTCAACTATATTTTATTTGCAAAGATGCACCTGTGTATAGGTAGTAGCCCGTGAGACTCGGGTTGGCTTCCAATGGGAGGCGAACGGAGGATCAAGAAGAAATACTCAAGGACTAATCTAATTAACTGGAACACAGGCCGCTTCCCCCCTGGCTACTTCCCAGACTACGGATATTGCCGAGCTGCAGCGGAAGCTTGAAGTGGCAGGGGATGACATTGCTTAATCAATATGCGTCTTGACGAGTCGCAAGGTATGTATTCAGGGTAGTCCCTTCACATACATTTTTGTGATATAAGCATGACGCTGAAAGTTATATACTGGAATATGCGTGACTGCAGATGGTGCTGCCGCTGTTGAAATTCTTAGGGCGGAGTTGGCCTGGGCCAAGGAGCAGGCCCGGTTTAGTAATGCGGCTGCCGAAAAGGCATCAGCTGAGTTAAAAGCCGAATAAGCTGCCCGGCGCCAAGACGAGGAGAAGATATCACTACAAAAAAAAGACACATCCATGACATTTTGGGCCGAACGAATTTTTTTCCTGTCATACATATGACACTTCTATGACGATAATTGTGACAGAACCCGGTATCATCATAGAAGTGATGGGCTCCTACTTCTATGATAAAAAATCATGACAGAAAATGGGCTTTTCATCTTGGGCGGGCCGGAGACGCAGCTGCATGACATTCTTTGGGCCGTCCATGATGGAAAAAACCGTGGTTGAAGTGAGGGGTAGGAAAATTTTGGGGAGTTGCCGGTTACGATGGGAGGTCGTGGGCCGAGCGATGCACGTTTCTCTCGTATGTACGCGCGTGTGTGCGAGGCGTTGGCTCTAATTGAACCCGAGCAAGGCGTTGGGCTCTAACTGAACCCGAGCAATTGCACTGTAGGCTACGCGTTACTAAACCCGAGCGATCGATCGATGGCTATTAACTGAACCCGATGGAGCGATTCCTTCGCTACTGCTGCTAACTAAAGCCGATCGATTGGATGAACAGTGAGCATTGCGGCGGGGTTTGGATGAACAGTGAGCGGTGGCGTTGCCTCTGGATGAACAGGACCCCGTGGTGTGGAGGGTTGGATGAACAGTGGACGGTTGAGGGGTGGCCATGGAGGGGTGGTTGAATAGGACCCCGTGGTGTGGAGGGCTGGATGAACAGTAGACGGTGGAGGGGTGCCCGTGGAGGGGTGGTTGAACAGTAGCCGGTGGAGTAGCGCGCGGTGGGGGCTGGATGAACAGGAGCCTGTGGAGGCTGGAGGAGGTCGACGGTAGCCCGTGGAGGCTGGAGGAGGTTGACGGTGGAGATGAACAGTATCCCGTGGAGTCCAGTTTTGTGGTACGCCACACCCCTCCCCCCCGTTTCGACCGTAGCGCTCCAACACAAGTCCGTTTCGTCCATTTTGTTGTACGCCACACCCCTCCCGATCAACAGGACCCCCGTTTCGACCGTAGGAGGTCCGTTTCCTCCGTTTTGCGGTACGCCACACCCCTCCCGATCAACAGGACCCCCGTTTCGACCGTAGGAGGTCCGTTTCCTCCGTTTTGCGGTACGCCACACCCCCCTGATCAACAGGACCCCGTTCCGAACATGGCCGGTTGAACACAAGGCCGTTTCCTCCATTCTGCGGTACACCAGGCCTCGTTTCCATCGCCTATTCCATCCAAGCCGGTTGGCTCCCACGCGTTCCATTGCCTCCCGATGAACACGACGCATTCTGTTGCCTCCCTATGAACACGACGCATTCCGTTGCCTCCCCATGAACACGACGCATTCCGTTGCCTCCCCATGAACATGACGCGTTCTGTTGCCTCCCCATGAACACACGAGCCCTCGCCGTATGTATGTGTGACTAGGCGTTCGAGACCCCGCCCGTATGTACATATACGTGGCTGTATTTTCTTTCTTGCACCCTGGCCGTCGTACGTATGTGTACATGCTACGTGCGCGCCTCTACTACGACACGTGTGCGCCTCTACTACGACACGTGCGCGCCTCTGCATCGACCAGTATGTATGTACACATTCGTGACCAGGATGACAACGCTACGTACGCTTCGACCAGGTGGGTCCCGACTGTCAGGCACTTCCTTGCCTGCGAAGATGTAGCTGGTGGGTCCCAGCAGTCAGGGGGCGAATCGTTTTGGTTTTTTTGCCCGAACGCACTTCCTTGCGTGCGAAGGTGTAGCTGTTGGGTCCCAGCAGTCAGGGGGGCGAATCGTTTTTTTTTGGACGCACTTCCTTCCGTGAGAAGGTGTAGCTGCTGGGTCCCAGCAGTCAGGGGGGCGAATCATTTTTTTTTGCCCGGACGCACTTCCTTGCGTGCGAAGGTGTAGCTGGTGGGTCCCAGCAGTCGGGGGGCGAATCGTTTTTTTGCCCGGACGCACTTCCTTGCATGCGAAGGTGTAGCTGGTGGGTCCCAGCAGTCGGGGGCGAATCGTTTTTTTCGGACGCACTTCCTTGCATGTGAAGATGTAGCTGGTGGGTCCCAGCAGTCAGGGGGGCGAATCATTTTTTTCCCAGACGCACTTCCTTGCGTGTGAAGATGTAGCTCGTGGGTCCCAGCAGTCAGGAGGCGAATCATTTTTTTCGCGAAATACGGTGGCCCGTCCGGTGGGTCCCCGCTGTCAGGTGGAGGAATAATTATTTTGCGCGTAATAAGGAGGCACTTCCTTGCGGCTGCCGTGGACCTAGCTGCCAGCCTCTCCACGTACAGTCCACGTCCGATGGAAGTTGTTCCTTGACCATGTTGACCACGCCGCGCCGAGAGCACCACGGTGGTGGACGACGGCAAGGCCTAGGAATGGGATGATGCGGAGCCAGGGAAGACACGGCAATGGATGCACACACGGAGAGGAGTACGAGGGTTCACTGGTTCGGCTGTGCTGCCGTCGTCGCAGAATAACAGGGGGTGTGGGTGAGTGGAGGGATGGCCTGGCCAGCGGTGGGAGTAGTAGGGGGCGGTGAGGCCTCCGCAGCAGCACAGCCGGCCACGGGAGGCAGGAGCAGGCGACACGACTGGCGCTGATTTGGGCAGCTGGAGCAACTAGACCAGAGGTTGAAGAAGCACGACGGCCGTTGGATGGACATCGTACAGTCACTGCAGCTAGAATCTTTTATATTGACTAAGTTGACAAAGCCCTTGGTACGTCAACTTAGTAGGCCCACAGGTCAGCTTTCGAAACGGTGCGCCCTAGATGTCAGGGGGAGGAATCATTTTTTGGGCAGGTGAAGCTAGAATATCCGAGATTAAAGAAGAAGCACGGCATCCGTTGGATGGACATCCAATGGCCACTGCTGCTAGAACCGTGTGTTGACTATAAGTTGACAAAGCCTTGCATATGCGTCAACTCTGTTTTTTTAGGGGAAGCGTCAACTTAGTAAGGCCAGAAGTGTGTGGCAGATAACTTATAGCCCATTTGAGATTTGTAAGAATGTGTAGCCCATTTTTGAATTCTAATGGAATTTACTACAGCCCATTTACAGTTTGTTAAAAGTACAACCCATTTCAACCAACCGTTCAAAACAGAATTCAATAAAATTTCCCACATTTTGATGGGATCCGAATATTTTTATCCTGAAATTTCTAGTCAGATTAAATACAATTTCAATATAAATTTATATTACGTAAAAATCCAACGAAACATTGCGCTTGCAACAATTAATGAAATTAAAATTTTCAATATTCCAAAAATAATATTTTATAAAGTAATCACTGTTTGGTGCATTTTTTTATAGTTACTACCCAGTTTTATAATTACATCCCATTTATTATTTTTTAAAGCCCATTTTCTTGTTAAGCCTAATGCATCCCTCCTAGGAAAGATTTGCAGCCCAGCGGGGTGGAGAATAACAACTTGACCTTGCCTGGGTATTCCTAAAAAAAGTATAGCTGGGCTAGCCATTTTCAGCTCGAAAAAAATTAATATCTGGGCTGGATATCTGGCCTGGGCTAGATGGGCCACAGCCCGCCCAGTTAATACCTGCAGTGATGTTTTCGTTGTTGTTTAGAGGAGAAAAATTAATATCTGGGGTAAACATCGAAAAACTCTGCAGTTCTCACACCTCAAAAACACAAATACTGCTCGAGCTGCTTGGTCCAAGCTGTCGGCCGCTTCTTGTGCAATTCTCTCGTTTATTGACTACTCCCTCCTTTCCGGTTTATAATGCTTAATTCAAAAATCTCACCAATCAAGGTAGATGGCGAGTGGTGGAATACTTTTTGTAGTTTTGCAAAAGCACCTAATTAATGCTCTTGTTATCCTCAAAAAATTATGTTTATCAATGCATTAATTGCAATGCATGCATGCATAAAGTACATGCATTGGTCAGTTTTCTCTTAATACTTGCATGCAATGATTTAATGCACCTTGGAATCTGAACATGTGATGGAAAACAACCAAATTGAGCCTAATAAAATGGAAAAACTAAAATTTTGAGATAAGCCCTATAAACCGGAAAGGAAGGAGTACATAGGTTGACAATGGTGTGGGACCGTGATGTCAGTAAACTAGGAGGAAGCAAAATAAATTATATATATATATATATATATATATATATAATTAGGAGACACATGCGTACGTGAGGCTATGGACCTGGTGGGTCCCCATTGTCATCCTATCCAAGTAAAGTCATCTCCTCGCCCGCGCGCGCTTTCCGCCCGAAATAGTCAGCGCCGGCCGCCCCGCTTCTCGGTGCAGGCGATTGCACCGCCTTCAAATGACACAAGTGTCATCCGTCCGTCCATCTGCCGCACACATTAATGATACGCGGTTGCCGAGGCGGCTACTCCGGTGCCACACGTCCATCCCTCCGCCCGCCCACTGCTACCTCTTGAGCACTGCATTGGATTTCCCCGAAGAGGAGAGGATGATGCAGCAAAGTAGCATAAGTATTTCCCTCAGTTTTTGAGAACCAAGGTATCAATCCACTAGGAGACCACGCACAAGTCCCTTGTACCTACACAAAACGATAGCAACTCGCCACCAACGCTTAGGGGTTGTCAATCCCTTCACGGTCACTTACGAGAGTGAGATCTGATAGAGATGATAGATAATATTTTTGGTATTTTGGATAGATAGATGCAAAGTAAAAAGTAAAAGGCAAAGTAAAAACAAAGCAAGTAAATAAAGTGATAGAGATTGATATGATGGGAATAGACCCGGGGGCCATAGGTTTCACTAGTGGCTTCTCTCAAGAGCATAAGTATTCTACGGTGGGTGAACAAATTACTGTTGAGCAATTGACAGAATTGAGCATAGTTATGAGTATATCTAGGCAATGATCATGTATATAGGCATCACGTCCAAAACAAGTAGATCGAAACGGTTCTGCATCTACTACTATTACTCCACTCATGGACCGCTATCCACCATGCATCTAGAGTATTAAGTTAAAAACAGAGTAACGCCTTAAGTAAGATGAGATGTAGAGGGATAAATTCATGCAATATGATAAAACCCCATCTTGTTATCCTCAATGGCAACAATACAATACGTGCCTTGCAACCCTTTCTGTCACTAGGTAAGGACACCGCAAGATTGAACCCAAAGCTAAGCACTTCTCCCATTGCAGGAACTACCAATCTAGTTGGCCAAACCAAAAAGGATAATTCGAAGAGACTTGCAAAGATAACTCAATCATACATAAAAGAATTCAGAGAAGAATCAAATATTTTCCATAGATAATACTGGATCATAAACCCACAATTCATCGGTCTCAACAAACACACCGCGAAAAGAAGATTACATCGAATAGATCTTCACGAGAGAGGGGGAGAACATTGTATTGAGATCCAAAAAGAGAGAAGAAGCCATCTAGCTACTAGCTATGGACCCGAAGGTCTGAAGTAAACTACTCACACTTCATCGGAGGGGCTATGGTGATGATGTAGAAGCCCTCCGTGGTGGATGCCCCCTCCGGCGGAGCTCCGGAATAGGCCCCAAGATGGGATCTCGTGGATACAGAAGGTTGCGGCGGTGGAATTAGGTTTTTCGCTCCTGTTCTGATCGTTTGGGGATACGTAGGTATATATAGGAGGAAGGAGTACGTCGGTGGAGCGTTAGGGGGCCCACAAGGTAGGGGGGTGCGCCGGGGGGGGGGGCGCCCTCCACCCTCGTGACTGCCTCTGGCACTGCTTGGAGTAGGGTCCAAGTCTCCTGGATCAGTTCGGTTGGAAAATCACGTTCCCGAAGGTTTTATTCCGTTTGGACTCCGTTTGATATTCCGTTTCTTCGAAACACTGAAATAGGCAAAAAAACAGCAATTCTGGGCTGGGCCTCCGGTTAATAGGTTAGTCCCAAAAGTAATATAAAAGTGGAAAATAAAGCCCAATATAGTCCAAAACAGTAGATAAAGTAGCATGGAGCAATAAAAAATTATAGACACGTTGGAGACGTATCACCCACCATTGCTATATAAACTGCTGCGCCGGCCATAGCCGCAGTCATCCGCATCCGTTCCCTTTCTCCTGTCCACACCACTACTGCCCACCATGGCTTCCTCGCGCTCCAACGCTCTTCAGGACGGGCGGACGACGGACCACAAGGAGATGGCAGCCATTGCTGTCGACCGCCTAGCCGGCAGCCAGCCGGAGGATGATGACGTCCCAATGGAGAACATGGTAGTCGATGATCCGGCGCCAACCCCCTCCTCCGCACCATCCCCGCCGGTGCATTGCACCATGACCATCGGCGAGGCCCGTGCCCAATATATGGACAGGGTGAGGCATATGCGCGAGGAGCAGTTCCGGGAGGCGCAGGCCAACGCCGCCTACAACCACCATCTCCTCCAGGAGCACCTGCAGGCGAAGGAGCAGATCACCGCGGAGTGGGCAGAGCAGGAGGCGCTATTTGACTCGTACCGCTCCGCCCGCAAGGGCCGCCTCGAGCGCTGGCAGTATCGCATGCGGGTGGCGGAGGCTGTGGCTGCCTACAAAGAGGCTAGCAAAGAGGGCGATGAAGCGGGCGAGGCGCTGTTGGGGAGACCAAGGACGAGGCAGAGGACAATGCCGGCTCTGACGAGTCCCCGCTCCGCTGGCGTCGACAACGCCCTGCTCCGCCGAGGCCCCGCGGCACCAACAACGAGGCAGAGGACACTGCCGGCTCCGCCAAGGCCCTGCCCTGCCAACAACGAGGCAGAGGACATCGCCGGCTCAAGCGAGGCCCCACCCTGCCGGCAACGTGGGGGAGGATTTCCACCACTTCGCTGAGGCGCCGCCCGCCGGCAACGAGACAGAGGACATCGCCGGCTCCGTCGAGGCCCCGCCCCGCTGCCAACGAGGCCGCGCCACACAGAAAACAAGGAAGAGTAGAACACGGTAGGTCACCGCCGCTCGGGTCCAAGTAAGGCCACCGCTGCTACCCTCCGATTGAAGCCAAGCTAGGCGGGTTGACCATTGACGGCCGGTTAGCTTCTTGGCGGCGACGTGGAGTCGGAGAGCTGTGCTAGAGAAGAACGCTGCTTCTACTTAACTGCCGGTGCACCTGTCAGTTACGCAACTGCACCTGCAGTTAGTCACTGAAGCTTCTGTTCGGCTCAGTGGGACACAAGTGGGTAGCTTCGGTTAATTAATTATACCTCCAGCGCACCCCTTTTTAGTTTTTTTTAGAAAAGGAGGATGACCCCCGGCCTCTGCATCTGGGAGATGCATGCGGCCACAAACACCACTTTTTAGTTGAAGAATGTATGAAATGTAATGAAATCCGGCATGTTTATATGAAATCCGACCGTGTATGAATGAATTTATTTCGATTAGTTTGAATTCCTGTATCACTGGCATTGGATGAACATGCAAAACAATACGTACTAGCATTATTCCCAGGGTGATCACCATGTTTGCAGCAGTTTCACATGTACTCCCTCCGGTCCTTTCTGGTCTACATACAAGTTTTGTCTGCAGTCAAAGTATCTCTACTTTGACCATTCTTATACAAAAAAGTATGCACTTCCACAATGTGCGAAGTAAAAAGGAACATAAGTAGTACAAAGAGTTTCAGTAGCTTTTTAGCGTTTCTGTACATTGCAATCAAACACACAGGCCTGGCAATTCATAGAGAACATTCAAAACAATCGATGAGTATGCATCTCAGCGACTCACATGTCAGAGGCAATATTTACTTCACAACTAAAGAATAAAGAAAAAATTGATCGACGCTGCTGACAGCAAAGGGCGTCCCATTCAAAAATATCAAACGCATATCTTGCTAAAATCAATGAGCAAAATTTGACAAGGTTGTCCCATTCCAAAATATCAAATGCCTACGATTGTGGAATGGGCAGGGTTTGCCATCAGTTTGGACATTGACATGGCACCTCATGCTAAATAAACTAGCTATTCTTTTTGTGCAGTTCCACCAAAATCAACCAAATTCGCACGTAGTTTGTATGATTTTGCCCTTATATGTTGCAACAACTTGAACTTATGGGCACCTCCTTTCTTGTGTTGGAAATGAATGATTCGATGTATTCATGAACATTTTGTGCAGTTCCCGTTGAAATCAAGCTGAGCACCCCTATTTGCACAAATACAAAAAAGTGATTAGTATAAAGCAAACTGTACTATGAATTGACAGTTTCAACAGGCACATACATGGTCCATGTAGAGCACACTTTTAAAAAAATGGAACTCACCAGAAAGAATCCTAGAACAACATTGTACTCGCGCATCACAGCAAAAAAATGGAGATTTGTCAGTCCTTCTGAGCTGAAGTTAGTTTGGTCTTGTGGGGAGTAATGTAACCATCCTTCAACTGCTCCTTCTAATGAGAAGATAGACAGTGCTTCTTCATCCTGGCATAATCGGAACTAGTCACTTCACGTACTCCATATTCTTCTTCAGAGGAAGATGATCCTGTTGTGCAAAGACAAGAGGACTACTAAATGCTAGCATCCATGTTTGCTCGAAAAAAGGAAAGGAAATATTTAAAACATCACAGATGAAGCACTTCCCAAGGACAATACCACTTTTTCATGACAATATCTAAACAGTAGCACAACACCAATAGAGATGACAAAGCTCAATCATATGGATAAAATCAGTGGGCGAGTACCAAACTTTGTCAGGAGGCTGATTGTGTAGAGCATACAGATGAAGCACTTCTCGGGAACCATCTGTTGCTATCTACAGGGGTGGCCATGCTTACTATATACTCCTCGATTAGTTTAATGTTCCCAACATCTTCTTGTGCAGTTCCACTAAAATATATGGTATCTTCAAAGAAGATCCCTGTTTGCACAAGTAGAGATAATTACGTATGGCATCAAATCAGTGGCAAAACAATTGCTCGTTCCAGCCATAGCAATAAATTAAGATGCAAAACTATATCATTACTCGTGTCATCACAGTTCCAGTGCTTCATTACAACACTAGGAGTTGATTTTTGTTTTTCTTCTGCTTGTTCTTCCCCGTCATCACTTGGTTCAATAACAGACAAGCTTCGCCTTCAATGTAAGATTTGGCATGTCAATTAGGGAGCACAAGTATAGTACTAAACTTAATTTTCTGATGAAAGTGGCAAAATACAGGCCAACAGTTGTGAAATATCCTTATCTTACCTCAATGGGATATTACGGTGCACATACAGATTGGAAGTCTTGTCTCCATTTGTGCAGTTCACTAAAATCAAGCAACATTATCGTACAAGTAGCACAACATATGAAAGCACACTGCAGAATCAGGTGAAAGAAGGCTAGTACTGACCTCTCATGATGCGGAATTCAAACAACTCACAAGAAGAAGATCTGAACCAAATTCGCCTTAATGGATAGGAAGTAAGATCTCCGCTTGTGCAGTTCCACTAAGATCAAGCAATCAAGCAACGTTGTCGGTGTGACATTTTGGTTGAACTGCACAAAACACTCTTAAAACAAAAGTTTTTTGTGCCGTGCAACAAAAGGTCACAATGGCAACGAGGTGAAGTGGATAACCTTGTTTACACAGAGGTGCAAAGGAAACAATTAGTGGTCAATAACGGTGGATGACACAGAAGCCAACAAAAAGAAGCATCTACCTTATCTAAATGGGAAAGAAAGCAAGACAGTAGCATTTCTCAAACGGTGGCATTGATTAATATTAACATAGAGATTATATTAACAATAAAATTCCTTAAACATGTAATTTGCTTTTAACTGTGGCATTGCATCAATTTTCCAGCGGCATTATTAGAGGGTGTCTGTTTACAGGGACATTTTGGTGTAGGGACTAAAAAAAGTCCGTGTCAGTCACATCTAAACCAAACAGGAGGGACTTTTCGGGACTAAAAGTGGGCATTTGGGACTAAAGAAAGAAGACCCCGAGGGAGTCTTTTTGGGACTTTTTCCAATAGTTGCCCCTGCCACGCATCACACCTTGTTTCTATTAGTTCATTACTAGGGGTAACATGGTCTTTTATCATGTTATTTAATAACCTCTAGTCCATGTTTAGTCCCTGGAACCAAGCAGGTAGGGACTAGGGAGTTTTTAACCAAACAGGGCCATAAATTAACAACAGCTAATGAGTTGCACGGGACAGTGGACGCACCAGCACCATGTGCATCTACCGATGTACTATGGTCATGCACAATTTGTTGCAACAAAGAACAAACAACCAAGGAGCATATTTGTGTTGGTCCCAGTTTTGTTATCTTTAGACACCTTTCCCTATGTGAGCGCAGCAAATCTAGTCCTGCTCAAACTCTACAGCCTTGTCCCTTCCTTTCCTTTTTGAACTAGTACTTTTGCCCCTTCCTTTCCTCTTTGAACCACGTCCTAGATTTATGCGATACAACTTTCCCCACTACTTTCCCCCATTACTTTCCTCTTTGAACCACGTCCTAGATTCATGCTATACAACTTTCCCCCTTCATTTCCTCTTTGAGCCACGTCCTAGATTCATGCTATATACAACTTTACCCACTACTTTCCCCCACTCCTTTCCTCTTTGAACCACGTCCTAGATTCATGGTATACATGCGGCTAGAGCAATGCATGTGGAGTAAGTAAAATATACCTTAAGGTTCTTGGGGCGTGGTTCAGTGGGCGACGGGACGACAGCAAAGAACAAGGGGTCGGAGGCCCTCCCGCGGCGCCGCTGGGTGGAAAGTGAATAGTAGCGCCGGTAGTGGATTCCCTCCCTCGCCGACGGCGACAGCGTTAAGCCTCCTTCCCTTCCCGGCAGACGGATCCTGCCGGCTCTTTGAGCAGCAATGAGGGGAGAGAGAGGCCAACGAAGTCTTGTTTAGATCTGGAGAGGGCGAGAGAGTGTGAAGAGAGCAACTACAAGCGCTGAGGCTCCAGCGTGTATATATATACTGGAGAGAGAGTGTGAAGCATGCAAACCCTAGAAAACATTTTGACCAGTCAAAGAATCCTCCTGGCAAAAATTATGCTCAAGTGTAGTTATCGAACCCAAAACCTCAAGTTTGATGAGCGAACAGGCTAACCAGCTACACAACCCTCCCGTTATGTTCAATGAGAGAAAAATAACCTTTTATACATTCCTGCATTCATGTGACAGGCATGCCGTGTTTTTTTGTGTGTGTGGGAGTCATTAGGATTTCAATCATAATCGTGTCATGTGGCTTTGGTGGTAATACTATCCACAGTGGTGCAGAAATAATGCAGCCTTAGTCACCTTACCTCTCTCCACGTAGTACGTTGGGTCCCACCAGTCAGAGGGTGAAACAAATAAATTAATAAGAAAAATTAAAAGCGCCAGCGGTGTATCTTACTACCTCACACATCTCGCTACTGCTCGGGAACACTGCCCAATTGATCCCTCTGTTCGCTCACATACTATTTTAAGTGAATCCTTATTATAAGATGCACAAAAATTTTGGGCACTTGTATTCGACTTAAGTCAATGTGCCACCATATCTCGTATACTTACTACTCCCTCCGTCTAGGTGTAATAAGTCACGTTAGAAGGTGCAACGGTACCAAGGTGTGTGCGTGTGCGTGTGTGTGTTTACCAGCATGTGTGTGTTAGAGAGTGCGACAGATCGACCTACTCCTACAGAGATATGGTGTGTAGTGTACGATTTTAGCCGCGAGAGTCGGTGCATCCTCTCGTTTCCGGGCGTGTCCGGTAGGGACATGCGGATAGCTGCCACACCCGCTCCTGACCAGCCTGGCCCACCCAAAGCCCCTCCATCGCCCGCGCGTGCTTCCCGCCCGAAACGGTCAGCGCCGCTCCAAAGAATCGGTGTCGCATTCATGCCCGGGCAGAGCGGACGCGACCTCTCACTGGCGCAAGAGTGATGGTTGCTTCGTCCGTCCAACTTACTGCTGGGTCTATGTGATTTGACGGCTCATTGGTCTTTATTACTGAGGTGGTAGGACTGCTGGATGTCCCACGCTTTCGGCGAAAGGAGGTAGTAGATTACAATTTTCTCCATTCTTACAGTGGAGGAGTGCAAGAGCAGTGAAAACACGCAGGCTCGGTGATTACATGGCCCACCTCACACTATCACCGTGCGACACCTAACTCTTTACATAGTACTCCCTCCGTTCCTAAATATTACTAGATGAGTCCCCGCACATTGCCGCGGAACAGCGGTATATCTCTCTGCGCAAAATTATCGATTTCATAGAACTAAAAAGATAAATCTATAACCGCATGACAAATGTGGTAGCCAAACTAAATAAACTCCCATCATCATTTAGATCATCGCACGTAAGGAAAAAGATCAGCCAACTCCTACTGCATAATGGGATTATATTTTTCTTTTTGACATGTTAATGGGACTTAAAAGCTCACTTACATGTATGCTACAGGTGCATGCTTGCATGCAGACATGTTGATGTGATTTAAAACCACTCACATGCATGTGCCACGGTATTTCTGCATGCTTGCATGTGGCTTAGTGCGGAGCCTCTCAACATCTAGATCAGACGGCTATTATGACTGATTTACTTCATCTAACGGCTACGTCAATTTTGATGATGTGGCTCAAGGAGAGGATAGAGAATTCCTAGTAGTGGGGGCTAGCTATTACTAGTAGATAAGTCTGTGTAGAGATTCCACTAGGTGAACTACATACGGAACAAAATGAATGAATCTACACTTAAAATGCATCTATATACATCCGCATGTGGTTAATGGTGAAATCTCTACAAAGACTTATATTTAGGAACGGAGGAAGTACTAGTATAGTACTAGTACGTACTGTAATTTATCAGCGAGATAAATTTGTACAATGCTATGAAGCTTCCAGCTTCTGTTACATGTATCTTGCGTCCAAGGTTGCCCGTTGCAACATTTCATCAAATACAAAGAAGACTAACATGCATGCTATTGCATCTCAATGATTGACAGATCATAGCAAATATGTACTCCCTCCATTCCAAAATAAGTGTCTCAACTTTGTGCAAACTTTAGTACAAAGTTGTACTACTACTAAAGTTGACACTTATTTTGGAACAGAGGCAGCTAAAGAAAAAAAATGATCCATGCAGTCCCTAGCCCTTGAACCGTGAACCTTGACCAGGCTTCAATTTGCTGGCAGCGTTCGAGCTTCCTAATAAATGAAGTTTGCAACCTTTTGACCATCAGATCATTTTGTGCAGTTTCACCAAAATCGAGATGAGCATCCCTGTGGCAAAGAAATTGAAGAAGCATGATTAGATTAAGATTACTAGGACTAGTTGATGAGACTTAAACTCATCACAAATACAGTACGTAGAAGCCAGTAGAGGTATCAGGTATGTGCGGGGCAAAGAAGTAGAGAAACATCCACATGGAGTGATGTGGGCAGCTGGAGCAGTGGTGCAAGCCGGCTGTAAAGGGAGTTGTACCTGAGGGACGTAGCTCAACCTTGAGGAGGGCGGCGGGAGGCGGTAACTGCCCACGTCGCGGCAGTGAGCAAGGGACGAAGGCAACCTCACCGGCTTTGTGAGAGAGAACGGCGGGGACCCCTGATCGGGACGTGCCGACAGTGGGTTTTCGCCGTCGGCGACGGCCACCGCATCTACACTAAGCATCCACACCTTCCCCAAGCGGACGTGATCCACCGGGATGTTATAGATGTGGCCACAGTCGTTTTGTGCGAGAGAGTGTGAAGAGAGCAACCCCATCAAGCAACCGTGTAGGCTGGCCCATCCTGACTATGTATATAGTGGAGTGGTTTCCTTTTCTCTCCATATGAACCTATCATATTGCGTACGTGCTAGTGAAGAAAAAATTATTTATAAATGACGCGGCACCTACTACTCGTTCGCCTATAACCTTGCGCTTGGCATCTCCAAAATATTAACCTTGCGATTGGCTCTTCGCCGCTTCGGGAAGTCGAGCAATAATGGTAGTGCAGTATATATCGTTCTGGCTACATGAGACCGAATGAATTGCTACACGTCCACCACGTGGGCGAGGGTCGAGGGGCGAGGGAGAGTGCTACTACATACTGAGAAAAATGAGTGAATGTACACTCTAAAATATGTCTATGTACATCAGTGTTTGGAGTATGTACTAGTAGTTCATATTGAAATCTACTAAAGGACATATATATTCCAAACAATATGATATAATCTCTATAACCAAGGTAGTAGGGACGAGGAGTAAACGGAGGGAGTAGTAAATTTTTCTCCTCGTCCTGCGAGCCACCGCGCGCATGGGCGAGGGAGGAGCAAGCTTCACCTCATCCTGCAAGCCACCGCGCCCGTGGGCGGGGGAGACGGTGTACTAAGCAAGCTTCTCCTTGTTCTGTGAGTTAACGGGACACATCAAAAGTACTCCGGTGTATAGAGCCTTGCCTCTAAGGTAGGCCCCACATGGTTTGCCTCTTTTTTTAATTTAACATAACGCGTCAAGTCGCAATTTGTTTGTTCACCCGTGGTAGACGATCCTCCGTCCACCAAGTGGACAACTAGTACACATGCCAAATTACCACGTGGGCTGCCTTTTTCGTACAGAAATGAGCTCCACCGTGTACCCGCGCGGGTTTGGTTGGGAAAGAGACGGGAGTACGTGTGTCGTGCATGCACCTCTTCTCTTCGTGCACGTCCCCCACCTATGTGGGTGTGTGTGAGAGATACAAACCGTGTTCGTGAGTGTTTTTTGTTTTGTGGTGGGGGGTGGGGGTGGGGTGGGGGGTTGATTTTGTGAATTATTTGTGGGAATATGTGTCGATGACACCTCATACAAAATTTTGCATGCAATGTGTGTGAAATGGAGGCCTATCCATATCCTACATAGAGGGTTGGGCAATCCACGAGAAGAGAGGGAGGGGTCATAGCTATCAATAGAGTCGAAGAGAGGATCAAGTGGGTGGGTGAGAGATCGATGAAGAGAGCCATCGAAGTTGTGTGTGTGTGTGCAAGCCAAAGATATAGGGTGACTGGCCTACCGGAACGTTAGAAGGCACATGTCAAGTTTGTGTGTGGCAGGGAGACATGGCTAGAGCGCTTGATGTATCGGTGTGTGTGGGGGGAGGGGGTGGGGGAGGGTAGGCAGAGGCCTAACTATAGAGGTAGAACGACCCGTATATGTGTTGAGAAGGAGAGACCCAGCCATGTCTTGAGGGAGATCGGTCGACATCCATACATAACTGAAGGACAGGAAATATGATGGGATAGAGAGCGAGAGAGAGGAGAGAGAGAGGGAGGGAGAGGGAGGCAGAGGGGTAGAGTGCTGGATGGGTGATGGAGTTGCTTCTCGGAGATGTTGGGAGAGGCCTACTAGACAAACTTAGGGTGGAACTGCAATGTTATCAATAAGAGTGGGGATGTGTTTCTGTGTGTGCCTATGCGTGATAGATCTGTCGGGACGCATCCATGGATGATGAAGGGGAACCATGTGTTTGGTAAGCAAACCTAACTAGATCGGTAGATCAATTGTTGTTTGTCGGAGGAAGGGAGAGACACAACTAATGAGGTAGATCGATCGATGTGTGGGTAAAAACGAGTTATAAGGACCTAGCTGGCTATATGTATAGCGAGAGATCGGTCGGTGTACGTCCATTTGTTAGAGGCAAATAAGGCCCAGCGAGATGGATAGACAGAGAGAATGGAGCTAGGAGGTGGTGCGAGAGGCCCAACTACTAGCTAGATAGGGGGGGGGTGTGCGGTTGTGAGATTGATGAAAAGAGGGGCGAGAGTTTACACGTGTGTCTGGCCATATGAGAGACACGAGGCAAGGACACATAAAGGAGGAGATTGAAGTTGTGTGTGTATGCTGTAGGCAGGCATCACTGGAGAGGTTTATCGATCGTTTTGTGTCGGAAAGGAGTTGTGGAGACTCTGGGAGAACGACCTAAAGAAAAAAAATGAATGTGCCCGGTGGATAGAATGCCGAGGGAGGGGGAGGGCGTGTGCATGCACGAGAGAAAGTTAGTGGTAGCTACAAAGGTTAGAGGATTGTGTGGGTGTAAGAGACTAACAAAGATCATAATTTGATATGAAAGCGAATTCATATATTTGAATAGGAGATCATAGTGTTTTAAACATTGCATGCATGAATATAGCAGTGATACACGTGCTGTGCACATGTTATACCATAATGTGTTAATGCATGGCGTTTGTAACTCACAGCTAAATACTATACATCAAACAATCTCACATTTTATTTGAATTTGTGATAATGTGCGGCGTTTGCAGCTTACAACTAAATATCGAGCAATCTAAACAATACTATATATCGAACATTCTCAAATTTTATTTGAATTTGTGGTAATGTGTGGTGTTTGCAACTCACTTCTAAATACTTGTAGGTGTAGGGGCGGGGCACCATACATAATGTGATAAACACATTATACATATGAGACATGGTTTAGATTATGAAGATCTAGCTAGAGCTAGAAATGTAATGTGATTTGAAATCAAAATAAAGTGGATTCAAAAAATCTAGGTCGAGTTCATATAGTACACATAGTTCATATGTAACTCGAGACTAATCATGTGGTGTGCTGTGAAGATAATACACAAATGATGGTTTAACTTGACAATAATGATGATTGTAGATCTTATTAAAACAGAGAAATGAATTCAAATGCTTTGACTTCACAACAATCATTACTGTAGATCTTATTCAAATTTAGTACATATTGAAGCGGTAGTATATACGTTTGGAATGCACTAAAACGTTCATTTGAGTAGTAGGTTGCATGCATTATACACGTAGCAAAATATTTTAATTGAACATAACATGAATTCAAAGTTTTGCATGACATTTGTAGTGCGAATTGATTTGGTACAGTACACATTAGGCTTGTCCGGAAATTTCAACCCGCGCCTTATTAGCCCGAAATATTTAAGATATATCTTTGTCTCGTTGTGCTCCGACAACTCCCTCCATCTCAACCCGCGCCTTGCTATTCCGAAATTACAACGCGCACGAAAACTCCCACCTCCTGTGAAATCCCGACACGTGAAATGGCCGTGGTACCCCTGAACCGAAAGAACCGCCTCAAATTGGTGGGGGGGGGGTACTTTCCTAACTTACCCCACATTTCGGACAAGCGCGTCTCTAAGCCATGGTTCCCCACTGCCATCCCATTCGCCCACCCATTCGTACACCGAGGCCGCGAAAACCCGCGACGAAACCCCACACCCTGCTCCGTTCGCCACCCAGCCGGAGCCTCTTCCCCGATGACGTCGTCCATAGCAACACCTCGACGTCCCTCATCCACCATACCGGATGAGGATCCGTCGTCGATCTCATCATGCCGCCGGTTCAGCCACCCCGTCCTCCACCTCCAAGGAGCTGCCCTGACGTTCCCCTCGTCTTTCGCGCCACCTCCATTCCCACACCACCGTCTTCACCTGCACCACTGAAAGAGCATCATCATCACCATTTCCTCGGATGAAGCTGTGGCCTAATCGGCGCCACCAAAGAGGGTGTACACTAATTGCCGCATTTTCTTCTTGATTCGATCTCACGGTGCTGCCGGCGCTCGGTCCCGAGCCGACACGGCGCGGCTCCATCCACGGCGGCGTCGCCGGCCACTTCCTCCACGGCGTCGCTCCCTCGGCGGTGACGTCCACATCAGTAGGAGCTGCTGCTGCTTTAGCTCTCGCTCGCGCTGCTGCTCTACTCTTGCTCTAGGTCCCCTGCCTGGTCTTCTCTTGCTATTGCTCTTGCTCGCGCTGCTGCTCTCGCTCTCGCTCTTGCTCGTGATGCTGCTCCGATTTGGCTACACTTCAGTCGACTGAATAGACTTTTGGGTCAGTTGATTTTCAAGGGGTGGGCTCACCGGGGTGAAGGAAGAACCAGCCGCAGCGGGAAGGGGGGCTCGCCGGAGAGGTTCCCCACTATCTATCTTAGGGTTCAGGATGGGGGCGGTGGTCGCCAGCAGTGGCGAGGCGTTGGCGGGGCGGTGGCATGGGGATCGCCGGACAAAAATCTCGGCACGGGGGGGCCTAGAGGGATGGCCGGGGCGGCGGCGGACCGGCGGTGGGGAGTGTTTTTGGGGCGGGCGGGGCGGCGCACCGCCGGCCGCGGGCGGCGGGGGGCTGCTGTTTGGCCGGTGGTGGCTGGCGGCTCACGGGGTGGAGGTTGAAGATGAACTGCAGGCCCTTGATTTCGTATCCAACGGCTGCAAAATCGACTGACCAGAGATGAAAAAGTCAGTCGACCGGCGTGTAGCCTCACCTTGCTAGTGCGTTCAGTTTCGACAGCAAAATTTAGTTTTGACAACAAAATTCAATTTCGACAGTTAGGTTCAATTTCGACAGTTAAGTTCAGTTTCGACAGTTAAGTTCAGAGATGAGCACTGATGTATTTTACATCTAGCACTTTGTGGTTATGTATTTTACGTCATGTATTGGAGATTCTATTAGAATTCCACTCAGGTTAACATTGTTCGTTGTCTCTCTTATCCTGCTTCAGCCTCGGCGCCGTACAACTCACCGGAGCTGCTCCAACGACGAAACCCTCCATCACAACGGAGCAGTACCTCGGGCTCCATCTCAAGACGCCTAAGATCTTCTTCCCCTCCTCCGATAGCAAAGTCAGCCGGAGCATCCTCAGCGGCCAACCCAATCACGCTGAGATCGACATGGCTTCGCCAAAGAGGTTGTACACTTGTTGCATCTCTTTTTTACTCTACATGTTATATATATTGTCCACTGAGCACACGGATTTGTTCCTTTAGTGTCTCCTTGAAAGAAAAAACGTAGGAATTTTAATTTTCACTTGTCCTCCTTTTCAAATTCCTATTCATGAAGCACAAGACTAAGAGATAGTAGCATAATAGCATTATAACCGTACATTTTCTTGTGGTTTGACTTAATCTCACCATGCTTCTTTGCATCCTGTGATCTTCCAATTGTTGTGAATCAAACACCCAGATTGACAGAAATCCTGTGTTTTTAAATTCCCTGTTTTGCACGTGCATTCCTAGCCTATTCCTGTCTATTTCCTATCCCTGCTTTGTTGGAATCCTCCAATTCAAATGAGCCCTTACAGAATTACTTCTCTTACAGATAGTTGTCAAAGAAAACCTTTCGTGGTTTGTCCCGCTCCTGCTGCGCCGTCGTCCACCCCAGCTCAGCTGCTCCAACGACAGAAGGGTCCAGCACAGCAGGGATCCGGCCTCCAGACTGTCTTTCGCCACCTCAGATCTTCTTCCCCGCCGCTGGCAGCCATGAAAACTACATTACCATCATCAACCGAGCAGATGACCTCGAGGACTACACGGGTCCGCAAGAGAGGTTGCACTCTTTCGTTTCTGCTTACGTTATGCATCGCTTAATATTACATGCTACTTTATCGTCATGTTCACCGATTAGACTCCGAGTCAGCTCCAAACTAATGGTCAAACTTGAGTTTTTAAATGGTTGTGGGGTACATATCGGGGCTGCTATCAATAGTATTTATCTACTATCTGGTTAATCTCCGGTGTCTACTATGAGTTTCATGTTGGGTGGGAAACAAACAGTAAAGAAGCCATTATCTCTATTTATTAATTGAAGCCATTATCTGCCTGCTATTATTGGTTTTGGGTATATCCACAGGTTGCTACCATCACTCTGGATTTCTGCATGCACTCCTTACATAATCTCACTATGTTTTATTCCTATGCATGTCAGTTATTGTAAACAATGAAACTGAACATGTAGAGCAAAAGAGACGAGCTTTGTGTGGCAATATAATTTCATGTAGACGTCGCTCCATGGTAGGCACAAAGGCAGCCCCCCTCCACGCATTTCAGATTGTAATCGAGAGGAAGATATCTGTTCTGAGGGGGATTCAGAAGGAGAATATAACTCCTATTTACCCCCTGAGGTCTTCGCTCTAACTTGGCATGCTGATGTTGGTTATATCATGCATATGGTGTCTTGCATTGCTTACTTTATACATCAAATATGTCATCTGCTTAGTTTAGACATCCTTTGTGCAAATGCCATCTGTTTAGTTTATTCATTGTTTATGTGAATTATGCAACACCACCTTGTTTAGCCAGGCATCATATATGTGAATTTTGCAATGCCATCCTGCTTAGCCAGTCATCTTATATGTAAATTACATCAGGCCATCCTTTTTTTCCGTTACATATTACATTTGTCAACAATGTAGTACATTCAACTGCTCTTCGTGTGCATCAGCCATTTGACACGGTGATGGAAAATTCTGGAGTGAAAACAAGGTCTTCTGAGCAGACTATGCTATCTGACGAAGCACATATCTCGCTGGTTATGGATAGCTCCTCAGAGGAGGATTCAGAGACAGATAACCAGTCCTATTCCCCCCCCCCCCTCGAGGTGTATGCTCTAACTTGGCAGGGTTATGTTGCTCATATCATGCGTATGGTGTCTCACATTGCTATGCCATTTGATTAGTTTAGACATGCTTTGTGTGAATGCCACCTATTCAGTGTCTAATTACCATATATGTGAATTATGCATTGCCATCTTGTTGCAAGACATTATATATGTGAATTATACAATGCTATCTTGTTGCAAAGGCATTATATATGTGAATTATGTAATGCCATGCTGTTTAGCCAATCATCATGTATGTGAATTATATCATGCTATCATTTTTTTGTATTACGTGTTCCATTTGTCGACAATGTTTATATATTCAACTACTCTTCATGTGCATCAGCCATTTGAAGCGGTGATGGAAGTATCTGGAGTGAAAACAAGGTATTCAGAGCAGACAATGCTACCTGCTGAAGCAGACATCTTGCTGGCTACAGAGAGCTCCTCAGAGGAGGATTCAGAGACTGATGACCAGTCCTATTCCCCCCCTGAGGTCTATGCTCAAACTTGGCAGTGTTATATTACCCATGTCATGCATGTTGTCTTGCATTGCTTAGTTTTTACATCATATATAGATTGCCATCTGCTTACTTGCTTACTATATAAATCATATATTTGAATTATATCATGCCATTATGTTTACATAGTACATACACATCATCTATCTGAATTATGGCATGGCAACCCATTTAATAAAGACATCATATAGTTATATCATCTCATCATGTTTAGTGTTTACAGTCATCATATTTAGAATTATGGCATTCTATCCATGAATGTATGTGAATTATGGCATGCCAACCTATTTAATAAACACATTATATAGTTATGTCATGTCATCCTGTTTACATAGTCTCATATTTTGAACTATGTCTTTCCATCTTTTTTAGTGAGCCATCATAATGTGAAATTGTGTCATGCTATCCGGTTTAGTTAGCCATCATATATGTGAAATTGTGTCATGCTATCCTGTTTGGTTAGACAACATAAATATGAATTATTTCGTGCCCTCTTTTATTCCCCACTATCCATTGCACCTGTCTATCATACAATGTCTATACTTCCAATTACTTTTCTTGTTTATCAGCCATTTGAATTGGAGAGCGTGATGGCAGTATCTAAGGGAGTAACAACATGGTCTTCAGAAAAGATAGTGCTACCAGTTGATGCAGATAGAACCACGGTTGTACTTGCCCAAGGACCAGATCCACCACACATAACCCAGACTCTCGCAGATTGTACCCCTACCCAGTTGGACAGAGAACCAGCTACACCCCTTCTAACCCCAACCCCGACAGATAGTAACCTAGTTCCGGTTGACACAGCACCGTCTCCACCACAGAGCACCCAAACACGAGCGGTTAGTAGGGGAACTGCAGTGCCCAAAGCACGAGGACCACCAATCCGAATCCCAACTCAACGCTTAAAGGAGAAGAAGATTTGTTCTCAGGTCAGGTTTTGTAGCTATGGTTCATACTCCTTTGCTCTTGCATTACTGTATTTACTCATACCAACTATTTTCAAATTTGAAGGATGGAATTGAAACTCCAATGGCGCAACAGGTATGTTTTAAACCTGTTTCTTTAACTGGTTGGCTGTTCTACCCTGCTCTATGTTGATTTCAGTTTCAATTGAATAAACAGTTATGTTCTCATGTCATGCACATTACAAGTGTTGTTATTGCTCTATAGTTACCCACACTTAAATTCTGTCTATTCTGCTTTGTCTTGAACAAATATTATTTGAACTGTGTCTCTATCTTGATTTGGCAACAAAAACTAGAATGATATAGACCATAAAGTGACCATGGCACATAGATATATGTTTGTTTCATGCTGTTATCCTGTCCACTTTACTACTGAACTCATTTACCAAAATGAGTTTCATATACAACATGGTAAACATGTGATGTGTCTGCTTGTTTCTCTTTTAGAATGCAGACAAAATATTGGAGAACAGTACCGCATTATCCAATGGTAAAGGAAGTAATGCAGATAAGGTTCAAGATAGTGAGACATCCTTGTTGGTCTCCAAGAAAGCTGATAAAAACTATCTTGACGATAGTGAGGGAACCCAAAAGTCATGTCTTGATGTAGTGTTCGAGTTATTGGCCACTACTGCTGGCACAAGCTCTTCGAACTCGCTGCCTGAATCAGTTCGTCTTCTTGAGTCTCAACTTCAAGTTGAAAGGCATCGATCAGATTTGCTGCGACAGGAAGCTGAAGGACTGAGGAAGTCCCTGCAGAATTCAGATGCATATTTTCTCGTGCAACAACAAGCGCTGGAGGATATAAGCGCCAAACAAGAGAAAGTTAATAAGCTTGCTAAGCATCTTGCCAGCATTATGGGTACCCAGGATATTGTTTCTTAAGATCTTCTGAAGTGGTTTCAGTTCTGGATTTGTTTTGCTGCGGTGTTTATTTGCGCTGGTCGCCAACTTTGACAACCAGTGTACATGATATGCTGCTTTGTTCCCTATATTTGCACTGGTGGCGAACTTTGATGCCCAGTGAATGTAATATGTGTAACAGCCGTGATAGCCTAGCATAAGTTGCTTGCTTATTTATTTCCTTGTTGTCTTGTTTATTTGTTTGCTTGTAGGCAGTGCAGTTCTTTTTAAAACTACGCCACAATAACCATGGGCTAATATTTACTGTAGTGACACTGGGCCTCCTACGGGCCATAGAAACAGTGGGCCTTCTACGGGCCGTAGAAACAGCAGGCCTTCTACGGGCCGTAGAAACAATGGGCCTTCTACGGGCTGTAGAAACAATGGGCCTTCTACGGGCCGTATCATCAATGGGCCTTATAGGGGCCGTATGACCATAACGGGCCATCATTAATAGGCCGTATTTGATGACGCTATGAAAACGGCCCAACGTATTAACGGACCACAAACGAACCGATGTAACCACGGGCTGAATTTGGCCCACAAGCAGAAAATGACAGTAACGGGCCGTAAGTAAACGAATGCTGGAAATGAGCCCAAGAATAAATGGGCTCTGAGAAGGCCGAAACATAACATTTGCTGGAAACAGCCCAACTGAATAACGGGCCCTTAATGGGTATAAAGTGATATACTGTTCATTACGGGCCAGTTTCACCACGGGTTGTTAATGGGTGTAAAGTGATACACTGTTCATTGCGGGCCAGTTTCACCACGGGCCGTTAATAGGCCAAGAGTTACATAGGGCCTCATATGGGCCGAAATACGCCATGGGCCATACATGGGCCAGAAGTGAAAACGGGCTGGAATCATATTGGATGGCCCAGATGACGCTACTGGGCCTAATTAGGATAGGGCGTAATAGGCCTTGGGTTAGTAGGCTGTAAATGGGCTATATGCAAACAAGCCGTTAACAGGCTTTCCATGGGCCGGCCTGCCACCTTTTGACCAAGTCAAACGGGCCGGCCTTTTCACAGGAATGGGCCTCTGTTGGGTCGTGCCACGTGTCAACGTATCATAGGCGCCTTCTGTCCAATGAGTGGATGACATCTGTCCCAACGGTGAGCCGACACGTGTTTCCTCCAGCCAATGATGATTTTACACGTGGAAAATCCCCATTGGTCGGGGCTGTTAACGGGTTATCGGATCCAAAACCCGACCCGATAGCTTAACGGCGTTCCTTTACGGTGGATGCCATGTGTCGGTCACCCTTGACGAAAGCACTTCTGTGACGCATGATTTATCGTCATGGAAGTGGACACATCCGTGATGATAATTCTGGTAATGTCATGGAACACTTCTACGACAGCACAGGTATGACTATCTTGATTCTGTCATAAATTTGTCATGGATGTACATGCATGACAAAAAATGCGACCTACTGTGACAAACATGTATCATCATGCGACCTATCTCTTCTTCTTCTTGTGAGAAGCTCTTCATAGGAGGAGACCTCAATGGCCACATGGGTACATCTAACTCAGGTTTTGAAGGGGCGCATGGGGGCTTTGGCTATGGCATCAGGAATCAAGAAGGAGAAGATGTCTTAAGCTTTGCTCTAGCCTACAACATGATTGTAGCCAACACCCTCTTTAGAAAGAGAGAATCACATCTGGTGACTTTTAGTAGTGGACAACACTCTAGCCAGATTGATTTCATCCTCTCGAGAAGGGAACATAGGCGTGCGTGCCTAGACTGTAAGGTGATACCTGGAGAGAGTGTTGTACCCCAGCATAAGCTGGTGGTTGCTGACTTCCGCTTTCGGATTCGTGTCCAGCGGGATAAGCGGGCTAAAGTCGCTAGAACGAAGTGGTGGAAGCTCAAGGGGGAGGTAGCTCAGGCGTTCAAGGAGAGGGTCATTAAGGAGGGCCCTTGGGAGGAAGGAGGGGATGCGGACAATGTGTGGATGAAGATGGCGACTTGCATTCGTAAGGTGGCCTCAGAGGAGTTTGGAGTGTCCAGGGGAAGGAGAAGCGAAGATAAGGATACCTGGTGGTGGAATGATGATGTCCAGAAGGCGATTAAAGAGAAGAAAGATTGCTTTAGACGCCTATACCTGGATAGGAGTTCACACAACATAGAGAAGTACAAGATGGCAAAGAAGGCCGCAAAGCGAGCTGTTGGTGAAGCAAGGGGTCGGGCGTATGAGGACCTCTACCAACGGTTAGGCACGAAGGAAGGCGAAAGGGACATCTATAAGATGGCCAAGATCCGAGAGAGGAAGACGAGGGATATTGGCCAAGTCAAATGCATCAAGGACGGAGCAGGCCAACTCTTGGTGAAGGACGAGGAGATTAAGCATAGATGGCGGGAGTACTTCGACAAGATGTTCAATGGGGAGAATGAAATCTCTACCATTGAACTGGACGACTCTTTTGATGAGACCAGCATGCGTTTTGTGCGTCGAATCCAGGAGTCTGAGGTCAAGGAGGCTTTAAAAAGGATGAAGGGAGGCAAGGCGATGGGCCCGGATTGTATCCCCATTGAGGTGTGGAAAGGTCTCGGGGACATAGCGATAGTATGGCTAACCAGGCTTTTCAATCTCATTTTTTGGGCAAACAAGATGCCAGAAGAATGGAGACGGAGTATATTAGTACCAATCTTCAAGAACAAGGGGGATGTTCAGAGTTGTACTAATTACCGTGGAATTAAGCTGATGAGCCATACAATGAAGCTATGGGAGAGAGTCATTGAGCACCGCTTAAGAAGAATGACAAGCGTGACCAAAAACCAGTTTGGTTTCATGCCTGGGAGGTCGACCATGGAAGCCATTTTCTTGGTACGACAGCTTATGGAGAGATATAGGGAGCAAAAGAAGGACTTGCATATGGTGTTCATTGACTTGGAGAAGGCCTATGATAAGATACCGCGGAATGTCATGTGGTGGGCCTTGGAGAAACACAAAGTCCCAGCAAAGTACATTACCCTCATCAAGGACATGTACGATAATGTTGTGACAAGTGTTCGAACAAGTGATGTCGACACTGATGACTTCCCGATTAAGATAGGACTGCATCAGGGGTCAGCTTTGAGCCCTTATCTTTTTGCATTGGTGATGGATGAGGTCACAAGGGATATACAAGGAGATATCCCATGGTGTATGCTCTTTGCGGATGATGTGGTGCTAGTTGACGATAGTCGGGCGGGGGTAAATAGGAAGTTAGAGTTATGGAGACAAACCTTGGAATCGAAAGGGTTTAGGCTTAGTAGGACTAAAACCGAGTACATGATGTGCGGTTTCAGTACTACTAGGTGTGAGGAGGAGGAGGTTAGCCTTGATGGTCAGGTGGTACCTCGGAAGGACACCTTTCGGTATTTGGGATCAATGCTGCAGGAGGATGGGGGTATTGATGAAGATGTGAACCATCGGATCAAAGCCGGATGGATGAAGTGGCGCCAAGCTTCTGGCATTCTCTGTGACAAGAGAGTGCCACAAAAGCTAAAAGGCAAGTTCTACAGGACGGCGGTTCGACCCGCAATGTTGTATGGCGCTGAGTGTTGGCCAACTAAAAGGCGACATGTTCAACAGTTAGGTGTGGCGGAGATGCGTATGTTGAGATGTATGTGTGGCCACACGAGGAAGGATCGAGTCCGGAATGATGATATACGAGATAGAGTTGGGGTAGCACCAATTGAAGAGAAGCTTGTCCAACATCGTCTAAGATGGTTTGGGCATATCCAGCGCAGGCCTCCAGAAGCTCCAGTGCATAGTGGATGGCTAAAGCGTGCGGAGAATGTCAAGAGAGGGCGGGGTAGACCGAATTTGACATGGGAGGAGTCCGTTAAGAGAGACCTGAAGGATTGGGGTATCACCGAAGAGCTAGCTATGGACAGGGGTGCATGGAAGCTTGCTATCCATGTGCCAGAGCCATGAGTTGGTTGCGAGATCTTATGGGTTTCACCTCTAGCCTACCCCAACTTGCTTGGGGCTAAAGGCTTTGTTGTTGTTGTTGTTGTTATTGTATCCACGATGGCGCTCGAACTAAAAAACGCTGCTAGCCGCTGTGAACTTCTTGAGAAGGAGAATGAAGCCAAGATGGTTTAACTTGACAAGGCCTTACGAGAGGCAAGAGAAGCGCGGTCCGAATCCAGAGCAGCCCGTGCGGAGACCCTTTTTGCTACAGACTAAGTTCGGCGATCCGAACTATGCTCAGCTTAACCAAGTGTGGAGTTCTCCGGACGAGTTTTTAGACTTGCCAAAGAGTTCTTCCGATGCGGCGCGGTTTTACCAAGCGAGAGAGGGGTATGCAATGGAGAAGCTTTTTTGGTTGCAATTTGGCGCGTCGAAGCACCCTCTGTTGCTGAATGAACAGATGTCCCAATGGGCCGAGCTTCATAGGATATCCGGCGCTACCATGAAGAACGTCATAATCCGGTTGTGGCCAACTGAGCCTGTTCTGAATAGCAACTTCGGCTTGGTGCATCGGCTTGTTGATGCGGTACCACGTGTCGACGCTGTGAAGCGGTCGGTGTGCATTGAGGGTGCACAGATGGCCTTTGCCTGAGTCAAGACAATCTGAGGGAAGATGAAGGCCATAGATGTTGCGGCGAAGAGTCCACTCAAGGGCAAGGACCATTACGAACTGGAGCATTATTTTGAAGACGTCTTAGAGGCCGCCCGCTTGATAGAGGGTCAATGCTCAAAAGATATAATATTCGAGTGAGTTGTATCAGAATTGTAAAAGACAATTTTATAGTTAATCTATTTTTATGTTTTGCTTGAAAGCTTGTGTTCCTCCTGTGCAGCCGTTTTTATATAATCTGAAAGTTTTCCAGTCGTCGGCTTCAGCCCCCTCGTAGGAAGTATGGGGGTGTTCGAAAAAGCATTTGATCACTCTTGACCCAACGTCTTGATCCATGAAGGAGGTGATAATGCGGCGAACTAGGCAATCAGACTATAGGGCGTTAACACTTTCACTTAGCCATAGGAGTTTTATAGGGGGGACTACGATATAGCCCCTGGCATGTGTACTGTTGGGGAACGTAGTAATTTCAAAAATTTCCTATGCACACGCAAGATCATGGTGATGCATAGCAACGAGAGGGGAGAGTGTTGTCCAAGTACCCTCATAGACCGAAAGCGAAAGTGTTAGCACCACGCGGTTGATGTAGTCGTACGTCTTCACGATCCGACCGATACAAGTACTGAACATGCGGCACCTCCGAGTTCAGCACACGTTCAGCTCGATGACGTCCCATGAACTCCGATCTAGCAGAGCTTTGTGGGAGAGTTCCGTCAGCACGACAGCGTGATGATGGTGTCGATGATGCTACCGACGCAGGGCTTCGCCTAAGCACCGCTACGATATTACCGAGGTGAAATATCGTGGAGGGGGCACCGCACATGGCTAAGAGATCAAGAGATCAATTGTTGTTGTCTAGAGGTGCCCCCCTGCCCCCATATATAAAGGAGCAAGGGGGTAGGCGGCCAGCCTAGGAGGAGGGCACGCCAAGGGGGGAGTCCTACTCCCACCGGGAGTAGGACTCCTCCTTTCCTTGTGGGAGTAGGAGAAGCGAAGGGAGAAGGAGAAGGAAGGAAGGGGCCCCCCCTCCCTAGTCCCATTCGGACTAGTCCATGGGGAGAGGTGCGGCCACCCTTTGGGGCCGTTCTCTCCTTTCCCGTATGACCCATTAAGGCCCAATACGAATTCCCGTAACTCTCCGGTACTCCGAAAAATACCCGAATCACTCGGAACCTTTCCGATGTACGAATATAGTAGTCCAATATATCGATCTTTACGTCTCGACCATTTCGAGACTCCTCGTCATGTCCCTGATCTCATCCGGGACTCCGAACTCCTTCAGTACATCAAAACACATAAACTCATAATATAACCGCCATCGTACTTTAAGCGTCCGGACCCTATGGGTTCGAGAACTATGTAGACATGACCGAGACACGTCTCCGGTCAATAACCAATAGCTGAACCTGGATGCTCATATTGGCACCCACATATTCTACGAAGATCTTTATCGGTCAAACCGCATAACAACATATGTTGTTCCTTTTGTCATCGGAGTGTTACTTGCCGAGATTCGATCGTCGGTATCTCAATACCTTGTTCAATCTCGTTCTCGAAAAGTCTCTTTACTCGTTACGTAATGCATCATCCCATAACTAACTCATTAGCTACATTGCTTGCAAGGCTTATAGTGATGTGCGTTACCGAGAGGTCCCAGAGATACCTCTCCGACAATCGGAGTGACAAATCCTAATCTCGAAATACGTCAACTCAACAAGTACCTTCAGAGACACCTGTAGAGCACCTTTATAATCACCCAGTTACATTGTGACGTTTGGTAGCACACAAAGTGTTCCTCTGGTAAACGGGAGTTACATAATCTCATAGTCATAAGAACATGTATAAGTCATGAAGAAAGCAATAGCAACATACTAAACGATCAAGTGCTAAGCTAACGGAATGGGTCAAGTCAATCGCATCATTCTCCTAATGATGTGACCCCGTTAATCAAATGACAACTCATGTCTATGGTTAGGAAACTTAACCATCTTTGATTCACGAGGTAGTTAAGTAGAGGCATACTAGTGACACTCTGTTTGTTTATGTATTCACACATGTATTATGTTTCCAGTTAATACAATACTAGCATGAATAATAAACATTTATCATGATATAAGGAAATAAATAATAACTTTATTATTGTCTCTAGGGCATATTTCCTTCAGTCTCCCACTTGCACTAGAGTCAATAATCTAGTTCACATCGCCATGTAATTTAACACCAATATTCACATCTATATGTGATTAATACCCATAGTTCACATCGTCATGTGATCAACACCCAAAGGGTTTACTAGAGTCAATAATCTAGTTCACATCGCTATGTGATTAACACCCAAAGAGTACTAAGGTATGATCATGTTTTGCTTGTGAGAGAAGTTTAGTCAACAGGTCTGTCACATTCAGAGCCGTATGTATTTTGCAAATATTCTATGTCTACAATGCTCTGCATGGAGCTACTCTAGCTAATTGCTCCCACTTTCAATATGTATCCAGATTAAGACTTAGAGTCATCTAGATCAGTGCCAAAACTTGTATCGACGTAACCCTTTACGACGAACCTTTTGTCACCTCCATAATCGAGAACATATCCTTATTCCACTAAGGATAATTTTGACCAATGTCCAGTGATCTACTCCTAGATCACTATTGTACTCCCTTGCCAAATCAGGGCAGAGTATACAATAGGTCTGGTCCATAGCATGGCATACTTTTATAGAACCTATGACTGATGCATAGGGAATGACTTTCCTCTTTCTATTTTCTGCCGTGGGCGGGATTTGAGTCTTACTCAATTTCATACCTTTGCAACACAGGCAAGAACTCTTTCTTTGACTGTTCCATTTTGAATTACTTCAAAATCTTGTCAAGGTATGTACTCATTGAAAATCTTATCAAGCGTCTTGATCTATCTCAATAGATCTTGATGCTCAATGTGTAAGTAGCTTTACTGAGGTCTTTCTTTTAAAGAACTCCTTTCAAACACTTCTTTATGCTTTCCAGAAAAATTCTACATCATTTCTGATCAATAATATGTCACTCACGTATACTTACCAGAAAGCCTGTAGTGCTCCCACTCACTTTATTGTAAATACAGGCTTCACTCCCACCTAGCTCCTCCCACCTAGCTCCTCCCACCTTGCGCCGGTGGCCACTCCAGCCCCGGCAGCCACACACTCCCTACCAGTGGCCACTCGGACCCTGGTAGCCACCCTCTCCTCAAGATGGTGCCCTTTGCCCTCAACTTTGATCGTGGGAAGAAGTTTCAAGCGGATATGAAGGCCAAGTTTGGTCAACTGGTGGTCTTCTCTCCGGGTTTTCGTCAAAAGGAATTCACCATGGTGGTTTCATTTACCCGTGCTTCTTTCAGGATTAATGTGCACACGGTTAGTGTTTCTCTTCTTGCCATGTTTGGGGGCTATGCCCAAGGTTTTCGTGTTCGCTTCTTGAAGGATAGGTCTTACAAGTTCTCGGTTGCTTCAAAAGCAGTGGGTTTTGAGACTATAATGCGGGTAAAATTGTTGAGAAGGATTTTGAGTTGGTTTTTAACCTTTGGAACTTCGGTGGCCCAAATTGGCAACGGGAAGAAGCTCTATACTATGCTGAGCTTGACAAAGAATGGACCTTAGTGGGTAGGTCCGGCAAGGCCATTGTTCCTCACTCCGGTGATCACCGGAGCTATTCCGCGGTGGTCCGGGATAGTAGATCTGTTTTCGAACGATTATTGGGGCCCATTCAAGAGGGCTCTAATCAAGATCTTAACAATAATTCATTGCACCTTAATCCTGGTCAGGTCAGGCCTCATATGGAGTGCCAGGTCATGCAATGTTCATTTGCACGTAATCACGTGGTTTGCCATGCATGCGGGGCCAACAGTCACATGGCGCGCTTTTGCACTACTCCTAATCTGCCTGGGCTTTGGCCGTTTATTCTTTTTGACTCTTTCCCGAGCCCACTAGAAGAGGCTTGGGCCGAAGGTGAAGTGGAGTCTTGGTTTCGTTGTCACGGGCTGACGGCACATATTCGGCAGGTGCCTTCATTTAAGGAGCTGGTCAAGGATTTTTTCCCAAACTTCCAGCCGAGACCATCGCTTGCCTCCTCGCATTCCACTTCACTTTCCTTCTCTGCTGCCACCTCTGCTCCTGCCTCGACAAGCTCGCCTCCATAGTCATTGTTGTCAGACAGGGTTCTGGTTGCCGCCTTGCCAGAGTCGTCATCGATGGCCAATATCCCCATAGACCCTCAACCTTTCGTTCCGCATGGTTTTCAGATTCAGGCGATTGAGGGTCGCAATGGGGTTTCTCGCGCGATTGTCCCTCATCGCCCTAGAAGGCACAAAGAGTGGGCAATTGCCAACATCCACCTGCATCCGAATGAGGTATTTTTTCCAAATGTGCGTGAAGTTCTAGAAGAGTTTCCTCAGGGAGTTGAGCAAGTTGGTTTTAGAGAAATCCAGCCATGCCCTTTTGGGGAAGCTGATGTCAAGTTCACGCATGTCAGAGATAGAGATAGGCTCATTCAGCAGGGCCCGCATGCATTTGGTGATGTTTTTATCTCATTTACGAAACACAATCAAGGAAGAAATTGGCGCAGGGTTCATTTCAACAGAACTTGTTGGTTGCTGTTTGTGGGGGTCCCCTTTGATTTCTGTAACTCTGAAGATATTGCTTCTGCGATATCCAAGTGGGGCAAGATCATTAGTTGGGAGAGAGAGGATGCCCTGAAGGGTAAGATCTTGGTCAAGGCTAGAGTCACGGAGCTTGGTGACATCCCTAAGAGTATAAGATGGTCTGAAGGGGAACAATTTGAGGAGGAATCATGGACCTGCTCTGTTGAAGTACTTCTGGAGGAAATGTTGGGTGGTGGGCCTGCTGATGATGACCCTTTTCCACCTGATGGTGTGGACCCACACCCTGTGCCTCAGCATGCTAATGATTTCCCTGGTTTCCAACCACCGCCTAATCACAATATTCATGCTCCTAATGAAAACTGGGATGATTGGGAAGAGCAAGCAGAGCAAGAGGAACATTGGGCTTTCCCACAACCAGTTCCTGTTCTACCTCAGGAGCCTCAAACTGAAATTCCAGCTCTTCCAGAAGATGGGGCACCCAACAGTAGCATTACCACAACTGTATCTCTATCTGATGGTTTACTTTCCCTGACTCACTCAGCCAGTGAAGAGGTCAACCAAGGTGTTCAAGTCCCTCCATTTGGTCAAGGGCTTCTTAACATTGCCATGGCTTATAATGAAGTGGGAGAAGAGGAGGATTTACAGGTGCTGCAGCCCAATGATGATCACCCATAGAATGTGGTCATGGAGCATGCTGAACTGACTCGGAATGTGGTTGCTGAAGCACAACAAAATCTACAGCCAGTTCCCACATCAGATATGCTCACTACTGTCAGAGACACTGAAGTTACTAGCACTTCTTTGCCCATCTTGGACATAGACAAGCAACATGAGAATACGAAGGAAATTCCTCCTACTGAAAATAGTGCAGTACCATATGTTGTTGCTTGCAGTGTTGATGCTGAAGTTTCTATCCCTACACATCAAGTTCTTATTTCAGATATCAAGGGCAAGGCAGATGTTCCAATCCCTCACATTGGTTCCTCATCAGAAGCAAACCCTAAAGGTAACTATGGGTCCTTCTCTTTGCGAGGTTCTCCTTCTATGCTTGAATTACATACATTGGCACAAGATCATGCTTTGCAAGTTATTGATGTCTCACATTTAATTTCTGAAGAAGGGCTAGACTTATGGATACAACACTTTGCACCAGCAACCCAAGGAGCAACACCCACTTTCAAAATTGAAATTCCAATAAGTTGGTTTAACTTCATAATCCATTTGCTGTTGACACCTGATAAGTTTGGCTGGACCATGCATTTGCTCAAATCTGATATTTGGAAACTGTTGACTGCTAATTGTGAGCAAGAAGAAACTCTGCTTTTTCATATACCTGATGGATGTACCACTTCTCAGGCACCCACCTGCAAAGATTTCCTCCTGGGACTGGGCAACGAAAATGAAGGTATTAGTCCTGCTACTCATTCTTCCACTGGGCAAGTAGTCCTCTTCAGCAAGTGTCTCCAAATAAAGTCCTGCCACTTGGAGAGGCTATCTCAAGAAAAAGGAGAGAGAAAGAACCTATGGTGGAAACTGAGGTAAGGAGTGACAGGATTAAAAAGGATAATAAGGGCTTTAGAAGGAAATCATGTGATGCTAAATCTTGTTTGCCATGTAATGCTATACCTCCACTTATTCAGAATTCAGTGGTTAAAAACCTGTCTAAATCTTTCTATAAGGTTGCTGAGGAAGAGCTATAGGAAAAGTTGTCTAAGAAACCTAAGAAGAAGGGGCAGGAAGAGGTGGACAAGGTGTCCAAAGCCACAGGAGATGCAGTCAAGTCAAGGCCTGTGTGATGATGAGTCTACAACACCAGCCTGTGTTAGATAGAGAATGGTCTATTGTTCTCTTTTGGGAAATAATTGTCATATGTATGCAGTGAACTGTAACCCTTGCACCTGCTGCACAATGGATATTTGTCCTGGGTGGCACCTTTTGTCTGTTACCTGTACTTTGCTGAAGTGTCAACTATGGTATCTTACTGTGGGAGTGACTATTGCTTTATCTGATACTGAGAAAGCTATTGGATCTCATTACTGGTTGTTTTGGTTTTCTTGGTCATATGCTTCTGTGAAATGTTGGAATGTACCCCCTTGCTATAGGTGCATTGTCCTTTATGTGGATCTCAATAACATTGTTGTTTGGGATAATCATCAGGGGGTGGGCCCTGCTGATCAAAGAAACATAAATTTGGTTTTTAATGAATTACAATAGAACACGGAACATCCTAAACTGGAATGTGAGGGGTATCAATTCTTCAGATAAATGGTTGGCTATTAGGCAAAAAGTGGAAGAAAGTGTTGCTGGGATTGTGTGCTTGCAGGAAACTAAGAGAGAAAACTTTGATTTAGCCTATATTCATAAAGTGTGTCCTCAGAGGTTTAACAAATTTGAATACTTACCTTCCATTGGGGCATCAGGTGGTATACTCACTGCTTGGAATGGGGCTTTATTTACTGGAGAACTAATGTTTCGAAACAAGTTTTCCTTATCCATTCAGTTCACTTGTAGAACATCTTCCAAAAGTTGGATCCTCACAAACATCTATGGTCCTTGCAATCATGAGGATAAAATTGAGTTCATTGACTGGTTTGGTAATATACAAATGCCTAATGATGTGGATTGGATTATCATGGGGGATTTTAACCTTATAAGAACACCTGAAGACAGAAACAGACCTGGAGGGGATGTTAATGAAATGCTTATGTTTAATGAGCAATGAGTGAACTTGGTTTGATTGAACTCCCTCTAAAAGGCAGGCAGTTTAGCTGGAGTAACATGCAAGACAGCCCACTCCTTGAGAAGTTAGACTAGTTTTTCACCTCTGCTGCTTGGATGACTAGCTACCCAGATACTTTGGCTCTTCCCGTGGCTAAACCAATTTCTGATCACCTCCCTTGCATGATAAAAATTGGCACAAATATCCCAAAATCTAAAGTGTTCAAATTTGAAAACTATTGGCTTAATCACAGCTCTTTTAAACAGGTGGTTGAGGCTACTTGGAATATTCCAGTAGGTCATACAGATTGTGCAAAGAAGATCAATGCAAAATTCAAAAAATGTCAAAAGAGCGCTTAAGCTGTCGGCTAAAAACCTTGCTTGTCATAAGAAGCAAATTGCAGATCTAAATGACTGTATCTTTCTTTGGGATATGATTGAGGAATACAGGGAACTTTCAGTGTTTGAGAATAATTGTAGGACCATGCTCAAGGACTATTTATTAACTGTGCTCAATGATCAGAAGATTTACTGGAAACAAAGAGGTAAAATTAAAGGAGTAAAGTTTGGAGATGAGAACACAAATTCTTCCACACTAAAGCCTCTGTTAATCATAGACACAATAAGATTGCTATGCTGTTGAACAAGGATCAAGTTGAAGTAACAGATCATGATGGAAAGGTTGCAATCCTATGGGAGGCTTTTAAAAATAGATTGGGACAATCTAATGGACACTCAATGCACTTTGACCTCAGTGATCTTTATGAAAACACAGTGGACCCCCAAATCTTCATTGATCTGGAAAAACCATTTTCTCAAGAAGAAGTTGAAGATGTGGTTAAAAACCTGCCTGCAGATAAATCACCAGGGCCAGATTGATTCAATAATGAGTTTCTCAAAAGTTGTTAGAATATTATTAAGACTGATGTCTTTGAGCTTATAATGGCATTCCATGCTGGGAATGTAAATCTTGAGAGCATTAACTCCTCTTTCATCACTCTAGTGCCAAAAAAGAGGTGCCACTTTCCCCAAATGACTTTAGGCCAATTTCCTTGCTAAATGGAGTACTAAAAATCATTACAAAATTGCTGGCCAATAGATTACAAAGAGTTATTCTGCAAATGGTGCATATTAATCAATATGGCTTCCTTAAAGATAGAGTGATCCAGGATTGCCTAGGATGGGCATATGAGTACATTCACCAGTGTCATAAGTCTAGGGAGGAAATCTTAGTAATTAAATTGGATTTTGAGAAGGCTTTTGATACAATTGAACATGCTGCAATCATTGATATTTTTAGAGCTAAAGGTTTTGGAGAGAAATGGATTTCATGGATGGAAGCTCTGTTCGCAACTGCATCATCTTCTATATTACTGAATGGTGTACCTGGGAAAAGAATTTACATAAGAAGAGGAGTAAGACAAGGGGACCCTTACTCTCCTTTAATATTTGTGTTGGCTGCTGATCTGTTACAATCCATTCTTAACAAAGCCATGAGGTTAAACCTAATCACTGCTCCACTTCAAGTCAACTCCTGCCCTCACTTCCCAATTGTGCAATATGCAAATGACACTCTGGTGGTTATGCAAGCTGATTCTAGGCAGTTGTTCTGTTTAAAGGCATTTCTCAATACTTTTGCTACAGCACTGGGCTCAAAGTGAATTATGGGAAGTTAATCATGGTACCTATGAATATTGCTGAAGACAGGGTAGAAATTTATACAAACACCTTGCAGTGTGCTCGAGGACAATTCCCCTTTACTTACCTTGGTCTGCCCTTGGGAATATACAAACCAACTGTTGAGCAATGCCTCCCCCTAGTTAACAAGATTGACAAAAGATTGGCTGGTATCTCTACCTTCATGACCCAAGCTGGAAAATTACTACTGGTCAAGTCAGTGATGACCTCATTATCAGTTTTCTTCATGTGCTGTCTGGACATACCTGTTACAATAAAAAAACAGATCATCAAGTATTTGAGACACTGTCTTTGGAGAGGCCCTGATATGGAGGACAGAAGACCTGCTTTGGTTGCATGGCACACAGTGTGTAGACCCAAGGACTAGGGGGATTAGGAGTTCCAGATATCTTTACACACAACAAAAGCTTGCTCATGAAGAACCTTCACAAATTCTTCAACAGACATGATATTCCTTGGGTCAACCTGATTTGGGAAACATACTATAGTGATGGCAAATTACCAGGGGGCAACATGATAGGATCATTCTGGTGGAAGTCCAACTTAGCTCTCATTGATCAGTACAAAGCTATTGCTAGATGTAATGTGGGAGATGGTGTCAGTGCATTCTTTTGGGATGATCTATGGAACCAAGCAATACTTAAACACCAATTCCCTCACTTATTCTCTTTTGTCAGAAACCCTCAACTGAATATTCAACAAGTGTTGCATACTGAGTACTTGCAGGATCTCTTCTTTCTCCCTTTGACAACTGAGGCATATGAGGAATTCTTACAAATGGAAGACATTTGCATTTCCATGAGACAATCTGAGTATTTGGACACATTAGATACATGGAGTTACATTTGGGGGACTGAACACTATTCATCCATCAAAGCATATAAAGTCTTAATTGGACACAAGCAGACCCCTCCACATTCCAATTGGATCTGGCAGAGTTCCTGTCAGCCAAAGCATAACGTTTTCTTCTGGCAACTTCTCCATGATCGATTCAACGCAAGAAATTTACTTAGAAGAAACAATTTTGTGTTGGAGGCTTATAACTGTGTTGTTGGAGGTTGTCAACAAGAAGAAACACTGCATCATCTCTTTTGGGGTTGCCAATTTGTTAAACAATGCTGGGATTTCATATGTCCAACAAGAAACCCAAACTTGTCTGTGTTAGAAGCGTTCCAAGATCTTAAAGACAAACTAAGGTACCCATTTTACATGGAGACCATCATTCTTGGAGCATGGGCCATTTGGATAACCAGAAAAAATAAGATTTTTGAAAACATTGCACCTTCATTTCAAGGCTGGAAGTTCATATTTCTGGAGGAACTAAAGCTTCTAAAGTTTAGAATGAGCAAGAAGCATGAAAGACAATTTTCTGTTTGGCTTGAAGGCCTTTTGTAATTTCTCTATTTGTAGGCTAGTAGGCTGTTTGTTTTTCTTTCTTTCTTTCCTTTCTCCTAGGTTTTAGTTTCTTTTTGTTCTTAGGGCTTACCTCAAGCCTTTTCAGACTACTTGTTACTTTGCTCTCTTAATTTATAATAATTGCAGTGGGGTCTTACCCTACTATTTATAGTCAAAAAAATCAACTTATCAAAGCGTATATTCCAACTCCGAGATGCTTGCACCAGTCCATAGATGGATCGCTGGAGCTTGCACATTTTGTTAGCACCTTTAGGATTGACAAAACCTTCTGGTTGCATCATATACAACTCTTCTTTAATAAATCCATTAAGGAATGCAGTTTTGACATCCATTTGCCAAATTTCATAAAATGTGGCAATTGCTAACATGATTCGGATAGACTTAAGCATCGATACGAGTGAGAAAATCTCATTGTATTCAACACCTTGAACTTGTCGAAAAACTTTTTGCGACAAGTCGAGCTTTGTAGATAGTAACACTACTATCATCGTCTGTCTTCCTCTTGAAGATCCATTTATTTTCTATGGCTTGCCGATCATCGGGCAAGTCCAGCAAAGTACATACTTTGTTCTCATACATGGATCCCATCTCAGATTTCATGCCTCAAACCATTTCGCGGAATCTGGGCTCATCATCGCTTCCTCATTGTTCGTAGGTTTATCATGGTCTAGTAACATGACTTCCATAATAGGATTACCGTACCACTCTGGTGCGGACCGTACTCTGGAAGACCTACGAGGTTCTGTAGTAACATGATTTGAAGTTTCACGATCATCATCATTAGCTTCCTCACTAATTGGTGTAGGCATCACTGGAACTGATTTCAGTGATGAACTATTTTCCAATTCAGGAGAAGGTACTATTACCTCATCAAGTTCTACTTTTCTCCCACTCACTTCTTTCGAGAGAAACTCCTTCCCTAGAAATGATCCATCTTAGCAACGAATATCTTGCTTTCGGACCTGTGATAGAAGGTGTACCCAATAGTTCCTTTGGGTATTCTATGAAGACGCACTTCTCCGATTTGGGTTTGAGCTTATCAGGTTGAAACTTTTTCACATAAGCATCGCAGTCCCAAACTTTAAGAAACGACAACTTTGGTTTCTTGCCAAACCACAGTTCATAAGGCGTCATCTCAAACGGATTTTGATGGTGCCCTATTTAAAGTGAATGAAATTGTCTCTAATGCATAACCCCAAAACGATAGTGCTAAATCGGTAAGATACATCATAGATCGCACCATATCCAATAAAGTGCAGTTATGACGTTCGGACACACCATTACGCTGTGGTGTTCCATGTGGCGTGAGCTGTGAAACTATTCCACATTGTTTTATATGAAGACCAAACTCGTAACTCAAATATTCTTCTCCATGATCAGATCGTAGAAACTTTATTTTCTTGTTATGATGATTCTCCACTTCACTCTGAAATTCTTTGAACTCTTTCAAATGTTTCAGACTTGTGTTTCATTAAGTAGATATACCCATATCTGCTCAAATCATCTGTAAAGGTCAGAGAATAACGATACTTGCCACGAGCATCAACACTCATTGGATCGCATACATTGGTATGTATTATTTCCAATAAGTCAGTAGCTCATTCCATTGTTCCAGAGAACTGAGTTTTAGTCATCTTGCCCATAAGGCACGGTTCGCAAGCATCAAATGATTCATAATCAAGTGATTCCGAAAGTCCATTTTTATGGAGTTTCTTCATGCACTTTACACTGATATGACCCAAACGGTTGTGCCACAAATATGTTGCACTATCATTATCAACTTTGGATCTTTTGGCATCAATATTATGAATATGCGTATCACTACAATCGAGATCCAACAAACTATTTTCATTGGGTGTATGACCATTGAAGGTTTTATTCATGTAAACAAAACAACAATTATTCTCTGACTTTAAATGAATAACCGCTTTGCAATAAACATGATCAAATCATATTCATGCTTAACGCAAATGCCAAATAACATTTATTTCGGTTTAACACTAATCCCGAAAGTATAGGGAGTGTGCGATGATGATCATATCAATCTTGGAACCACTTCCAACACACATCGTCACTTCACCCTCAACTAGTCTCTGTTTATTCTGTAACTCCTATTTCGAGTTACTAATTTTTAGCAACCGAACAAGTATCAAATACTCAGGGGCTACTATAAACACTAGTAAGGTACACATCAATAACCTGTATATCAAATATACCCTTGTTCACTTTGCCATCCTTCTTATCCACCAAATATTCAGGGAATTTCCGCTTCCAGTGACCATTTCCTTTGCAGTGTAAGCACTCAGTTTCAGGCTTTGGTCCAGCTTTGGGCTTCTTCACGGGAGTGACAACTTGCTTGTCATTCTACTTGAAGTTCCCTTTCTTTCCCTTTGCCCTTTTCTTGAAACTAGTGGTCTTGCCAATCATCAACACTTGATGCTCTTTCTTGATTTCTACCTTCGTTGATTTCAATATCACGAAGAGCTCGGGAATCGTTTTCGTCATCCCTTGCATACTATAGTTCATCACGAAGTTCCAGTAACTTGGTGATGGTGACTAGAGAACTCTGTCAATCACTATCTTATCTAGAAGATTAACTCCCACTTGATTCAAGCGATTGTAGTACCCAGAAAATCTAAGCACTTGCTCACTAATTGAGAAATTCTCCTCCATCTTTTAGCTATAGAACTTGTTGGAGACTTCATATATCTCAACTCGGGTATTTGCTTGAAGTATTAACTTCAACTCCTAGAACATCTCATATGGTCCATGAGGTTCAAAACGTCTTTGAAGTCCCAATTCTAAGCCGTTAAGCATGGTGCACTAAACTATCAAGTAGTCATCATATTGAGCTAGCCAAATGTTCATAATGTCTGCATCTGCTCCTGCAATAGGTCAGTCACCTAGCGGTGCATCAAGGACATAATTCTTCTGTGCAGCAATGAGGATAAACCTCAGATCACGGACCGAGTCCGCATCATTGCTACTATCATCTTTCAACATAGTTTTTCTCTAGGAACATATCAAAATAAACATAGGGAAGCAACAACGCGAGCTATTGATCTACAACATAATTTGCAAAATACTATCAGGACTAAGTTCATGATAAATTAAAGTTCAATTAATCATATTACTTAAGAACTCCCACTTAGATAGACATCCCTGTAGGATCGAAGAAGGTGAGAGTGTCTAGAGGGGGGGTGATTAGACTACTCGACAAGATAAAAATTATGCCTTTTGACAAAGACACGTTTTGGCAGATTTTGCATATCACACAAGTCAAGTAGCATACTACACATGCAATTCTAGAGTATGGGCAGCGGAAAGTAAATTGCACAAGTAGTAAAGAGAAGTGGAGAAGATCAAACGCAATTTGGAGACACGGAGATTTTTCTCGTGGTTCCGATAGGTGGTGCTATCGTCAATCCACGTTGATGGAGACTTCAACCCACGGAGGGTAATGGCTGCGAGAATCCACGGAGGGCTCCACCCACGAAGGGTCCACGAAGAAGCAACCTTGTCTATGCCATCATGGCCTACGCCCACGGAGGGATAGCCTTACTCGAGGTAGATCTTCACGAAGTAGGCGATCTCCTTGCCCTTACAAACTTCTTGGTTCAACTCCACATCTCGACGGAGGCTCCCAAGCGACACCTAACCAATCTAGGAGGCACCACCCTCAAAAAGGTAATAGATGGTGTTGATGATGATGAACTCCTTGCTCTTGTGCTTCAAATGATAATCTCCCCAACACTCAACTCTCCTCACTGATTTGGCTGTGGTGGAAGAAAGGATTGAGTGGAAAGCAACTTGGGAAGGCTAGAGATCAAGTTTCATATGGTGGGAGTGGAGCTACTTGATCTCAACACAAGGGTAGGTAGTTTTCTTCTCAGAAATGTAAGGTAGGAGTGGTAGTTCTTTCTGATGGCTCTCTCCACGAATGAAGAGGGGGTGGAGGGGTATTTATAGCCTCCACACAAAATCCAACCGTTACACACATTTGACCAATCTCGGTCAGACCGAAGTTGACAACTCGGTGAGACCGAAAGTTCAAATCATGTGAACGTTGGGATTTTCGGTGGGACCGAAAATACAAACTCGGTGAGTCCGATTCGTCCAAAGACAAGAGCTTGCCAATCTCGGTGGGACCGACTTCATCATCTCGGTGACACCGATTTGATGACAGAAGGTTACAGAAGCTTGGCAACTCAAGTTTCGGTGAGACCGAGTTCAGAATCGGAAAATCCGAGAATTCTAGGGTTTGGCTATATGGCTGAGGTGGTTCATCTCGGTGTGACTGGGTTTGGAAAATCGGTGGGACCGAGATTACTTATGAGTGTATTGTGGAAGTGAGAGTTGCTGATAGTTTAGGAGATGTATCACTAAGCACTTTGAGCAACCAGATCATTATCATAACCTCATCCCCTTTTAATAGTATTGGCAAAAATGTGATCTTGGATCACTAAACCAAAAATGGAGTCTTGAGCTTTTGCCAATGCTTGCCTTAGCATTTTGAGGGGTCCACCTCTTCAGTCCTTTTGCCATGCCAATGTGATTGAATTTCCTGAAACATACTTGATAAAAGCATTAGTCCAACCACAAAGTATGTTGTCATTAATTACCAAAACCACCCAGGGAGCAAATGTGCTTTCAATCTCCCCCTTTTTGGTAATTGATGGCAACACACAAGACAGGACATCAAAGCTTACTGAAAGAAAGACAGAATTATCACTAAAGCTTTGACAAACATGTAGTACACAGGCTCCCCCTACAAGTGTGCAAGATTTTTATAGATTTTGGTTTTGGACTACCACAAGCACACAAGAGAGAAAAACAAGATGTGCTACATGCAGCTTGGCTATGTGCATCAGAGCTGATGAAAATAAGTGAGTGATCATACATATGTGCATGGTGATTTCTTGCAAACAAGTATTCACAAGCAAGTCACCATCATGCACATTCTGCAAGGTGCATATACTTACCTTGAGGTTCCTTGGCATTGTACCTGAAGAAATAAACTTGGGAAAACAAGATTAGATAACACAAGAGTATTTCTTCAACCAACAGCAAGAACATCAAGAGTACCAAGCCAGGGATGACATGTATAATGAGTGTCTCATAAAGAGCACAGGCTTGAATCAGCAAACATGTCTCCTGAAACTAACAGATTTTCAATGAACTCTGAGAGATTTTGCTTTCCATAAGATATCAATTGTGAAGATTCCTCTCCCTTTGAGGAAAAAGCAAAATCAAAAGAATGATGCCCAAATGTAATAACCAATGTGGAACACGGCAAAGCTTTGATGTGATTCTCTCCCCCTTGAGATAAGATTGCTCTTCTTCTCCCCCTAAATCTTCTCTTCTCCCCTTAAGTCCCCCTAAATTTTCTCCCCCTTTGACATCAAGTGCCGAAAAGGACAGCAGACTAGGAAGGTCAGGAAAGATGGAAGGAAAGAAGTGGGATCCTTAGGAATCACAACAGGGTAATAAGAGCACAGTGAAGCTGCAGAAGATGATATCCTGAAAGAAATAAATCGGTGACACCGAATTGATATGGATCGGTGTGTCCGAAAGTCAGGGACTTAGGGCAGATCCTTTTCGGTTAGACCGAAATAACTAAATCGGTGACGCCGAGTTTAATTCCAAGGAAATACAGAATTAATTCAGCTCACTTTGCAAGGAAACTCAGTGAGAGAACGTAATAGAAAAACTCCAAATCATATGTACTTCATCTAGATAAGGGTCGGCGACAAAGTCACCTATGTTTGAGTATATTGACTTAGGAGTCAAATGAGAACATTTGATCATAGGTCATACTCATCATTTAAGCTCAAAATGGGGTTGCCATTTTTCGATTAAGCATTTGATGTGATCACATCTTATGAAGCTGCTTGTACTCATGTCTTTGAGCAAAGCTTCTTAATGATGTGAAGAACATACCTTGGGCTTGTTGTTGCTTTGTTCATGTAGGTGAGCTTGATGTAGGTGCTCATTGAGTGTGAAGTTGGAGCATCATTTCAGCTTGTGTAGTTCATCTTCCTACATGGGTTAGGCAAGCAAGGAAATACTCAAGGATATCCAAGATGACAAGAGTGAAATACTAGATGTATAAGGTGTCAAAAAGGATATGTGGAATTTTGTTCCTTGAACTCAACATCCCAAAGGGCTAGATACTTGGTCAATGACAAGATTACTCATGATTTGAGTGTGTGGTAATCTTGTGGAATGTAGATCATCCAAGTACCTGCAAGGAGTTAGATGCAATACAATGGGGCAAATGTGTCCAAGACATATGATCATCATCATAAGAGAAATATCAAGGATTAGTCAAGTAGGCTCATGCCTTGCATGCATCAATGGAGTTTTCACTCCAAGTTTGAAGCATCAATGATGTTCAACTCACTCCTTAAGCGACAAAACACTTTCTCATCAAGTGGTTTTGTAAAGATATCTGCAAGTTGTTTGTCAGTACGAACATGCTTAAGATTGATGTCACCCTTGGCAATGTGATCACGAATAAAATGGTGACGAACTTCAATATGTTTCGTTCGAGAGTGTTGCACTGGATTGTGTCCAATCTTAATCGCACTCTCGTTGTCACAAAGCAAAGGAACATGTCTCACATGTATCCCATAATCCTTAAGCGTTTGTGTCATCCATAGCAACTGAGCACAGCATGAACCAGCAGCTATATATTCTGCTTCGGCAGTGGATAATGATACCGAATTTTGTTTCTTGGAGGACCAAGATACAAGGGATCGACCAAGGAATTGACACGTACCCGAAGTTGACTTTCTATCAACCCTGTCACCGGCATAGTCCGAGTCGGAATAGCCAACAAGATCGAATGAGGCCCTCTTAGGATACCAAATGCCAAAGTTAGGTGTGTGTATCAAATATCTCACAATTCTTTTAACAGCTTTAAGATGACATTCTTTAGGGGCTGCTTGATATCAAGCACACATGCATACACTCAACATTATGTCAGGACGAGAAGAACAGAGATATAGTAGAGAACCAATCATAGATCGGTAAACCTTTTGATCAACAGGTTCTCCATCTTTTGTCAAGTCATTATGTCCACTAGTAGGCATGGGGGTTCTCATACCTTTGCTTTCTTGCATGTTGAACTTCTTGAAGAGATCCTTGGTGTACTTTGTTTGTGAGACAAAGGTACCCTCCTTAGATTGCTTGATTTGCAACCCAAGGAAGAATTTGAGTTCACTCATCATGGACATCTCATACTTCTCCGACATGAGCTTTCCAAACTTCTCGCTAAAATGAGGGTTAGTTGAACCAAAGATAATATCATCAACATATATTTGGCACACAAATAGTTCACCATCAACCCTTTTCGTGAATAGCGTTGAGTCTATTTTTCCAATCTCAAATCCTTTTTCAAGAAGAAAGCTAGTTAAGCATTTGTACCAAGCTCTAGGAGCTTGTTTAAGGCCATAAAGAGCTTTATGAAGTTTGTAAACATGATTAGGCTTTTTAGGATTCACAAATCTGGGAGGTTGTTTCACAAATACTTCCTCCTCAATTTCACCATTTAGGAAAGCACTTTTAATATCCATTTGATAGAGAGTAATGTCATGGTGGTTGGCATAAGCAAGAAGAATGCGAATGGACTCAAGTCTAGCAACGGGGGCATAGGTCTCACCATAGTCCATACCTTCGACTTGTGTGTAACCTTGAGCTACGAGACGAGCCTTGTTGCAGATGACTTGTCCATCTTCATCTTGCTTGTTCCGAAACACCCATTTGGTTCCAATGACGTTTTGATCATCCTTGGGCTTCTCTACCAAAGTCCATACATTGTTCCTCTCGAAGTTGTGTAGCTCTTCGTGCATAGCGTTCACCCAATCCGGGTCTTCAAGTGCTTCTTCTACCTTCATAGGTTCAAGACTAGAGATAAATGAGTAATGCTCACAAAAGTTAGCTAAGCGAGTTTTAGAGCGAGTAATTCTCCCAGAGTCGATGTCGTTCATCATTTGTTCCACGGGATGATTTTTCTTGACTCTTGCTCGGACTCGGGATAGCTTTTGTTGTGGTTGAGGCTGAGCTTCCTCATCATCCTCATCTTCCTCTTCTTCTTCTTCATTGTTGTTGGTGTTGTCTTGAGGTGGTGGAGAAGGAGGTTGTGGTGGATCTTCTTGTTGCCCTTCCTCATCTTGGTGAGTTCCACTTGTGGAGGCCTCCATGTTGCCTTGAGGTTCATCTTGCCGTGAGGTAGGGGGCTCCACATATGTAGATGAGGTACTCTCCTTCACTTCCATGGGACGGATCTTTCCAATAGATAAATATTGAATGGCTTCCGATGGGTCCTTGTCTCCTACATCAATAGGCATTTGCTCTACTTGCGAGCCATTAGATTCATCAAACTTCACGTCTACCGTCTCTTCAACCTTTCGGGTGAAATTGTTGTAGACACGGTAGGTGTGAGAGTTTGATCCATAACCGAGGAAAAAGCCTTCATGAGTTTTAGGAGCAAATTTGGACCGACGATGCTTGTCAAGGATATAGCATTTTGAACCAAAGACACGAAAGTATCCCACTTGGGGTTTGTTACCGGTGAGGAGTTCGTATGAAGTCTTGCCGAGGAGCTTATGAAGATAAAGCCTGTTGATAGCATGACAAGCTGTCTCGACCGCTTCACCCCAAAAATGCTTCGGTGTCTTGTATTCATCAAGCATCGTTCTCGCCATCTCTATGAGCGTTCGGTTCTTCCTCTCAACAACTCCATTTTGTTGAGGAGTGTACGTAGCCGAGAACTCATGTAGAATCCCTTCCTCATCGAGAAAAGAATCTACATGGGCGTTCTTGAACTCCGTTCCATTGTCACTCCGAACTTTCTTGATCTTCACCTCAAATTGATTTTGGGCCTTTCTAGCAAAGGTTTTGAAGATCCTCTGAACCTGTGATTTGTCATCAAGGAAAAATACCCACGTAAATCTGGAATAATCATCAACTATAACTAGACCAAAGGAGTTACCACCAAGGCTTTTGTAAGCATTGGGACCGAAGAGATCCATATGAAGAAGCTCAAGCGGTCTCCTTGTGGTCATGATGTTCTTCACAGAATGACTTCCACCTACTTGTTTTCCTGCCTGACAAGCACTACAAAGTCTATCTTTGTCAAAGAGAACATCTTTAACACCAAGAATATGATCACCTTTGATTAGCTTGTCTAGATTACGCATACCAACATGTCCAAGCCTTCTATGCCATAACCAACCTTTAGCGGATTTAGCAATGAAGCAAGTTCTAGGTTGGGCTTTCTTAGTGAAATCAACAATATATAGATCACCTCTACGGATACCGGTAAAAACCATGTTATGATTGTCACGACGAAAGACTTGGCAATCTACTTCGGTGAATAGCACATTGAATCCAAAGTCAGCTAATCTAGACACGGAAAGTAAATTGTATCCAAGTGATTCAACAAGCATGACATTTTGAATAGAGCTATCATGAGATATGGCCACCTTACCAAGGCCAAGTACCTTACCCTTGGAGTTGTCTCCAAAAGTCACATACTTGCGTGGACCATCGTTCTTTGCAAGCTCTCGAAACATGTCTTCGTCTCCGGTCATGTGATCGGTGCATCCACTATCAAGAATCCACTCTTTTCCACCGGATATGTAGTCTCTCAGATTCGCCATGAGATTGAGACTCTTCATGATCTTGTCTAGCTCGGTGTCCGAATCGGAGTAATCATCATCATGCTCATGCTCATCATCATATTGACCCATAGATAGTTCATCATCAACACCTAGGTCAATTTGACAATGACTTGCATTAGTTTTGTCAATGTGACAATAATCATCGGAATGCAATACAAGAGCATTTCTAATTAGAGCATTGATAAGATAAGGATCACCCTTCTTTTTCATGAGATCACGAAGCTCAAAGAAGCATTTATCAAAGTTGGGATCATTGGGGCGCATCATATCAAATTCAATAGTCTTATATAGAATTTCATCAAGACCTCTCAAAGAGCAGTCCGGATAAAGTTCTTCCAAGGACTTCCACATAGCATAGGCGCACTCAAAGTTTGTGACGAGCTTAAGCAAGTTATCGGGCAAACCTCTAATGATAAGATTTACAGTTCTAAGGTTACGAAGCAAATCAAGCTCTTCATCCATGGTAGGGTGCAAGGGGTCAAATGGAGGCACATATGGGGTTTCAACATATTTGCGCAAGTTATACATCTTAAAGATAATAAGCATTTCAATCCTCCACGAGTTATAGGACACTCCATTAAGAATAGGCACTCTATGGCTAACACTCCCAAACGTAGACACATCCATCTTCCTCCAATGGTGTGTAAACCAAAGCAATGGAGACCAATGCTCTGATACCAATTGTAGGATCGAAGAAGGTGAGAGTGTCTAGAGGGGGGGGTGATTAGACTACTCGACAAGATAAAAATTATGCCTTTTGACAAAGACACGTTTTGGCAGATTTTGCATATCACACAAGTCAAGTAGCATACTACACATGCAATTCTAGAGTATGGGCAGCGGAAAGTAAATTGCACAAGTAGTAAAGAGAAGTGGAGAAGATCAAACGCAATTTGGAGACACGGAGATTTTTCTCGTGGTTCCGATAGGTGGTGCTATCGTCAATCCACGTTGATGGAGACTTCAACCCACGGAGGGTAACGGCTGCGAGAGTCCACGGAGGGCTCCACCCACGAAGGGTACACGAAGAAGCAACCTTGTCTATGCCATCATGGCCTACGCCCACGGAGGGCTAGCCTTACTCGGGGTAGATCTTCACGAAGTAGGCGATCTCCTTGCCCTTACAAACTTCTTGGTTCAACTCCACATCTTGACGGAGGCTCCCAAGCGACACCTAACCAATCTAGGAGGCACCACCCTCCAAAAGGTAATAGATGGTGTTGATGATGATGAACTCCTTGCTCTTGTGCTTCAAATGATAATCTCCCCAACACTCAACTCTCCTCACTGATTTGGCTGTGGTGGAAGAAAGGATTGAGTGGAAAGCAACTTGGGAAGGCTAGAGATCAAGTTTCATATGGTGGGAGTGGAGCTACTTGATCTCAACACAAGGGTAGGTAGTTTTCTTCTCAGAAATGTAAGGTAGGAGTGGTAGTTCTTTCTGATGGCTCTCTCCACGAATGAAGAGGGGGTGGAGGGGTATTTATAGCCTCCACACAAAATCCAACCGTTACACACATTTGACCAATCTCGGTCAGACCGAAGTTGACAACTCGGTGAGACCGAAAGTTCAAATCATGTGAACGTTGGGATTTTCGGTGGGACCGAAAATACAAACTCGGTGAGTCCGATTCGTCCAAAGACAAGAGCTTGCCAATCTCGGTGGGACCGACTTCATCATCTCGGTGACACCGATTTGATGACAGAAGGTTACAGAAGCTTGGCAACTCAAGTTTCGGTGAGACCGAGTTCAGAATCGGAAAATCCGAGAATTCTAGGGTTTGGCTATATGGCTGAGGTGGTTCATCTCGGTGTGACTGGGTTTGGAAAATCGGTGGGACCGAGATTACTTATGAGTGTATTGTGGAAGTGAGAGTTGCTGATAGTTTAGGAGATGTATCACTAAGCACTTTGAGCAACCAGATCATTATCATAACCTCATCCCCTTTTAATAGTATTGGCTTTCCTATAGACTCAATGTGATCTTGGATCACTAAACCAAAACTGGAGTCTTGAGCTTTTGCCAATGCTTGCCTTAGCATTTTGAGGGGTCCACCTCTTCAGTCCTTTTGCCATGCCAATGTGATTGAATTTCCTGAAACATATTTGATAAAAGCATTAGTCCAACCACAAAGTATGTTGTCATTAATTACCAAAACCACCCAGGGAGCAAATGTGCTTTCAATCCCTCTAATCATCTAAGTGATCACGTGATCCAAATCAATTAAACCATGTTCGATCATCACGTGAGATGGAGTAGTTTTCAATGGTGAACATCACTATGTTGATCATATCTACTATATGATTCACGCTCGACCTTTCGGTCTCCAGTGTTCCGAGGCCATATCTGTATATGCCAGGCTCGTCAAGTTTAACCTGAATATTCCGCGTGTGCAACTGTTTTGCACCCGTTGTATTTGAACGTAGAGCCTATCACACCCGATCATCAAGTGGTGTCTCAGCATGAAGAAGTTTCGCAACGGTGCATACTCAGGGAGAACACTTATACCTTGAAATTTAGTGAGAGATCATCTTGTATTGCTACCGTCAAACTAAGCAAAATAAGATGTATAAAAATAAACATCATATGCAATCAAAATATGTGACATGATATGGCCATGATCATCTTGCGCCTTTGATCTCCATCTCCAAACTACTGTCATGATCTCTATCGTCACCGGCACGACACCATGATCTCCATCATCTTGATCTATATCAATGTGTCGTCACATGGTCGTCTCGCCAACTATTGCTATCGCATAGCGATAAAGTAAAACAATTATTTGGTGCTTGCATCTTATGCAATAAAGAGACAACCATAAGGCTTCTGCCAGTTGCCAATAACTTCAACAAAAACATGATCATTTCATACAACAACTTATATCTCATCACGTCTTGACCATATCACATCACAACATGCCCTGCAAAAACAAGTTAGACGTCCTCGACTTTGTTGTTGCAAGTTTTACGTGCCCGCTATGGGTTGAGCAAGAACTGTTCTTACCTATGCATCAAAACCACAATGATATTTCGTCGAGTTAGTGCTGTTTTAACCTTTTCAAGGACCGGGCGTAGCCACACTCGGTTCAACTAAAGTTGTAGAAACTGACACCCGCCAGCCACCTATGTGCAAAGCACGTCGGTAGAACCAGTCTCACGTAAGCGTACGCGTAATGTCGGTCCGGGCAGCTTCATCCAACAATACCGCCGAACCAAAGTATGACATGCTGGTAAGCAGTATGACTTGTATCGCCCACAACTCACTTGTGTTCTACTCGTGCATATAACATCTACGCATAAAACCTGGCTCAGATACCACTGTTGGGGAACATAGTAATTTCAAAAATTTCCTACACACACGCAAGATCATGGTGATGCATAGCAACGAGAGGGGAGAGTGTTGTCCACGTACCCTCATAGACCGAAAACGGAAGCGTTAGCACAACGAGTTGATGTAGTCGTACGTCATCACGATTCGGCTGATCCAAGTAACGAACGTACGACACCTCCGATTTTAGCAGACGTTCAGCTCGATGACGTCCCATGAACTCCGATCCAGCAGAGCTTTGCAGGAGAGTTCCGTCAGCACGACAGCGTGATGACGGTGTTGATGATGCTACCGATGCAGGGCTTCGCCTAAGCACCGCCACGATATTACCGAGGTGGAATATGGTGGAGGGGGGCACCGCACACGGCTAAGAGATCAACAGATCAATTGTTGTTGTCTAGAGGTACCCCCTGCCCCCATATATAAAGGAGCAAGGGGGAGGCGACCGGCCTAGGAGGAGGGCGCGCCAAGGGGGAGTCCTACTCCCACCGGGAGTAGGACTCTTCCTTTCCTTGTGGGAGTAGGAGAAGGGAAGGGAGAAGGAGAAGGAAGGAAGGGAGCGCCCCCCTCCCTAGTCCAATTCGGACTAGTCCATGGGGAGGGGTGCGGCCACCCTTTGGGGCCTTTCTCTCCTTTCTCGTATGGCCCATTAAGGCCCAATACGAATTCCCGTAACTCTCCGGTACTCCGAAAAATACCCGAATCACTCGGAACCTTTCCGATGTCCTAATATAGTTGTCAAATATATCAATCTTTACGTCTCGACCATTTCGAGACTCCTCGTCATGTCCCCGATCTCATCCGGGACTCCGAACTCCTTCGGTACATCAAAACAAATAAACTCATAATATAACTGTCACCGTACTTTAAGCATGCGGACCCTACGGGTTCGAGAACTATGTAGACATGACCGAAACACGTCTTCGGTCAATAAGCAATAGCGGAACCTGGAGGCTCATATTGGCTCCCACATATTCTACGAAGATCTTTATCGGTCAAACCGCATAACAACATACATTGTTTCCTTTGTCATCGGTATGTTACTTGCCCGAGATTCGATCGTCGGTTTCTCAATACCTAGTTCAATCTCGTTACAGGCAAGTCTCTTTACTCGTTACGTAATGCATCATCCCATAACTAACTCATTAGCTACATTGCTTGCAAGGCTTATAGTGATGTACATTACCGAGAGGGCCCAGAGATACCTCTCCGACAATCGGAGTGACAAATCCTAATCTCGAAATACGTCAACTCAACAAGTACCTTCGGAGACACCTGTAGAGCACCTTTATAATCACCCAGTTACGTTGTGACATTTGGTAGCACACAAAGTGTTCCTCCGGTAAACGGGAGTTACATAATCTCATAGTCATAGGAACATGTATAAGTCATGAAGAAAGCAATAGCAACATACTAAACAATCAAGTGCTAAGCTAATGAAATGGGTCAAGTCAATCACATCATTCTCCTAATGATGTGATCCCGACAACTCATGTCTATGGTTAGGAAACTTAACCATCTTTGATTCACGAGCTAGTCAAGTAGAGGCATACTAGTGACACTCTATTTGTCTATGTATTCACACATGTATTATGTTTCCGGTTAATACAATTCTAGCATGAATAATAAACATTTATCATGATATAAGGAAATAAATAATAACTTTATTATTGTCTCTAGGGCATATTTCCTTCATGTACGGCTTATTCCAATATGGTGCATTACATATATGACCTGAAGAAAAAAAAGGTCCTTCGTGTGATACGAAGGGAATCACGACAGATTCCAATAAGTCATCAAGTGGTTGACTAGCTCTCGCAGCATCATGACAGTCAGTTTTTGGCTTTCTCTACTGAGGTGCTTGACCAGATGAACCGGAAGCACAATCACAATAGTTCTCCCTTTACTACCCTAGCCGATAGAGCGGAACATAAGGTAGCAAGCACAGGAGCCGGACAACCCAACCATTGACCCTAGACATGATTCAGAGCTGATGCATATAAGGCCAAACTCGCGACGCCGAAGTACGCTATAAAGCTGTTCGGACTTTGTTGGCAACTCATATGTTCCCATACCGAGCCCCTGGCAGGTTATGCCAAGGTATATCTGTGAAACAACCATAGGAGCCATTTTCATTTGCGAAAAGACACAAATGATTAATTCAGATAATGTTTACTGGGACCAGAGCAATGTGTGAATGATTAATTTATATATAAAAAGACCACAACCTCGGCTATTTGACATGCCCGTGGTCGAAGGCAGAGGAAAAAGGCATATTACATGCTCAAAATAAAGAGTGCGGTCTACAAAAAATTGTTTTGGACCTCCTGTCACACGTCTGCGCCGCCTGTCCTCGGCGAGGGGAATCCTTGATGGAAGTAGCCCCTTAGGTGAGTGTACGGATCCGAGCTCCGATAGAGTGAGTTTAGATGTTTGTCCTTTGCGTCACCTGTTTTTAAGAGATAATGAAGAAAGAAAAAGGAAAGTAGATAAAAAATGTTACGGGAATGCTTGTAGGCTTGTCCGTAATGTGCTTCCGCCAATGCCCATGGTATCTTAAGTGCATAGTGATGTATGCGCGGTACAAATTTTGCGGGTATATGAGGTGGGAGGCGGAAGCCGCACTGCTATTTCCGCTCCGGGATTGGTCGATCCTCGGGGGGAAATTGCTTCTGACCCCCGATATTTGGATGGTGAACCTCTTCGTCGTCCCTATCGCATGGCTGCCTCCTCCCCTTGTGTTCAGCGTTGAGCTTGCCGGCCTGCTTGAAGACCCAACAACTTCTGTTGGTATGATTAGCTGGTTTATCGGGGTGGCCGTGAATCTGGCAGGGTCAGTTCAATATCCTCTCTAGGTTGGATGGTCCTTCTCGGTTCGCCTTGAATGGCTTTTTCTGTTGACCAGGTTTGGGATTGCTGAATCCGGCGTTGACCGCTGTGTCGCATGATCTTTCATTATCATTGCGACTGTTGTGTTTGCTTCATCGTGGCTTGCCATTGCCGTCTCGGATTTCGGAAGTGCCCGAGTCGCTGGCGCAGTTGCTTCTACGAGCGAGCCAGCTGTTTTCTCCCGCGCAAAAGCGGGTCATTAGAGCGGTGAGGGCTGTCATGGATTTAGGTCCTTCTTGACCGAGGTGGCGTGCCAGCCATTCATCATGGACGTTGTGTTTGAAGGCCGCAAGGGCTTCCGTATCCAGACAGTCGACGATTTGGTTCTTTTTAACTAAGAACCTAGTCCAGAGCTTTTTGGCTGACTCTCCGGGCTGCTGGACAATGTGACTTAAGTCATCGGCATCCGGTGGCCGGACATATGTTCCTTGGAAGTTGTCGCGAAAGGCGTCTTCCAAATCTTCCCAGATGCCAATAGAATTTTCCGGTAGACTGTTTAACCAGTACCAAGCTGGTCCTTTGAGTTTTAGTGGTAGGTATTTGATGGCATGAAGGTCATCTCCGCGGGCCATGTGGATATGGAGGAGGAAGTCCTCGATCCATACCGAGGGATCCGTTGTACCATCGTATGATTCGATATTCATGGGTTTGAACCCGTCTGGGAATTCATGCTCCATTACTTCGTCTTGAAGCAAAGAGGGTGTGCGGCGCCTCTATGTTGGGCCACACTACGACGTACCTCTGATGGAGTCCATTTGCGGTTTTCGTCCCGGGCGTGGATAGGTTTGTCACGTCCGAATAGGTAGCCGTCGTCGCATGTCGAGGAACGTCCTCGTGATCCATAGATCGATCTTGCGTGTCCTGCTCTACTGTCCAAGTCCTGTTGAAGGTCATATGTACAACCCCGAGCTGTTTTATTCTTGCCTTTACGGCGAGGTGGGGTGGTCTGGTGTTCGTCTTGAGTTGCCGCTTTATCCGGACCAAGTTGTGGTCGGCCTGCCGCATTGTGCAATGACGGTATGGGCTCCAGTGCCTCGTCATTGAACTGAGGTAGCAATCTACACTTCGGGTAGCTTTTGGCTGGACCACAAAGGCCGTATTCTTTGGCGGCCAGGACTTTGGTCCATCTATCATTTAACAGATCTTGGTTCGCTTGAAGCTGCAGCCATTTCTTTTTTAGGCTCCTTGCAGTGGCTATTAGCTGGCATTTGAAGCGCTCCTACTCGAGAGGTTCCTCAAGCGCGATGAAATCCTCGTTGCCGAGGCTCTCCTCTTCCTCGAATAGCGGAAGATAATTACTGTCCTCCGAGTCTCCGTGTGTGGCCTGTTCATTAGGGCTAACTTGCCCATTTTCCAGTTCCTCCTGTTCGGAGGTTACCTTGACGGGGTCTTCATTATTTTCGGCATCGTCCGGAGTATTATTTTTTTCCGGTGCCCGTATTGCAATCTTTGGAACGACGTGACTTAGAGCGGCGTCAAGGAAGCTGGCGCTTGGGCTGTTTCTCAGGAGGTTTATCCTCAACTGGATCCTCTTTGTCATCGTTGTTAGTTTTTTCAGGTGTGTCCACTATGTATACATCGTAGGAAGAAGTGGTCGTCCGTCATCCAGTGAATGGCGGGTTTTGGCCTTGCTCCTTGTCGGCATCGTCGTTCATACGGAGATGTATTCGGAGCCGTAGTCAAGCATGTCGCTTAAGTCCTCGACAGTGTCTATGAAGTGGGTGGTGGGTGGGAAGCAAAATTCCCCATCATCAGCCTCTAATTCGAACCATACAAAGTTCGGCTGTGAGTCCCCGCCAAGGACAAGTTCTTTAATGAGCTCAGCACATCGCCCAAGGGCGAGTGCTGGAAGATGTCTACGACGCTGAACTCGAAGATCGATAAGCAATCAAGTTCGGTATCCGTGGACTCACATGGTTCGGAACTTATACCCGGAGAAGAGTCCGGAGTTCCGGTGACACGAGTATTGCGTGAGGTTAAGTCCGTGTGCGACTCCAACACCGGGGAATCTGTGGCCTCCGTGGTGGGGTTGAGCCTCCAATACTTGGATGCCGCAGTGTGCTCTGGATCTAAGGCCAGAGTGGTCACGGGAGCTATCTCTTGGATGCAATCTGACGATAGATTTAGGTCATGTTCATCAAGGTGATCAGGAGCAGTCGTCACGGTCTCGAATCCAGCGAAGATCAAATCTCCACGGATGTCTGCAACATAATTCAAGCTCCCAAATCTGGCCTGATGGCCAGGGGCGTAGCTATCGATCTGCTCCAGGTGGCCAAACGAGTTGGCCTACAGTGCGAAGCCGCCGAACATGAAGATCTGTTTGGGGAGGAAGGTTTCTCCTTGGACAGCGTCATTGTTGACGATTGAAGGGGCCATCAAACCTTTTGGGGACGACACAGTGGAACTCTCAATGAAAGCACCAATAATGTCGGTGTCAAAACCGGCGGATCTCGGCAGATCTGGAGTCCGTTTTGGGCTCCGGAGAGGGGAAATCGTCGCCATCATCATCATCAACCATCCTCCATCGTAGGCTTGTTGGACGGTGATGGGTTGGATGAGATTTACCATGTAATCAAGTTAGTTTTGTTAGGGTTTGATCCCTAGTATCCACTATATTCTATGATTGCTATGACTTTGCTATGCTTAATGCTTGTCACTAGGGCCCGAGTGCCATGATTTCAGATCTGAACCTATTATGTTTTCATGAATATATTTTTGTTCTTGATCCTATCTTACAAGTTATAGTCACCCACTATGTGTTATGATCCGGCAACCCCGGAGTGACAATAGTCGGGACGCTTTTCGGTGATGACCGTAGTTTGAGGAGTTCATGTATTCACAAAGTGCTATGCTTTGGTCCGATTCTCTATTATAAGGAGGCCTTAATATCCCCTAGTTTCCAATGACCCTGCTGCCATGGGAGGGTAGCACAAAAGATGTCATGCAAGTTCTTTTCCACAAGCATGTATGACTATACTCAGAATACATGCCTACATTATATTTTTTTGACTGAAATGCCTACATTATATTGATGGATTGGAGCTAGTTCTGTGTCACCCTAGGTTATAATTGTTGCAAGATGAATGTCATCCGACATAATTATCCATCATTGCTCCATTGCCTACGAGCTTTTCACATATTGATCTCTGCTATGTTACTTTGCCGTTGCCACTCTTACAGTTGCTACAAAACTGCTACTGTTACTTTTGCCACCGTTACTGTTACTTCCATACTACTTTGCTACTAAATATTTTGCTGCAGATATTAGTATTTCAGGTGTGGTTGAATTGACAACTCAGCTGCTAATACTTGAGAATATTCTTTGGCTCCCCTTGTGTCGACTCAATAAATTTGGTTGAATACTCTACCTCAAAAACTGTTGCGATCGTCTATTCTTGTGGGTTATCACTAAGCGTCGCTGGGACTAGGCGGTGGAACTACGGAGTAATGGGAGAGAGGGGCGCCAAGGCCTTTGTGTGTACTCTTGGGGCGCCCCTCCCCTCTATATATAAGTGGAGGGGCATGGGAAATAGCCCCTCCAAGCCCCAGGGCGAATCTAAGGGGGAGAGTACTTGGACTCCAAGTCCAATCCTATTCCTACTAGGACTCCTTCCTTTTTTGCCTTCCCTAGCCACATGGGCTTTTGAGGACTTGGTGCGCCTAGCCCAATAAGGCCAGGGAACCTCCCCACAGCTCATTCTAGCCCTTGGGTCGTGGTGGACCCACTTGTGGACTTCCGGACCCCTCCGGAATCCTCCGGAACCTTCTAGAAGCTTCCCGGCACAATACCGAAAAAACTGCACCTTTTTCCAGAACCCAAAATATGACTTCTCATATATAAATATTTACCTCTCGACCATTCCGAGACTCCTCGTGACGTCCGAGATCTCATCCGGGACTCCGAACAACATTTGGTTACCACTCATTAAATATCCCAATACTACTCTAGCATAAACAAATGTTAAGTGTGCGACCCTGCGGGTTCAGGAATTATGTACTCATGACCAAGACACCTCTCCGGTCAATAACCAATAGCAGGACCTGGATGCCCATATTGATTCCTACATATTACAAGAAGATCTTTTATCGGTTGAACCTTTATGACAACATACGTAGTTCCCTTTGTCTGTCGGTATGTTACTTCCCCGAGATTCAATCGTCGGTATCTTTATACCTAGTTCAATCTCGTTACTGGCAAGTCTCTTTACTCGTTCCGTAATACATCATCTTGTAACTAACTCCTTAGTCACTTTGCTTGCAAGCTTCTTGTGATGCTGTATTATCGAGAGGGCCCAGAGATACCTCTCTGTTACACGAGTGACAAAATCCCAATCTCGTTTCACGCCAACTCAACAGACACCTTCGGAGATACCTGTTGGGGATATAACTCTGAGGTATGACCCGCCCTGGAGGGGCCAGGTCACACCGTTGACGGCTTAAGGTGAGAAGGCCCAAGAAGTCTGGAGGCCCAAGACCCAGAGGTGACTCAAGGCCCGAAGGTGTGAACTGCCATATGATGACTTGTTCTGTAAGGTAGGTTTAGTTAGAAACTGAGCCTGTCACAGTTGTGTGAGCCGTCGGGCATCAACCTGTATATAAAGTGGTGACCCGGCGGCGTGTTAACTCAAGAAACAACCAATCGAGAACTTGGTCAAGCATATTCGCTCCCTAGTAATCGAAACCCAAGTAATACAACTAGAAGCAGGAGTAGGCTTTTACCTCGTTGAGAGGGGCCAAACCTGGGTAAACTCTTTGTGTCCTTTGTCCTGTTCAACCCCTTTAAGCTAACCTAGTTGTGATGGCTCCACACCTAAGTCCTTTTGCTAGGACATCTGTCGTGACAAACCCATGACAGTTGGCACCCACCATGGGGCCAGAGCACGGTGGTTTTGAGTTCTTAAAGGGCAATTTTGCAGGTATCAAGGGATACACTGTGGGCCGGATGACCAAGAGCCTCCACGGAAAGCTCTACATTGACGATGCTTGCTAGGGCCCCGAGGCCGACTCAATCGAGTATGGATATCGGGTCCCCTTCAGCGAGATTCATGTCTTCATCGGCAAGACTGGGGAGTCAAAGCCTGAGCCGGACATCTGCATCGACACGATCGAGACGGCTCAGCGCGGGCGACCCACCAAGATCCAACCCGCCAGGAAGCCTGCCTTTGTTGGTTTTGTTCATGGGGTGGATCTCGAAGAAGTTCTATGTCAGGCGGAGAGACAACCATCTACTTAGGCGATGAGACCTCAACCGGCGAACCCGAATCGATCTACCAATTGCAAGATGGCGATCTTGGGGGTTGTTCCGATGGCGACAGTATTCCGGACTCCTATGAGCCGCCAAGCTGGGCTGCTGTTTTTATGGATGGTACACAACAGGTGGTGAATTCATTGAACGCTGCGGCTATGACCTCCGACTCAACGGCTGCTGCGACAGCCGAGGCGAGTGACCCCGTATGCCCGCCGGCTCAAGTTTTGTCTGAACTCCTGGATGCCCTGGCAACTCTCTTGGCTACGAAGGTCACCCTGGAGAATCAAACACAACATAAGGTGGAAGTTGCAAAGTTACAGATGAGGTAGCTCAGGCTAAGGAGGCACTCAACACTGAGAATGCTAGGATGGCAATAGAGCGAGCTATGTTGGAAGCTGAGTCGCAGCGGATCCAAGCAGAATCTTTCCGGCTTAATCTGGACCAAAATGTTTCAAACACGGTCATGCGAAGAACGCATTAGACTAATCTGCCCCTAGAGTTCGAAGCAAGGAGTCTTTTCAATACGCCTGGAGCAGGAATGAGTAACCCGCCCGGCATGACCTGGGTCGCCGAGGCGCCCGTGGCCAGGGTGACAGCTCAACTACGCGTAACGGATCCACCTCATTTGCATCTAACCCTGCCTCAATAGGTGTTGACACCGCCGGGTCATTTTTCAACCCCTGGATAATATGATTGTTGCGGCTTCGCGATTGACGGCTCTTCCCGTTGAAGGCGAGTCTCCTTCTGCAGTTGAGGCACAGAAGGCTATGGAGCTTCTTCAGAAAGTGGTGGCTCAGCAGGCAGCTCACTCATACAGTCATGTTCGGATTCATTTTACTCCTTGTCAAAGTAAAAGTTATAGCAGGCACATTGAGTCGCCAACGGTTTCCAGCAGCGAGTGGCATCGGAACCAGATGCGTGGGCATGACCCGCTGCATGATGATAATAATGTCCATGCCTTATTAGATCAGGCCAGGGCACGTCAAGAGGCAGAGATGGCGGCTCAGTTAGCGGCTCACCGGCAACTCCAACGTAACCCGTCAGCGTCTATAGAAGCCGGGATGACTTCCAGGACAATGTGTGTGTCGTGCTTAGCGCCGGCTCTAAGCAATGAGCGTTTGCCCAAGGATTTGGAGGGCCCTCAGAAAGTACCCAATTACTCTACGGATCAACCTCCAGATGCTTGGATTGAGAGCTATGACCTGGCAATGGAGATGTTGGATGTTAATGATGATGTGTGCGCCAAATATTTCACCATGATGTTGGATGGGCTGGCTCGCACCTAGCTAAAGGGATTGCCCCCTAATTCCATCAGCTCATGGACTGAATTGAAGACACGTTTCATTCAGAATTTTAAAGATACATGTAAGCAGCCTCTGTAAATTATCGACCTAGACACTTGCATCCAGCGTGAGGATGAGTCAACCGCCCATTGGGTTCGCCGGGTATCAGATATTATCCACTCGTTGGATAGCATCAACGCTGGTTCTATTGTTTTAATTTTGGAGAAAAAATGTCGGTTTATTCCCCTCAAACAGAAGCTAGGGCGGCTTAAACATCATTGCAATGGCATGGGAGAGCTCATGGCGGCTCTTATCAAATATGCCGACTCAGACAACACTAAGGATCATAATTCAGATGAGAAGGGGCAGCAGCAGAATACAACAGGTCAGAGCCAAGGTAGCAATGGTAAGTGCAAGCACACTAACGGCGGGTCAGACTTTGTGGCCAACACTAATGCACAGAGCGGTGATCGCTGTTGTAAGGGAAAATTCCAACCCCAGTTTGGAAGGCCAAAGTTCAATTTAGAGGCGATCTTGAACCAACCTTGCCAAAAACATAGTCATCCCAATAAGCCATCAACTCACATGTGGAAAGATTGTAATATCATGAGGGTGTATAAGAATTCCAGCTTTCACCAGGACCACAATAATGGTAACGGCCCGCACGGCGGGTCAGGCTCTGGCTCTCATGGACCCGACTTTGGAGGTGGCGGCTCAAACTCTGGATTTCAAGGCCAGGGCAGTCAAGGCGGTTTTAATCAGCAACCCAGTCAAGGCAATCAGTAGTAGCAGTATGGGTACTAGAGTAATCCAAAGCAGCTGAATAGTGGTCAATATCATGTTTTTACCATGAGCCTGTGCAAGCGAGATTAGAAGGTTCATAAACGAGCGATGAGCGCGGTTGAGCCGACAATCCCTCGGTACTTACGATGGTCAGAGCAGCCCATTGTATGGAGCCATGAGGATCACCCGCCCTGGATTGACAACACGGGTCAGCTAGCTTTGGTGGTTGCTCCTCAGGTTGGAGGTTACAAGTTCACTAAGGTGCTTATGGACGGAGGCAGCAACATTAATATCCTTTATTATGATACTTTTCTCTAGATGAATTTAACAGACAAAGATCTCAAGCCATCTTCTATAGTCTTTCATGGGGTGGTGCCTGGTAAGTCAGCTTATCCGGTGGGTAAGATAGCCTTGGAGGTGGCTTTTGGCAACGAACATCATCACATGGCTGAGACATTGAATTTTGAAGTGGTTAAAATCAAAAGCCCCTATCATGCTCTGTTTGGACGGCCGACTTATGCCAAGTTTATGGCACAGCCTTGTTATGTGTATTTGCAGCTTAAGATGTCGGGTCGCAAAAGAACCATCACAATGCATGGTGACAAGAAGATTGCCTTGGAATGTGAGGAAGGTGATGTTGCCTATGCCGAGTCTGCTTGTGCCACGGAAGAGCTTAGCTTTTACAAAGACAACATTGACCCAGCTGATATGACACCATTGAAGAAGCTAACCACAAAGCATGACCCTTTGTTGAAATTTAAATTAGCGGATCACTAGTACAGTGATCTCCTAAACAAACGGTTTTTAGCCCCTTTCCGCGACGGCATTTGGAACCGTCGCCAAGTGAGTGTGGGAGATAGGGGGGTCCTTCCCACACGACCCAGAAACCGTCGGGGATATGCCCTCCTGGCACACATGTTTGGCAAAATGAGGCCGTGTGTGACCGACGAGTGCTCAAATATGAAAATACGTATAGTAGAGCTAAAAAATACAATTATACGGCAAAATTGCTTCCGATCGCAAGTACATCCCACACAGTCAGTCCCCACTAAACGTTTACATTCGTATGTACATCCCACACAATCGCTCCAAGGAAAACGTTTCTATTCACATGTACATCACACACAATTTTTCCTGTTAAATATCTTGCGTTATTGAATATATCACACACGGTCCGTGGAAGAAACTGTGTGGCAAAGGCTGTACATCACACACAGTTTTCATGTGGTAAATGTTTGCGCAAGGTGGCCTAACGCAAATAGTTTTCAAGAGAAAGTCGTGTGTGATTGTTCGTTGATCCAACACGGGTTATTCCTAGAAACTGTGTGCGTTGACTGAGATCATCGCCCACGGTATTTTTTAAACAACTGTTTGCAATAGAAAAACCCAATTAGCAGGCTAATTATACGATTATTCATAATCCATTTATTAATCTAATTGACAGTTCATATTAAGCACACAATATATTTCATTTTCATAATTGAAATACATCAGAGCACAACATCATATAGCTTCAGCACTCAGCTACCCCAATACACAACTACACCAGGACCAAGTTTCACATGCAACATTTGTAACCTTTCGAAATTAGCATCATAGATGGTACATAGATAGATGTATCTCATCTGGAAAACTGCTGAAGTAGAAGGCAAATATTGAGCCTTCATTGATCTTGAAGGTCTTTGTAACTTTAGGCCAGTGCCTGTGGATGATTGACCGTCCATCCTTCGTCCTCTTCAGGAACACTTCAATATTGAACCGTGGGTGTTGTATGAATACCTTCCTCGCCTCCTGACCATACAGGTGGATTGAGAGGTAATCATCAGTGAACTGCTTTGGAAAGGGTTGAAAACAAGGATGTGCATAAATATCTTCTCTATATTGGAAATGGGGCAAAGGAATAAAAAAGGCAAGGTATAATAGTTAGTACCATCATGTAGTGAACTGATGTCTTCTTCATTATGCAGACAAAGATCTTGTTGTTTTTTGTCGCTAATTTCTTTATCCTAAAAATCTTTCTGAGTTTCTTGACTTGACTGATATTCATGGACAACTCATTTCCCCATATGCAAAAAGGGTCGAACAGTGGGTCAAAACCTCTGACAGCAGGACCTACATGTGCAAGACCAAATTGTTAAAAACCTAAATATTAGAATGGTTCCTGCAATTGCATAATAATGTGCTATTAGACAACGGACCATGCACGTGCTAACCTCAATTGTAAACCTCAGTGCTTCCCATTGTTTCCCCGCAACACATATAAGGTAGTTAGTCATCAGGTTAAGTAAGGGTTCGCATGCTACCAGTAAAATATGTTGATGAAAAATAATCACATTGCAGATTCATCAGATTAATTGCCACACGGAAAACCCATTTATCCAAACCAAGCATGATTAAGAACTAGGAAATATAGCACTTGTATATGTTTCTCATGTATTAAGTGCAGCCAAATTCGATTTCTTTCCCTAATAATAAAGCGTTGATCGCTTCTTCCTACCTAATTTTCGTACGTGATTAGGTTCGTCCGTCTGTCCGTCGTCCTTTCGTATCTGTCAGGGGGATCTCCTAATCGGCGCCTTCTGCGCCGATTACGATAAGTGGCTCCTGCAGCCACTCCTAGTTGGGTTGTTTCTTAGTCGGCCCAACTAATGTCGCGCGCTGTTTCTTAGTGCCTTCTGCAGCGATTTCGACTGTTTGGACTGTTTCCCATTGTTTTCGAGCGGTACATGAATATTTTTGCACTGTTTCTACTGTTTCTTCTGTTTTCAATTGTTTAGTGCCTTCCACTGTTTGTAAAAATATTTTTGATACAAAACATGCTTGAACCAAATATGTAATGAACTATCTTAACAATGGGAAAATCTCCATAAAACACAGAAACCTCCTGATTGAAAATTGATACTGACAGTAGTTGTACTACTTATAACAAGTAATCTTCTGGATTGCAGAAACAACTTATAAAAATTCTTCTTCGCAAACGATCTCTCCGAAAACAGTAGCGAACCAATTTTCTACATCAAGTGGTGCTGCAAAATTTCAAAAAGAGAATATATTTAGTTAGTTAAGTTGAAGAAAAATTAGTATGTACATTTTTTTTCTAAATATTTGTTGACTAGTTCATGGGTCCTAGTGTTATAGGAACTAATGTACTACTAATCAATCACATAATTCTTATAGAGTACACCTTTACAGCAGTACATACTTTTGGTTGTGAGAAAATCCTTTTACTTGAATGACCGGAACCCCTGTAGCATAAAAGCAATAGAGATTTTAAATAAAAAAATGTTCTACAGTTCCCTTTCTAACAATGGTAGTGTAAAAAATCATGAATTTGAGGTAATAGTTTCTAACTTACGTGATTTTGAAGAAATAACCTCACTGCTGGTATTTGAACCTCGCTATTTTGGTATGTTGCAATCTCGTACAAGAATATTTCACGCATAGCTTGCAAATCAACCTGTTTGCACAGTTGTGATTGTCATTTGATTATTTTTTCATCTATGAAATTAAACATCTGCAATAATATTTTGTTTGTTTAGAAATAAGAAACTCTTACAATAGAGAATCCTAGAACTCCCATGACACGATATGTTTTAAGAATTTGAAGTAGGAAGACACCTGTGTCGTACCTGCAGTGATGAAGACAGTTTATCTGGCATGTTAGATTCAAATCCAGTGTAAGAAAGAAAGAATACATAACTTGAAAAATAATTTGGTCACGATTTGCTTGAATTGGAGGAAAATTTGTCAGTGACATAAGAACAAAACTGGTTAACCTGTAATGAGTTCTAGGAACTGCAACGAATCTGTAGTCAAAGTCTTTGATGCTGAATGCATTGCAGTTAGGGTAGGTCAGTGCAAACAGTGACTTGAAATTATAACAGACAGTGCTTATTATAGTTGTGAATCTGTCTTGACCAAACCCATCAGGATTCATAATATCAAAGAACCTTCCACTCTGTAGGTTTGCTGTTATTAGAATCCATTGCTTATCATTGAAGCATGGCAAGTGGACCTGTGAAAAGATGAAAGAAGGTTTGTTCTGTTCAAAAATTGCTAGTTGAAGAATGCAGTAAGAGAAAATATGGTTACAGAACGGTTCTTACAAAATTTGCTATTTCCAATCTGAAGCCAACTCTTGATTCACTTAAGATGTCTCTGCACATTGGGTCTGAATGATGAAGCATAGGATTCATGAGTAGTGCCTGATAAAAAAAAGTACAACAGAAAACTTTGTTTGGTTATCCTAACAGATGAAAACACACAAGAACAATGAAGATACAGAAAAGAAAAGAAGAGAAAGTTTAGGACCATGTCTTCTCTTTGGACAATGTGTGTGATAACATCAGTGTTTGGTATTAAGCCTTGCCTTCCACGGATTAGTTGGTCTGTATTGAGCATCTTTGAGTAACAATCCAGAGAGTGTGGATTCATCCAGCAACCAGGTCTTAAAGAAATAGTCAAAGCTTTCTGGTCAACCCAAACTTCATCCACTTGGAATATTCTTTGGCTGTAGTTATTGTAATTATTGTTAGAAACTTTAAATTAGAAGTTAGTAAAAAAAAGTGAGGAAAGAAACAAATGCTATGTATCCTAGACGAAGATGAACAATTGAGTGAAATATACTATGAAAAAAAAAGCTTGAGTATTTTACTATAACAATTTACAGCATAGTGAAATATTCTATGAAAAAATACCTTGAGTCCAGAGTTGGAAGAGCTGCAGTCATTACCTTGTAGAATTCAATTTGCACTGGACTTGAGAAGATAACTTGTTGAAACTGCAAATAGTTGGGCTGCTGAACATTTGTTGCAGAAGAGAAATGTTGAAACTGTTTCTTTCCTGCGTGTATTTCATTCTGTCTGGATTTAGCTTCAAATTCATCCATCATTTTGACCAACGCTGTATCGTTAAGTGGAGTTCCGAAAGTAATGTCTGGCTTTGGAGAGTTAATCTTGAAAAGTCTAAGTGGACTATTGCTATACAGGAATGAAGTTCCAGGACTGAAGAATCTAGGATTTGAATGAGTAGCAGGTTTGACAAGTTGGGACGAAGAACCAAGATGATTATATGTGCTTGTTCGATAAGTAGTCGTACAAGGTTGGATTGTATCTTGCAGTCCATCGGTTATTGCACTGAAACTTGGTGTCTCATCTTCTGGTTGAGAGAGTTGACTAGATGGGAGTTGATTCTTTTCATTATTTTGTACAAGTGTTCGTTTGTAGGGATGTGAATCAATGAGTACTGAGTTGTCTTCTAATGGTTCTAGTTCAACTTGATGTGGTGCACAGTAGAAAGAATTTCCTGGCATTCAGAGTAAAAAAATAAAGACTTATGTCAATTAGAAAATTTAAAATTTTAAAAAATAGGCAATCTTTACTTTTTGATTCTATAAAAATAAATTGCAAGTACCTGTGACAGAAGAATTAGCTGAGATGAATTTCCAGTGAATAGAGCTAAATTTCTCTTGTCTCCAATTATGATTTATTGTTGAATTCAAGTCTTCCCATGTTGGATTTTCTCTCAGTGAATCGAGGATAACTAGTATACAATGAATGTTCACAGGAAAAAAACTTATGGATTAATAATAAGAAATAGCTATAGATATTGTAAGAAGTTTAGATTTGAAAAAAACGATGAACTGCAAATATAGGAAAAGTGTCTAGTACAACTGAACAGAAAAAGATTTTTATTGTATAAAAATTCATATTACCTTCTTTAGGACAAGTGACTGTATAGGTATAGTTTTCATTTACTTGCTCTTTGCTGAAAACTTCTAGAACTGCTAAATCTTTGGAACTTGCTGATCCAAGAGCTAATGAAGGGGAAAAATCTTTTTCCTCATCAATAAGCAGATTTTCAAAGAAATTTACAATGATAGAATCAACTACTTCTTGAGTAATTTCTGAATCAAAGCTTGGAGGATATAAATGAGGTCCAGGAAAATCCAAGAAATCAATTGAATACATGAATGAGTCTAGCTGTGTATGTTTCTGCATTTGTCTAATGGGTTTGAAGGAACCAGCTGAGTCAGGAATAGGTACACCAATACCCAAGTGCACTTCAGAAAGAGCTTGATCTGAAGAAGCTGGACATTCAGGTCCAACTTTTGAGGTAGAACTTGAAGATAATAAATTGAGAACATCATCAACATAAGATTCCAGTGTAGGAATGGAGTTTGTTAAATCTGTTTCCCAAAATTTCTGACAGTTATACTGAAGCTTATACTTTTCCTGTTTTAAGGAAATTTAAATTTGAGACTGTATGAAGTAAGCAACAAGCAACGTGTAAAACTAAAAGAATCAACTACTTTGGAAATAAAAAAGAAGTGTTCTTCATCTGAATTAGATTTCCGAACCTGTATGTTGTGAATCGATGGCAGCTTGCTGTTGATGTAGTTGAGAATTGATTCAGGTAATTGCATAGGCGACTCATTGAACGAATTAGTGAATGGAGTTGCTGTTATGTTCTTCATCTGTTTTGGTTGGTAAAAAAATAAAAGTGGTTTTTCAGGTAATGAATAATCATGAGAAAAAAAGTGCTATTAAACAAAGTTAATGTTTTTTTCCTACTTACTTCAAGCCTTCCAAATTCAAGATTCATTGCAGGCTTTGTATCTAGAGCAACGAATGATCTGAGCATTGTTGCTGACCACAATGGAAGTCTTGGAAACATATTGTTCAAAATCTTGTACTCAGGAGTGATCAAGAATTCAAAGTGTGCAACCTGCAAAAAGTTTCCGAAATAGTTGGAGCATCAAAATCCAGCTAGAATGTCTCTTTTGACACGGACTAAAATGAAATAATTTGCTGTAATTCTAATAGTTTATTACCACTAACAGAACTTTGCACCCTCCTGGGAGATTTGACCTCTTATTTCCAAGACTTGTCTGCATTTTTTTTATCTCATGAACCAAGAATGCCAGGGTGAAGAGACACCAATTGTATTTTGGAACAGACTCAATATTGACCAAGGCATTGTAGTATTTTTTGCTAGGAACTCCTTTTGAACTCGGTGCAATAAGAATGGATAGTACAAGGAGCAAGAATATCCTAGAGAAAGCTTCTTCTGACATGTTTTCAGACAACATTGAAAGCAAATGTTCTGGAGTAGGCTTTGTTGTTCCAAGAAATGTATTCATGAAATCGACAGTTTGTTTGGTAGGCTTTGTTTGTATTGGAAACCCCCCACATGGAATGCCTAAGATTTTGTGTACAATAGATTCCTTGAAATCAAACTTGAAACCATTCCTTTTCAATTCTACAAGAAGTTGTGTTGAACTGCATCGCTAGCCATTCAAACAAATCATCCAATATGCAGTCGCATGAGATATGAAGCAAAGAGTCGAACCCAAGTTTACGAACTATCAACTTGTGGTCCTCATTTGTTTCAGATAAAAACTTGATTAGCAGACTGATATGTTTTTTTTCAGTGACCTGGTGAACAGAAGGAATGAATTAGATTTCAGAAAAATAAGAACATGTTATAGTTGAATTGTTGTATTTACGGGAGAAAATCCAGTTGAAATAAATTGAGTTTTGGGGGACATGTTATTTTCTCTTACTTTTAATCTCTTTGGTGCATTTAGCTCACTTAATTGAGTGTCAAGGTGCTCCTGGTTGCTCCTCTTGTTGATGAAGCTTTCTTCTGCAAAACTCATCTGCAAGTAACAAACACAAAAAAACTAGTATTAGTGTTGACAGAAGTATCATATCAAGGATATTCCCACGACTACCACTCTACAAAGAAACAACCATCCTAAAAACAATTTTATGATACACAATTTTGAAATTGAAAATTTAGTAGGAAGAAATTATACAAACACAATGGTAATAAGAAAAACACAATGGTATTACGATCAATGAAATGAATAGCGCGCTATTTTGGCGTTTTAGCGTCGCTATAGCATATTTGGGAGGCTCACGTTACGTTTGAGCACATTTGCTCTCTATGACGCTAAACACGCTATAGCATGCTATTTTGGCGTTTTAGCAAAAAAACGTTATATGTTTTAGCGTGGAATGGACCAAAACAGGGTCATCTAGGCTGTTGGACAGACAGCAGGCTCAACAGCCCATTGGGGAATCGGCCCAAAACTTTCTCTTGACCTAACCTAGCCATCGGGCATCAGACCACAACACCACGCACTGGCAATCCCCTCCCAAATTCCACATCGATAGCTTGTAGCGGCGGCGGCGGCTGCGGTGACCCCAACTCGAGTAGCTGCCGCGTCCATGTCAGCCACACCATCGGCGTCGACGACTCAGCCAGGTGAGCTCTCTCTCTCTCTCTCTCTCTCTCTCTCTCTTCCATAGAACCAACTCGCTGGGATGTGAGAAGAGCACCACCGTCGGCACACCCATTGCGCGCGCACGGATGTCGCCGCCGCCGCCACCGCGGCCTCAGTCCTGATCTGAAGAGCGCATGGACGGCTGCCATATAGCTCACACGACTTTGCGGCTTCCTGCCTTGAAAGTGCGTTATATCGACTAGAGGGGGGGTGAATAGGCGATTTTTATGAATTCTTCACTGAGGAATTTGCCGGTGAGGAAATTCCTTAGCGAAGAACTACTAGCAGCGGAATAAGTACTCAGAAGTAAGCATAACAGAATACAAGCATGGTCATCAAGATGAAATGAAGACAAGCACTGAGTACAGAAAGCGTAATCACAGGATAACACAAGGTGAACACAAACAGACTGAAGAAATTGATCTGAGGAAATTGAGAAAGTCTTCAGTCGAAGTCTTCAAACACAGATATGAACAAACACTCAACACAGTAATGAGGAAATGAAAGGGTTGAGGAAATAGAACCAGTTAGGTTGGTGAAGACAATGATTTGGTAGACCAGTTCCAACTGCTGTCTCAGTTGTACGTCTGGTTGGAGCTGCTGAGTATTTAAACTCGAGGACACACAGTCCCGGACACCCAGTCACTGAGCACACAGCTCAGGACACCCAGTCCTCACCATATTCTCCTTGAACTAAGGTCACACAGACCTCGTCCAATCACTCGTGGTAAGTCTTCAGGCGACTTCCAAACCTTGACAGACTTGGTCACTCGGCGATCCACAATTCCTCTTGGATGCTCTAGACCATGACGCCTAACCGTCTGGAAGAAGCACAATCTTCAAAGGTAACAAGCGTCGGATCCACGCAGGATCAATTTCTTCAGTGATGCTCAATCACTTTGGGTTTGTAGGGGTTTGGTTTTGGGTTTTCCTCACTCGATGATTTTCGCTCAAATGACAAGTGTCAAGTTCTCTCGGAGCAGCCAACCAGCTAGTGGTTGTAGGGGGCGGCTATTTATAGCCTAGGGAGCAGCCCGACATGATAAGACATAAATGCCCTTCAATGATATGACCGTTAGGTGGATAAGATATTTTGGGACAGCTGGCGTGCAGCACAGCAACGGTCGGAATTTGACTCTCAAATTCCTCAGGGCTATCATGTTCCTCACTGTGTAGGCAATTCGCACTGGCGAATTCCTAACTCCTCAGTCAGAAAAAATTCATCAGCGACCAGAAGAACTTCGTATCTGTCACTGAAGAAAGTGACTGAACTGTATGAGATTTCCAAAGGCTTCACTCGAAGGGATTGGTAGGCGTAGGATTTTGAGTTGAGCATCACATGGAAATTTTTCCTTAGTATTTCCTCGACCCCCTTTAACAGTACGGTGTTTCCTATGACTCAAGAAAGAGAAAATGAAACTACGAAAACAAAAGTCTTCACGCTTCATGTTCCACAAATGAATACCAAGTCTTCAAGGTCACACCAATTTCTTCACTTTCAAAGTCTTCAGAAAGTCTTCAGAATATCAAAGTCTTCAGTCGAAGAACTTCATTTTTAGGGGTCGACTTTCTCTTTAAATATCAAACTCCTCATAGACTTATAGACATGTGTACACTCACAAACGCATTAGTCCCTTAACCTATAAGTCTTTAATACACCAAAATCACTAAGGGGCACTAGATGCACTTACATGCCTTGCGCCGCGGCCTTGTGTGCACAGGGTCTCCTCGGGCGGCGGTAGGGCTAGAGTCCGCCGGCGTCGTGACGGGGCTGGATCTGGAGATGGGTTCTCTCGTTGTGGGACTAGGCCTCGCTCGGTGTGCTTCCATGATCCAGGGTTCCAGTGCCTACACAAGTACTCCCTGAAGTCCGGGTGACCCCTTGTACTCCTCCAGCCTCCGCGTCACGGCAGCCGCGTCGTGCTCGCCGATGGCCTTCTGCAGCATCCCCGCCAGTTGATCCTGTGGTTAGAACTTAGAAGTCACAACCGTCGGGTGTAGGCCGTTCTGCTAGGCGGCGGCCGATGTGTAGATGCCTAGATGGACAGATCTCTCTTCTCTGTAGTGTAGTCTGAATGTGTAGTTCTGTAGTCATGTGCAGTTTTGTTCATGCTGATTTTAGTTACTACTCCTTGACTCACACTATACTACAGATGGGATTATGAACACTATACTGCAGTTTTGTTCTTGCTGTTAGTGTAGAAGAGTTTTGTACTTCATACTGTTTCTTACTGACTGAGTTATTACTTATGTTTCTTGTTGTGTTCATTGTCTGATTGTAGGCCTCGGCGTGTCAAGCACAGCATCAACAGCCCATGGACAAGCTGCCATTGGATGAAGCCGCTTTATGCTTGAGTCAATTGGACAATACGGCGAAGACCTGGATGGTCCTAGTCCTTATGAAATGGGTGGGCCATACTTGAAGAAGAGGAAGAAGAGAGTGAAGGATTCCTTCAAGGCACACAAGGAACATTGGGAGCTCACTGGATGTACAATCATGAAAGATGCATGGACAGACATAAGAGGAAGAGGGGTAATGAACTTGGTGGTTCATAGTGCTTATGGTGTAGTTTTTCTTGATTCTGTGGATTGTTCAGCTGCTAAAAAAATGGTAAGTACATCTTTGATCTTGTAGATTGTTGCATAGAAGAGATTGGGGAGAAACATGTAGTTCAAGTAGTGACTGATAATGCAAGTGTGAATCAAGCAGCATCTAAGTTGTTGAACGCAAAGTGCCCCAAGCAAATTGAGTTAGATGGATCATTTGAAGCTGGGCTTGTAACTTGCATGGAAAAAATGGTTGAAGATGTTGTCCTTCAAGACAAAATCAATGATGAGCTTGTGGCATATCGAAAGGAACATGGGACATTTGGAAGAGAAATTGCCAAAAGGCAGCGGAGAAACAAAAGCTTTGATCCAGGTGCATATTCACATTTTTATCAATTCTCAAATCTGATCTTACAATGGTTTATTAACTATGGTTTTATACTTTTGAATCAAGCTCAATGGTGGTCCAGTCATGGGTCAGATTCACCAAATCTCAGAGTATTGGCGATGCGGATTTTGAGTTTGACATGCAGCTCCTCCGCTTGTGAGAGGAATTTTAGTGTTTTTCAGCAGGTAAGAAAGAAGTACAATTTATCCTGTTCTCAACTTCTCATATTAGTGCCCTTGAAAAATATTTGCCTATGTTATGCTAGCAAATTTGATTTGTTCTCAACTTCATAGAAGTGTCTTGTTGTCCGTGTTGTAAATGTACGCAATCCTGGTGTTCGTGTTGCTTGATATGAATTGATGGCTGGTTTGTGTTGTACAGTGTATAACTTTCCTTGATGTAGAATATATTTCCTTGCTTCCTTACTGTGATAACATATTTGTTTCATTGCAAACTTGCCATGTTGCTTACTTGGTTGCTGTTACCTATAGATTCACACAAAGAAACGCAACAGGCTGCTTCATAATAAAATGAGAGACCTTGTTTTTATCAAGTTCAACTCCAAACTCAAACAAAAGAGAAAGATGAAAAACAGGGACCTGATTGTGGACCACACATTTGTAGATGTTGTAGAAGATGAAGATAATGAGTGGATCACAGGTATTGTGCCTCATGAACCTGATGAAGTTGTAGAAGTTGCAGCATCAACATCACAAGGAGCAGTTGGTGCATCAAAAGGAAAGAGAGCGTCCCAATCTCGCCCTTGAAAGAAGAAAAAACTGCTCCTTGTTTTTCGTGAAGATGAGTTGGAGTCAGCTAGTTCTTCTTCTGAATCGGAAGATGATGCCATGCATTCACCATCTGGTTCATCAAATGAGAGTGATTCTGAATAATTTCCAAGTTGTCGTTGTATTGTATTGTTTACTTGTTGGCTTGTTGCCTTGTTGGCTAGTTCATCTTTAAACTGATATGTTGTACTATTGTCGTCCTATGGCAGTTGTTGTTGCCCTTCTAGTTTTTTGGACAAGTAATTTCGCATGTGTCGCTATGGACTGTTGTATTGTTATGTTCTCCATCTAGTTCATCATAAAACTACTATGTTGTATTGTTATTGTTGTTCATCTTAATTAGTTATGCATGTATGGCTCCTGAAAAAAATATTAGATGTTGAAATCCTTATTTTTTGGGATATATTTGGCTTTTTTTAAACGCTATTTTGAATATAGCACGCTGTAGCATGCTATAACTTGTATAGCATTTGGAGAAGGGCCACGCTATTTTAAATAGCACGCTATTCAAAACATTGATTATGATACACAATTTTTCTAATTGCTACGAAGACACATGCATCACATACATTGGGAAAATGTTGAGCTGAAAGTGAAAAATGTTCTGTTGTGGCTGAATGACCACATGTTGAAAATGAAAATGCTTTGATGTGGCTGAATGCTCAGCTATTTTTCTTATTTCTTGATGATTGTTATGACTCGTGTTTTTATAAAATTGAAAATTTCACATGCTATAGTTTATCACATGCAGGAAAACTTATGTTATAGCTGCCAAATATAACTCTTGTATGACATGAAACATCTAAATGGAATGCCCACACCTGCTGTCACGAATCAAAAAATTTGAGTGTATTATTCCTATGGGTTCACTGTTAAGGAAAAAAAAGGAAACAGAAAAGATTGACTCAAGAATTGCCAGACGTGGGGTCACGAGAAAATATTTTCTACACTATGAGTCATGTTGCACGGCTGTGAAGGAGACAGGGTAGGAGATGATTGAAAACCAGTTCAGCAAGTCTTAGTACACTAAGGATAGATCTATAATTAGGCTATTATTTAGACACTTTGGTAACCAATTTAGCAGTCTGTCCAAAAACTATAATAGCAACCTAGTTGTAGAATTGAACTACTGCCTAGTTGTGTAATCAAAATAGCATGCAGGTTAATATGTGTATATGAATACAGAATGGAAAACAAAGAATTTTGAACAACTATTTGAACAACTAAATGCGCGACCACGACGATGAGCAGAAGCAGATACTCTTCCTATAGGCGATTGCCTGTGACAATTTTGCGGGGTATGATGCAGTAACAACCTTTTGGTGGTTCTCTGTATGAAAGAATTTGGCACCAGCTTGACTCAAATCATTCCATCTTGAACAAAATTCTGATGGAATCTTGCGTGCACAGACGCACACAATGGAAACACCATTAAAAAAAGGAAACACAATGGCCACCCTCCATTGCTTCTCCCCTCTCGGCTGGCCTCTGCTCACTCCCAACCTCCCAAAAGTCCCAAAGAAACATACAAACCTCCCACCCTCCCTCCCTCCTTAAAGCAAACGCAAAAACCCAGCCAGCCTAAGAAAAATGTCCCATATGCTCATGCACCCTCGCCCTTCTCCTCCGCTCCCCTTCTGTTCATCCTTTCCGCTTCCATCGCTTTCCCCTTCAATCGCTTTGACCAACACAAGGGAGGAAGACGTAGTCTGGCTTCTAAACTTGCTAGGAAAAGAGCTTAGATTCTTTTGAATTAGTAGATCCAGCTTGTCTGACGGATTTGGGAAGAAAAACTTCGCCTAGGGTTCTAGTTTCCCCGCAGATATGATCTAGACGGAAGCGAGTGGAAGAGAAACGAGTTTATGAAGAGCAAACCTGCAATTTCCTTGGCGGAGATTGAATCTCCGACACGGGATCCAGGACGGATTCGCCCATCGCCGGAGAAAGAGCTGAAGAAGAGTCGACCGAGAGAGGAGTGAAATGGGGAAATTTCCTGCCCGTGGTTTGATTTTGCCATATAGGCCCCTCTTGTCTTGCTCGTTGTTAACACTTTCGAAAAGACACCTTCCGGGAGCGATAAACTTTTAGGTCCCTATAGAAAGCAGTGAGGGCCCGCCAGTAAGTGACTTGCTAGAATAAGAAACTAAAGGGAAAGAAACAGGGGAATTAATCTAGGGTTAGCTCTCGTGGAGTCCCCGAAGGGAGGAAACCGCGGGGCAGATGGCGGCAACGGAGCCGCCGGCGGCGGCGGCACAAATTTCCGGTGGTAATGCCTCCGGCGTGGATGGGAGGGCATCAAATCGAGCGATATTTTCGTCCTTGCCAACTGAAAACGTTCGTTCTTTGGGCCGATCGTCCAGATCCCAGGTACTGTTCTTCATCTGCTTTCTTGATTTGTCACATATGAAGTTCTTTTATATTGGCGGCAGAGAGGCTGTGTATATTATATTGGCAGTTGAGCTCAATTTATTCTTCTGTATATCTACTTTATTTATATACTGAATTCTAAAATTGTTCTGGGAACATGTGCCTATTTGTCTCTGCCCAGTGTGGAGAAAACCAGTACTCAAACTTTTTTGTAATTTCATCCTGATATGGTTTTGTCAATCTATATATTCTGAGAAATAGTGAAGTGTCCAGAATTATGACAAAACAACAGAAAAAGTAGATGAAAGTAGATGTCAATCTTCATATTATGTTATGATAATATGCATAGATGAAAGTAGTTCAAAAATTAGGGCAACTAGAACAATGAAGGGATTCATTTTGTCAATCTATATATTCTGAAAAGAAGTTGTTCTGTATGTCATTATGAAGATCAGTTATGTATGACCTAATTAGGATGATTTTGTTAAGTAAATGTACTGCTAGGTAGGAACATTTATACACTGAAATTGAGAAATAAAGGATAAGTTGTAGTTTCACTATAAATTAGAAGAAATGAATTTATTGTTTGGTGATGTTTAGTTGAAGTAACTATGTTGTGTACTGAATATTTAAATCAGCGTTGATTTTCATTGTAGAGAAAAAATGAAGTGTTGTGAATAATCTTTTAATTGTCAAAATTAATTAAAAGTAAAGTGTTGTGTACTGAATATATTTAACGTTGTTGATCTTCATTTTAATAGCAACTAGTCTGCTTATTTTTATTCCAGTTGGTGCTCCCTCTTAGACAACCAATATATGATATACACTGAGGTTTCTGAAAAGAATATTGTTTTCGTGTTAGGTGCCTTCAAGTGGAAGAACTAGAACTGCAAGTAAGAAGAAACCAGCGAAGAGCAAAGAAAAAGGAAAGATGCTAACAATGAGCGATGAAGTTGATAAAAGTTTGGGAGAAAAAATTCTTGTATGTATTTTGCGCTGATATTTAAATTTAGCCAATCAAGTTGTTTCCATACAAAGTTGTTGGAAAAAAAGTTTATTAATAATATAAATGTTCTTCTTCATGCAGGTTAATGATGTTATGCTTGAATTTGACCAATACGTAATGTATCATGAAATTAAGAAGAAAACAGAAGTCAAAAAGTGAATTTGGTGTGGACTAAAAAATTTTTAGTTAACTTTCTCCTTGGCAAGAAGTCATTGCCAAATTAATTTTTATTAATTGCCTTACTTTAATATTTCAGGAAGTACTGAGTAGTCAGGAAATGCTGTTAATTCAAGAAATATATAGCACGCAGGACAGGTTGGAATCAATGGGAAACACACTTGTTACTTCAAAATCTGTTGTGGATCACATTACTGAGCAAGATGAAAATGAACAAGACAAGGTTGTGTCAAATGATCAATATATTGAAGAGGTATTTCGAAGAAGACTACTAAATCTGTTTTGAAAATTCTGTTCTTTATATCTACATAGTGTTTAAATACATGTTTTTCTGAAAAAATTGTAGATCCATTTTGAACAACAGCAAAAGTGTCTTGGAGTTTCTTCAGGTCCTTCCTCTAGTGTCATAAGTGGTAATCAAGATGCTGAACTTGCAGGAGATATTATATCTTCTCTTCAAAATGAAAATCCAAATATTGTGGTGCTTGGTTCTGATAAGGTATGCAATATGTAATTTTTTGGTTGCCGTTGTTACTTGATGAAAGCTATTGAAAAAAAGTACAGATCCCATCTTTTTTTATTTGTTCATGTTGTATTTTTATAAAATGTGTAGGATGCACTTTCTTGTGAGAAGGATGATCAATACGCAGTGCAAGATTTTGGTTGTAGCTCTGCTGATTCTGATGAAGATGATGATGATATTGTTTCCAAAGACGAAGAGTATATGTTTCCAACGCCAGATGAATTGGAGAAGACAAATGTACCTCAAGTTGGGAAGTTGTTCAGTACTCTGGATGAAGCTAAAAGGTTTATTAATGTGTATGCTTTGACAACTGGATTCGGAATAAAGAAAGGAAGAAATCACAAGAATAGAAAGATATCTTTTGTTTGCAACAAGAGTAGGAAGACTGTGTCAACATATACAGGGGTGAGAAAAAGGAGGAGAAATGTTCTTCAAAGAACAAACTACCAAATGCACGTAACCGTCTGCTTGGAAGATGGAAAATGGCACATTCAATCCCAAGATTTGAAGCATAAAAATGATTTGGTTTCATCTCCATCTCTAACACAGTTCTTCCTCAGTCATAGAAGCATGAATGAATGAATGATGCAGAGAAGTTGTTGTCAAAGCTGCTTCAGGAACACAGAATAAAACCTAGGAAAATAATGAGCATATTTAGGAAGCTGTGTGGTGGAAAATTTGGAAATATAACTTTTGATGTGAAGAAACTTGACAATTTGAAGCAAGATGAGCATGAGAAGAGAAGAAACACAGACATAGAGCACACGTTGGATTATATCAAGAAGTTGCAAGTTGATAAGCCTGGTTTCATATACAAAGCACAGAGAGATTCTTCTAATTCCATCCTTAGTTTGTTTTGGACAGATTCAAGGTCAAGGCTGGATTATTTGTTGTTTGGAGATATTATATCATTTGACACAACTTTCAGCACCAACAAATATAACATGCCTTTTGCACCAATAATAGGAGTAAATGGACACTCGAGAACAATTGTCTTTGGGTGGGCTCTCTTGCAAGATGAGAAAGCAGAAACTTTCAAGTGGCTATTTGAGACATTTGTAGAAGTGATGGGCGGAAAGAAGCCAAGAGTCGTGCTTACTGACCAAGATGTTGCTATGAAACTAGCAGTTCCAAAAGTTTTCCCAGATGCATTGCACGGATTTTGTCTTTTGCATGTTTGGAGGAAGGTGCGGGAGAATTTGAAAGTTTACTTTCATTTGAAGAAAGGGATGGAGAAGGATCTGGATGAATGTATCATGCAGTCAATAACAGTTGAAGAGTTCGAAAGGAAATGTCAAGGAATGTTGGAGAAGTATGGCTGTGAAAAACATGCTCACATCAAGCGGATGTGGGAAAATAGGAAGTACTATGTTCCTGCTTACTACCAACGAGTGTTCTGTCCTTTCACTAGATTAACAAGCAGAAGTGAGAGTTTCAACTCTAACTTTAAGGATTATGTTTTGAGGAAAGACACAATTGAAACATTCATCCGTCAATATGAATTATTCCAAGAGAATGTGATACATATAGAAAACAAAGATAGGTTCTTGTCTAATGAGAAAATTCTTGTCATGTGGGGATATCAGCGATTTGAACGGCACGCAGCTGAGATATATACTAGAGCCATATACACTAAGTTCCTGACAGAGATGATGAATGCCACTGCTTTTGGAGTGAAAGAGGTTGAGAAAGATAAAACCTATGAACTTAAAAGAAACTTTGAGTATGAGAACCCAGAATTTGACAGGGAGATATTCACTATGCAGGTAGATCGAGCTGCTGATATATTTGACTGTGAATGTGGTAAGTTTGACAGAGATGGAATCCTCTGCTGTCATGTTCTCAGACTGTTTACTCAGTTTGATTACCTCAAGATTCCAGAAAGGTATATAGTGGCAAGATGGACAAAAGAGTTCAGAGAGATTGAACTAAGAAAGCACAAGATTGAGGTTCTTGGTGCACAAACCCAAGACCAGTCACACAATGTTGCTCGGTATGCAATTGTTATGAATACTGTTGGTGAGGTCTGTTCGGACATTAGTCATGATTCTGGTTATTGTCAAGAATTGTTAGATGCGGTGAAGAATGTGCATAACAAATATCTTGCTGGAAGAGAAGGAGCCGAAGGAAACCAAGAAGTAGATGAGAATGAAAGCAAAAAAAATAGTGACATGGCACTGAAGGATCCTACTGTTAAAAAGAACAAGTCAGTTAAAAAGGGAATATAATGAAGCCTCGTTCAGAAATTGAAGCTCAAAAGTGTGCTGCGCGAAAGAGAAAAAATTCAATATGAAGATGTGAGTACTAGCGCATAAAAACAGTTAAGAAAAGAAATTGTTCAATCACTGCAGATTGAAATATAGAACAATTGAATTTTTGGTGTGCTGGATATATGCACAGGGGCTAGTACTGAAGCCTGTAGTATACATTTGTGGAATTGGTGTGATTTTTGACGGAACTAAAGAACATTTGTGGAATTGGTGTGATTTTTGCAGTTATTGGACACAGTGTTGAATAGTACATTGCAGACTATTTGTGCATTGATTTTTTGTGCTGTTATTTCTTATTGCAAAATATTACTGTGCAACTAGGAAATACATGGTAGTGTGATGAATAGTACATTGCAGACTATTTGTGCTTATTATATCTATTTTACTAGAATCCATTGTGTCATATGAGATTTTTTTCGTTTTGTATTGAAGGTGATCGTTTCAAATTTGTACATTAATATACATTTTAGAAAAAATGTTCACCTTTCAAAAATTGTTTAGGAATAGGAAAAAATGTTCAAATTGTTTAGGAATAGGATTTGAAATTTAAGCAAGTTAAGAAAATTCACAGTTATAGAATATTGTCCATGGTTTTCAATAAATGTTCAAAAATTTTAAAAAAAATGTTTTCATTTGTTCATTTTTTGTTTTTGGTTTGAATTTTTTTTGTTGGACTGTGTTTTCAATTTAGGAATAAGAAACACAAGGGTCCAAAAAAATATTCACATTTCAAACAGTTTTTTATTCAAAAGTTTTAAAAAATGTTCCGTTTAAACTAAATTTGTTCATATGTAGCATTAGAGAGTATAGCATAAATGTATAAACAATTACATGTACATCCATGGAAAAACACAAACGTGGTTATTGCTTTCATCCTGTTGTGAGAGAGTAACTAAACTAAGTTATGTTTTGCGACGTATGTTCTCATATCGAGTAAAATGGCCGGCGTACTTTATCCGACCAATAAGAAAAGTGTTTGTTTTAAAATAATAGTTTTTTAAAAAAATGATCGTGTCTGAAATCTGACAAAATGTTCAGATATCTGTTTCATATTGAAGAATCAAATGTTTGAGAATGGATGAACTGGATTTAAATTTTGTGAAATTAAATTTAAATGTTGGTGAGCTTAATTTTAATTCAAGTGAACAAGTTTGTTTTTTCTTGAAGTACTTTCAAAAAAAATGATGAAGTGAATTCGAATTTAGTGACCGAATTTTTTTGAATTACAATTTCAGTGTTAGTGAATTAATTTTGAATTTAGCTAAAGTAATGTGTTTTTTTGCGGACTACAAATTTGATGAACTTAATTAGTTTTACTTGAACTAAGTTTGAGATTTGATTAACTATATTTGAATTCAGTGAACTAAAATTGAAAACTCAATTTAAATTTAAATTGACAAAAAATAGTTCACTAAATTTGAAATCACTTCATCAATCTATCGCACTTTGATTCAAGTGAACTAGTTTGTCTTTTGTGTGTATTACAAATTTGCTGAACTTAATTTGTTTTTTTGAACTAGTTTTATATTTGATGAACTGAGTTTGAATTTAGTGAATTATAATTGATGAAGTCAATTTGAATTTGGTGAACTAAAATTTGAATACAAGTTCATTGAAATTAAAAAGTGACGAACTGGAACCATAAATTTGATGAAGTTTGTTTAAATCTAGTTCACTAAAATTTGTGAACTAAAAATTGTGAACTAAAATTGGTGAACTAAAATTTTTGTGATTGATGAACTAATTTTGAATTCACGTGAACTAGTTTTCTTTATTTTGAATTCAAGCGAACTAGTTTTTTTTATTTGAACTACAAATCTAATGAACTTTATTTATTTTTCTTGATCTAGGTTTGAGATTTCATGGACTATGATTGAATTAAAGGAAGTAAAATTGATGAACTGAACTTGAATATTATGACCTAAAATTTGAATTCAAGCTTAGTAAATTTTGAATACAAGTGAACTGAAATTAGAAAGTGATGAATCGGATTTGAATATTGTGAACTAAAATTTCAATGTTGGTGAACTAGTTGTAAGTGTGAACTAATTTTTTTTGTGAACTATTTTTGAATTAAAATCTGATGTAGTAAATGCAAATTAAGTGAACTTAAATTTTGTGAAGTAAAAATTCAATGTTGGTGAACTAATTTTGAATTCAATTGAACTAGTTTCTTTTTAGTGAACTACAAAAAAATGATAAACTTAATTAGTTTTCATCGAACTAAGTTTGAGATTTGATGAAGTGAGTTTGAATTTAGTGGACTAATTTTTGTAGTTGAACTACTTTCAACTTCAAAATTGATGAAGTGAGTTTGAATTTAGTGAACTAATTTTGGTGAACTGAAATTTCAATTTTGGGGGAGTAATTTTTTATTCAAGTGAACTAGTTTATGTTGTTATGAACTACAAATTTGATGAACTTATATTTTGGGTTGAACTAAGTTTGAGATTTGATGAACTGAGATTGAATTTAGTAAACTGGAATTGATGCACTCAATTTGAATTTTGTGAACTATATTTTGAATCCAATTGAATTGAAATTAGAAGGTGATGAACTAGATTTGAATATTATGAACTAAAATTTCAATGTTGATGAACTAGTTTTAATTGTGAACTTAATTGTTTTTTCTTGAACTAGTTTTGAGTGTGAACTAGATTTGAATTAAAATCCGATATAGTAAATGCAAATTAAGTGAACTAAAATTTTGTGAACTAAAAATTCATTGTTGGTGAACTAATTTTGAATTCGAGTGAACTAGTTTCTTTTTTGTGAACTAAAAAATGATAAACTTAATTAGTTTTTGTTGAGCTAAGTTTGAGATTTGATGAAGTGAGTTTGAATTTAGTGAAGTAAAATTGATGAAGTCAATTAGAATTTTGTGAACCATATTTTGAATATACAAGTTCTTGATCTAAGTGAACTATTTTTGGTACTACAAATCTAATGAACTTAATTTAGTGAAGTAAAATTGGTAAAGTGAACTATTCTTTTGGTACTACAAATCTAATGAACTTAATTTATTTTTCTTGATCTAAGTTTGAGATTTGATGAACTGAGATTGAATTTAGTTCAATAAAATTGATGAACTCAATTTGAATTTTAGTTCACTATAAATTGAATACAATTTAACTAAATTTTGAATCAAATTGAACTAAATTTTGTGATCTATGTTGGTGAACTAATTTTGGATTCAAGTGAACTAGTTTCTTTTTAGTGAAGTATAAAAAATGATAAAGGTAATGAACTTATTTTATTTTCTCTTGATATAGGTTTGAGATTTGATGAACTAAGATTGAATTTAATGAACAAAAATTTATGAACTGAACTAGAATATTGTGAACTAAAATTTGAATTCAAGTGAAGTGAATTTTGAATACAAGTGAACTGAAATTAGAAAGTGATGAACTGGATTTGAATGTTGTGACCTAAAATTTCAATGTTGGTGAACTTTTTTTGACAGTGAACTAAATTGTTTTTAAATGAACTATTTTTTATTTAAAAATCTGATGTAGTAAATGCAAATTTAAAAATGATGAATTGAACTTTAAAAATGTGAACTACAAATTTGGTGAACTTAATTTGTTTTTCTTTAAGATTTGATTAATTTTGGTTCGAATCTAGTGAACTAAAATTGATGAATTCATTTTGAATTTTGTGAACTAAATTTTGAATCTAAGAGAAATTGGGATTAAAAAAGGGATGAACTAGATTTGAAGAAATGGTGAACTAAAATTTCAATGTGAGGTAAAAAAAACTCGTGAACTACTTTCGAATAGAAATTTGATGAAAGGACTTCAAATTTAGTTCACTAAATTTTGTGAACTAATTTTCAATGTTGATGAACTAATTTTGAATTCAAGTGACCAATTTTTTTGTGTACTAGAAATCTAATGAACTTAATTAATTTTTCTTGATCTAAGTTTGAGATTTGATGAACTAATATTGATTTTAGTGAACTAAAATTGATGAACTCACTTTGAATTTTGTGAATTATAAAATGAATACAGTTTAACAAAATTTTGAATCCATGTTAACTAAATTTTGTGATCTATGTTGGTGAACTAATTATGAATTCAAGTGAACTATATTTTTGTGATCTATGTTGATGAAGTAAAACTTTAATCTTGGTGAACTAATTTTGAATCAAGTGAACTAGTTTGTTTTTTTTGTGTGAATTCAAAATTTGATGAACATAATTTGTTTTTATTTGAACTAATTTTATATTTGATGAACTGAGTTTGGATTTAGTGAATTAGAATTGATGAAGTCAATTTGAATTTTGTGAACTGTATTTTCAATACAAGTGAATTGAAATTAAAAAGTGACGACCTAGAACTGTAAATGATGAACTATATTTGAAATAGTGTGGAAAAAAATTCAATGTGGTGAAGCAATTTTGAATTTGGACTAATCATGAACTACTTTTGAATACAAAAATTTGATGAAGTGACTTTAAATTTAGTTCACTAAAATTCCTGAACAAAAAATTGTGAACTAAAATTGGGGAACTAAAATTTGTGATATCTATTGGTGAACTAATTTTGAATTCAAGTGAACTAGTTTTTTTATTTGAACTACAAATCTAATGAACTTAATTTTTTTTCTTGATCTATGTTTGAGATTTCATGAACTGAGATTGAATTTAATGAACTAAAATTGATGAACTAAACTTGAATATTGTAAACTAAAATTTGAATTCAAGCTCAGTAAATTTTGAATACAAGTGAAATAAAATAAGAAATCATGAACTGGATTTGAATATTGTGGACTAAAATTTCAATGTTGGTGAGCTAGTTTTGAATGTGAACTTATTTTTTTTGTTTTGTGAACCAGATTTGAATTAAAATCTGATATAGTAAATGTAAATTAAGTGAACTAAAAGTTCAATGTTGGTGAACTAATTCTGAATTCGAGTGAACTAGTTTCTTTTTTGTGAACTAAAAAAATGATAAACTTAATTAGTTTTTGTTTAATTTTGAATACAAGTGAACTGGATTTGTATATTGTGAACTAAAATTTGATGTAGTAAGTGCAATTTAAAAATTGATGAACTGAATTTTCAAAATGGTGAATTACAAATTTGGTGAACTTAATTTGTTTTTGCTTAGGATTTGATTAATTTTGGTTTGAATCTAGTCAACTAAAATTGATGAATTCATTTTGAATTTTGTGAACTATACTTTGAATACGAGTGAACTAAATTTTGAATCAAAGTGAAATTGGGATTAAAAAAGGGATGAACTATACTTTGAATACAAGTGAACTAAAATTTGAATTCAAGTGAAGTGAATTTTGAATACAAGTGAACTGAAATTAGAAAGTGATGAACTGGATTTGAATGTTGTGACCTAAAATTTCAATGTTGGTGAACTAGTTTTGACTGTGAAATAAATTGTTTTTAAATGAACTATTTTTAATTCAAAACCTGATGTAGTAAATGCAAATTTGAAAATGATGAATTGAACTTTAAAATTGTGAACTACAAATTTGGTGAACTTAATTTGTTTTTCTTTAAGATTTGATTAATTTTGGTTCGAATCTAGTGAACTAAAATTGATGAATTCATTTTGAATTTTGTGCACTATACTTTGAATACAAGTGAACTAAATTTTGAATCAAAGAGAAATTGGGATTAAAAAGGGATGAACTGGATTTGAAAAAATGGTGAACTAAAATTTCAATGTTGGTGAACTAGTTTTCAATGTGAAGTAATTTTTTTTCGTGAACTACTTTCGAATAGAAATTTGATGAAAGGACTTCAAATTTAGTTCACTAAATTTTGTGAACTAATTTTCAATGTTGATGAACTAATTTTGAATTCAAGTGACCAATTTTTTTTGTGCACTAGAAATCTAATGAACTTAATTAATTTTTCTTGATCTAAGTTTTAGATTTGATGAACTAATATTGATTTTAGTGAACTAAAATTGATGAACTCACTTTGAATTTTGTGAACTATAAAGTGAATACAGTTTCACAAAATTTTGAATCCACGTGAACTAAATTTTGTGATCTATGTTGGTGAACTAATTATGAATTCAAGCAACTACATTTTTGTGATCTATGTTGGTGAAGTAAAACTTTAATCTTGGTGAACTAATTTTGAATCAAGTGAACTAGTTTGTTTTTTGTGTGAATTCAAAATTTGATGAACATAATTTGTTTTTATTTGAACTAATTTTATATTTGATGAACTGAGTTTGGATTTAGTGAATTAGAATTGATGAAGTCAATTTGAATTTTGTGAACTGAATTTTACAAGTGAATTTGAACTAATCATGAACTACTTTTGAATACAAAAATTTGATGAAGTAACTTTAAATTTAGTTCACTAAAATTCCTGAACTAAAATTGGTGAACTAAAATTTGTGATATCTATTGGTGAACTAATGTTGAATTCAAGTGAACTAGTTTTTTTATTCGAACTACAAATCTAATGAACTTAATTTATTTTTCTTGATCTATGTTTGAGATTTCATGAACTGAGATTGAATTTAATGAACTAAAATTGATGAACTAAACTTGAATATCGTAAGCTAAAATTCGAATTCAAGCTCACTAAATTTTGAATTCAAGTGAACTAAGATAAGAAAGTGATGAACTGGATTTGAATATTGTGAACTAAAATTTCAATGTTGGTGAACTAGTTTTGAGTGTGAACTTATTTTTTTTATGAACTAGATTTGAATTAAAATCCGGTATAGTAAATGTAAATTAAGTGAACTAAAAGTTCAATGTTGGTGAACTAATTTTGAATTCGAGTGAACTAGTTTCTTTTTTGCGAACTAAAAAAATGATAAACTTAATTAGTTTTTGTTTAATTTTGAATACAAGTGAACTGGATTTATATATTGTGAACTAAAATTTGATGTAGTAAGTGCAAATTAAAAATTGATTAACTGAATTTTCAAAATGGTGAACTACAAATTTGGTGAACTTAATTTGTTTTTCCTTAGGATTTGATTATTTTTGGTTCGAATCTAGTGAACTAAAATTGATGAATTCATTTTGAATTTTGTGCACTATACTTTGAATACAAGTGAACTAAATTTTGAATCAAAGAGAAATTGGGATATAAAAGGGATGAACTGGATTTGAAAAAATGGTGAACTAAAATTTCAATGTTGGTGAACTAGTTTTGAATTCAATTGACCAATTGTTTTTGTGTACTAGAAATCTAATGAACTTAGTTAATTTTTCTTGATCTAAGTTTGAGATTTGATGAACTAATATTGATTTTAGTGAACTAAAATTGATGAACTCACTTTGAATTTTGTGAACTATAAAATGAATATAGTTTCACAAAAGTTTGAACCACGTGAACTAAATTTTGTGATCTATGTGGGTGAACTAATTATGAATTCAAGTGAACTATTTTTTTGTGATCTATATTGGTGAAGTAAAACTTTAATCTTTGTGAACTAATTTTGAGTCAAGTGAACTAGTTTGTTTTTTGTGTGAATTCAAAATTTGATGAACATAATTTGAATTTTGTGAAGTGAGTTTGGAAGTCAATTTGAATTTTGTGAACTGAATTTTCATTACAAGTGAATTGAAATTCAAAAGTGACGACCTCGAACTATAAATGGTGAACTATATTTGAAATACTGTGGAAAAAAATTCAATGTGGTGAAGCAATTTTGAATTTGAACTAATCATGTAATACATTTGAATACAAAAAATTGATGAAGTTACTTTAAATTTAGTTCACTAAAATTCCTGAGATGAAAATTCTGAACTAAAATTGGTGAACTAAAATTTGTGATATCTATTGGTGAACTAATTTTGAATTCAAGGGAACTAATTTTTTTATTTGAACTACAAATCTAATGAACTTAATTTAATTTTCTTGATCTATGTTTGAGATTTCATGAACTGAGATTGAATTTAATGAACTAAAATTGATGAACTAAACTTGAATATTGTGAACTAAAATTTGAATTCAAGCTCAGTAAATTTTGAATACAAGTGAACTAAAATAAGAAAGTGATGAACTGGATTTGAATATTGTGAAGTAAAATTTCAATTTTGGTGAACTAGTTTTGAGTGTGAACTTTTTTTTGTGAACTAGATTTGAATTAAAATCTGATATAGTAAATATAAATTTAGTGAATTAAAAGTTCAATGTTGGTGGACTAATTTTGAATTCGAGTGAACTAGTTTCTTTTTTGTGAACTAAAAAATGAGAAACTTAATTAGTTCTTGTTTAAATTTGAATACAAGTGAACTGGATTTGAATATTATAAACACAAATTTGATGTAGTAAAAGCAAATTAAAAATTGATGAACTGAACTTGACAATTGGTGAACTACAAATTTGGTGAAGTTAATTTGTTTTTCCTTAGGATTTGATTAATTTTGGTTCGAATCTAGTGAACTAAAATTGATGAATTCATTTTGAATTTTGTGAACTATACTTTGAATACAAGTGAACTAAATTTTGAATCAAAGTGAAATTGGGATTAAAAAAGGGATGAACTATACTTGGAATACAAGTGAATTAAATTTGAATTCAAGTGAAGTGAATTTTGAATACAAGTGAACTGAAATTAGAAAGTGATGAACTGGATTTGAATGTTGTGACCTAAAATTTCAATGTTGGTGAACTAGTTTTGACTGTGAACTAAATTGTTTTTAAATGAGCTATTTTTTAATTAAAAATCCAATGTAGTAAATGCAAATTTAAAAATGATGAATTGAAGTTTAAAATTGTGAACTACAAATTTGGTGAACTTAATTTTTTTCTTTAAGATTTGATTAATTTTGGTTTGAATCTAGTGAACTAAAATTGATGAATTCATTTTGAATTTTGTGAACTATACTTTGAATACAAGTGAACTAAATTTTGAATCAAAGAGAAATTGGGATTAAAAAATGGATGAACTGGATTTGAAAAAATGGTGAAGTAAAATTTCAATGTTGGTGAACTAGTTTTTAATGTGAGGTAAATAATTTTTTGTGAACTACTTTCGAATAGAAATTTGATGAAAGGACTTCAAATTTAGTTCACTAAATTTTGTGAACTAATTTTCGATGTTGATGAACTAATTTTGAATTCAAGTGACCTAAATTTTTTTGTACTACAAATCTAATGAACTTAATTAATTTTTCTTGATCTAAGTTTGAGATTTGATGAACTGATATTGATTTTAGTGAACTAAAATTGATGAACTCACTTTCAATTTTGTGAACTATAAAATGAATATAGTTTCACAAAATTTTGAATCCACGTGAACTAAATTTTGTGATCAATGTTGGTGAACCAATTATGAATTCAAGTAAACTATTTTTTTGTGATCTATGTTGGTGAAGTAAAACTTTAATCTTGGTGAACTAATTTTGAATCAAGTGATCTAGTTTGTTTTTTGTGTGAATTCAAAATTTGATGAACATAATTTGTTTTTTTGAACTAATTTTATATTTGATGAACTGAGTTTGGATTTAGTGAATTAGAATTGATGAAGTCAATTTGAATTTTGTGAACTGAATTTTCAATACAAGTGAATTGAAATTAAAAAGTGACGACCTAGAACTATAAATGATGAACTATATTTGAAATAGTGTGGAAAAAAAATTGAATGTGGTGAAGTAATTTTGAAATTGAACTAATCATGAATTTTGAATACAAGTGAACTAAAATAAGAAAGTGATGAACTGGATTTGAATATTGTGAACAAAAATTTCAATGTTGGTGAACTAGTTTTGAGTGTGAACTTATTTTTTTTTGAACTAGATTTGAATTAAAATCTGGTATAGTAAATGTAAATTAAGTGAAATAAAAGTTCAATGTTGGTGAACTAATTTTGAATTCGAGTGAACTAGTTTCTTTTTTGTGAACTAAAAAAATGATAAACTTAATTAGTTTTTGTTTAATTTTGAATACAAGTAAACTGGATTTGTATATTGTGAACTAAAATTTGATGTAGTAAGTGCAAATTAAAAATTGATGAACTGAACTTTCAAAATGGTGAACTACAAATTTGGTGAACTTAATTTGTTTTTCCTTAGGATTTGATTAATTCTGGTTCGAATCTAGTGAACTAAAATTGATGAATTCATTTTGAATTTTATGAACTATACTTTGAATACAAGTGAACTAAATTTTGAATCAAAAAGAAATTGGGATTAAAAAAAGGGATGAACTGGATTTGAAAAAAAAGGTGAACTAGAATTTCAATGTTGGTGAACTAGTTTTCAATGTGGACTATTTTTTTTTCGTGAACTACTTTCGAATAGAAATTTGATGAAAGGTTTTCAAATTTAGTTCACTAAATTTTGTGAACTAATTTTCAATGTTGATGAACTAATTTTGAATTCAAGTGACCAATTTTTTTTGTGTACTAGAAATCTAATGAACTTAATTAATTTTTCTTGAACTAAGTTTGAGATTTGATGAACTAATATTAATTTTAGTGAACTAAAATTGATGAACTCACTTTGAATTTTGTGGACTAGAAAATGAATACAGTTTCACAAAATTTTGAATCCACGTGAACTAAATTTTGTGATCTATGTTGGTGAACTAATTATGAATTCAAGTGAACTATTTTTTTGTGATCTATATTGGTGAAGTAAAACTTTAATCTTTGTGAACTAATTTTGAATCAAGTGAACTAGTTTGTTTTTCGTGTGAATTCAAAAATTGATGAACATAATTTCTTTTTATTTGAACTAATTTTATATTTGATGAAGTGAGTTTGGAAGTCAATTTGAATTTTGTGAACTGAATTTTTAATACAAGTGAATTGAAATTCAAAAGTGACGACATGGAACTATAAATGATGAACTATATTTGAAATACTGTGGAAAAAAGTTCAATGTGGTGAAGCAATTTTGAATTTGAACTAATCAAGAAATACTATTGAATACAAAAATTTGATGAAGTTTCTTTAAATTTAGTTCACTAAAATTCCTGAGCTAAAAATTGTGAACTAAAATTGGTGAACTAAAATTTGTGATATCTATTGGTGAACTAATTTTGAATTCAAGCGAACTAGTTTTTTTGTTTGAACTACAAATCTAATGAACTTAATTTATTTTTCTTGATCTATGTTTGAGATTTCATGAACTGATATTGAATTTAATGAACTAAAATTGATGAACTAAACTTGAATATCGTGAACTAAAATTTGAATTCAAGCTCAGTAAATTTTGAATACAAGTGAACTAAAATAAGAAAGTGATGAACTGGATTTGAATATTGTGAACTAAAATTTCAATGTTGGTGAACTAGTTTTGAGTGTGAACTTATTTTTTTTTTGTGAACTAGATTTGAATTAAAATCCGATATAGTAAATGTAAATAAAGTCAACTAAAAGTTCAATGTTGGTGAACTAATTTTGAATTCGAGTGAACTAGTTTCTTTTTTGTGAACTAAAATTTGATAAACTTAATTAGTTTTTGTTTAATTTTGAATACAAGTGAACTGGATTTGAATATTGTGAACTCAAATTTGATGTAGTAAAAGCAAATTAAAAATTGATGAACTGAACTTGACAAATGGTGAACTACAAATTTGGTGAAGTTAATTTGTTTTTCCTTAGGATTTGATTAATTTTGGTTCGAATCTAGTGAACTAAAATTGATGAATTCATTTTGAATTTTGTGAACTATACTTTGAATACAAGTGAACTAAATTTTGAATCAAAGTGAAATTGGGATTAAAAAAGGGATGAACTATACTTGGAATACAAGTGAATTAAATTTGAAAAAATGGTGAACTAAAATTTCAATGTTGGTGAACTAGTTTTTAATATGAGGTAAATAATTTTTTTGTGAACTACTTTCTAATAGAAATTTGATGAAAGGACATCAAATTTAGTTCCCTAAATTTTGTGAACTAATTTTCGATGTTGATGAACTAATTTTGAATTCAAGTGACCTATTTTTTTGTACTACAAAACTAATGAACTTAATTAATTTTTCTTGATCTAAGTTTGAGATTTGATGAACTGATATTGATTTTAGTGAACTAAAATTGATGAACTCACTTTCAATTTTGTGAACTATAAAATGAATATAATTTCACAAAATTTTGAATCCACGTGAACTAAATTTTGTGATCTATGTTGGTGAACTAATTATGAATTCAAGTGAACTATTTTTTTGTGATCTATGTTGGTGAAGTAAAACTTTAATCTTGGTGAACTAATTTTGAATCAAGTGATCTAGTTTGTTTTTTGTGTGAATTCAAAATTTGATGAACATAATTTGTTTTTATTTGAACTAATTTTATATTTGATGAACTGAGTTTGGATTTAGTGAATTAGAATTGATGAAGTCAATTTGAATTTTGTGAACTGAATTTTCAATACAAGTGAATTGAAATTAAAAAGTGACGACCTAGAACTATAAATGATGAACTATATTTGAAATAGTGTGGAAAAAAAATTCAATGTGGTGAAGTAATTTTGAAATTGAACTAATCATGAATTTTGAATACAAGTGACCTAAAATAAGAAAGTGATGAACTAGATTTGAATATTGTGAACTAAAATTTCAATGTTGGTGAACTAGTTTTGAGTGTGAACTTATTTTTTTATGAACTAGATTTGAATTAAAATCTGATATAGTAACTGTAAATTAATTGAACTAAAAATTCAATTTTGGTGAACTAATTTTGAATTCGAGTGAACTAGTTTCTTTTTTGTGAACTAAAAAAATGATAAACTTAATTAGTTTTTGTTTAATTTTGAATACAAGTGAACTGGATTTGAATATTGTGAACTAAAATTTGATGTAGTAAAAGCAAATTAAAAATTGATGAACTGAACTTCCAAAATGGTGAACTACAAATTTGGTGAACTTAATTTGTTTTTCCTTAGGATTTGATTAATTTTGGTTCAAATCTAGTGAACTAAAATTGATGAATTCATTTTGAATTTTGTGAACTTTGAATACAAGTGAACTAAATTTTGAATCAAAGTGAAATTGGGATTAAAAAAGGGATGAAAGTAAAATTTCAATGTTGACGAACTGATTTTGAATTCAAGTGAATTAGTTTTTTTCGTGAACTACTTTCGTATAGAAATTTGATGAATGGACTTCAAAATTAGTTCACTAAATTTTGTGAAATTGTCAATGTTGACGAACTGATTTTGAATTCAAGTGAATTAGTTTTTTTTGTGTATGTTTATAGATGAAGAAAACACGAACCATCACAAAAAGTGAAAGTTGACACGTTTGTAAATAACACAGATGCATGAAGAAAGTATAATGACGAGTACTCACTTGGAATTCTAATCACATCATTATTGAAAGCACAAGAATGCGTTTTCAGCAATCATGTTGCGTTTTCATCGCATGCATAAGGTATTGTGTAAATGAATGACCAATCAATGGTTAGAACCAAAGGACGATCAGTACCTAAGTATTAACATTGTATATCATTTATGCTAGTTATTAAATTTGAAAGATAAAAAGTATAACTTTGAAACCTAGAAAAAGCTAAAAACCAGCTAAAATTAGACATTGTCAACTTTTTATATTTGCAATGACAAAACAAGGATTCACTTAGTATGCATGTGATGCCAACATAGATAGTATGTAGTGCACGAATATATAGTTTCGCGTTTAGCAACACAAAAAGATACACTTACTATGGGCAATGATTGCAAGACAAAAACTATGTAGTTCATGAAGAGTACCATATCCAGAAAAAGAAGATTTCCAACATAGACGCTATGTAGCTCGTGGTAGCAAAAAGTTTAAACATCTAGTACCGTGAATCTACTACCATATGATTACAGATGTAATTGTTTGAAGACATGAAAATACATGTTTTGTTCCAATCAGTTACACATTGAAAACTGTTTGCGTATGCATCTTGCGGAAAAGTCAATTTGGTATTGGCAGATCTCCTTCTTTCAGCTTGTTCAAAGTGCTTTTGAATAACTTGAATGCATAAATCATTCTGTACTTCGGAATGTTGCCCTGTTTATAAACACAATATAGGCACATTATGAGAAATAGAAGACTAAAACTTGAGAAAACATCTAAAAGTAGTTCAGAAGAAAATTACTAACTGGTTATAGGAGGTGCAGAGATGGTAAACAGTAGAAAAACAACTGACTAATCAAATGGCTATAACAAAACCTAAAACATTCTTGGTAAAAGAAGGATAGATATAAACAAAGTCACACTTCAAAAAAAAGAATATAGCATGATGGAATGTGCATAGACAAGCGCTAGTTTTTTTTTTAAAAAGACCATATGATTAGGCCTAGTATTTAGTCTTGGAACATAGCAAAGTACCCCAGGAACTGTGGCACATTCAAACAAAATCAAAAGAAAAAGCCATTCCTAGAAAAGCTAAAAACAGGCAGCAAATGTATCGAGCTTCCAAAACATGAAAATGAGCTACTTCACTAATTTGTTTTGGATACAGGTTTGCACATACAAAAAAAATAAGGCAAATAGTTTTCAAGTTATACCTCATTGAAACTCTTCATAGCTTTGCCTTCAAAATTTTCCATGTATAAAGGCAGATAGTGGCCTGAGTCATGCCTACATAAAGAACAGAAAAACACAGGAAAAAAATGAGAATGAGTATTGGTGTGTTATTGTCAACATTGATGAAGTGTGCTGGGTGTGAAGGAAATTTGGGTTCGATCTACTTTGGGATGTCACTGCCAGTAGAAATCTGAATCTGGTTTGCTTGCAGTTTCAGGTGGTGTTGCTACTACTATTAGTTTTTCTTTCTTCCGGCGTCAACCGATGGATGTGCAATTCAGCCTAGGAATATAAAGCCTCGCAAGAAAAAGGCTTGATGTGCCAGTCTTGGAGTAGTTTGGGATAACTGACAGAGGGAGTTTGTAAAATTTAACTGAATTTTACTTTACGAGACAGGCTGTATAATTTTCAGCTCTATATTTTTAGATTGTAGAGTTGGAGGTCAGATTCAGCTCCACAATTTAATTGAATTTTATTGAGAGAAGTCATAAACTCCCTCTACATTGGCCATTCCTTAAAGAAACATGACGCAACAAAATTCAGAAAAGGACATCCTCAAGCCCTTGTGGATTATTCTTCTTTTCTAGTCTAAATAACTCACTGAATTTTCATTCTTATTCATACTGTCAAAAAATGAGAGTTGGGAGTAGTTGTTGTTGACTGAAAGTTATGCCCCCAATGGCAACATTGACAGGAGTACTAAAAGTAGAAGAACATTACTATATTGCCAAAATTATTTTTGACAGTGGTTGTTGTTAACTAAAGGTTAGGGATGGAATTAGAATTAGAGAGAATAACCACACATTGAAACAACAATGGGCATAGAGTATGCTTTGATGTCCAATGTTCAACTACTGTTAGCTTGAGGTGAACATACAATATGCTTAACTGTATAACTGTAAATTTGCCTAAAATATGTGCTTGAAATGAACATATTGTACGATTAGCAGAAAGATAGTGTTTCAAAAATAAAATCTATGGTAAACAAATCACATCAACATTTCGAGTACAAGTAGGCAGAAAAACAGTACAGTGGTGGAGGGAAAGTATGGAGAAATATGTTGAATAAACTTGCAGTTGAAAAAATTGAATAAATATGCAAACAGAAAGAAGAAAAATGAACTTATAAGAGACAGTTTGTTGGGTAAGGGCCTACTGGTTGAAGCTTGAAAGAGAATATGTTCTTGAATGGCTTTTTACTCAGCTTGCAAAGCATGTTGTAGTTGGAGAGCTGTTTATTATAGGTATAAACACAGTCAGACACTTTACTTCAGATGTGGTACAGCAGGAAAAAAATTGTTTCCGTTGAAATCAAAGGGTTTTATGTCTTGATAATTACTTACCAAGTTATAGACAAGTTCTTGTTGGGTAGTATCCAGAATAGTACCACATGGATAAAAAAAGTGAGATTTCTCAAAGAGAGAGTTGATGGAAAGTAGAACCCAGTGATTTGATTTTATTGTAGGGAAGTATAACTGTTCAGCAAGAGGAAAAGCAGAATGAGTATTAAAAAAAGAATAGATCTTTTGAATAAGTTGATATTTTTCTTACCAAGTCTTGTTTCCAGATGCTTTCTTCTGAATTAATCCTGTCAAATTCTCGTATGCAACTAATAGGATCAAATGACTCAGGAGAAACCAACAATTTATTCTGTGAACAAAAATGACAAAATTAATAAAAATCTCAGTTTCAATGAAAGAAAAAAGAAAAAAATAGTAAAAAATATAAGCAAATAGGAAGTTTAGAACAAAAACTCACAGTAAAGTATGAAGTGAAACATTATTTCTTGGTATAAGGCTTTACTTTAGATGACATCTTTGATTCATAGTTAAGAACTTGAATAAAAGAATTCATCACTTCATCTCCAATCTCACCCCTCGCTTTAAATGAATTAAAGTAATTGTCATAGCTTACAGGGAAACCCTCGATATCAACAAAAAGAGTGCTGCACAGAATAAAGAAGGAGAACTACTATTAATTAGAGAAAATGGATCAAAGAAATACAGATTAACAATAAATAAAAAACATATGCAACACTACTATGGCCAAAACAGAAAAATTTAAAACATTCTTTTTGGTCTAAAATTATATGAACTACAAAGTTTTACATCCGAACTAACTTTGGTTGAACCAGAAAAATGCTGGTATTTCATAATTATTTTCCTAGGTAAATGTCTAAACTAAAAAAGTTCTCATAAATTAATTAAATAATTAATAATAAAATAACTAAAGGACTAAGAGAATTAACTATTCTTGAAAGATAGGCTTCCTCAAATATTTGGAGAAGAAAATGTCCACTTCTTGAGATATTTTCAGTTTCTTTGGTGCATCAGGAGATTGAAGTTTAGCTGCTCTTTTTTTCCTGTTCTTCTTTTCAATTGTATTAGGTCTTGTACTTGGTCCAGCTTCTGCATTATTCAATGAAGAATAGCCTGCAAAACACACAAATTCAAAAAAAGTTTCAACACAAAATAATGGAATGTTGCTCAGAATCATATTACAAAAAAATGAAACCCATGGAAAATTTAAAAAATATTGTTGGAATTATAACCTAGTTGGACAGAAAACTCCATGTTCATTGGAATTCCTTCACTTGTATCACAGTGAGAGGCTGGTATCTCTTCGTTAGTCGCGGCAGCAGGAGTGGTAGGAGAATCATCATCAATAAGAATTGGAGTTCCTTGAAAACGCTTGACTCTTTCATTTCCAGAGGCAGAACTGATGAGTATAAAACTTCTTTTTGCATTAACTTCAGTGGAAAATTTGATATCATCTGCTTCAGCTGATAGAAAAACTACTTCCTGATGAGAAAGAAAAATCAAATGTTGTTGTAAGTTCAATAAAAATTATGATTATGGAAAGAAATTTGAATGACTTGAAGCAGACCTTAGGTTGTGAAGTAGTTTCTTGGTGGACAGAGTTGGTGTTCACATTTGAAGTATGAGCTGGGAATATTGGTGTTTTGTACACCGAATTCAGGACAAAAATGTTCTGGACATAATGAAACACACAGAATTCAGAATATCAATAAACTACCCAAAAGAACAAAAAAGCTACATGCAAGATTCATCTCAAAAAATAAAGCTTCTTTGTAAGTTTAATAGCAAAAAAATTCACTATTGTAACCGCTATTCGTCATGATCAGTCGTAAAAAAAGTGAACGATATTATCAAATTACCAACAAATCTGCAGTAAATCCTTAACAGTCAATAAATACACTATTTATCCACTTAATCTATAATATATAGTCCACCTGTCTTGAATACAAAACAAAATACCTCAAATTTTGGTCCGATTGGCTCTGGCTTAAGGACATCACTGGAGGGAACCTGGATTACAGAAATTGATAGTAAACAGGACACTACTATCAAGAGAACACTTAGATGTGAACTAAAAAAAGACACAACACAAAAAAATACCTCCGTTTTCAAATGTGGCTCTGGTTTTGGTTTTAAATCTGCTTCAACTTTTGCAGTGGAACTGGGAATTTCTGAAATGGTATGAGGACTTTTTGAATCAATTGACGTGTTCTCATGTAGAGCTTCAGGAACACTATTTGCATTGTTGACCTACAAATGACATGACAAAAAAATAGCTATATAAAGATAAAAAAAATACAAGGAAGAATAAACCAAATTGAAAATGATATAATCTACTCATAAAAATTACCTCCACATAAGGAGTTGAGTTAATCACACCAGCAGCGTCGGGAGCATTGTTAATAGGCCCGACATTGTAATATGGGGTCTGTGATATGTCTCGCAGCTACAAATTGCAGTTGAGCACATGATGAAAATAAATACCAGAATAAAGAAGATAAGTCAAGAAGGTATATACAGTATATGATACTTACTGGTAAAACACCAAAAAATTTCCTAGACTCATAATTCCTATCAACCAATGCAAGATACTTGAAATCTTCTATCTTAACATGACATATCCGTGGAAGAGAATAATCCACAGTAGACTGATGATTATCAATAACATCGAAATCAACAAAATCCAGATAAAAGATCTGCCATTTAAAAAATAATAAGGTCAGTAAAAGTATAAAGGGAATACAAAGAAAATAGGGCAAGTGATGATTGAACTTACTCCCCAAATAGGAAGACATCCCCCAATATACGAAGACTTGTTCATTTCCTCAACACTTGGTCTGTTCATGATCATTTCTAAGTGACGCTCTGACTCCTCATGCATGAAATCCAGTGCCAATTGCGCAAAGTCGAGAGAAGGAATAGCAGAAACATCTCTCAGAGAGTACAAGAACTTGGTGTTGCCAAAACAGTATGACGCATGGCACAAAATAGATGATAGAAAATAAAATGTGAAGCTCCTAATAAAACCATCTTCAGTCTCATCACTAAGCATCACCTCCTCTATTTTATTAATTAGCATTTTGTTCCGATGATCAATATACTTGTTCCTCAATTGTGTAACCTCTGCTTTCACTTGGGGATCATCGCTACTGAATACAAAAGGCTTGGTGCCACCAGGGAAATCGAAAATTTTGTCGACCATATCTTTAGTAATCTTGATAACTTTATTCTTATGCTTGAAACAGGGCTCTTTAGTTCCAAACATGTGTTGATCTATCCATTCAAGCAGATTCATGGGGATTTTAAGTTTCTTTGGCATATGAAGTAGAGCTTCCATTTTGTACTTTCTCACATGGCCTAACTGAATGTCACTAAACTGCTTCACAGTTTTTTCCCAATGCTTGAAAGACAGTCTGGTAATGTAAGTAGACTTGCATAACTTGCGAGGGAATACCCGAGCTACGAAAAGAAAATAACAACAACTGATAAGACGGTGCAAATACTAGATATTAAAAAAATATGGAATTTGAAATAAGCATAATCTGGAAGAATAAAACAAAAAACACTGCAGAACCACCAAAACAAGCAGATACATTGAACTATATATGAACAATGATTTCAAGAAAAATATCAGAAGAAAACATGTAACTATCAAAGAAGGAAAAAATGATCTGCACATAAATAAATAAAAAACATAGACTAAGCATTCACAGGACAAAGTTACAAATGAATAGATAAACATCCGGTAACACCAAAAACATGACACACATATTGTTTTTCCAACAATATAATGTACTTGCAAACTATACCAAATTTGAAAACTACAAAACTGAATGGAGAAAAACTAACATACCACCTGAGTCATTGCGGAGACCTCGTGGCGGATATTCAGTTGGTTCCTCACCTTCTGGTTCATCAACTTGGGCAACCCCACCTCCTTCTTGGGCTGCAAAATACAGATTGAAAAACAACTATCAACAAATGAGCACTACTTATGAATCTATAATATTGCAGATAATATAGAAAAGCATAACATACTAAAGGGATTGCACAAGAAAGCTCAAAAAAACTAGAATATTCTACAAATTCAAGTTCTAGTTGAAAAACAAAAACATTAAAGCTAGAACAAATCAACATGTGTCATAAGTATAGCTGATTCCAAGTTCTAGATTCACTGTATTTATGTGAATGTTTTGAGCGGGTATCTATATCTTTTTTTATTTGCTATTATTGAAGAACTAACATGTGTAAAAAATAGTTGAAGTAGAACAACATATTTACTAAGGGGGAATTTGCCAAGAAATAATGGCATACTAAATGGCTCAAGATGAAGTTAACTAGCTAAAAATATGATGTAAACACACTTATAGCACTTAAAAAGCGTTTAGATAAAAAATATTAGTTGAACAAGGATTGCAGATCAAATATGAGAAGGAAACATGTTACTGTCAGAGAAGGAAAGTATGTGATCTACAAATAAATAAATAAATAGACGCAGACTAAACATTCACAGGACAACTTAAAAAGGAATAGGAAAACCTCTGGTAAGACCAAAAACATAACACACAAAATGTTTTTCCCAGCAAATTGACCTACTTTCGAACTATACAAAATTCGAAAGCTAAAAAAACTGAATGGAGAATAACTAATATAGCACCTGAGTCATTGCGGAGACCTTGAGGGGGATATTCAGTTCGTTCCTCCCCTTCTGGATCAACAACTTGGGCAACCCCACCTTCTTCTTGTCCTAAAAAATACAGATTTAACAACAACTATTAACAATGAGCACTACTTATGAATATATAATAATTGCAAATAATAAAGAAAACCATAATATACTAAACAGATTAGACAAAGAAAGTATAGAAATACTAAGAAGAAACAACTACTTAACGATCTACACAAATCTGTGAAGATCCCTGTATTCCAAATCCATTTATTGTATATCAAAACAGACACTGTCAAACTAGATTCAAGTGACTTCCAATCTCACATGTATCACACTGACTTGGACAGAAAATTTTCTTTAAATGTGAAAAAAAAATCCTTTAGTCAAATCTGGTATTATAAAATCCTTGTATACAAAATCCCCTCATAACTTGAAAACTTTAGTACTATAAAAACATTATATTATTATACAAGAACCCTTTCTGGAACAATCAAACATCATAACTTGACTAAACAAAATCACGCTAAGTAGCAGAACCCCTAGTTATTGTTACGCAGATGGCAGAGGGACACGCACCAACACACGGGAGATGCCATCCGTCACATGAGATGGATTTACACGCATGAACAGGATACATTTATACACAAGCAAAATAGGAGATCTAAAAAAGGAGGCGAAATTTTCTACCCCAAACCCTAGGTACCAACACACGGTTAGATCCACGCTTAAACAAACAGCAACACAAACAATGAGCGCCACGAAAAACACAAACCCTAACCGAAGAACTGAGGGGAATTAGGGTTAGAAGAAGAACGAACCAGAGGAATCCATCACGAGACGGACGAAGAAGAACACAGAAGAAGCAGTCAGATTACGGTTCGTCGATCCACCTGATTCGCCTAAGATTCGAAATCAGTCTTGGGGGAAGAAGAAAAGTCGTCAGGGGAGAAGCAGAGGAGGAAACAGAAGAAACGGGGGAGAAGCAAAGGAGGAAATCAGTCGTCGGGGGAAAGGGGAGACCAGGACGACCACGGGACGGACGGGGGCGAAGCAGATTCTAAACGGGCCGGCCCGCCCTAGAACCGGTGCAGGCGCCGTTTTGCGGAATGAACTAAAACCGGCGCCTGCAGTGCTAAATAGGAAATCCCTCTGTCAGGTCCGTTCGTGCCAATCGAAGCCAACCAAACGAGTACCAATCCAGCCCACCTTTTCTTTAGCATTGATCGGCCCACCTCGGCTAACCAAAAATCTGACCACCAACACATAACGGCGCGGCCAACCGAGCCAGCCTTTGTCGTTGGTTAAATAGATCGATTCAGATAGTAATAGTCCCACCTCGCTCTCTCACATCCAATCCACACAATTTATATACACTTTTGTGTTTCTTGGGTGTCAGGAAGCCGTGTCAGAGATCATTACAGATTAAGAAAGGAAAAAGAGGCTAATTAATTGGAAAGTGAGTAATGATGTGCGCTACTAAACAGGACACGAGGTGACAGAAAAAGAAAATAAGGAAAGGCATTGGTTAAATAGATCGATTCAGATAGTAATAGTCCACTTTTGTGTTTCTTGGGTGTCAGGAAGCCGAAAATAAGGAAAGGCATTGGTTAAATAGATCGATTCAGATAGTAATAGTCCACTTTTGTGTTTCTTGGGTGTCAGGAAGCCGAAAATAAGGAAAGGCATTGGTTAAATAGATCGATTCAGATAGTAATAGTCCACTTTTGTGTTTCTTGGGTGTCAGGAAGCCGTGTCAAAGATCATTACAGATTAAGGAAGAAATATGAGAAGGACACGGGGTGACGAAGAGTAATTAAGGGAAGCAAATCAGGATCATGTATCCTAATCTTTCCCTAATCTCTCCCTAATAATAAAGCACGGATTGGGTCTCCGGTTCACCGTCACAATACGCTTTCTTTTTTGTGAATTTACGTTTTCAGTTTGAATTTTAAAACTTATTCGAGGTGGTACTAATTCGTGATCAAAACCGAATCTGATCGACGGTCCGTCGTTAGATTTTCGTCCGTACATCTCGCACGTGGGCCGGCCCATTGATGATGCATCGCTCAAATCAGCCAAAAAATAATGTGGTGCAGGAGTATCGAACCCGCGCCCCCAGTTTTCGCAAGTAAGTAAGGTACCAGCTCGCCTATGATTCAGTTCTATCAAAAGGGAGTATTTAGCTCGTATTAATCAATAGTACCACATCGCTGCTTTACATGAAATTACATCAATTTATATATGTCCGCAAGTACACAAGGAACAAGCTTGGCAAGAAATAAAAAGAGATGTCTGAATAAGGATGGAATGTGTTGCGCTATAATAGGAATAAAGAGGGGGACCTTGTGGCAAGGATATCCAATTAATGCGGGAATAATGGTTGATTGTGTTGCCCGAATAAAAGATGGAATGTGTTGTGCTATATAAAAGAAATAAAAGAGAGGAAGCGGGGCAAGGAAGGAGATCCGACAAATATGGGATGTAAATAAATAAGGACATGCAGGGCAAGAAATAAAAAAGAGGCCTAAAGATGATGTTGGTACGCTGTAAAAGAATGGCAAGAAATGTCGGATGTGCGCTATAGAAGAAATATGAAGAGAGAGACCCAATAAAGAGGGATGTATTTTTTTATGTTGTTTATGTATTTTTTTAAAATCTTCGCGTCTTTAATTAATACGCATGTTGATTTTTTTCAAGAGTTGCAAGAAAAATATTTGCACATAAAAAATTAACGTGATAGAGGATGCATGAAGAATTTCATAGCGATGTTTCACGTCAGAGGGAAACAAGGACGAGCTCGGCATGGCGGCGGGAGGATAAGCTTGAGGTCGTGGAGCGAAGCCAAGAGCTGAAAGGAATGATGTTCAATATGCCCTAAGTTGGTTACGCTTAACCGCCCACGATGCATTTATGTCTCCGTAGTGTGCAAATGTATAATGTTTGTTTTTATCGTTTTCTTTTACCCATAACAACACCCCATTAGACACATGTCATGAACAAATCTAAGAACAACTTTGTTTCGGCCGCAACTACATATTCTCAAACTCTAAACCATCATTTATAGACTATAAGAACGTGTGACATTTTTCCTCCCGTTGCAACGCACGGGCCCTCTTGCTATCTCTCCCTAATAATAAAGCACGGATTGGGTCTCCGGATTCACCGTCACAATATGCTTCCGCCCAGTCGTAATACGTTTTTACGATTACGTTTTGGAATTAACCGATGTGGTACTAACCGAACAGAACAGTTCATTTTTGCGTCCGTGGTAGCACAATGGCAGACATGGGCCTGCTTTAGTCCAGCCCATACACATACAACTTTTTATAATCCTCCCGTTACCAGGTGCTCGCGCTCCGCGAGGTCGACGGTCGCTGCACCTTCCTCCTCCATATGCTGTAGCCTTTGGCCCTTTGCTTCCTGCAGCGGCAAGCAGCAACAAAACTAGGAAGAATTGTGTGACGTGCGGTGCTAAGGTTGGTGGTATGATCTATGCGCCGAGTGGGATGGCAGCTAGAAACTGTTCGATCAACATGGCGACCATGACAGTGCCCGCTGCGGCAGCTGCAATGAGAACAGCCTCACGATGGGCACGAGCCCGAGCTGAAATAAAGTGAATTAAGCAAATTGTAATTTCTTCTCTGCTTTCTCTCTTTTTTATTTCCTATTTCTTTTTTCTCAACGCCTAGCCCCCCATGCCCAGTATATACGATGCTTGTGTATCATTGTGTGGAACTATGGATTACCGAATGCTTCTAATAAGATATATTGTCCTGAATGCATGTCATGGATTTGGCAGTGTACACATACTGAGAAACAGTGCAGGCCATCTACACCAGCGGCAGTAGTCATGCTGGAGCAGCGGGCACTACTTTGACTTTGACGACGACGTTGCTCTACGTCAACGCGGTCTAAGGTTATCTCGTGAGGGCCGGCGCCGTAAGGAAACACCCAAGATACGTGTGTGCATATGATAATATATCGTACGTGGTACATCTGATCAATCATCACAGTGTAAATCAGCAGCAGCCAGCACGACACAAATTCTCTTAAATACCAAAAAATATCCTTACTTGTCTAAACTCAAAATTAAGCTATTGTTGTTCCAAAAATATATTAGAATCCACTTGAGTTTCAAAACTATAGTCTGAATTATTTTAAGGTTACTTACATATACTTAATGCTTTCATTTAATCTTTGAAAGTGGATATTTATATTTGTTTTAACAGTTTATATGGTGGATAAATTATTTGATATAGAAAAAATGTTATTACTTTTTAAATAACATTGACATGAATTTGACTCTCGTATTTGATAAAAGACACTCCAAAAAAATGATTGCAGCAGAATATAGATTATAATTATGTTTTATTTGGAACATGGATAAGGAGCTGCCGGAACTACCCATGAGTTTTAAGGAAAAGCTCACAGGGTGAATTATAATTTTTTTGGTGTGAACTTAATCTATAATGTATGATCCGTTTTTCTTTCTTACTGATAGAGAGGAAAGAAAACATCGATAACCACGCATGCACACCTGTGAAAAACCTGCAGGGAAAAAGAACATATTTCTCATTTTATTTTGAGCGAGTGTGCGCGAGAGAGAGACGCCTTAGAACTGACCGCATTCAAACACGCTTTCGTTGTGTGAGCACTGAGACCACCATCAATAAAATAAATGTGATGCCATGTGAAAATAAAGGAAGTGAACACAATAGGGTCTCGAGTCATGGTTATTGGGTTAAGAACGTGTCTTATTTATTCTCCCGTTGCAACGCACGGGACTTCCAATCTCACATGTATCACACTGACTTGGACAGAAAATTTTCTTTAAATGTGAAAAAAAAATCCTTTAGTCAAATCTGGTATTATAAAATCCTTGTATACAAAATCCCCTCATAACTTGAAAACTTTAGTACTATAAAAACATTATATTATTATACAAGAACCCTTTCTGGAACAATCAAACATCATAACTTGACTAAACAAAATCACGCTAAGTAGCAGAACCCCTAGTTATTGTTACGCAGATGGCAGAGGGACACGCACCAACACACGGGAGATGCCATCCGTCACATGAGATGGATTTACACGCATGAACAGGATACATTTATACACAAGCAAAATAGGAGATCTAAAAAAGGAGGCGAAATTTTCTACCCCAAACCCTAGGTACCAACACATGGTTAGGTCCACGCTTAAACAAACAGCAACACAAACAATGAGCGCCACAAAAAACACAAACCCTAACCGAAGAACTGAGGGGAATTAGGGTTAGAAGAAGAACGAACCAGAGGAATCCATCACAAGACGGACGAAGAAGAACACAGAAGAAGCAGTCAGATTACGGTTCGTCGATCCACCTGATTCGCCTAAGATTCGAAATCAGTCTTGGGGGAAGAAGAAAAGTCGTCGGGGGAGAAGCAGAGGAGGAAACAGAAGAAACGGGGGAGAAGCAAAGGAGGAAATCAGTCGTCGGGGGAAAGGGGAGACCAGGACGACCACGGGACGGACGGGGGCGAAGCAGATTCTAAACGGGCCGGCCCGCCCTAGAACCGGTGCAGGCGCCGTTTTGCGGAATGAACTAAAACCGGCGCCTGCAGCGCTAAATAGGAAATCCCTCTGTCAGGTCCGTTCGTGCCAATCGAAGCCAACCAAACAAGTACCAATCCAGCCCACCTTTTCTTTAGCATTGATCGGCCCACCTCGGCTAACCAAAAATCTGACCACCAACACATAACAGCGCGGCCAACCGAGCCAGCCTTTGTGGTTGGTTAAATAGATCGATTCAGATAGTAATAGTCCCACCTCGCTGTCTCACATCCAATCCACACAATTTATATACACTTTTGTGTTTCTTGGGTGTCAGGAAGCCGTGTCAGAGATCATTACAGATTAAGAAAGGAAAAAGAGGCTAATTAATTGGAAAGTGAGTAATGATGTGCGCTACTAAACAGGACACGAGGTGACAGAAAAAGAAAATAAGGAAAGGCATTGGTTAAATAGATCGATTCAGATAGTAATAGTCCACTTTTGTGTTTCTTGGGTGTCAGGAAGCCGAAAATAAGGAAAGGCATTGATTAAATAGATCGATTCAGATAGTAATAGTCCACTTTTGTGTTTCTTGGGTGTCAGGAAGCCGAAAATAAGGAAAGGCATTGGTTAAATAGATCGATTCAGATAGTAATAGTCCACTTTTGTGTTTCTTGGGTGTCAGGAAGCCGTGTCAAAGATCATTACAGATTAAGGAAGAAATATGAGAAGGACACGGGGTGACGAAGAGTAATTAAGGGAAGCAAATCAGGATCATGTATCCTAATCTTTCCCTAATCTCTCCCTAATAATAAAGCACGGATTGGGTCTCCGGGTTCACCGTCACAATGCGCTTTCTTCTTTCCATGAATTTACGCTTTCAGTTTTTCTCGCCTAATATTATTTTCCACATCCAAGGTGGTATTATTTTAACTGCGTATACTAAATTCTACATGCAGTCCGTTCGTAGAGCCTCGCTCAATCTTTTCGCACGCAGTCCTTGCTTTAGTGGGCCCAGTGGGCTTCCACGATCAGCCTAATAAAAATAAAAATAAAAATAAAAAAGGTGCTCATGTCTGATTCGAACACAGGACCTCCAGTTCCATCGAAAAGAATGCAACCAGCCGAACTCCATCCTGTTTGCGTTAAAAACCAAGGTTTCTTATCAAATAGTTAGTACCACCTCGCTTCTTTGCACTAATCCTCACCAATTTAAATATGGACGAGTTAAACAAATCAATAAGTAGCCTTGAGACTTGATACAGAGAGATAATGTCCAAGAAGAAGGGCCCTGCGGAGGGAGAGGACGAGGAGGGCTGGGTGATGAAAGCACGGGGAACAAACACATGGCAGGCGACCATGTTCATGGAGACGGCGAGGAGGACCATGTCATCCTGCAAGCACAGCAATATACATAGAGCAATGGAAGCTACCTCCTAGCTGGAACCACGGCGGCCGGGGTAGAGTTTGCGGCAGCGCACCATGGGAGGCGGTCGCGGGGTGCGGAGGTGGGAGGCGGTCGAGCAACAGAGGAGGAGCAAGGGCGCCATGAGAAGAGGGAGTCGGAGAGACACCATGGTATTCCTTCTCAAAAAAAAAGTTAACATGACTGAAGTTTGATTAGTAAAAGAATCTAAATCTAAAAATTGTCAGTGGATCAAAATTTAACAACTTAAATTTATGTTTCAGAGTAAATAATAATGGTATGAGTAATAAAACATTAATTTAATTATGTGTTATATAAATATAATTTTTAAATCATGCAAACATTAATTCTTTATTTTAAAAATGTCCATAGCTTCTTAATGTTTTCAATTGTATACATCCGTAGACCAAAAGGATGTAGTTTTAAAAATAATATCAAAGTGATTTTGTTAGCCAGACAAAAAAGTTACATAATATTGAAGGGTGTAAAATTTGATGGTATGCACTATGAATTACCTGTGAGCTATTTATTATTTTTGGAATGAAGTTATGTAGAAAAACACACTCTACTTAGTTTTATCAGTATCTGTGTTGCTCGCGTGCATTGTCTTGGACACGGAGAAGAATGTGCGGCGAATTTTCCTTTGCAAATATTTTTTTGATGATAAGGATTTCTTTTCTCCCGTTGCAACGCACGGGTCTTTTTGCTAGTCTCTCCCTAATAATAAAGCACGGATTGGGTCTCCGGGTTCACCGTCACAATACGCTTCTTTCCGTGATTTTACGCTTTCAGTTTAAATTTTAAACATATTCGAGGTGGTACTAAAACCGTTTCGTTTTCTGGTGACAATTGTTTCCGAGCTGTCCGTACAGCTCTTGTCGTTCCCACGGGCCCTAAATCGTCCAACCTAAGAAACGTCCTGGTCGTCAGGCTTTGGGCCCTCATGCATGTTTATATTTTGATGATTTGGGCCTTACACGCACGTGATTTCTTCCGGTGCTTGTTCAACTAAATAATAATAATCCCACATCGCTTATTTCCGCTTAATCTCACTGATTCATATACACACCCATGGATGATTCATCAAGCGACCGGAAAAAAGGTGCGGAGGATGAAGAATACTTTAAGATTACATCCGTTCCAAAGAAACACCTCTCCATGCGCACAGGAGATGGCCCCAACACCATGAATCACAAAGAAAGCATGAGTTTGCCGACCAAACTGGATCAGAAGGAGCACGAGGGACAGCGGGTGGCGCTGCCGCCCCTCCTAGGCAGCCGAAGAACAGCCGCCGGCCGAATCACGGGATGCGGGTCGGCGATGTTGGTAGTGACACGCCGGGATTGGATGGATCCGGGCGCGGACGATGGCTCCCCGTCTCCAGCGGCGGCTCGAGTCATGGAGGCGATGCAGGTCGGGCGTGAGGCGAGCTTGGGGTTCACCGGCCGGAGGGGCGGGGTGCGGACGCAGCAAGGGGATCGGGCGCAAGGAGAGGTGCGCCTGTGTGTGGCGGCGCTGAGGGGGTCGAGATGGTGAGGAGGGAATGGGGATCGATCGGGAAGTGCTCCCGATCGCTAGGGTTAAAGTGGGGTTTGGCTAGGCCTTGGGCCGGATTTTGGGGTGCGGCCTTGCTGGCTGGCTGGAGGAAGGCCAGGGAGGGGCCGGCCTGGAAGGAAAGAAAATGAAGTCTTTGGTAATGTCAAACTTATAATTCGGAATTTGTGATGGTTTAAATTATAAATACTTTTGCCACTTACATTTCTGTAACTGAAAGTCTGTGTTTTCCAGATGTATGATATTATACATATCTAACGTTCAAAATGATCTCTTTATACGTCTTTATTGTGCCTTATGACCAAACATTTTAGCCCAAGGGTGATATGCCCAAACATTTTTTAACACAAGACATTCGTGCATCTTTTCTATAAAAAAAACAACATAGTGAAAAATCATTCGCATTCAAATGTTTTCAAAATTCTAAAAAAAACTTTAGAATTAGTTATTAAACTGAATAGTACGGAACATTCAATCATAGGTATGTCCCGTTAAAAACAAATACATCACTATTTTTCCATCCGGTGATAGTGCTATTATCAAGGAGGCGTCATCGAATTAGACCACTATGACTTTCTTAACTTTATACTCCATGGTCCGGGCACCAACAATCATTTTTTAAATTACCTGCACCAAGCGTGTATTTTTTAAGATAATGAGCGTTTCTAATTGCTCTAGGTTTCAAAAAATATATTTATATTTCATATATGTTCACACTTTTTAAGAAATCCTGAAATTTCCCAAAAATATTCTGGTTTATAAACATTTATAATTGTAACAAAATCACTAAAAAATCATGTGTTCATAAAATGTTGGGCTTCAAAACATGTTCCAACTCTAATAACAAAGCATAAAAAATGATAGACAAACTATTTCATGCACCACTGTACTATTCCATAGACGAAGGAAGTTAGGTTAGCTTCACATCTACACTTTATGTTCAGAACAACAATAAGAGTGTAATCTTATTATCGATGTTTATCATAACTGCTATAAGAAATGGCACATGATGACACATGGTGCAGGCTTTGCTTTTTTTGCCCGTTGCAACGCACGGGCATTTGTACCAGTATAATCTAGCACCTGGTCGCTGCATTGGGTCTCGGCGCGCCTGGGCCACGGCCCATCAGACCCATCCGATCTGAGGAGGCAAAAATAGGAGCTGGCGTGGTGGATCGAACTCCCCACCTGAGGTAGTAACACAAAGCCCAAATCCATCTGAGTTACATCATTGTTTTTTTATAGAAAAGACTATTTCTCAACTTATTAAATAGTCCCACCTCGCTTGCTTATACTGCATCAGAACAACTTATATACGCTTATAATTTGATGTCAATTAGTCCTGAAGAAACAACAGACAGAAAGAAAAGTCATAAAAGAGGGAATCAATTTTGATATGGTCCAGGAAGGAAAGTTATAAAGAGGGCATAAATTCTCATATATGAGGAAAAAAAGGAAGGAAGGATATGGAAATATAATATGGGCCAATGGGAGAGACATGGAAACAAAAATCTTAGAATGTTGTCACACAAGGAAGGAGATGGAAATTAACATCTGAAGGACCAGTGAGGCGAGAAACGGACAGTGGGCTATACATGAATTGCGTTCCAGGTCGGCTAGCTCCGGCGACGCAAGGCAGGCAACAGGGGGCGGCGGCGGCTGCTGCTGATGAGTTGCGCGAGATCATACTGCCTGCGTCTAGGGACTGTCAAACATGCACAACAGCCGTGCATAGTTGGTAAACCTGCATGCAAATTCGAGAAAAAAAAATCCAATACTACTGACTCATGTAAAACATACAACGGCCATGCATTAATTGATAGACCTGCCTAGAAAAGCAAAGGTAAGAAAAATTCTCTTTTCGCAAAAAAGGTAAGTAAAATTCTCATCGCGTAAAAAGGTAGCTATTTTGATTTATACGTTTCTTATTATTATTTGCTCCCAGTCAACAATATGTTTCCTTTGCCGAGGTGACCGGTGGATCGGTGGTACCCCAGTTGCATCAATGACATGTTTTACTATATACGCCAAATCAACGAGGAGGGCCTCACGATTTTAAGGTGCTTGACAAAGCATGTGCCGCCTAGCAGAAGTCGGCCATGCTAGACCTGCTGGCACGGTGGCACCCTTCACCATCGCACGACGAAGAGGACCCATTGTTCAGTGTTTACTCTATAGCGACGCATGAGCGTTATGCCATAGTATGATCACAAGCACATCACTTTAGATTGATCATGTTAGTCGTGAACGGATGGACAATATAAGCATCATTGGCGATGGTGACATGAAGGAGAAATGGTAACATAATAGAATAAGTTGCTAAGCGCATATGAGGATTTGTTTCTCCCGTCAATATATTCTTCCACTCTATATATGTTACCAGTGCCGTTGGTGAGAAATACAGAGGAGGGAGGGAGGGATGGAGAGTTGAAAGAGTACGACGATGGTGCATCTTGCTTGAACTGGGTGAAGGAGGGGCCACGTATTGTTCGCTCCACACGTCGGCTATGGAGAGAGAGGGAGAGAGAAGCATGTGACCATGTCCTTAGTCATTCCATACCCCACGTTCATGTGGCTACTCCCTCTGTCGTACCATCTCTCCCCCGGCTTTGCATGCTCCAATACTGGTCCTCCTTGAGGCTGTGATGTTGGTGTCAAGGGAAGCATGGCTGCGTTGATGCAGTCGGTTTGCTCCTACTGTTGACGACAATGTTAATAAAAGAGCATCAATCATTGTAAACTCTTTATTTTCTAACCGGCCATCTTATCTTTGAAGTGGGCAAGTATAAAATATGAATTCATATTAAGACAATGAAGAATTTAACGGACTGAGAGATATAGCTTAATATTTCACCACGACAGATAAACTCCTCAATATCACATGAATTTGAAATTTACTTTATTCCCGTTGCAACGCACGGGCTCTTTTGCTAGTAATAATAAAGCACGGATTGACTCCGTGGGTTCACAGTCACAATAAGCTTCTTTCCGTGATTTTACGCTTTCATTTTAAATTTAAAACATATTCGAGGTGGTACTAAATTTCTAATGGTCCAAAAATCTATTTACGAACTTACACTTGGTCACTGCATTGGGCCTCGGCGCGCCTGGGCCTCAGCCCATCAGACCCGTCCGATCTGAGGAGGCAAAAAAATAGGAGCTGGCGTGGTGGATCGAACTCCCGACCTGAGGTACTAACACAAAGCCCAAGTCCATCTGAGTTAAACGATTCGAGTTGTTTTTCATCAATCCTCTGCACTTCGTCTGCAGATCGAGCAGCGGCGCTCCAGATCCGATCGGGAGATGATGCAAGACGACGGCGGTAGAGCTCCGGGAGGTAGGAAGCGGAGAGGAAGCGGCGGACGTCGGGGCGAGGCGTATCAGGTCAGGATCCAGCGCGGCGGTGCGTAGTGGAGGCCGCCGACGGCGGCGCTCCATGGCAATGGTGGCTCGGCTTCCTGGGAAGAAGAGACAAGGGAGAGTCGCCGGATCGCTCGTGTGTATGATTGTTCCTGTTCCATGCATCCTGCCACTTTGATGGTGTAAAGCTAGCTGTCCTGATTGTTTGGGTGGTGCACAGTCAGTGTTTGTTGGTATGCCTATGCGACAGCGGGTAAGTGATTGACTTTGCAGCAGCAATTAGGAACGATAAGGAAAAGGAATCTGATGAAAATTGCCAATAGGTTCCTCTCCATTTGCACCCCTCATGCACCAGGATTACAATTTCAGCAAAACTGGCTGAGTTCCTCAGTTAAGGTGTTTTTTTACTGAATTGGGATGCTAATTGTGATGCTTTGCCTGCCTTTAAAGTGGATATTGTTGATTAGTAAGTGTTGACGGTGACTAGCGTTGTTGATGTTTCATAGTACTGTTTTTTGGTAGCTCGCAGCCTCATATAGTGCTTGAGGAAACCTGAGAATATTGTGAGGCTTCGTGGTGCAAGTGTTGAGATGAACAAGCACTTCCCTCACTACAAGGTATGATCATCAGTCAGTGTCTACAATCTTATTTCTCGGAAAATAGGGGATTTATATCAGCATGCAATCACTGCAAGGAATCAACACCGTCTAGCGGCAGCAACAACGGATACAGAACAACTGATGCGGCCTGCGGTGGACATTATCCAACCTTAATTCCAGGTACTGTAATAACTATCTTACTGCTTAATTACCTCCGCTCCTATATAGCCATTAGAACTGATCCACATACACTGTGTAGGTAAGTAGCTTTTGCTGGGTCCAGTTGAGTATGTCCTGATCTTTTGAGCTTTTTTTTCATGCACATTATTAGATGGTGTTTTGAAAAGGAATGCATCAGTTGTTATTTCAGAGTTGTGAAATTGTTTTTCTTGCTATTCTTGCCGCACGGAAGGCAGGCAATGCGCGGCAGGCTATTCCTCCTATTTGTTAGGCATTGCATCCTTATTTATTCTCAACACATGACAAGTTGAGTTATTTCTATTCATATATACTGTAGTAGGATACACACACACACGTATTTTGTAATGTCGTAGCCAACAAAGAGGCATAAAAGAGCAGATGACCATTGTGGTCAGCGAAGGAATCATGCAACGATCATGATGAAAATCTTACGGGCGTGTAAGGATGGAAGGAGAGGAAGGAGAGGGTGATAGTGACGAGACGGCCAAAAATTGTACGCACCAATAAATTTGTTAGGTGTTAAACTCCATGGCCATGGCGGCTCGGCCTCCTAGGAAGAAGAGACGAGGGAGAGAGAGGAGGTGAGATGGAGAGAAGAGAAGGGAGAGAAGGGACAGTGCGGCTACCTGCTGCTGGTCTGGCAGCGGCTCCAGTCGCCAGACCTAGGTTTGTGTCCGAATTCCTCCCCTTTCCGCTGCACGATGGAAGGTCATTCATGGCCAGCGTCAGCGCATGTGGCTACTGGCAATCTTGCCGCCGTCTGCACTTACTTCGTCGCGGTGCTTCCTCCGCCGTCGCGTGTTGCTGCTCCAGATCGGCATAAATCCTTCCTCCTAGCCATCTCCAGTGAACTAGATGAGATGAAGTAATCGTCTGAACCTGTGGTAACCTACTCCTTTTGCCCTTCAAAATGTGAGGTCAAAATATTGTTGTTTTTTCAGGTGACTCTGCAGTTCCGGTCAAGCCAAGCAATCTTTAGCAAGAACTGCATCCATTCATCTGGTCTAACTTCCGCCGATGAACTTTTGCATCCACATGTCTCTCTCTCTCTCTCTGTGTGTCCATGAAAGCCCTTGCTGAATTTGTATGATAAGAGTGCTACCTCCTGTTGCATACGTTCCATTGGATACTAAATAAATTATTTTCTGGCTAATTATAGTAGAATTTAATTAGGAGGGCAAGTAATTATGGGTGATAACTATTTAGTTTATTTTTGTACTCTTAGAGTCCTGTAGGATTTTGTAATTGGGCTAAGATTTTTTTGTCTGAATCTGATTTTTACTCTTAAGAGTCTCTGTCCATGAACACCATCCGCCGTTCTACCATGCTTCTAACTTTGCCGGAAAACTTTATGTATGTATGAAGCTAACCGTAGAATTTCCTGATAGTCGTCTACAACTCTACATGCTCATGTTTCGTTTGCACAAGGTCAGGGCATACTCCTTTAGTACAGGCATTTATTACTTTTTTGCTGGGAGGATTGAGGATGTTCCTCCCTTCACTTACTTGCCCCAAATCTCTTCTGAGCTAATCATTGGCTATGGATACAAAAAATAATAGCAAGGCTCGTTGCAGGAAGGTGCCAAAAAAAGTGCAGCAACTCCTGAGCTAATCCTTCAAATGGAGTTACCCCAGGATAAACCTGCCAAATGAGAAAGGTAGAGAAATTAGTAATCTTCTTTCAACCAGAGGGTTGTGGTCGCGAGAAGGTGCTAGATGTCAACATTAGTTTCAGAAATGTCTGCAACCCCAAGCCTGTGGTGCGCATGGTCCATCACCAGGTCTGGTAGTTGCTGATTCCCCAAGTATGCATTACTTGTCTATGGTATAAGAAAAACAGCCCAACCACTAGGACTTCATTTTATTTTATTTTTCTTCTTACTTGGTGAACATGTGTTTGTAGGCTCGGTCTATATGTAATAACCACGTGTCATCTGATTCTGACTGCGCAACTCTACATCAATGGATCAATTGATTGGTGAAATTGAACTTCACTATTTTAAGTATGCGTTAGTGTTTAGTCTGCACCAAGGTTTGAAAACATTGGTTCAGTTAACAATGGTACTATGTTGGCAATCACATTTTCTAGATTGATATGTAGCTTATCCAATAAGTGAACAAAGAAAAATTGCAGCGAAAGAGTTTTTAAATAGGCACACGCGTGCGCCACTCAGTTGAAATAGAGAATGTAGACCTATGACGGGTCCTGATCCATGTTTATTAGGTTGTACATATGATTTTTTTTCCCTCCTATTGCAACGTACCTGATTTAACTTATTGGATTATGAGATGTGGTATTATTTTTTCTCCCGTTGCAACGCACGGGCTCTTTTGCTAGTATTTCTCACATGCACAACAATACAAAATTCTACCCATGACAATTGGACATCACATTGCAGAATTGAACCAAGCAGTTAACTAAACACCACAACAAATAACCAAACATTAACTGAGCACCACATTGCACAATATAACATACTCCTAATAGAAGATCAGACAGTTAACCAAACAGTTAACTACAGCCAATTGTAGCAATTGTATTTGTTTCTCGTGTATTTACTACAGCTAAATTTAATTTATTCCTCACATGGTATACAATAACAGAATGCACCCACAATTTTGTAAAGATAAATTTGATTTATTTCTCACATGGAAGACAATACAAAATTGCAGCCTGAAGAATTGAACATCATATTTGCAGAATTGAACCAAACAGTACTGAAGACAACAACTAATTAACAAAACAGTTAATAAGTGAGCATCACACTGCACGACATACAGAACATATACACCAGAGCAACATATTGCATGGTAAAATTAGATAGCACAATTCACTAGAATTTGTGAAGGAAAGGCAGGAGCAGCACACGCAACGGGTAAATCGAGCATGCTTATCGGCGTAGCTAGAAAATGGCAAGGTGCTCCTTCAAGATCTGGGGGTCGGCATGAATGGCAGCCATCGCGACCTCATCCGCGCGTGCGGCCGCGATTTGCTTCTCCGCTGCCAAATGCTCCTTGAGGTCCTCTATCACATCCCTAGTTCTGGTATGCTCAAGGCTAGCTAGTCATGTGTGCATCATGTTTAAATTCCATTTAAATTTGAAATGGGGATTTGTGAAACCCTCATAATCATTTCTGGAAATGACCCAAATAATAATAGCTCCAAAAAGGTCCAAGAAAATGCTCATGTTGCTCTCTGAAAATATTGGACAGAGATAAAAATCAAACCAATATTTTTAGGAGCTCATAAGTATCTATTTTGGGCATTTGGATTACCAGTAATTATTTTGCCTTGGATACATATTTGTTATATATATATAATATGTCCAAAAATTCTGTTAATTGGTGAGGAGTTTTGGAGCAATCCAACTAGTTCCTACAAAAATTGACAGAAGTAAATAAAATGATTTAGTATTATTACTAAATCAAAACAAATGTCAAAAAAATGGAAAAGAAAAACAAAACAGCAGAAAACCTACCTGCAGCCAGCTCATGTGCTGGCCCAGCACTGTGCGGCCTGGCCGTCCCAGTTGGCCAGCCCAGCCCACCTGTCCTCCCTCCCCTGTCGTCTTCCTCCCGCCAGAAGGACGGGCGCGTGCCCGACGCGTGCACCGCCGCGCCGCGCCACCTCCTCCCTCCCTGCCTGCCTGTCCCTCCGCTGATGCGTCTGGACGACACCACGCGCCCCTGGACCCTCTCACTCTCCCCAGTCCTCTCCTCTCCTCTTCCTCGCTCTCTCTCTCTCACGGCTGAACGCGACCGTCGCCGCCGCACGCCGTTGTCGTAGCCACCGTCTCCCCCTCGCCTCTCCGACACCCGCAGGAGATCCGCCTCCTCGCTCTGAAGCTCTCCGCCGAGCCACGCAGGCTGGAGCGCCCCGTGGAGCCGTCGCCATCGCCATCTTTGCCTCCGGCCACCGGAGATCATCCTCGCCGCCACGCCGCCGTCCGGCCTTCCCCGAGCTCGCTGACGACGCCATCCAGACCGCTGTGAGCCCCGCCGTCGAACCCCCCTCTCCGCTGCTCTTCTGGCGCCCTCTAGCCTCTCTGCCGCTCGAGCCGAGCTACGGCAGCCACCGTGAGCTTCGCTCCGGCGAGCTCCGACCACCTTGCATCCTCCAGTCGCCTCCACTAGATGTGGACGAGCCCGGGCTACGCCCCGGTGCTCTCAGTCGCTGCCCCCGTGCACCGCAGCGCTGCGCCCGCCCTCGGCCGAACTCCGGCCGTCGCCCCGAGCTCCGCTCCGGCCAGCTCCGGCCGTCCCCGCCTCTCCCACTTACTCCAGATGACGCGGACGAGCGCTGGCTCCTCGCCAATGGTCTCCGCCGCCCAAATGGTCGCCAGAGCAATGATCCCGAGCCCCTCCGCCGCGTTCGGCCTCACCGTCGGCTAAACGCCGACGGGATTGACCGGGTCAACCCCGCTAACTAACCCCCCCTGTGACACTGACATGTGGGGCCCGGCCTTGCTAATTTTCAGTTTAAGATTAGCTTGACAATTAATTAACTCTGTTAATTAACCATGACACTGACGTGTGGACCCCACACGTCAGGTTTGACCTGGTCAGCCACGTTGACTCGCTGACGTCACGCTGACGTCAGGCTGACACAAATATTTATTTTCTGGAATTAGTTTAATTCATTTAAATCAGGAAATTCCAGAAAATTAGCAAAACTTCAAAAAATCATAGAAATTCAACCGTAACTCAGATTGAAATAATTTATATATGAAAAATTATCAGAAAAATGCAATCTATCCATCTGTGCCAGTTTCATGCATGAAAAACCAACTTATACCTGCTGTATAGGTGAAAACACATAAATGGCATTTATAAAGACTTAGATTGGAGTTGCATTTGAATTCTTGATTCAAATGGACTTCAACCAAATGAATGCTAGCTACATTAGCTCAAACAACATTACATATTCATTCCATGTTGATGCATCATATTGTTGCATATGATTGTTTATTGATTGCCGACACCGTTCCTTCTCGATAGGTCCTGCTCTGGAGAGTGTTCCAGAGTACCTGTCTGAGGAGCAGTGCCCCCCTATTGATCTACCAGGCAAGCAAACCCCCTTGTTCATTCCGATACAATTACTCTCTCGCTCCTGCTCTCAGTTATTGCATTAGGACAACAACGATTCAGTGCTACTTTGTGCCGCGGTAGTTGAACCCATTCCTCTGCATGACCTGTCATTGCCACAGTAAATAGTTGAAACCCACTAGCATGTGTAGGAGTTGATTGAGCCATGTTGTGTTCCTACCATGCCATGCCTGCTATTGCTTAGAGTGTGCCAGGTCTGATTCATTGGGAATGAATTGGAGTGCAGTGCTATGTTCTGATGCTGAGAGTTAAGTGTGTGAACATGATTTGGTAAAGGTAGCGGTGAGAGGCCATGTAGGAGTACATGGTGGGTTGTCTCACTGGAACCGTCCTTAAGCACTGAGTTCTGTGTATGTCGTCCAATGACTCTATACTACCACACATTGGGTTCCGGTAACTCGACCCCTCTCGACTTATTAACCAACTTGATCTCTGTCCAGGAGTCGCAACTAGTTTCTGGTGTTTGTAGGTAGTGTTAGTAGTCTACCAAGTGGCACCCGGCCAGGTGGGCTTGGGACAGACTAGGCACAGTGGCACGGTGTACCAAGTGGCACCCGGATGGTGGGCTTGGGAACCCTGCTCACATCGTTTGGAGAAGACAAAAGAAACCCTGCCCCCTATTGATATAGCACTACAGGTGGAATAGAATATGATGATGGGGGTTGTGTGGAGAAGACAAAAAAAGAGAAAGTCTCACATTGACGCGGCTAATCAACGGGCTAGGGAGATGCCCATCAATTTATGTCAATGCAAGGAGCAGGGATTGCCATGCAATGGATGCACTAGAGCTATAAATGTATGAAGGCTTAACAAAAGAAACTAAGTGGGTGTGCATCCAACTTGCTTGCTCACGAAGACCTAGGGCATTTGAGGAAGCCTATCGTTGGAATATAGAAGCCAAGTTCTATAATGAAAAATTCCCACTAGTATATGAAAGTGACATAACAAGAGACTCTCTATCATAAATATCATGGCGCTACTTTGAAGCACAAGTGTGGAAAAATGATAGTAGCATTGTCCCTCTTTTATTTCTCTTATTTTTTATTTTTTTGGGCATTTCTCTTTTTTGGGACAATGCTCTATTAATGATGATCATCATACTTCTCTTTATTTACAACTCGGTGATTACAACTCGAAACTTAGAACAAAATATGAATCTATATGAATGCCTCCGGCGGTGTACCGGGATGGGCAATGAATCAAGAGTGACATGTATGAAATAATATGCATGGTGGCTTTGACACAAATACGATGTCAACTACATGATCATGCGAGGCAATATGACAATGATGAAGCGTGTCATAATAAACGGAATGGTGGAAAGTTGCATGGCAATATATCTCGGAATGGCTATGGAAATGCCATAATAGGTAGGTATGGTGGCTGTTTTGAGGAAGATATAAGGAGGTTTATGTGTGATAGAGCGTATCGTATTACGGGGTTTGGATGCACCGGCGAAGTTTGCACCAACTCTCAAGGTGAGAAAGGGCAATGCACGATACCGAAGAGGTTAGCAATGATGGAAGGTTGAGAGTGCGTATAATCCATGGACTCAACATTAGTCATAAAGAACTCACATACTTATTGCAAAAATCTACAAGTCATCAAAAACCAAGCACTACGCGCATGCTCCTAGGGGGATAGATTGGTAGGAAAAGACCATCGCTCATCCCCGACCGCCACTCATAAGGATGACAATCAAAGAACACCCCATGTTTAAAATTTATTATACAATGTTTACCATACGTGCATGCTACGGGACTTGCAAATTTCAACACAAGTATTTCTCAAATTCACAACTACTCAACTAGCACAACTTTAATATTACCACCTTTATATCTCAAAACAACTATCAAGTATCAAACTTCTCTTAATTAGTATTCAATGCACTTTAAAGTTCTTATCTTGGATGCCTATCGTATTAGGACTAATTTTATAACCAAAGCAAATTACCATGCTGTTATAAAGGACTCTCAAAATAATATAAGTGAAGCATGAGAGCAATAATTTCTATAAAATAAAACCACCACCATGCTCTAAAAGATATAAGTGAAGCACTAGAGCAAAATTGTCTAACTCAAAAGATATAAGTGAAGCACATAGAGTATTCTAATAAATTCCGATTAATGTCTGTCTCTATCAAAAGGTGTGTACAGCAAGGATGATTGTGGTGAACTAAAAAGCAAAGACTCAAATCATACAAGACGCTCCAAGCAAAACACGTATGATGTTGTGAATAAAAATATAGCTGCAAGTAAAGTTACCGATGGACGAAGACAAAAGAGGGGATGCCTTCCGGGGCATCCCCAAGCTTAGGCTTTTTGATTGTCATTCTATTTTAACTTGGGGTGCCTTGGGCATCCCCAAGCTTAGGCTCTTGCCACTCCTTGTTTCATACTCCATCAAATCTTTACCCAAAACTTGAAAACTTCACAACACAAAACTTAATAGAATATCTCGTGAGCTCTGTTAGCGAAAGAAAACAAAACATCACTTTAAGGTACTGTAATGAACTCATTATTTATTTATATTGGTGTTAAACCTACTCTATTCCAACTTCTCTATGGTTCATAAACTCCATTACTAGCCATAGATGCATCAAAATAAGCAAACAACACACGAAAAACAGAATCTGCCAAAAACAGAACAGTATGTAGTAATCTGTATCAAACTCATACTTCTGGAACTCCAAAAATTCTAAAATAAATTGCTGGACGTGAGGAATTTATCTATTAATCGTCTTCAAAAATAATCAACTAAATAGCACTCTCCAGCAAAAAGTTGTAGCTAATATCGTCAGCGCTAAAGTTTCTGTTTTTTACAACAAGATCAAAAAGACTTCACCCAAGTCTTTCCAAAGGTTCTACTTGGCACAAACACTAATTAAAACATAAAAACACATCTAAACAGAAGCTATATGGATTATTTATTCCTAAACAGAACCAAAAAGCAAGAAACTAAAATAAAATTGGGTTGCCTCCCAACAAGCGCTATCGTTTAACGCCCCTAGCTAGGCATAAAGGCAAGGATAGATCTAGGTATTATCATCTTTGGCATGCAATCCATAAGTGGCTCACATAATAGATTCATAAGTTAATTTTATTTTCTTTCTAGGAAATTGTTCCATGCCTTTCCTTAACGGAAATTGGAATCTAATATTCCCTTCTTTCATATCAATAATTGCACCAATCGTTCTAAGGAAAGGTCTACCAAGAATAATAGGACATGAAGGATTGCAATCTATATCAAGAATAATGAAATCTACGGGCACATAATTCCTACTTGCAACAATAAGAACATCATTAATTCTTCCCCATAGGTTTCTTAATGGTGGAATCCGCAAGGTGCAAGTTTAAAGAACAATCATCAAATTCACGAAAACCTAGCAAATCACACAAAGTTTTTGGAATCGTGGAAAGACTAGCACCCAAATCACACAAAGCATAGCATTCATGATCTTTAATTTTAATTTTAATAGTAGGTTCCCACTCATCATAAAGTTTTCTAGGGATAGAAACTTCCAATTCAAGCTTTTCTTCATAAGATTGCAGTAAAGCATCAACGATATGTTTAGTAAAAGCCTTATTTTGACTATAAGCATGCGGAGAATTTAGCATGGATTGCAACAAGGAAATACAATCTATTAAAGAACAATTATCATAATTAAATTCCTTGAAATCCAAAATAGTATGTTCATTGCTATCTAAAGTTTTGACCTCTTCCATCCCACTTTTACCAAAATTTGCATCAAGATCTAAAAACTCCGAATCATTGGGACGCCTTTTAACTAAAGTTGACTCATCTCCAGTCCCATCATTATCAAGATTAATATTGAAAAACAAAGATTTAATAGGGGACACATCAATTACTTTTAGATCTTCATCCTTATTATCTTGGAAATTAGAAGAACACGCTTTCACAAAGCAATCTTTTTTAGCACGCATCCTAGCGGTTCTTTCTTTTCACCCACCATTGGAAACTCTCATGGATTTGAGAGACTCATTGATATCATGCTTAGGTGGAATAGATCTAAGTTTCAAAGAATCAACATCAAGAGAAATTCTATCCACGTTCCTAGCCAACTCGTCAATCTTAGGCAGTTTTTCCTCAAGCAAATCATTGAAATTCTTTTGAGAAATCATAAATTCTTTAACACTAGTCTCAAAATCAGAGGGCATCTTATTAAAATTTCCATAAGAGTTGCTGTGGGAATTACCATAATTATTAGAGGAATTACTAGGATACGACCTAGGATTAAAATTTCCTCTATAAGCGTTGTTACCAAAATTGTTCCTACCAACAAAATTCACATCCATAGATTCATTATTATTCTCAATCAAGGTAGACAAAGGCATATCATTGGGATCAGAAGAAACACTCTTATTAGCAAACAATTTCATAAGTTCATCCATCTTTCCACTCAAAATATTAATCTCTTCAATTGCATGCACCTTTTTACTAGTAGATCTTTCAGTGTGCCATTGAGAATAATTAACCATAATATCATCTAGGAGTTTAGTAGCTTCTCCTACGGTGATTTCCATAAAAGTGCCTCCCGCGGCCGAATCTAAAAGATCTCTAGAAGCAAAATTCAATCCAGCATAAAATTTTTGTATAATCATCCATAAATTCAAACCATGTGTAGGGCAATTACGTATCTTTAATTTCATCCTCGCCCAAGCTTGTGCAACATGTTCATGATCAAGTTGCTTAAAATTCATAATATCGTTTCTGAGAGAGATGATATTTGCGGGAGGAAAATACTTAGAGATAAAAGCATCTTTGCACTTATTCCAAGAATCAGTACTATTTTTAGGCAAAGATGAAAACCAAGTTCTAGCATGATCTCTAAGCGAAAACAGAAATAACTTTAGTTTAACAATATCATTGTCCACATCTTTCTTCTTTTGCATATCACACAAATCAACAAAGTTATTTAGATGGGTAGCAACATCTTCACTAGGAAGGCCGGCGAATTGATCTTTCATGACAAGATTCAGCAAAGCAGCATTAATTTCACAAGATTCAGCATCGGTAAGAGGAGTAATCGGAGTGCTAAGAAAAATATTGTTGTTGGTATTGGCAAAGTCACACAATTTAGTATTATCTTGAGCCGTCGTGACAAGCAAGCAATCCAACACACAAGCAAACAAGAAGCAAGCAAAAAAGAGGCGAACGGAAAAAGAGGGCGAATAAAATGGCAAGGGTGAAGTGGGGGAGAGTAAAACGAGAGGCAAATGACAAATAATGTAATGCGAGGGATAAGAGTTTGTGATGGGTACTTGGTATGTCTTGACTTGTGCGTAGACTCCCCAGCAACGGCGCCAAAAATGGCTAGTTGCTGGGAGATGAAATCTTGACTTGACTTGGCGTAAGCCTTCCTGGCAACGGCGCCATAAATCCTTCTTGGTACCTCTTGAGCATGCGTTGGTTTTTCCCTTGAAGAGGAAAGGGTGATGCAGCAAAGTAGTGTAAGTATTTCCCTCAGTTTTTGAGAACCAAGGTATCAATCCAGTAGGAGGCCACACGCAAGTCCCTCGCACCTACACAAACAAATAAGAACCTTGCAACCAACGCGATAAAGGGGTTGTTAATCCCTTCACGGCCACTTGCAAAAGTGAGATCTGATAGAGATGATAAGATACTATTTTTGGTATTTTTATGATAAAGGTTGAAAGTAAAGATTGAAAAATAAACGGTGGCAGAAATAGCTCGTGGACGGGAGATTAATATGATGGAAAATAGACCCGGGGGCCATAGGTTTCAGTAGTGGCTTCTCTCAAGATAGCATAAGTATTACGGTGGGTGAACAAATTAATGTCGAGAAATTGATAGAAAAGTGCATAATTATGAGAATATCTAGGCATGATCATGTATATAGGCATCACATCCGTGACAAGTAGACCGACTCCTGCCTGCATCTACTACTATTACTCCACACATCGACCTCTATCCAGCATGCATCTAGAGTATTAAGTTCATAAGAACAGAGTAACGCAATAGGTAAGATGACATGATGTAGAGGGATGAACTCAAGCAGTATGATATAAACCCCATCTTTTTATCCTTGATGGCAACAATACAATAATTTTCATTTCCCCTACTGTCACTGGGATCGAGCAACGCAAGATTGAACCCAAAGCTAAGCACTTCTGCCATTGCAAGAAAGATCAATCTAGTAGGCCAAACCAAACTGATAATTCGAAGAGACTTGCAAAGATAACCAATCATACATAAAAGAATTCAGAGAAGATTCAAATATTGTTCATAGATAATCTTGATCATAAACCAACAATTCATCGGATCTCGACAAACACACCGCAAAAAGAGTTACATATAATAGATCTCCAAGAAGATCGAGGAGAACTTTGTATTGATATCCAAAGAGAGAGAAGAAGCCATCTAGCTAATAACTATGTACCCGAAGGTCTGTGGTAAACTACTCACACTATTGGGGAACGTAGTAATTTCAAAAAAATTCCTATGCACACGCAAGATCATGGTGATGCATAGCAACGAGAGGGGAGAGTGTGTCCACGTACCCTCGTAGACCGAAAGCAGAAGCGTTAGCACAACGCGGTTGATGTAGTCATACGTCTTCACGATCCGACCGATCCAAGTGCCGAATGTACGGCACCTCCGAGTTCAGCACATGTTCAGCTCGATGACGTCCCACGAACTCCGATCCAGCAGAGCTTTGTGGGAGAGTTCCGTCAGCACGACGGCGTGATGACGGTGTTGATGATGCTACCGACGCAAGGCTTTGCCTAAGCACTACTACGATATGATCGAGGTGGAATATGGGGGAGGGGGGCACCGCACACGGCTAAGAGATCAAGAGATCAATTGTTGTGTCTAGAGGTGCCCCCTGCCCCCGTATATAAAGGATCAAGGAGGAGGGGGCAGCCGTCCAGGGGAGGCACGCCAGGGAGGAGTCCTACTCCCACCGGGAGTAGGACTCCCTCTTGTCCTAGTTGGAGTAGGAGGGGGAAGGGAAGGGAGAGAGGAGAGAGGAGAGGAAGGAAAGAGGGGCGCAGCCCCCCTCCTTGTCCTACTCGGACTAGAGGGGGAGGGGGCGTGTGGCCTGCCCTGGACGCCCCTCCTCTTCTCCACTAGGGCCCATGAGGCCCAATAAACCCCCCCGGGGGGTTCTGGTAACCCCCCAGTACTCCGGTATATGCCCGAAACCATCCGAAACCATTCCGGTGTCCGAACATAGTTATCCAATATATCGATCTTTACGTCTCGACCATTTCGAGACTCCTCGTCATGTCCGTGATCATATCCGGGACTCCGAACTACCTTCGGTACATCAAAACACAAAAACTCATAATACCGATCATCACCGAACTTTAAGCGTGCGGACCCTACGGGTTCAAGAACTATGTAGACATGACTGAGACACGACTCCGGTCAATAACCAATAGCGGAACCTGGATGCTCATATTGGCTCCTACATATTCTACAAAGATCTTTATCGGTCAAACCGCATAACAACATACGTTGTTCCCTTTGTCATCGATATGTTACTTGCCCAAGATTCGATCGTCGGTATCTCAATACCTAGTTCAATCTCGTTACCGGCAAGTCTCTTTACTCGTTATGTAATGCATCATCCCGCAACTAACTCATTAGCTACATTGCTTGCAAGGCTTATAGTGATGTGCATTACCGAGAGGGCCCAGAGATACCTCTCCGACAATTGGAGTGACAAATCCTAATCTCGAAATGCGCCAACTCAACATGTACCTTCAGAGACACTTGTAGAGCTCCTTCATAATCACCCAGTTACGTTGTGATGTTTGGTAGCACACAAAGTGTTCCTCCGGTAAATGGGAGTTGCATAATCTCATAGTCATAGGAACATGTATAAGTCATGAAGAAAGCAATAGCAACATACTAAACGATCAAGTGCTAAGCTAACAGAATGGATCAAGTCAATCACATCATTCTCCTAATGATGTGATCCCGTTAATCAAATGACAACTCATGTCTGTGGGTAGGAAACACAACCATCTTTGATCAACGAGCTAGTCAAGTAGAGGCATACTAGTGACACTATGTTTGTCTATGTATTCACACATGTATTATGTTTCCGGTTAATACAATTCTAGCATGAATAATAAACATTTATCATGATATGAGGAAATAAATAATAATTTTATTATTGCCTCTAGGGAATATTTCCTTTAGTCTCCCACTTGCACTAGAGTCAATAATCTAGATTACACAGTAATGATTCTAACACCCATGGAGCCTTCGTGCTGATCATGTTTTGCTCGTGGAAGAGGCTTAGTCAACGGGTCTAGAACAGTCAGATCCGTATGTATCTTGCAAATCTCTATGTCTCCCACCTGGACTTGGTCCCGGATGGAATTGAATAGTCTCTTGATGTGCTTGGCCCTCTTGTGAAATCTGGATTCTTTTGCCAATGCAATTGCACCAGTATTGTCACAAAAGATTTTCATTGGTCCCGATGCACTAGGTATGACACCTAGATCGGATATGAACTCCTTCATCCAGACTCCTTCATTTGCTGCTTCCGAAGCAGCTATGTACTCCGCTTCACATGTAGATCCCGCCACAACGCTTTGTTTAGAACTGCACCAACTGACAGCTCCACCATTCAATATAAACACTTATTCGGTTTGCGATTTAGAATTGCCCGGATCAGTGTCAAAGCTTGCATCGACGTAACCATTTACGACTAGTTATTTGTCACCTCCATAAATGAGAAACATATCCTTAGTCCTTTTCAGGTATTTTAGGATATTCTTGACCGCTGTCCAGTGATCCAGTCCTGGATTACTTAGGTACCTCCCTGCTAAGCTAATAGCTAGGCACACATCAGGTCTGGTACACATCATTGCATACATGATAGAGCCTATGGCTGAAGCATAGGGAACATCTTTCATTTTCTCTCTATCTGTTGGGGAACGTTGCAGAAAACAAAAATTTTCCTACGGTTTCACCAAGATCCATCTATGAGTTCATCTAGCAATGAGTGATTAGATGCATCTACGTACCTCGTAGATCGCGAGCGGAAGCGTTCAAAGAACGGGGATGATGTAGTCGAACACGACGTGATCCAGATCACCGGAGATCCTAGCACCGAACGGACGACACCTCCGCGTTCAACACACGTACGGAACAGCCACGTCTCCTCCTTCTTGATCCAGCAAGGGGGGAGGAGAGGTTGAGGGAGATGGCACCAGCAGCAGCACGACGGCGTGGTGTTGATGGAGCTGCAGTACTCCGGCAGAGCTTCGCCAAGCGCTATGGAGGAGGAGGAGGTGTTGGAGAGGGAGAAGGAGGCAACCAAAGGCCGAGGTATGAAGTCCCTCCTTTCCCCCACTATATATAGGAGGGCCAAGGGGGGTGGCCGGCCCTAGGAGATCAATCTCCTAGGGTGGGGCGGCGGCCAAGGGGGTTTCCCTCCCCCCAAGGCACCTAGGAGGTGCCTTCCCCTCCTAGGACTCTTCCCTCTCAAACCCTAGGCGCATGGGCCTATGTTGGGGCTGGTTCCCTTGGCCCATGTAGGCCAAGGCGCACCCCCTACAGCCCATATGGCCCCTCGGGACAGGTGGCCCCACCCGGTGGACCCCTGGGACCCTTCCGGTGGTCCCGGTACAATACCAATAACCCCGAAACTTGTCCCGATGCCCGAAACAGGACTTCCCATATATAATTCTTTACCTCCGGACCATTCCGGAACTCCTCGTGATGTCCGGGATCTCATCCGGGACTCCGAACAACATTCGGGTTACTGCATATACATATCCCTACAACCCTAGCATCACCGAACCTTAAGTGTGTAGACCCTACGGGTTCGGGAGACATGTAGACATGACCGAGATCGCTCTCCGGTCAATAACCAACAGCGGGATTTGGATACCCATGTTGGCTCCCACATGCTCCATGATGATCTCATCGGATGAACCACGATGTCGAGGATTCAATCAACCCCGTATACAATTCCCTTTGTCAATCGATATGTTACTTACCCGAGATTCGATCATCGGTATCCCAATACCTCGTTCAATCTTGTTACCGGCAAGTCACTTTACTCGTACCGTAATGCATGATCCCGTGACCAGACACTTGGTCACTTTGAGCTCATTATGATGATGCATTACCGAGTGGGCCCAGTGATACCTCTCCGTCATACGGAGTGACAAATCCCAGTCTCGATCTGTGTCAACCCAACAGACACTTTCGGAGATACCTGTAGTGCACCTTTATAGTCACCCAGTTATGTTGTGACGTTTGATACACCCAAAGCACTCCTACGGTATCCGGGAGTTACACGATCTCATGGTCAAAGGAAAAGATACTTGACATTAGAAAAGCTCTAGCAAATGAACTACACAATCTCACGCTATGCTTAGGATTGGGTCTTGTCCATCACATCATTATCCTAATGATGTGATCCCGTTATCAATGACATCCAATGTCCATAGCCAGGAAACAATGACTATCTATTGATCAACGAGCTAGTCAACTAGAGGCTTACTAGGGACATGTTGGTGTCTGTTATTCACACATATATTACGATTTCCGGATAATACAATTATAGCATGAATAAAGACAATTATCATGAACAAAGAAATATAATAATAATGCTTTTATTATTGCCTCTAGGGCATATTTCCAACAGTCTCCCACTTGCACTAGAGTCAATAATCTAGTTACATTGTGATGAATCGAACTCCCATGAAATTCTGGTGTTGATCATGTTTTGCTCTAGGGAGAGGTTTAGTCAATGGATCCGCTACATTCAGGTCCGTATGTACTTTACAAATCTCTATGTCTCCATCTTGAACATTTTCACGAATGGAGTTGAAGCGACGCTTGATGTGCCTTGTCTTCTTGTAAAACCTGGGCTCCTTGGCAAGAGCAATAGCTCCAGTGTTGTCACAGAAGAGCTTGATCGGCCCCGACGCATTGTGTATGACTCCTATGTCGGTGATGAACTCCTTCACCCATATTGCTTCATGTGCTGCCTCCGAGGCTGCCATGTACTCCGCTTCACATGTAGATCCCGCCACGACGCTCTGCTTGCAACTGCACCAGCTTACTGCCCCACCATTCAAAATATACACGTATCCAGTTTGTGACTTAGAGTCATCCAGATCTGTGTCGAAGCTAGCATTGACGTAACCATTTACGATGAGCTCTTCGTCACCTCCATAAACGAGAAACATTTCCTTAGTCCTTTTCAGGTACTTCAGGATATTCTTGACCGCTGTCCAGTGTTCCTTGCCGGGATTTCTTTGGTACCTTCCTACCAAACTTACGGCAAGGTTTACATCAGGTCTGGTACACAGCATGGCATACATAATAGAACCTATGGCTAAGGCATAGGGGATGACACTCATCTCTTCTATATCTTCTGCCGTGGTCGGACATTGAGCTGAGCTCAATTTCACACCTTGTAAAACAGGCAAGAACCCTTTCTTGGACTGATCCATTTTGAACTTTTTCAAAATCTTATCAAGATATGTGCTTTGTGAAAGACCTATGAGGCATCTCGATCTATCCCTATAGATCTTGATGCCTAATATATAAGCAGCTTCTCCAAGGTCCTTCATTGAAAAACTCTTATTCAAATAGGCCTTAATGCTGTCCAAAAGTTCTATATCATTTCCCATCAGAAGTATGTCATCTACATATAGTATGAGAAATGCTATAGAGCTCCCACTCACTTTCTTGTAAACACAGGCTTCTCCATAAGTCTGTGTGAACCCAAACGCTTTGATCATCTCATCAAAACGAATGTTCCAACTCCGAGATGCTTGCACCAGCCCATAAATCGAGCGTTGGAGCTTGCACACCTTGTCAGCATTCTTAGGATCGACAAAACCTTCCGGCTGCATCATATACAATTCTTCCTTAAGGAAACCATTAAGGAATGCCGTTTTGACGTCCATTTGCCAAATTTCATAATCATAAAATGCGGCAATTGCTAACATGATTCGGACGGACTTCAGCTTCACTACCGGTGAGAAAGTCTCATCGTAGTCAATCCCTTGAACTTGTCGATAACCCTTAGCGACAAGCCGAGCTTTATAGATGGTCACATTACCATCCGCGTCTGTCTTCTTCTTAAAGATCCATCTATTTTCTATGGCTCGCCGTTCAACGGGCAAGTCAGTCAAAGTCCATACTTCATTTTCATACATGGATCCTATCTCGGATTTCATGGCTTCTAGCCATTTGTCGGAATCCGGGCCCTTCATCGCTTCTTCATAGTTCGAAGGTTCACTGTTGTCTAACAACATGATTTCCAAGACAGGGTTGCCGTACCACTCTGGTGCGGAACGTGTCCTTGTGGACCTTCGAATTTCAGTAGGAGCTTGATCAGAAGTATCTTGATCATCATCATTAAATTCCTCTCTAGTCGGTGCAGGCACCTCAGGAACATTTTCTTGAGTTGCGCCATTTTTCGGTTCAAGAGGTAATACTTCATCAAGCTCTACTTTCCTCCCACTTACTTCTTTCGAGAGAAACTCTTTCTCCAGAAAGGACCCATTCTTGGCAACAAAGATCTTGCCTTCGGATCTGAGGTAGAAGATATACCCAATAGTTTCTTTAGGGTATCCTATGAAGAGGCATTTTTCCGATTTGGGTTCGAGCTTCTCAGGTTGAAGTTTCCTGACATAAGCATCGCATCCCCAAACTTTTAGAAATGACAGCTTAGGTTTCTTCCCAAACCATAATTCATACGGTGTCGTCTCAACGGATTTCGACGGTGCCCTATTTAAAGTGAATGCGGCAGTCTCTAAAGCATAGCCCCAAAAAGATAGTGGTAAATCGGCAAGAGACATCATAGATCGCACCATATCTAATAGAGTGCGATTACGATGTTCGGACACACCATTACGCTGAGGTGTTCCAGGCGGCGTGAGTTGTGAAACTATTCCACATTTTCTTAAGTGTGTACCAAACTCGTGACTCAAGTATTCTCCTCCACGATCTGATCGTAGAAACTTGATTTTCCTGTCACGTTGATTCTCAACTTCACTCTGAAATTCCTTGAACTTTTCAAAGGTCTCAGACTTGTGTTTCATTAAGTAGACATACCCATATCTACTCAAGTCATCAGTGAGGGTGAGAACATAACGATAGCCACCGCGAGCCTCAACACTCATTGGACCGCACACATCAGTATGTATGATTTCCAATAAGTTGGTTGCTCGCTCCATTGTTCCTGAGAACGGAGTCTTGGTCATTTTACCCATGAGGCATGGTTCGCACGTGTCAAATGATTCGTAATCAAGAGACTCTAAAAGTCCATCAGCATGGAGCTTCTTCATGCGTTTGACACCTATGTGACCAAGGCGGCAGTGCCACAAGTATGTGGGACTATCACTATCAATCTTACATCTTTTGGTACTTACACTATGGATATGTGTAGCATTACGCTCGAGATTCATAAAGAATAAACCATTCACCATCGGAGCATGACCATAAAACATATCTCTCATATAAATAGAACAACCATTATTCTCGGATTTAAATGAGTAGCCATCTCGAATTAAACGAGATCCTGATACAATGTTCATGCTCAAACTTGGCACTAACTAACAATTATTGAGGTTCAAAACTAATCCCGAAGGTAAATGTAGAGGTAGCGTGCCGACGGCGATCACATCAACCTTGGAACCATTCCCGACGCGCATTGTGACCTCGTCCTTCGCCAGTCTCCGTTTATTCCGCAGCTCCTTTGGTGTTGCCGGCCTTCTTGTCCGCTAAGTATTTGGGGCAATTCCGCTTCCAGTGACCACTTCCCTTGCAATAAAAGCACTCAGTCTCGGGCTTGGGTCCATTCTTTGGCTTCTTCCCGGCAGCTTGCTTGCTGGGCACGGCAACTACCTTGCCGTCCTTCTTGAAGTTCTTTTTACCCTTGCCCTTCTTGAACTTAGTGGTTTTATTGACCATCAACACTTGATGTTCCTTCTTGACTTCTACCTCTGCTGATTTCAGCATAGCAAATACTTCAGGAATGGTCTTTTCCATCCCCTGCATATTGAAGTTCATCACAAAGCTCTTGTAGCTCGGTGGAAGCGACTGGAGGATTCTGTCAATGACCGCATCATCCGGGAGATTAACTCCCAGCTGAGTCAAGCGGTTATGTAACCCAGACATAGTGAGTATGTGCTCACTGACAAAACTATTTTCCTCCATCTTATAGCTGAAGAATTTGTCGGAGACTTCATATCTCTCGACCCGGGCATGAGCTTGGAAAACCATTTTCAGCTCTTCGAACATCTCATATGCTCCATGTCTCTCAAAACGCTTTTGGAGCCCCGGCTCTAGGCTGTAAAGCATGCCGCACTGAACGAGGGAGTATTCATCGGTACGTGCCTGCCAAGCGTTCATAATGTCTTGTTCTGTAGGGAGAACAGGTGCATCACCTAGCGGTGCTTGTAGGACATAATCTTTCTTGGCAGCTATGAGGATGATCCTCAGGTTCCGGACCCAGTCCGTATAGTTGCTACCATCGTCTTTCAGCTTGGTTTTCTCTAGGAACGCGTTGAAGTTGAGGACTACGTTGGCCATTTGATCTACAAGACATATTGTAAAATATTTAGACTAAGTTCATGATAATTAAGTTCATCTAATCAAATTATAATGAACTCCCACTCAGATTTGACATCCCTTTGGTCATCTAAGTGTTACACGATCCGAGTCGACTAGGCCGTGTCCGATCATCACGTGAGACGGACTAGTCATCATCGGTGAACATTCTCATGTTGATCGTATCTTCCATACGACTCGTGTTCGACCTTTCGGTCTCCGTGTTCCGAGGCCATGTCTGTACATGCTAGGCTCGTCAAGTTAACCCTAAGTGTTTTCGCTGTGAAAAACTGTCTTACACCCGTTGTATGTGAACGTAAGAATCCATCACACCCGATCATCACGTGGTGCTTAGAAGCGACGAACTGTAGCAACGGTGCACAGTTAGGGGAGAACACTTCTTGAAATTTTGTAAGGGATCATCTTATTTACTACCGTCGTCCTAAGTAAACAAGATGCATAAAACATAATAAACATCACATGCAATTATATAAAGTAGTGACATGATATGGCCAATATCATATAGCTCATTTGATCTTCATCTTCGGGGCTCCATGATCATCTTGTCACCGGCATGACACCATGATCTCCATCATCGTGTCTTCATGAAGTTGTCACGCCAATGACTACTTCTACTTCTATGACTAACGCGTTTAGTAATAAAGTAAAGTAGTTTACATGGCGTTCTTCAATGACACGCAGGTCATACAAAAAATAAAGACAACTCCTATGGCTCCTGCCGGTTGTCATACTCATCGACATGCAAGTCGTGATTCCTATTACAATAGCATGAACATCTCATACATGCAATATAGATCATTCATCATTCATCACAACTTTGGCCATATCATATCACAAAGCACTTGCTGCAAAAACAAGTTAGACGTCCTCTAATTGTTGTTGCATGTTTTACGTGGCAGAAGTAGGGTTCTAGCAAGAACGTTTTCTTACCTACGTGAAACCACAACGTGATTTGTCAAATTCTATTTACCCTTCATAAGGACCCTTTTCATCGAATCTGCTTCAACTAAAGTAGGAGAGACAGACACCCGCCAGCCACCTTATGCAACTAGTGCATGTTAGTCGGTGGAACCGGTCTCACGTAAGCGTACGTGTAAGGTTGGTCCGGGCCGCTTCATCCCACAATACCGCTGAAGCAAGATAAGACTAGTAGCGGCAAGAAAGTTGACAAATCTACACCCACAACAAATTGTGTTCTACTCGTGCAAGAAGAACTACGCATAGACCTAGCTCATGATGCCACTGTTGGGGAACGTTGCAGAAAACAAAATTTTTCCTACGGTTTCACCAAGATCCATCTATGAGTTCATCTAGCAACGAGTGATTAGATGCATCTACGTACCTCGTAGATCGCGAGCGGAAGCGTTCAAAGAACGGGGATGATGTAGTCGAACACGACGTGATCCAGATCACCGGAGATCCTAGCACCGAACGGACGGCACCTCCGCGTTCAACACACGTACGGAACAACCACATGTCCTCCTTCTTGATCCAGCAAGGGGCGAGGAGAGGTTGAGGGAGATGGCACCAGCAGCAGCACGACGGCGTGGTGTTGATGGAGCTGCAGTACTCCAGCAGAGCTTCGCCAAGCGCTATGGAGGAGGAGGAGGTGTTGGAGAGGGAGAAGGAGGCAACCAAAGGCCGAGGTATGAAGTCCCTCCTTTCCCCCACTATATATAGGAGGGCCAAGGGGGGTGGCCGGCCCTAGGAGATCAATCTCCTAGGGTGGGGCGGCGGCCAAGGGGGTTTCCCTCCCCCCCAAGGCACCTAGGAGGTGCCTTCCCATCCTAGGACTCTTCCCTCTCAAACCCTAGGCGCATGGGCCTATGTTGGGGCTGGTGCCCTTGGCCCATGTAGGCCAAGGCGAACCCCCTACAGCCCATGTGGCCCCCCGGGACAGGTGGCCCCACCCGGTGGACCCCCGGGACCCATCCGGTGGTCCCGGTACAATACCGATAACCCCGAAACTTGTCCCGATGCCCGAAATAGGACTTCCCATATATAATTCTTTACCTCCGGACCATTCCGGAACTCCTCGTGACATCCAGGATCTCATCCGGGACTCCGAACAATATTCGGGTTACTGCATATACATATCCCTACAACCCTAGCGTCACCGAATCTTAAGTGTGTAGACCCTACGGGTTCGGGAGACATGTAGACATGACCGAGATCGCTCTCCGTTCAATAACCAACAGCGGGATCTGGATACCCATGTTGGCTCCCACATGCTCCACGATGATCTCATCGGATGAACCACGATGTCGAGGATTCAATCAACCCCGTATACAATTCCCTTTGTCAATCGATATGTTACTTACCCGAGATTCGATCGTCGGTATCCCAATACCTCGTTCAATCTCGTTACCGGCAAGTCACTTTACTCGTACCGTAATGCATGATCCCATGACCAGACACTTGGTAACTTTGAGCTCATTATGATGATGCATTACCGAGTGGGCCCAGTGACACCTCTCCGTCATACGGAGTGCCAAATCCCAGTCTCGATCTGTGTCAACCCAACAGACACTTTCGGAGATACCTGTAGTGCACCTTTATAGTCACCCAGTTACGTTGTGATGTTTGATACACCCAAAGCACTCCTACGGTATCCGGGAGTTACACGATCTCATGGTCAAAGGAAAAGATACTTGACATTAGAAAAGCTCTAGCAAACGAACTACACGATCTCACGCTATGCTTAGGATTGGGTCTTGTCCATCACATCATTATCCTAAGGATGTGATCCCATTATCAATGACATCCAATGTCCATAGCCAGGAAACAATGACTATCTATTGATCAACGAGCTAGTCAACTAGAGGCTTACTAGGGACATGTTGGTGTCTGTTATTCACACATGTATTATGATTTCCGGATAATACAATTATAGCATGAATAAAGACAATTATCATGAACAAAGAAATATAATAATAATGCTTTTATTATTGCCTCTAGGGCATATTTCCAACACTATCTTCCGCAGTGGTCGGGCATTGAGTCTGACTCAACTTCACACCTTGTAATACAGGCAAGAACCCTTTCTTTGCTTGATCCATTTTGAACTTTTTCAAAACTTTATCAAGGTATGTGCTTTGTGAAAGTCCAATTAAGCGTCTTGATCTACCTCTATAGATCTTGATGCCCAATATATAAGCAGCTTCACCAAGGTCTTTCATTGAATTTTTTTTATTCAAGTATCCTTTTATGCTATCCAGAAATTCTATATCAATTCCAATCAACAATATGTCGTCTACATATAATATCAGAAATGCTACAGAGCTCCCACTCACTTTCTTGTAAATACAGGCTTCTCCAAAAGTCTGTATAAAACCATATGCTTTGATCACACTATCAAAGCGTTTATTCCAACTCCGAGAGGCTTGCACCAGTCCATAAATGGATAGCTGGAGCTTGCACACTTTGTTAGCACCTTTTGGATCGACCAAACCTTCTGGTTGCATCATATACAACTCTTCTTCTAGAAATCCATTGAGGAATGCAGTTTTGACATCCATTTCCATATTTCATATCATAAAATGCGGCAATTGCTAACATGATTCGGACAGACTTAAGCATCGCTACGGGTGAGAAAGTCTCATCATAATCAACCCCTTGAACTTGTTGAAAACCTTTTGCAACAAGTCGAGCTTTGTAGACAGTAACATTACCATCAGCGTCAGTCTTCTTCTTGAAGATCCATTTATTCTTGATGGCTTGCTGATAATCGGGCAAGTCAACCAAAGTCCATACTTTGTTCTCATACATGGATCCCATCTCAGATTTCATGGCCTCAAGCCATTTTGTGGAATCTGGGCTCATCATCGCTTCCTCATAGTTTGTAGGTTCGCCATGGTCAAGTAACATGACTTCCAGAATAGGATTACCGTACCACTCTGGTGCGGATCTTACTCTGGTTGACCTATGAGGTTTGGTAGTAACTTGATCTGAAGTTTCATGATCAATATCATTAGCTTCCTCACTAATTGGTGTAGGCGTCACAGGAACCGGTTTCTGTGATGAACTTCTTTCCAACAAGCGAGCATGTACAATTACCTCATCAAGTTCTACTTTCCTCCCACTCACTTCTTTCGAGAGAAACTCCTTCTCTAGAAAGGATCCAAATTTAGCAACAAAAGTCTTGCCTTCATATCTGTGATAGAAGGTGTACTCAATAGTCTCCTTTGGGTATCCTATGAAGACACATTTCTCCGATTTGGGTTCAAGCTTATCAGGTTGAAGTTTTTTCACATAAGCATCGCAACCCCAAACTTTAAGAAACGACAACTTTGGTTTCTTGCCAAACTACAGTTCATAAGGCGTCGTCCCAATGGATTTTGATGGTGCCCTATTTAACATGAATGCAGCCATCTCTAAAGCATAATCCCAAAATGATAGTGGTAAATCAGTAAGAGACATCATTGATCGCACCATATCTAGTAAAGTACGATTACGACGTTTGGACACACCATTATGTTGTGGTGTTCCGGGTGGCGTGAGTTGCGAAACTATTCCTTATTATTTCAAATGTAGACCAAACTCGTAACTCAAATATTCTCCTCCACGATCAGATTGTAGAAATTTTATTTTCATGTTATGATGATTTTCCACTTCATTCTGAAATTATTTGAACTTTTCAAATGTTTTAGACTTATGCTTCATTAAGTAGATATAACCATATCTGCTCAAATCATCAGTGAAGGTGAGAAAATAATGATACTCACCGTGAGCCTCAATGTTCATTGGACCACATACATCAGTATGTATGATTTCCAATAAATCTGTTGCTCGCTCCATAGTTCCGGAGAATGGCATTTTAGTCATCTTGCCCATGAGGCACGGTTCGCAAGTACCAAGTGATTCATAATCAAGTGATTCCAAAAGTCCATCAGTATGGAGTTTCTTCATGCGCTTTACACCAATATGACCCAAACGGCAGTGCCACAAATAAGTTGCACTATCATTATCAACTCTACATCTTTTGGCTTCAACATTATGAATATGTGTATCACTACTATCGATATTCAATAAAAATAGACCACTCTTCAAGGGTGCATGACCATAAAAGATATTACTCATATAAATAGAACAACCATTATTCTCTGATTTAAATGAATAACCGTCTCGCATCAAACAAGATCCAGATATAATGTTCATGCTTAACGCTGGCACCAAATAACAATTATTCAGGTCTAAAACTAATCCCGAAGGTAGATGTAGAGGTAGCGTGCCGACCGCGATCACATCGACTTTGGAACCATTTCCCACGCGCATCGTCACCTCGTCCTTAGCCAATCTTCGCTTAATCCGTAGTCCCTGTTTCGAGTTGCAAATATTAGCAACAGAACCAGTATCAAATACCCAGGTGCTACTGCGAGCATTAGTAAGGTACACATCAATAACATGTATATCACATATACCTTTGTTCACCTTGCCATCCTTCTTATCCGCCAAATACTTGGGCAGTTCCGCTTCCAGTGACCAGTCCCTTTGCAGTAGAAGCACTCAGTCTTAGGCTTAGGTCCAGATTTGGGTTTCTTCTCCTGAGCAGCAACTTGCTTGCCGTTCTTCTTGAAGTTCCCCTTCTTCTTTCCTTTACCCTTTTTCTTGAAACTGGTGGTGTTGTTGACCATGAACACTTGATGCTCCTTCTTGATTTCTACCTCCGCAGCTTTTAGCATTGCGAAGAGCTCGGGAATAGTCTTGTTCATCCCTTGCATATTATAGTTCATCACGAAGCTCTTGTAGCTTGGTGGTAGTGATTGAAGAATTCTGTCAATGACAATATCATCAGGAAGATTAACTCCCAGTTGAATTAAGTGATTATTATACCCAGACATTTTGAGTATATGTTCACTGACATAACTATTCTCCTCCATCTTGCAGCTATAGAACTTATTGGAGACTTCATATCTCTCAATCCGGGCATTTGCTTGAAATATTAACTTCAACTCCTGGAACATATCATATGCTCCATGATGTTCAAAACGTCGTTGAAGTCCCGGTTCTAAGCCGTAAAGCATGGCACACTGAACTATCGAGTAGTCATCAGCTTTGCTCTGCCAGACGTTCTTAACATCGTCAGTTGCATCTACAGCAGGCCTGGCACCCAGAGGTGCTTCCAGGATGTAATTCTTCTGTGCAGCAATGAGGATAATCCTCAAGTTACAGACCCAGTCCGTGTAATTGCTACCATCATCTTTCAACTTAGCTTTCTCAAGGAACGCATTAAAATTCAACGGAACAAAAACACGAGCCATTTATCTACAATAACATAGACAAGCAAAAAATACTATCAGGTACTAAGTTCATGATAAATTAAAGTTCAATTAATCATATTATTTAAGAACTTCCATTTAGATAGACATCCCTCTAATCATCTAAGTGATCACGTGATCCAAATCAACTAAACCATGTCCGATCATCACGTGAGATGGAGTAGTTTTCAATGGTGAACATCACTATGTTGATCATATCTACTAATATGATTCGCGCTCGACCTTTCGGTCTCAATGTTCCGAGGCCATATCTGTATATGCTAGGCTCGTCAAGTTTAACCTGAGTATTCCGCGTGTGCAACTGTTTTGCACCCGTTGTATTTGAACGTAGAGCCTATCACACCCGATCATCTCGTCGTGTCTCAGCACGAAGAACTTTCACAACGGTGCATACTCAGGGAGAACACTTATACCTTGAAATTTAGTGAGAGATCATCTTATAATGCTACCATCAATCAAAGCATAATAAGATGCATAAAGGATAAACATCACATGCAATCAATATAAGTGATATGATATGGCCATCATCATCTTGTGCTTGTGATCATCATCTCTGAAGGACCGTCATGATGACCATCATCACCGGCGCGACACCTTGATCTTCATCGTAGCATCGTTGTCGTTTCGCCACCTATTGCTTCTACGACTATCGCTACCGCCTAGTGATAAAGTAAAGCAATTACAGGGTGATTGCATTACATACAATAAAGCGACAACTATATGGCTCCTGTCAGTTGCCGATAACTTTGTTACAAACCATGATCATCTCATACAATAAAATTTAGCATCATGTCTTGACCATATCACATCACAACATGCCCTGCGAAAACAAGTTAGACATCATCTACTTTGTTGTTGCAAGTTTTACGTGGCTGCTACGGGCTGAGCAAGAACCGTTCTTACCTACGCATCAAAACCACAACGATAGTTCGTCAAGTTAGTGTTGTTTTAACCTTCTCAAGGACCGGGCGTAGCCACACTCGGTTCAACTAAAGTTGGAGAAACTAACACCCGCTAGCCACCTATGTGCAAAGCACGTCGGTAGAACCAGTCTCGTGTAAGCGTACGCGTAATGTCGGTCCGGGCCGCTTCATCCATCAATACCGCCGAACCAAAGTGTGACATGCTAGTAAGAAGTATGACTTGTATCGCCCACAACTCACTTGTGTTCTACTCATGCATATAACATCTACGCATACAACCAGGCTCGGATGCCACTATTGGGGAACGTAGTAATTTCAAAAAAATTCCTACGCACACACAAGATCATGGTGATGCATAGCAAGGAGAGGGGAGAGTGTGTCTATGTACCCTCGTAAACCGAAAGCGGAAGCGTTAACACAACGCGGTTGATGTAGTCGTATGTCTTCACGATCCTACCGATCCAAGTACCGAACGTACGGCACCTCTGAGTTCAGCACACATTCAGCTCAATGACATCCCACGAACTCTGATCCAGCAGAGCTTTGCGAGAGAGTTCCATCAGCATGATGGCGTGATGACGGTGTTGATGATGCTACTGACGCAGGGCTTCGCCTAAGCACCGCTACGATATGATCGAGGTGGAATATGGTGGAGGGGGCACCGCACACGGCTAAGAGATCAAGAGATCAATTGTTGTGTCTAGAGGTGCCCCCCTGCCCCCGTATATAAAGGATTAAGGGGAGGGGCGGCCGGCCAGGAGGAGGCGCGCCAGGGAGGAGTCCTACTCCCACCGGGAGTAGGACTCCCTCTTTTCCTAGTTGGAGTAGGAGGGGGAAGGGAAGGGAGAGAGGAGAGGAAGGAAATGGGGGGCGCTGCCTATCGATGTCAAAACCGTTGGATCTTGGGTACGGGATCCCGAACTGTGCGTCTAAGGCTAATGGTAACAGGAGGCGGGGGACACGATGTTTACCCAGGTTTGGGCCCTCTCGATGGAGGTAATACCCTACTTCCTGCTTGATTGATCTTGAGATGTGAGTATTACAAGAGTTGATCTACCACGAGATCGTAGAGGCTAAACCCTAGAAGCTAGCCTATGATTATGATCGTTGTTCTCCTACGGACTAAACCCTCCGGTTTATATAGACACTGGAGGGGGCTAGGGTTACACAGGGTCGGTTACAGAGAAGGAGATTTAGATATCTGAATTTCCAAGCTTCCCTTCCACGCAAAGGAGAGCCCCACTCGGACACGGGACGAAGTCTTCAATCTTGTATCTTCATAGTCCAACAGTCCGGCCAAAATATATAGTCCGGCTGTCCGAGGACCCCCTAATCTAGGACTCCCTCAGTAGCCCCTGAACCAGGCTTCAATGACGATGAGTCCGACGCATAGATTGTCTTCGGCATTGCAAGGCGGGTTCCTTCTCCGAATACTCCATAGAAGATTTTGAACACAAGGATCGTGTCCGGCTCTGCAAAAACAAATTCCAGATACCACCGTAGAGAGTACAATATTCCACAAATCTAATCTGCTGACAAATTTTCATAGCGTGACATCACGCCATAGCCCGGTCATTATTCGAACCGTTTTTCTCAACCAGCTACAGCATATATTGCGAGGCGGTTTCCTCGACACGTCTTGTCGAAGCAGAGATCGTGTCCCCTTATCACAGGATTCCCATCAATATGGGTGTGGGTAACCCAGCCGCGCCATTAATCTCGGCGCTTGGGGAATAAGCGATTTACGGGGCAAGTGGGCAGGCGCACAGTTTCTACCGCCTTGATAAAGGGATAAAGATTCCTCTTTTTCACCCACGCCTTCTTCTTCCCTAGCCCATCCATTCTCGCACGCTCGAGCCCCAGCGCCCAAGTTCTCACCTTCTCCGCAAAGCCATTCCAAACATGTCCGGAGCGGGAGGCAAGTGGATGGCCTGCTCCGTTACGGAGGAGAACATTACGAAGCTCCGGGAAGCCGGATACCTGGCCGCAAACATTGCGCACCGGCTCCCAGACGCAGGGCAGATCGTCCCTACTCCACAACCCCATGAGAGAGTTGTATTCCTTGCCCACTTTGTCCGCGGACTGGGATTCCCCCTCCACCCATTTGTCCGCGGGCTCATGTTCTACTACGGGCTGGACTTCCATGATCTGGCCCCCAATTTCATCCTCAACATCTCGGCGTTTATCGTCATGTGCGAGTCCTTCCTCCGCATCAAGCCCCACTTCGGCCTGTGGCTTAAGACCTTCAAAGTGAAGCCGAAGGTGGTGGTTGGCCAGCAAGCGGAGTGCGGAGGCGCCATGGTGGGAAAGATGCCCAACGTCACCTGGCTCGAAGGCTCCTATGTGGAGACCATGAGGGGTGGCAATCGGGGTGGTTCTACATCACTGAGCCGCGTGATGCCAACTGGGCGGCGGCCCCCGAATTTCGATCCGGCATCCCCATGTGGCCCACCTCCTAGAAAAAGAAGGGCTTAGCCTGGGGTTCGTCGGTTGAGCTGTCCGAACTCCAGACCTGCATCCAAAATATGATAAGCAAGAAAATCAAGCTTGTCAACATGGTCCAGGTCATGCTCTTTCGTTGGATCCTTCCGTGTCAAAGACGGGCATTCAATATGTGGGAGTTCGACCTGGTCGAACACCAGACGCTACGAGAGCTCTTTGACACAATGCACAAAGACGTCTGGAAGGTGTTGTTCAAGGGCGCCGAGGTACCTCCTCCCCTCACCGAAGATCGCGAACTCAGCGCAAAGCGCCCCGCCAATCCGGTAAGCTCTCGGTATTTTACAAGATGTTCCTTTCCCAGTATATTTGTGGGAGGGATCTAAGGCTCCGCACCAATTTGATAGGACTAGGTAGCGACAACGGAGCGGATCAACTGCCCGGCTCCACTACCTGAGGATCCAGCAACGGATCTCCTAACGGAGATGCTGTTTCCGGCACCCTATGAGGTGCCGGAGAAGAAGGCCAAGAAGAAGGCCACGGGGGCCAGGAAAGGTCTCCGGCGCAAGGTTGCTTCGGACTCATCGTCTGAAGACACCGAGGCGCACTCCTCCAATGAAAATGAGGAGGAGGAAAAGGAAAGCCCTCCCCCCCAACTGGAGGGGGGACAAGAAAATGAAGGCTTCCCCGCATGGGGAGGCCGAAACATCCAAGAAGGGAAAGACCCTCCCTCCGGACCACTCCACTACAGCCGCCTACAGCGACGAGGAGTGGTTGCCCAGGGACAAGCCCCTGGTGAAGTCGTAAGTATCCGGATACTATAATAGTGCTGGTATGTTTTGTTTTATTGCTCCTTATCATGTCAAAACATGATCGTGCAGTCCATCCAAGGCCCACATCGACGCATCCTCTTCGGATGGGTCTTTGGGCCCGTCGGCGATGAACAGCGATTCACTCCTGACAGCCACCTCCCCCCGGCCTGCAGACGACACCGAGGTGTTGCCTCAGAGGATACTGGATCAAGGGGAGATAATTCTGGAGATGCCCCAAGGCGACATCCCACACTACAAAAAAAAAGACACATCCGTGACATTTTGGGCCAAACGAATTTTTTTTCTGTCATACATATGACACTTCTATGATGATAATTGTGACAAAACCCGGTATCATCATAGATGTGGTGGGCTCCTACTTCTATGACAAAAAATCAAGACAGAAAATGGGCTTTTCGTCCTGGGCGGGCCGGAGACGCAGCTGCATGACATTCTTTGGGCCGTCCATGACGGAAAAAACTATGGTAGAAACGAGGGCGAGGAAAATTTCTGGGAGTTCCCGGTTACGGTGGGAGGTCGGGGGCCGAGTGATGCGCGTTTCTCTCGTACACGTACACGCGTGTGTGCGAGGCGTTGGCTCTAACTGAACCGAGCGAGGCGTTGGGCTCTACCTGAACCCGAGCGATTGCACTGCAGGCTACGCGTTACTGAACCCGAGCAATTGATCGATGTCTGTTAACTGAACCCGATCGAGCGATTCCTTCGCTACTGCTGCTAACTAAAGCCGATCGATGTTGCCTCTGGGATGAACAGTGAGCGTTGCGGGGGGTTTGGATGAACAGTGAGCGGTGGCGTTGCCTCTGGATGAACAGGACCCCGTGGTGTGGTGGAGGGTTGTATGAACAGTAGATGGTGGAGGGGTGCCCGTGGAGGGGTGGTTGAACAGTAGCCGATGGAGTAGCGCGCGGTGGAGGCTGGATGAACAGGAGCCCGTGGAGGCTGGAGGAGGTCAACGGTAGCCCGTGGAGGCTGGAGGAGGTCGACGGTGGAGATGAACAGTATCCCGTGGAGTCCCATTTGGCGGTACGCCACACCCCTCCCGATGAACAGGACCCCCATTTCGACCGTAGGAGGTCCGTTTCATCCGTTTTGCGGTACGCCACACCCCTCCCAATCAACAGGACCCCCATTTCGACCGTAGGAGGTCCGTTTCCTCCGTTTTGTGGTACGCCACACCCCTCCTGATCAACAGGACCCCCGTTTCGACCGTAGGAGGTCCGTTTCCTCCGTTTTGCGGTACGCCAGGCCTCGTTTCCATCGCCTGTTCCGTCCAAGCCCTCCCGATGAACATGACCACGCATTCTGTTCCGACCAAGCTGGTTGGCTCCCACGCGTTCCGTTGCCTCCCGATGAACACGACGCATTCCGTTGCCTCCCGATGAACACGACGCATTCCGTTGCCTCCCCATGAACACGACGCATTCCGTTGCCTCCCAATGAACATGATGACGATGATGTTTCTCTGTTCTGACCCAGCTATGTACACGAGCCCTGGCCGTACGTATGCGCGAGTAGCGTTCGAGACCCCTCCCGTATGTACACATATGTGGCCGTATTTTCTTTCTTGCACCCTGGCCACTGTACGTACATGTACATGCTATGTGCGTGCCTCTACTACGACATGTGGCGCCTCTACATCGACCAGTATATATGTACATACACGTTCATGACCAGAATGACAACGCTAAGTATGCTTCGACCAGGTGGGTCCCGACTGTCAGGCACTTCCTTTCCTGCGAAGATGTAGCTGGTGGGTCCCAGCAGTCAGGGGGGTGAATCGTTTTGGTTTGTTTTGCCCGGACGCACTTCCTTGTGTGCGAAGATGTAGCTGGTGGGTCCCAACAGTCAGGGGGCGAATCATTTTTTTGCCCATACGCACTTCCTTGCATGTGAAGGTGTAGCTGGTGGGTCCCAGCAGTTAGGGGGAAACTTTTTTTCGCAAAATACGGTGGTCCGTCCGGTGGGTCCCTGCTGTTAGGTGGAGGAATCATTATTTTCCGCGTAATAAGGAGGCACTTCCTTGCTGCCGTCGTGGACCCAGCTGTCAGCCTCTCCACGTACAGTCCACGTCCGATGGAAGTTGTTCCTTGACCATGTTGACCACGCCATGCCGAGAGCACCAGGGCAGTGGACGACAGCGAGGCCTAGGAAGGGTACGACGCGGAGCCGGTGAAGACGCGGTAGTGGATGCCCATGCGGAGAGGAGTATGAGGGTTTACTCGTTCGGCTGCGGTGTGAGGTTGTCGTCGCCGTAGGGCCTTGCCAGCGGTGGGAATAGTAGGGGGCGTGAGGCCTCCGTGGCAGCACAGCCGGCCACGGGAGGCAGGAGCAGGCGGCACGACCGGTGCTGCTTTGGGCGGCTGGAGCAAGAAGACCAGAGGTTGAAGAAGCACTACGGCCGTTGGATGGACATCGTACGGTCACTGGAGCTAGAATCGTTCATATTGACTAAGTTGACAAAGCCTTCCGTCCCCGTCAACTTAGTAGGCCCACAAGTCAGCCTCCCACCAAGGTGGGTCCCAACTAGCAGGGGGAGTATTCATTTTTTTGTGCGTAATAAGGAGGCACTTCCGGTGGGTCCGAGCTGACAGCGGGAGGAACATTTTTTTCATGAAATACGGTGGCCCGTCTGGTGGGTCCCAGCAGTCAGGGGGAAATGTTTTTTTCGCGAAATAAGGTGGCCCGTCCGGTGGGTCCCTACTGTCAGGTGGAGGAATAATTATTTTGTGCGTAATAAGGAGGCACTTCCTTGCGGCCGTCGTGCACCCAGCTGCCAGCCTCTCCACGTACAGTACTCTTCCAATGGAAGTCGGTCGTCGACCACGTTGACCACGCCGCGCCGAGAGCACCAGGGCGGTGGACGACGGCAAGGCCTAGGAAGGGGACAACGTGGAGCCGGGAAATACGCAGCAGTGGAAGCCCGCACGGAGAGGAGTACGAGGGTTCACTGGTTCGGCTGCGGTGTGAGGCTGCCGTCGCCGCAGAATAACAGGGGGTGTGGGTGAGTGGAGGGATGGCCTGGCCAGCAGTGGAAGTAGTATGGGGGCGGTGAGGCCTCTGCGGCAGCACAACCGGCCACGGGAGGCAGGAGCAGGCGGCAAGACCGGCGCTGCTTTGGGCGGCTGGACCAAGAAGACCAGAGGTTGAAGAAGCACTACGGCCGTTGGATGGACATCGTACGGTCACCGAAGCTAGAATCGTTTATATTGACTAAGTTGACAAAGCCCTTGGTACGCTCCAACTTAGTAGGCCCACAGGTCAGCCTCCGAAATGATGCGCCCCAGATGTCAGGGGGAGGAATCATTTTTTGGGAGGCCGAAGCTAAGAATATCCGAGATTGAAGAAGAAGCACGACATTCGCTTGATAGACATCCAACGGCCACTGCTGCTAGAACCGTGTGTTGACCATAATAAGTTGACAAAGCCTTGCATACGCGTCAAATTATTTTTTTAGGGGACGCGTCACTTAGTAGGCCCACAAGTGTGTGGCAGAGAACTTATAGCCCATTTGCGTTTTGTAAGAATGTACATCCCATTTTTGAATTCTAATGGAATTTACAACAGCACATTTACAGTTTATTAAAAGTACAACCCATTTTCTAGCTAGGACAACGATTAATAATTTCAACCAACCGTTGAAGACAGAATTCAATAAAATTTCCCACATTTTGATGGGATCCGAAATATTTTTATCCCGAAATTTCTAGTCAGATTAAATATAAATTTGTATTATGTAAAAATCCAACGAAACATTGCGCGCGCAACAATGAAAATTTCAGATTTTCAAAATCCATAAATAATATTTTATAAACTAATTTCGTGTTTGGTGCATTTTTTTATAGTTATTGCCCAGTTTTTATAATTACATCCCATTTATTATTTTTTAAATCCCATTTTCTTGTTAAGCCTAATGCATCCCTCCTAGGAAAGATTTGCAGCCCAGCGGGGCGGAGAATAACAAGTCGACCTTGCCTACGTATTCCTCAAAAAGACGTATAGCTGGGCTAGCCATTTTCATCTTGAAAAAATTAGTATCTGGGTTGGATATCTGGCCTGGGCTAGACGGGCCACAGCCCACCCAGTTAATACCCTGCTCTCCTCTGAACAACAACGAAATCATCGCCAAGAAAAACTCTGCAGTGCTCACGCCTCAAAAACACAAATACTGCTCGAGCTGCTTGGTCCCAGCTGTCAGCCGCACCTTGTGCAATTATCTCGTTTATATTGACTACATAGGTTGACAATGGTGTGGGACCGTGATGTCAGGAAACCAGGAGAAAGCAAAAAAAATATAGTTATACATAATAAGGAGGCACTTGCGTACGTATGGCTATGGCCCTAGTGGGTCCCTAGTGTCATCCAGTCAAAATAAAGTCATGTCCTGAATCCACATGTTCGTTGACGATGTTAACAATGCTCGGCACCATGGCGAGTGCAACAATTTGAAGGACAACAGAGAGGGCCTCACGGGCCCTACGGATGGTCTGATACAGCGCCAGCTGCTCATTCAGGAAGCCAGGATCATCGGACACCTATGTGCACCTTTGAGAAATAGAGACGGCATGAAACAGTAAGGCCGTGCTTGGGAGCTCTAGATTATTTCAAACCTGTATTAACATACAAGTGTAATTTACTCGTCATCGGAAACAGCGCGTAAAATACAGGCGTAATGAAACCGAAGGCCTGAGGTATGTAAGTAAAACAGGCGGGTTACGCATGTAATTTGAGAGACCAGTGTATATTTTATGAGCACTGCTATATGGACGACATTACCAGATGATACATGCACGACGTGCGTATCATGCCATCCATGGGCAAGGCTAAAACAACAGCTAACGGCTGGATTAGCAATCGTCCAAGTGTCGTTCAATGTTTTTATCGTGTGTGAAGTACTTCTGAATTTTACTAGTCGAAATCGACCAACCAAGCGCCTTCGCCCGAGACCATCTGCTTTAATTTACAAGCGTCAGTTTTACAAGCGGTTTTGGTTGGAAAACGACGATCCAATCACGACCTAATATCATGAGTTGGTTGGAAGATCATATGGTTTCACGTCTAACCTACCTGACTTGTCGTATAGGCTATGAATGAAACATCAGACGATGAACTTCTTAAGCACGGAAATAACAGAAGAGGATGATCTTCTTAACAAGCACTGGCATTAGATCGACATGCAAAACAATACGAACCATTATTCTCAGGAGGCATGGTGAACAGCTCATGATGCCGCATGCCACAACATTCCAAGCTCAACTTTGCAATCAAACACAAGGCCTAGCATTACATAGACAATATTCAGAACAAACTCTTAACACAAGAATATCTCAGCAGAGTAACTATTTACCTCTAAACTGAACACAGGAATAGGAAAAAACACTCGACGCTGCTCACAGCAAGGGCGTCCCACTCAAAAATATCAAATGCATGTCTTCTGGCTAACATCAATGAGCAAATTTTGACAAGGTTTTCCAATTCCAATATATTAAACTATCATCTTCTTGCTAACATCAATGATTAAACTTTGACAAGCTTTTCCCATTCAAAATATGTAATGCCTATGATCGTGGAGTCCTGTCGTAAGTTCTTGTACTTGTTTGGGCACTTTTTGCCCAGGGCACTCCACGTGTTGTTAAATTGCCAATGGTCTCTGCAGACTAGTCATGTCACCGGTGTCTAATAGTACTCTGTAAAGCTTCTCGGTCATTCCTTCTGTAATGTAGCGCAAACAGTGACTGCTTCTTTCTGCAAAGTGGAACGACCAAGTGGACCCAGTAATGCAGCAGTTTGCCTTGGACACATTGGCTCCTTTTGTGCAGTTCAACTAAAATCGAAGTCGGAATAAAACCGAGCTTTAATTTTGATATCCCTGTAAGCAACAATAGGTACAAGGGAAACAATTACTGAGAAATAATGGTTGATGACTTCTACTCCCAAAAGAAAAGCATCTACCGATCTACTTTATCTTAATGGGAAACAAAGCAGGAGAGTAGCAATTCTCCATTAGTGTGATTCATTCATATTGACTGAGACATTATCTTAACAATGCCTTGTTTCAACATGTATAAAGAACGACAAAGCAGAAAAGCACCATTCCTAAAACAATGCAACTGATTCATTTTAACAGAGACATTATCTTAACAATACCTTAGTTAAACATGTAGAAAGAACTACAAAGCAGAATAGTACCATTCCTAACAAGTGTTGCAGTTTTGAACTAAGATTCAGTAGTTAATTAATTCTGAGAGTGGCATTGCTTAATTTTACCAGCGGCATTAGATTAATGAAAAGCATAAACAGTTCTAGGGGAGAGTGGGCGCAACAACAGTATGTGCTTCCATCTACTTATAAAGGGGGTGATGCAGAGTTTGTTGTAACAAAGCAACAAACATCATGTCTGGGTTGGTCCCATTTTTGTTCACTACTTAATGGGAAAAGACAGCAATACAATAGCTTCAATTCAACATTTATTTAAAACAGTACCAATACAAGTAGCACAACATCTCAAAGCACACTGCACAATCATGTGGATGAAGGCCTGTACTGACCTTTCATGAGACGGACATACGAATCTGCCAACACGAATAGGAAATCAAATCTCGTTTTGTGTAGTTGCACTGAAATCAAGCAAAGTGTTTCGCGTAGCGAAGCAAAATGTCACAATAGCAACAAGTTGAATAGATATCCCTGTTTAAACAAAGGCAAAAAAGGAATCAATTACTGGCTAATAAAGGAGGATGTAACATGCGGCCACAAAAATGGTAATCCCGCCAATCCCTAACAAGTGTTGTAGTTTTGAAATAAGATTCAGTAGTTAATTCTGAGAGTGGCATCAATTACTGGCTTATAAAGGGGGTGATGCTGAATTTGTTGTAACAAAGCAACAAAGCAACAAGCATCATGTCTGGGTTGGTCCCATTTTTGTTCACTACTTAATGCGAAAAGACAGCAATACAATAGCTTCAATTCAACATTTATTTTAAACAGTACCAAAACAAGTAGCACAACATCTCAAAGCACACTGCACATCATGTGGTTGAGACCAAGATTTGAAACAACTCAACACGAAGACTGGAAACAAATCTCGATCTCCTTTTGTGCAGTTCCACCAAAATTAAGCAAAGTCACCGGTGTGACATTCAAGTTGAACTGCACAAAACACTCTTAAAACATAAGGTTTTCGAGTAGCGAAGCAAAATGTCGCAATAGCGACAAGTTGAATCGATATCCCTGTTTTAACAGAGGCAAAAAAGGACACAATTACTTGCCGATAAAGGAGGATGAAACAAACGGTGACAGAAATAAGCATCTAACTTATCTTGGATGGAAAACAAAGTAGGATAGTAGCATTTCTAAAACGGTTGCATTGATTCATATTAACAGAGACATTCTCTTGAAACAACATTCATTAAGAAATGTAATTTACTTTTAACAGTGGCATTGCTTCAGTTTTCCGGCGGCATTCTTAGATTAACAATAGCAAAATAGTTGTATGGGACATGCCAGCACCATGTGCATCCACACGTATAAATGGGTGATGCAGAGTATGTAGCCAAGCAGCATATATGCGTTGGTCCCATATTTGTTCTCTTTGAACCTTTTTCCTATGTGAGGGCAGCAAATCTAGTCCTGCACAAACTACCCGACCCCCTAGTTTCTTTCCCTTTTCAACAAAGAGATCGGTTCCTTACAGATGTGTGTATTGGGTTACCCCCTTTTTCCCTTTTCAACCTACAAAGCGGTTGGATAGCCAGTCTATACTACTTTCCGCCCCTCCTTTCCTCATTGAACCACGTCCTAGATTCTTGCTCCAGCCCACCGCACCCTTCTTTCCCCTTTGAACCAATACCTAGATTCGACTACAGATCGAAAAAGATCCACATGTAGCTAGAGTAACAACGGTTTCAAAGAAACCTATACCTTAGGGTCGTCGCGATGTGGCAAGGCGTGCGGCGGGAGGCCAGATCTGCCCACACTACATACGGCAGCGAGGAAGAAGGGGTTGGTGGCCCTCCCACACAGGCGCTGGGTGAAAGAGAACAGTGCAGCCAGCAGTGGATTGCCTCCCTCGCCGAAGGCGATAGAGTGAACGCTGCACCTCCTCCCCTTCCCGGTGCGACGGGATACGGACGCCTCCTTCACTAGCTGTGAGGGGGGAGAGAGAGACAAGAGGCCAACGTAGTCTTGTTTAGATCTGGTGAAGAGAGGGTGAGAGACTGTGAATATAGTAAACTCTAGCAAATGAACGCTGAGCCTCCAGCATGTAACATATATGTAGTGTGGCGAGCGTGTGGAGAGTGCAAACCCTAGCGAATAACCACTGAGGCTCCCACTTATATATACTACTGTAGTACAGACTGAGCTCCGGTGCCTTCACTCCACCTACTTTTGGCTGTATGACAGGTGAGCTAGCCACATTTTGGGCCCACCTGTCATAAACCCAAAGGCAGGTGCACTAAGTCAATGAAGCTGCGTCCATATAGTACTCTCGTGTATATGACTAATATACAGTGAAGTGGTTTTCTTATTCTCTCCATAACAATCATTTTAAATTGTGTAAGTACGAAACAAAACTCTTTATTTAATGTACAGTGAAGAAAACTAGTACTACTTCCGATGAACTAACGATCCACGCCCATGCGTCCCGTCGCACTTCCTGTCCTTCACGTGTGGTACACTACCCTCCCTTAAGTGAACAACCACACATGCGCCAAATTGTCGGAAACGTGTGAGAGTGTGTACAAATAAAGAATTTTAATTTCAATTATCGAAAAGGTTTGAGAGTATTACAAAGTTTGACTTCAGTCAAATCTAATATGCAGAGTAAATAAAAATGGAGGGCTACTACGTCCATCCGGGTTTTTAGTCCACACCATTTTTTAAATCAAAGTTAATAGCTGGACAAATAAAATTACAGGGGAGCTGGAGACAAAGTTGTGAGAAGGCTTAGAAATCAATAAAAAACTTATGCTCTTAGTACCAACGTCGATCCTTCTTCGAGGAAACATTTGGTTCGTAGCCAATTGTGTGATAAAATTGCACCAACGTGAAAGACGACTGCGTCTCCAACGCAACCAAGGTGAACTGACGAAGGATATCATCTTTGTGCGTAACAAGCAAAGAGCACTGATGGAAGACAGCTTGTTTTTCATTGAAAATCGATTAGCTTCACCAGCCGACGCAACCATGAGGCGCAACCATGAGCATCAATAGGTCATCATGGTGATGCATCATCCATTTGGCATCAAGTTTGGGTGAGGCACCTATGAAGTTCGACAAATCCTCACTGTGGTCTGTTTCTTCTCAGTAATCAAGCTCAAGGAAGGAAGAACCACGTGGCAGAGGACAGTGAGGCGGAACAACAATGGCCATCAAATTTTGTGCAGTTTCACTAAAATTGAGGAAGACATGCCCGGGTATGGAGACACGCATCGTTGTTTCCAAAAATATAAAAAAGGGTTAGCAACGACATCTCAATTGTCAATAAGAATTAATGAAAAGTACACCAACAAACAGAAGCATCATAATTATCTTGATGGGAACTAAACCAGGATACTCGAGAAAAAAAGCATTTCTTCATTTAACCAGTGATAGTACTACCACCATATGGACAATGACCGCACAACCACCATATACTTTTTGTTGAAATAACATGTATACCTCCACCGAGGCATAAATCAGGACAACTTTTCGAGTGACATTTCCTCTATAATAGTACTAGTAGGTGATGTTGGACCAGCCGACGAACCCTAGCTACTATGCATGGGGAGCTGGGGAGTAGTCGCATAGAATAAAACCCGCACGCAGCAACCTGGGGAGCTGGACCAGTACAAGAAGTTATACCTCAGGCGGGAGAGATGTCATTTAGGCGGGCGGGCAGGATCTGCCAACATGACGGCAGCAAACAAGGGCGCGGAGGATCTTCGTCCGCACCAGTGCCGACTTCGAGAGGACGGTGCGCATCGGCTTCCTCCGTCACCGACGGCGACAACGTCAACACTGCACCTCCTCACCTCCCGCAGCGGACGGGATTCGGCCGGATCTGTGACCACCGGTGAGGAGAGAGATAGAGTGGACACTATCATCTTGTTTTGATATGGAGAGGGTGAGAGAGCGAGACGCAAGAAACTCTATCAAACAAGAGGTTTAATGGAGTAAAAAAATCTCTCCATAGCAGTGGTTTTAAATAGAATACGCGCATTCCTGGAAAAAAGAAATGAAAACTGGCGGACAATTTTTTAAGGGTCTCTCTAGGGCACATCTAGATGTGACATAGTTATGTCACATCTAAGTTGATGTCCACTCTGTTTGTGGTCTATTTTTTTGTCCTAGTTTTTGTTGTTTCTTGTTGCTACATTATATACTTGTGGGAGCTTAGATGTGATATCCTTAAATAACATCTAGATGTGAATTAGACAAACTGATTTTTAATGTACCAAGAAAGAAAACTCGATCAAAAACACGCCCCCGCTTCCAAGTCGCGAGAGTCGTCGCGCACACACACATAGACATAGACATGCATATCCGTTTTTATGTAAAATTCCATTTCCATCTCCATCTCCAATCTTATTTTTTCTACTGGCACATTATTTCCGTTGTTAATTATATACGCAGCAATATTAACGTACAACATCTCTTGTTTGCGCACGTCCGGACCGCTGCCAAGGCCGGTCCTGACCAACCCGAACCCTCTTCATCACCCGCACGTGCTTCCCACTCGAAACGGTTAGTGCCACATTCATGCCCGGCCAGAGCGGACGCGACCTCTCACTGGCGCCGACATTGAAGCGGTGCGTCGGCCGAGAGAGCATCGCCCGCGCCGCTTCCGGGTGCATGCGGCTGCTCCGTGTTCAAAGGTCGCAATAGCCGGCTACAACATGCATGTAAAAAGTTCTTGGGAGTCCGTGCTACAGCTAGCTGTCCTCCCCCAACTCATCAATCTCTTCCAGTAGTGCTAGTACTCCATGGCGTGATCCATCGACAAGCAGGCAGGAAAGTTATCGTATACTCGGTTTGCGGTGAGTGGCATGCCGAGCGACCGTGTGGGGTCGAGCCGTGGAGGAGGGTGGGACACGAACACGACAGACGTGATTTAAACATTTGTTTGGCTTGATGGCGCGATCCAACGAAACGAAATGTTGGTTTCTCTCCGTTTCCATTTTTTCTCCGGAAAAACGGAAACTTTCCACTCCATTTTCATTCCTATTCCAAGGTTGCCCCGTTACAACATTCCATCAAATACAAAGGAAAACTAACACGCATGCTGATGCATCTCAATGATTCACAGATCATAGCCAACATTTACTTCACGACTAAAGAAAAAAGTTGTGAGAGCGTATACGAAAGAAAAACTACTGATGGGGTCACTACGACTTAAACCCTAAACCCTAAACATGATTTAATTTCCTGGCCAGGTAGAACCTGTCGAAGGAAAGACGGCTTGCACCCTAGGATCATATGATGCTTTTGTGCAGTTCCACTAAAATCGACCTGAGCATCCCTGATGGCAAGGATATTGAAGAAGTGTGATTAGAATAGTAGTACTGGCACTAGTTCATGAGACATAAATCATAACAAGTAGAAGCCGGTAGAAGTAGAGAAAGATCGACATGGAGATGGAGCTACGATAGTGGAGCAAGCCGGCTCCAAAAGGAAGATGGACTACCTGGGACGTCGGGCTATAGCTAGAAGGGCGGTTGGGACACGGCATCGGCCCATACCGTGGTGACCCCCGATTGGGACGCACCGACTGTGGGTTTTCTCCCTCGCCGATGTCGACCGCGTCTATGTAGAACATTGTTCCCTTCCCCCACCTGCAGGATCAGGCCCGTCGTTCTATGCTTGTGAAGAGAGCAACCCAAGCAAGCAGGCTTGTAGCTTAGGCTCCTGCTAGTGTATATATAGTGGTTTTCTTTTTCTCTCCATATCAACCATTTTATATTGCGTACGTGTCATTCAAGAGTGAAATGATGGTTGCTTCTTCCGACTAACTTACTGTGTGATTTGACTGCTCCTTAGTGGCCCCTACATGTACTCCCCCTACGTGTATGCAACAGTCACACGTACACATGGACGCAAAAACGCGTGCGATGCCCTAATGCATGCATGTCCGAGCACACGACGGAACACACACGGTCACGCTCAAGTGCTGAACCTACACGTGCAGGCACACACATACTCAGTCAGGGTGAGCTAGTGACCGTATAAACACCGGAAAATATATATATTGAGCGCAATGAGCATATTATGCTAACCGTATTTTTACAAATATACAGTGACAGACAGCATATTTATCTCGTTTGAAATTAAGCCATATTAACCGGAGAGGAGGCAGTATGGACTAGCATTACTTTGATGTGTCCCGTCAACTTGCCGAACAAGGAGAAGGTTGCAGGACGGGAGAAGCTTGCGCGCGGTGGCTCGCAGGACAAGGAGAAACTTTTGACTAATGCAAGCTCTTCCTCGCTCAGGCGGTGGACGTGCAACAATTAATTCGGTGTTAGATTGCCAGAAGCATACACTATACTACTAGTGCTATTATTTTTCAACTTCCCGAATAGGCGAACAGCCAAGCGCAAAGTTTACTAGTACTAGTACTACTACTATAGTCTATAAAGGTACGTATTATACTAGTACTAGGAACCGGATGGAGGAGCGTTTGCACTCTTATTATAATTTTAAAATGTGATAAAGCAATCTTCAACACATTTGGTTCTCTTCGAGGGTTCTCGCATGTCATAATGAAAGTTGATTGCATGGAACACTCGCCACAATTCTCGCTTAATTCTGGCTCATATCCTGTTACAAATAGTAGCGCTCGGTAATATTTCCTCTTTTTTTGTTATTCAGCATGTAAACAGGTCAGCAAACCTTGCGGCGCATCTTCGTGCGAACCGTGCTTGCTGCAATTTGAATGTGGCCGAGAGCTGTCTTGATGAAACACCTCGCTTCCTACTTCTTTTTTTGCGGGGTACCTCGCTTCCTAGTGACCATTGTCTTGGCTGATCGTCCTAAGAATGCTTATATATGAATAAAGCTCTCTCATTTACCTGCAAAAAAGATTAAGCCATATTAACCGGAAAGGAGGGAGTATGGACTAGCACTACTTTTTTGTGTGTCCCGTCAACTCGCAGAACGAGGAGAAGCTTGCAGGACAAGGTGAAGCCCGCTTACGCCTTTTGACTAATGCAACCTACCCTCGGTGAACATGCATCAGTCCATTCGGTGTCAGATTGTCAGAGGCATACACTATAGTACCCAACATGCGAAGTACCATCATTGTTCGACTTCACGAAGAGGCGAAGAGCCAAGCGCAGTAGTATGAGTAGTACTACTACTAGAACCGCATGGTGGAGCATCCGTACTCTTTTTTTATCTCTGATAAAGTACACGTTTATTCCGGAGAAGGGTGGAAAATGGCAGCCCAACATGTAATGAACGATATCGATCAACCAATCATGCTCGAGTATATCTTGGCCTCCGTGCGAGCCTGTCTGTGTGTTCTCGCTCCTCGTCTCTCTCAAGGAACGGTGGGTTGGCTCTTTGCCGTCAATTGAGATCGGTTTGCTCACACTCCTGTCCCACATGTCAGTGATATGCCAAGAGGAGGTGCGTTGACCGACTGGCCATACGCATACTTGGTTTTGCACCTTCATACCACTCCTCCCTCCATCATAGTTTACATGGCGCGCTTCATTATGATGCATTTCTCTCAATGCATCTCCACCACCAGAGAGACTTTAGACGCGTTTGGTTTAATGCTCAATTAATTAGGGCGTGGTAACCGCAATCAACTCCACAATTTTCTCTCCATGTATTGTACTACTACGGAGTGGAGTAGGTGCATGCATGTGTGTACCCGGGGTGGAAGCACTGCATGTATGTGTGTACGCATTATTCCCTCTAGTAATAGACGCCGTGCTATAACTACCAATGCTATTTTTCAGGCCGATCGCTAGTCGCCTTGGTCCCACAGATTTTTTTCTTTTTTCTGAAGCGCGTTGTATAAACAGTGACAGATGGAGTAGTATGAGCGGATTCAAAGAAGAGTGTATTGATGGTTGCTTCTTCAGAGCAACTTACAGTGGGAAAGGTGGGCCTTATGATTTGACTACTCATTACTCATTATTAATGCGGCGCGACGACCGGGCTGAGTCTCCCATGCGGTTGTGCACTACCCCCTTGGTTCTTAAATATACTCTGGAGTATTTGTCTTTCTAGAGATTTCAACGAGTGACTGCTCAAATATTTGTCTTTTTTTAGAGATTTCAAATGGACTGGTACATACGGATGTATATAGACATATTTTAGAGTGTAGATTCACTCATTTTGCTCCGTATGCAGTCACTTGTTGAAATCTCTAGAAAGACGAATAGAATATTTAGGAACGGAGGGAGTACACATACGAAGCAAAATGAGTGAATCTACACTCTAAAATATGCCCGTTTGAAATTTGTAAAAAGACAAATATTTAGGAATGAAGGAGTATAATTTTGTGCATGGCACATGGACCTGGATGATGAAGAGGCTTCTGGCAATGCTATCAAGCTTCCATCATTTTTTTACATAATTGACGTACTATACAAATAATTTTCCAGCGACATGAAATTGTACGGTGGTGTGAGCTTTCAGCTTTTGTTTCGCGTGTCTTACCATCGATGCTCTTTCGGAAACAATAAAAAACTAACTTCCTTGCTAATGCATGTCAATTATTAGCATATCAGAGCTAATAATTAAAATTGATCCATGCTTTCATTGGCAGCAACGTCCCCCCAGCTCTGTCTAAATCAACAAGGCATGTTGGGAAAAAAGTAGTTGTCTGGAGCATGCAACATTCTGATTATTTTGTGCAGTTCCACTAAAATAGAGCTGAGCGTCCCTGTTCTGAAGATATTAAGTGTGATTATGATAATAGAGGACTGCTGATGAAACAATAAACACACAAATAGAAGCCGGTCACCTTTGCAGTCTCTCTTAAGACTAACTAGTTGGAGAAGATTAGGCTCGGAGTTGGATGAGGAGGATAGAGAAAAACCAATCTCCCTTTGTGTAGTCACACTAAAATGTAGAGATGTTGCCCGTGTGACATTTTAGTACAACTGCACAAAACACTCTTAAAAAAAGTGATTTGTGCAGTTCACCAAAAGGTCGCAATAGCAACGAGGTGAAATGGATGGCCCTGTTTGCAAAAAAGAGATAGAAAGGAAACAATTAGTGGCCAATAACAGTTGATGACACATGCGACGACAAAAAGAAGCATATTCCTTGTACTAAGGGAAGATAACAACACGGTTGTGTTTGTCTAAAACGGTGTGAGGACGAGAATGCAATATGGAAAGTACGCCGGACGAGCTACGTTTTGGGCAAAGAAGTATGGAAGATCCACATGCAGCGAAGTGGGAAGACGGGCAGTGGAGCAAGGCTGGAGGGGATACCTGGAGGTCGTCGGGATGTAACTAGGTGAGCGGCGGCGGGCGGAATCTGCGAGCAGGTGGCGTAGGCCCTGCCGCGCCGGAGCTTGGTCAGAGAGAACGGCGTGTACCACAGATCGGGACGTGCTGCCTCGGCGTCGACGAACGGAGAAATGATGCACTTCCTCCCTTCCCCCGGTGGACGGGATGTGGCCGGATCAATGACCAACGGAGAGAGAGAGAGAGAGGCCACTGCACTCCCTTTCCCCCGGCGGACGGGATGCGGCCGGATCAGTGACCAACGGTGAGAGAGAGAGAGGCCACCGCAGCCTTGTGTGAGATACTCTATAGAGCGACAAACCAGGCAGGCAGGCTCCATTGTATATAGTGAGCGGACTACCTTTTTCTCCATAAAAATTGTTTTATATTCTGTGTATGTGCCATTGAGCGCTATAACTTTATTTAAAAATAACGTGGCAACGCGTCAAGTCGAACTTTGTTTCGTGCACACGTGGTACACGACCTCCCTAGGTAAACAACCGCTACATGCGTTCAAATTAGCACGTGGGCTGCCATTTCGTAAAGAAATGAGCTCCACCGTGTACCCGCACGGGTGTGGCTGGGCACGAAGCGTGAGTACGTGCACGGTGCATCTATTCTCTTCCTGTATACGTACACCACCTACATGGGGTTGTGTGAGAGAGATACAAACCTACAGAGATATGGTGTGTGGGTTCTTGAGAGTTTTTTTTGGGAGGGGGGGATCAATCAAAAAATGTAACATATGCAATGTGTGTGAAATAGAGTCCTGGATATAACATATATATAGAGGGGGCGATCCACGAGAAGAGAGTGGAGGTATCATCGGCTTGAGGTGTCCATAGAATGTAAGAGAGGGATGATGATGTGTGTGTGCGCGCGCGCGATCAATAAAGAGTGCCATCGAATTTGTGTGTGCCCACGTCAAAGATATAGAGTGGCTGGCCTACTGGAACGTGAGAGGGGACATGTGCAGTTTGTCTTTGTGGCATGGATACCTACCTGCAGCGCTCGACTATCGGTGTGTGGTGGGGGAAGAGTGAGGCCCAATTAACTATAGAGGTACAATGGCTGGTATATGTGTGGAGGAGGAGAGAGGCCTACCTCATGTATTAAGGAGATCAATCTGCCTCATGTATTAAGGGAGATCGATCGGCATCCATGCATATGTGCAGGAGAGGAATAAGGTTGGGAGAGAGACAGAGTTAGAGTGTTGGAGGGGGTGGTAGTGGAGTTGTTTCTAACAAATGGTGGGATAGGCTTGCTAGACAAACGGAGGGCACGCCCGCAATATCAATAAGAGAGGAGATGGCTTCTTGCTGTCTGTGCATGTGCGTATGAGAGACGGGTCAGGAGGCATGCACGAATGATGAGGGGGGATGATGTGGCTGTGGTAAGCAGACGTAACTACATAGGAAGATCAATCGCCCTTTGTTAGAGAAAGGAGAGACATAACTTGTGAGGTACGTCGATCGATGGGGAGGTAGTTAAAGTCGATCTAGGTATATGTTGGGAGATCGATCGGTATACATGCATGTGTGTGTTAGAAGCAAATGAGGCACGAGGAGAAGGATAGAGAGAGAGGGATGCATGTAGGAGGTGGTACAAGAGGCATACTATATCGAGGGGGAGGAGTGTGCGAGTACGAGAACGATGAAAAGAGTGGTGGGAGTGAGGCATGGACGGTGACAAGAGAAGAGGGGAAGCTTGTGTTTGTGCTAGGCACACCTGGCTAGAGAGGCATATCGATCGATGTGTGCCGTAAAGGAGCTGGGGGGCCTACACACACCATGGGTGAACGACCTAAAGTGAAAAGAGAAATTTGCACGATGGAGCTAGAGAATGCTGAGGGAGGGTGAGAGGGATGCGGGCGTGTGCATGCACAAGAGAAAGTTAGTGCTAACTACAAAGATAAGAGGGTTGTGTGGGTGTAAAATACGAATAGAGATCATATATACTTCATTATAAAAAGCGAATTCGGATATTTGAAGAATTTATCATAGTGTTTTAAACCGACGCATGTGTGAATATATATAACAGTGATACACATGGTGTGGTTATGAACATGTTATACTACATTTAATATATTTTATCTTTACTCTTATAAAAAACGGAGTTGTTGATGATGGTGTGCCTGCCATCCTGCATTATAGGCCATCCGATTTATATCTGGCGGATAGCAAGGAAACTATGATGGTTGAAGTTGGCAACAATCATGATTGTAGATTCTTATTGAAATAGATAAACGAATTCAAATCTAGTTCGAATTGCAGCGGTAGTATAGACATTTGGAATGCATTAAAATGTTGGTATGAGTAGGTTACATGCATTATACAGCAAGTGAAAAAATTTAATCGGACATAACATGGATTCATACTCCCTCCTTCCATCTATATAGGGCGTAATGAGATTTGTAAGACCGCCTTTGACTATTGACAAGATTAATAGTACATGACATGCACAATGTGAAAATTATATCTTGAAAGAACCTTTCACAAACGAATTTAACGATGTGCTTTGTGTAAGTTACATGTCATATATCATTGCTCTAATATTTTGTCAAAGTTACCATCGAAAAACGCATTAGGCCCCATATAGATGGAAGGAGGGAGTAGCTTTGAATAGCATTTGTATAGTAAAACGGGGCAAGACTCTCTCTTTGTGTGGTGTGAATAGTTTTATTTTTTTCGTTTTCTTTTTGGTTGAGGGAAGTGCGAATTGATTTGGTACGTACAAGTATAATATTACTACACGTTAGGCTTGTCCCTAAAATTCAACCAGTGTCTTGTTATATCCCGAAAATTCAGATATCGTGCTCCCAAAACTGGCGCCTTCACAACCCGCACCTTGCTATCCCGAAATTACAACGGGAGCGAAAAGTCCCTCTAGCTGCCAAATCCCGACACGTGAAATCCCCCTTCTAACCCTGAGCCGAAAGGGCCGCTAGTTCAAATCGGTGGGGGGTACTTTTGTAACACACCCTACATTTTGGACAAGCGCGTCCCTAATTCATGCTTCCCCCCTCCCATCGCCCCCTTTTCACCATTCGAAATCCCAGGCTGCGAAACCCCACCCTCATCCATCCGCCACGTCACTGCTGCCCAGCCGGAGCCTCTTTCCCGACGACGTCGTCCACCACAACAGCGCTCGACGTCCCTCGTACACCTACCCGGATGAGGATCCGTCGTCCATCTCGCTGTCCCACCGGTTCAGCCGCCCCGTCCTTCACCTCCAAGGAGCTGCTCCTATGATCGCGTCGTCTATCACGGCTGCTCCATCCCCACAGCGCCGCCTTAACCTGCTCCACCGGAACCGCAGCATCCTCACCGACTCCTCAAACGAAGCCGAGGCCTACTCGGCGCCACCAAAGAAGTTGTACAGTCATCGCATCGCACCTTCTCCTTAACTCGACCTCCCGGTGCCGACGGTGATCCATCCCGCAACCCCATGGAGCAGCTACCTTGAAGCCGGCGCCGCGGGCGACATCTCCATGGCGGCTCTCCCCCAGTGCGAGGCCCCTTCGGCGGCGGCGGCCATACCAGCCGGATCTGCTGCTGCTCCGGCTCTCGCTCGCTCGCTCGCGCTGCTGCTGCTGCTCCGGCTCTCGCTCGATAGCTCACTCACCCAGCTGTTGCTGCTGCTCTCCCCCTCGCTCGTGCTGCTGCTCTACTCCGATTAAGCCACACTTCAGTCAACTGAATCGACTTTTGGGTTAGTCGATTTTCAGGGGTTGGGGGGCTCGCCAGAGTTAAGGAAGAACCACCCGCAGCGGGGACGGGGGCTCGCCGGAGAGGTACCCCACTATCTATCTTAGGGTTCAGGGTGGGGGAAGGGGGCCTAGAGGGCTGGCCGGGGCAGCGGTGGCGAGTTGTTTCGGGTCGGCGAGGCGGCGCTGGGGCCGGCGGTTCGGTCGGTGGTGGCTGGCGGCTCAGGGGGGTGTAGATTGAAGATGAACTGCAGGCCATCCCTAAACTACATGTCAAGTGCCTCTCTGCTACCATTGCGTTCAGTTTCGATAGTAGCATTCAGATTCCACAGTAAATTTCAGTCTCGACAGTTAAGTTCAGAGTCAACAGTTTTTACCTTATTTGTTGTAGTCAGGTGGTTTTTGGTGATGTTAATTTTACATCCATTTTACATCATCTATTGGAGATGCTATTAGAATCCCACTTGAGATTGACGATGTCTGTCTTGTGCTGCTTCAGCCTTGACGTCTTACGGCTCACTGGAGCTGCTCCAACGACAGAACGATCCATCACAACAGAGCAGTGCCCTAGACACCGTCAACAGATTCCTCAGATCTTCCTCCACACCTCCGACAGCCACCTCTGCCTCAACTGCTTCAGCGACCAACCCAATGATGCTGAGGTCGACATGTCTATGGCAAAGAGGTTGTACACTTGTTACATCACTTATTACTATATATTCACGTCGATCCATTAGGGCTATTTTGGTTCAACGGAAAAACATCGATCCACTGGTTGTTACCATCACTCTAAATTTCTGCATGCTCTCCTTACATAATCTCACCATATTGTTTTCGTATGCATGTCAGATATTGTACACAGTCATGCTGAACATGTAGAGAAAAAGAGAAGAGTTTTGCGTGGCAATACAATGTCATGCAGACATCGATCCATGGTGGCTTCAATGGCAAACCCTCCCCACCCCTCTCCAGATTGTAATCCAGAGGAAGATATCTGTTCTGAGGCGGATTCAGACGCCACTGACCACTCTTATTTACCCCCCAAGGTATTTTCTCTACCTTGGCATGATGATTAGTCATATCATGCATATGCTGCCTTGTAGTGCCTACTTTTGACATCATATATGTCATCTGCTTAGTTTAGACATGTTTTGTAATGCCACCTATTTAGTTTCTATATCATATATGCGAATTATGCAGTCTCATGTCTTTTAGCCAGCCATAATATATGTGAAATGTGCAATGCCATCCTGTTTAACCAGGCATCATATATTTGAATGATATCTTCCCCATCCTTTTCTTCATTACATTTCCATTTGTCGACAATGTTTGTACATTAAACTACCCTTCCTGTGAATCAGCCATTTGGGTGGGAGATAGAAAAATCTAGAGTGAAAACAAGGCCTTCAGAGCAGACAGTGCTACCTGTCGAAGCAGATCTCTTGTTGGGTCCCGATAGCTCCTCAGAGATGGATTCAGAGACAGATGACCAGTCCTATTCCCCCACAGAGGTGTATGCTCTAACTTGGCACGGTTATACTGCTCATATCATGCATACAGTGTCTTGCATTGCATAGTTTAGACATCATATACACAATATTCAGCACCATGTTCTTAGTTCAGACATCATATAGAATGCCCTCTGTTTAGCATATAAATCACATACGTGAATTAAATGATGTGATCCTGATTACTTAGATAACATGTAGGTGAATTATGTCATGCGATCCTGTTTAGTTATTCATCATATCTTTGAATTATGTTATGCTATGCTATCCAGTTTAGATAGACGTCATATATGTGAAATTATGTCATGCTATCCGTTTTAGTTAAACAATATACATGTCAACTATTTCATGCCCTCTTTTTTCCACACTATCTATTGCATCTGTCTCTCATACAATGTCTGTACATTCAACTATGTTTCCTGTTTATCAGCCATTTGAATTGGAGCGGGTGATGCCAGTATCTAGCGGACTAAAAATACGGTCTTCAAATAAAACAATGCTACCTCTTGGTGGAGATAGCACCCCGGTTGTAGACGCACAAGAACCAGCCCTACCACACATAACCCAAACTCTCGCAGATTGTACACCTACTGCGATGGACAGAGAACCAGCTTCACCCAATCTAACCCCAACCCCAGCCGATAGTAACCCAGTTCCTGTTGACACAACACCATCTCCACCACAGAGCTCCCAAACAAGAGCAGTTAGTAAGGCAGCTCCAGTGCCCAAAGGGCTAGTACTATCACGACGAACCCCAACTCCACCAGTTAGTACGCCTATTCCTGTGGAGGAAGCACAACCAGCTAGTCTTAGTTTAGCATCTATCGCATTTGATGTTGTTAAATCGTATGTGTGCATCTTCCCATCTTGGAAATATTATACTGAAGATGAAGGAAAATGCTAGTTGCAGGTGTTTGTCTAGGAGTTATGTGTAAGTAATGTTATTCATGGAAATTACTTTGCTTCGTCCCATACATCCTACCTCCATGATGGTTATAATACAGCAAATTTTCCCATTTTTCTCTATAGAGAAGGACCGATTTGGAAACTCAGGATGAGGTAACCTGTGCTAATACCTCTGCTATCTTCAAGAATGCTTGGTGGCAGTATCGGAATTACCTGAAGGAAACATACTTCACCGGTAAAGAAACTCACCAAATTCCCTTACGTTCTCCCGAGACACATTTACTAGACGATGACTGGGAACGCCTTGTTCTGTACTGGTCTCGAACCAAGAATGTGGTAAGGTCTATGAGCTCATTTTCTATTTTTAAGTATTATATTCTTGCATCTTACTGTACTCTGTTCATGTAGAACAAGTGCCTAAACCTGAAGAACAACTATTCTAATTTAAGATTCCATTGCTATCATAGTTCAAAAAAGCGCTAGGCCTTAATTGTGCGTTGTGCCACCGCCTTGCGCTTTACTGACCAAAGTGCATGCTTATGCACAGTTATGCACAGATTATGCGTAGTTATGCGCAATGCGTTTTTCCAACGCCTAGAGCCTAGGTGCGCTTAAGCGCTCGCTTAGGCGCGCCTTTTTTAACTATGATTGCTTTGCTCTTGTATCACTGTATTTACTCATACAAACTTATTTTTAAATTGAAGGATCTAATCGAAACTCCAATGGCGCAGCAGGTATGTTCACACATGTTTCTTTAACAGGTTTGCTCTTATCAATAGCTCTCTTGATTTCAATTTCAATTGTGTATACAATTGACTTTCATACCATGCACATTACTAGCATCACAACAGAGCCAATAGTGTTGTTGTACATGTAGACCCGCGGTACCCATCTGAAATCTTGTTGTGCCGTGTAGTTTCCCACGCTTTTTATTCTTTCACTGCTGCTTTGTCTTGAACTGATATGATTTGAACCGTGTCTCTATTTTGATTTGGCAAGACAATGTAGTGACCATAGGACATAGATATATGTTTGTTTGATGCTTTTATTATGTACTAGTACTTGGCAATAGAAGACTTGCTAGTTTAATCCTGTCCACCTTACTAATGAACTAATTCACCGAAATGAGTTTCATATACTAGTACATGCTAAACTTGTTATGTGTCTGCTTGTTTCTTCTTTTAGAATGCTGACAGAATATTGGGGAAGAGTGCCTTATTAAGCAATGGTAAAGGAAGTAATGCAGATAAGGTTCAAGATAGTGACACATCCTTGTTGGTCTCCAACAAAGCTGATAAAACAGCTAAGGAAGACTATCTTGAAGACAACGAGACAACCCCAAAGTTCTGTCTTGGTTTAGTGTTCGAGTTACTAGCCACTACCGCTTGCACAAGCTATTCAAACTCACTGTCTGAATCAGTTCGATTTCTTGAGTCTCAGCTACAAGCTAAAAGACATCGATCAGCTGTGCTGCGACAAGAAGCAGAAGGACTGCAGAAGTCCCTGGAGCATTCAGATGCATACTTTCTGGTGCAACAGCAAGCGTTGGAGGATTTTAGCGCCAAACAGGACAAAGCTAATCAGCTTGCTAAGCTTATTGCCAGCATGGTGGATACCCAGGATAACGTTTCTTGAGCTCTTCTCAAGTTGTTTCAGTTATGCTCTTGTTTTGCTGCCGGGTTTATTTGCACTGGTGGCCAATTTTGATGGCCAGTGTATGTAATGTGCTGCTTTGTTCCCTATATTTGCACTGTTGGCGAACTTTGATGCCTAGTGGATGTAATATGTGTAATAGCGGTAATAGGCTAGCGTTAATTGCTTGCTTATTTATTTCCTTACTGTCTTGTTTAGTTGTTTGCTTGTAGTCACTGTAGTTCTTTTTCTGTTTTTTTCTAGTGGCCACAATAGCCTATTTTTGGTAACTAGGCCAAAATAACCATGGAAACACACGGACTATTGTAACCATGGGCCTCCTGCAGGCCATATGATCCATGGGCCTTCGTCCGGCCGTAGGATCCATTGGCCTTCTATACGGGCCGTAGGATCCATCGGCCTTCTATACGGGCCTTAGGGTCCATGGGCCTTCTATGGGCCGTAGGGTCCATGGGACTTCTACGGGCCGTACGATCCATGGGCCTTCTATGGGCCGTACTATCCATGGGCCTCATACGGGCCATAGGATCCATGGGCCTTCTGCGGGGCGTATCATCATTTCACCAATCATGGGTCGTACTATTCGTGGACCATAACGGGCCGTTAATAGGCCGTATTTGATAACTCTATGAAAACAGCCCAACGGGTTTTTTTTGACATGAAAACGGCCCAACGTATTAACGGTCCGCAAATGGGCCGACTGTAACGATGGGCTGAATTTGGCCCACAAGCAAAAAATAACAGTAACGGGCAGCATGTAATGGAATGCTGCATATGAGCCCAAGAATCAATGGGCTCTGAGAAGGCCAAAAGATAACTTGGGCTGGAAACAGCCCAATGGAATAACGGGTTGTTAATGGGTATAAAGTGATACACTGTTCATTACGGGCCAGTTTCACCACGGGCCGTTAATGGGCCAAGAGTTACAAAGGTCCTCATATGGGCCGAAAGAAGTCATGGGCCACACATGGGCCGGAAGTTAAAATGGGCTGAATCATATTGGACGGCCCAGATGACGCTACTAGGCCTAATTCGGATAGGGCGTAACGGGCCCTGGGTTAGCGGGCTGTAAATGGGCTATATGCGAACATGCCATTAATAGGCTTTCTGTGGGCCGGCCCGCCACCTTTTAACCAAGTCAAACGGGCCGGCCTTTTCACAGGAATGGGCCTCTGTTGGGCCGTGCCATGTGTCGCCGTATCATAGGCGCCTTTGGTCCAATGAGCGGATGACATCTGTCTCAACGTTGAGCCGACACGTGTTTCCTCCAGCCAATGATGATTTTACACGTGGAAAATCCCCATTGGTCGGGGCTGTTAATGGGTTATCGGATCCAAACCCCGACCCAATAGCTTAACGGCGCTCCGTTCCGGTGGATGCCACGTGTCGGTCACCCTTGACGAAAGCACTTCTGTGACGCGCGATTTATCGTCATGGAAGTGGACACTTCTGTGATGATAATTTTGGTAATGTCATGGAACACTTCTACGACAGCACATGTATGACTATCTTGATTCTGTCATAAAATCGTCATGGATGTACATGCATGACAAAAAATGCGACCTACTGTGACAAACACGTATAATCATGGAAGTGTATTTTTTTGTAGTGCCAGATGTCGGGCGCATGGGGGGGGGGGGGGGGAAGACCCCCATGGGTTCTGATGACGGGGGCTGCCGCAAGTTTGGCCCCCATCCGAATAATGCGCCAGAACCTCTAGTGGTTCCGGATTCTGACAGTCAGCCCCACACTAAGGGGGGCGAGCCGTCTGTGCCGATTACCTCTGTCCATCCAGAGGCATCGGATAACTTGCTGGAAGCGCTTCAGGGCGCTTCCATTGATGAAGAACACCGTACTATTATGAGTGCGGTGATTGAGAAGGTTCAGTCCGCCAAAAGCGAATTGACCAAAGCCTGCGCCAGCCTCCTAACAGGCTTTGAGGTAAGTAATCAGATTTTGAGAGAATATCACCGCATAGACAGTAGCCCTTGATGCTCTGTTTGGTGTTCGGAAAGAAAAGCCGAACAGAGGATCAAATAACATCCGTAGGAGTCTAATCAGAATATGTCTACGTGAATAAGCAGGCGTCGCTAGTGGCTGCTGCCGCTCGCACTGCGGAGGTCTCCGGACTGAAGCGGGACCTGGAGCGGAGCGAGGAAGAGCTCGGCCTCGTGAAGAGGCAGCTCGAAGAAAACAAAGGTACACAATGCCCTGTCTGTATGTCATATAAAAGGAAAGATGTTGATGCTAATAGAAGCGTCATGAATGTAAATAGGGGCCATGACTGAAGTGGTGGCCCTTAAGAAGGCACTATCCGAGGCCGAGGACAAAGCGGCCAAGGAGCGTACTGAGCGCGAGAAACAAGAGGCTTGGGTTGGTGAGGTCCAGCAAGAGCTCCAGGACTTTTTCAAAAAATACGAGTCCTTGGAGCGTGACTCTAAGACACAAGAGTCCGAGCTTGCGAAGGCCCACCAGAGTGCACAGGATGCCAAAGCTGAAGCCCAAAAGGCCCTCCAAGAGGTTCAAGCGGCCAAGAAGATTGCGGCGGGTAAGGCATTCAATATGCAAATCAAGCATGTGAAGGAGACTTTCTATTACTTACCCGAATTTGGAGCTCTCCAGGAGCATTCGCAGATCTGCCGCGCAGCGTCTCTGATGCCACAGAGTTCTACCGAGCTGAGGAACGGCGCTCGACGAGGAAGTTGTTCTGGTCCCAATATACTAGGACCGAACATCCGATGCCTTTGAGCGACCAGCTGAAGCAACTGGTCAAGCTGCACAAGGCGGCCGAACTGGCCATGAAGGACCTCATAGTCCGGCTGTGGCCTGGCGAGCCCCTGCCCAGTAGCTACTTCGGCCTTGTAAAGCGGCTGGTGAATGCCTGTCCGCGGCTTGAAGTCATTAAGCGGTCAGTCTATATTGAAGGTGCTTGCTGGGCCTTGGCCCGTGCAAAAGTGCACTGGGCGAAGATGGATGCCGAGAAGCTGGTGACGGAGGGGCCGCCGAAGGGCAAGGAGCATCGCCTCCCCGAACAGTATTATGACAATGTCCTGAAGGGTGCCCGCCTTGTGGCGGAGGAATGTTCTAAGGATGTAATATTTGAATGAATGTACTCATGTCATCCTGTAATATGAAAACGAGTTCATGTGCGCTATATAACGCTTGTTGATTTAAAATATTACCTTCTGTGTGGCCGTTTATAAAATCTGAGAGTTGGCCAGACTTCGGCTTCTGCCCCCATGTAACTAGTACTGGGGTGTTTGGGATAAATCTAAACACTCTTTATCCAAAAAATTTTGGTCCTTTAAGGAGGTGTTTAGCGCAGCGAACAAGGCAATCAGACTATATAGCTTTATCGCTCTCACCTAGCCATAGAAGTCTACAATTTTAAATTTTGGCGAAGCCCCTAGTATTCGGATGGCAGAACTTGGGACGCTATACACGCCTAAATCGGACAAGGCCGATTCCTCGCCGAAGTGGAAAAAATCTTTAAGGATTTGAGACCTCTCAAACAGCGACCAGCTCTCGCCGCATCATGACAGTCAGTTTTCAGCTTTCTCTACTGAGGTGCTCCTCCGGAAGAACCGGGACACAATCGCAGTAGTTCTCCCAGCGCTACCTTAGCCGATATAGCGGAACATAAGGTACCAAAACATGGGAGCCGGGTGATATGTCTCCGTCGTATCTACTCTTCCACACTTTTGCCCTTGTTTTGGACTCTAACTTGTATGATTTGAATGGAACTAACCCGGACTGACGCTGTTTTCAGCAGAATTGCCATGATGTTGTTTTATGTGCAGAAAATAAAAGTTCTCGGAATGACCTGAAACTCCACGGAATATCTTAGAATAAATAATAAAAAATCCTCGCCAAAGATGAAGACTAGGGGGCCCACACCCTGTTCACGAGGGTGGGGGCGCGCCCCCCTCCTGGGCGCGCCCCCCTACCTCGTGGGCCCCCTGGAGACCCTCCGTCGCCAAGTCCAACTCCATATATTGGCATTCGGGAGAAAAAAATCAGAGAGAAGAAATCATCACATTTTACGATACACAGCCGCCGCCAAGCCCTAATCTCTCTCGGGAGGGCTGATCTGGAGTCCGTTCGGGCCTTCGGAGAGGGGGATTCGTCGCCGTCGTCATCATCAACCATCCTCCATCACCAATTTCATGATGCTCACCGCCGTGTGTGAGTAATTCCATCGTAGGCTTGCTGGACGGTGATGGGTTGGATGAGATTTATCATGTAATCGAGTTAGTTTTGTTAGGGTTTGATCCCTAGTATCCACTATGTTCTGAGATTGATGTTGCTATGACTTTGCTATGCTTAATGCTTGTCACTAGGGCCCGAGTGCCATGATTTCAGATCTGAACCTATTATGTTTTCATGAATATATGTGAGTTCTTGATCCTATCTTGCAAGTCTATAGTCACCTACTATGTGTTATGATCCGGCAACCCCGAAGTGACAATAATCGGGACCACTCCCGGGGATGACCATAGTTTGAGGAGTTCATGTATTCACTATGTGCTAATGCTTTGTTCCGGTTCTCTATTAAAAGGAGGCCTTAATATCCCTTAGTTTCCAATAGGACCCCGCTGCCACGGGAGGGTAGGACAAAAGATGTCATGCAAGTTCTTTTCCATAAGCACGTATGACTGTATACGGAATACATGCCTACATTACATTGATGAATTGGAGCTAGTTCTGTGTCACCCTATGTTATGACTGTTACATGACGAACCGCATCCGGCATAATTATCCATCACTAATCCGGTGCCTACGAGTTTTCCATATACTGGTTCTCGCTTATTGACTTTTTCTTTGCTACTGTTACAATCACTACAAAATACCAAAAACATTACTTTTGCTGTCTTTACTTTTGTTACCGTTACCACCACTATCATATTACTTTGCTTCTAAACACTTTGGTGCAGATACTAAGTTTCCAGCTGCGGTTGAATTGACAACTCAGCTGCTAATACTTGAGAATATTCTTTGGCTCCCCTTGTGTCGAATCAATAATTTTGGGTTGAATACTCTACCCTCGAAAACTGTTGCGATCCCCTATACTTGTGGGTTATCAAGACCTTTTTCTGGCGCCGTTGCTGGGGAGCATAGCTCTATTCTTTGAGTCATTTGGGATTTATATCTGCTGGACACTATGAAGAACTTGAAAGACGATCAAACTACTATTTTGCCCTCAACTACGAGGGAAGGTAAGGAACTACCATCTAGCTCTGCACTAGATTCTCCTTTCGTTATAAGTAAGCTTGCGACACCTAAACCTGCTACTGCTATGAATTCTGATATGTCGCATGTGTTTGATGATGCCACTTCTGCTATGCATGATACTTATGATGAAACTACTTCTATGCTTGATAATATTGTGCCCCTTGGTAAATTTCTTGATGAGCAGATTTCTAGGTCTAGAGAAAGAGAAATTATTGAATCTGAATACGATGATGAGAGTGATGATGAGAATATGCCTGCTATTCCTGAGGGTTATCTTTTTGATGTGGAATCTTCTGCAGCTATTTTTGCTTGCCAGGATAGATACGAACTTAAGAGGCTGGTAGTTAAATGGAGTAAAGAATATCTTAGAGATAGAATGAGACCCGACCCTGCTTTTGCTACTTCACTTATCTGTGTTCCCGATAAGGATTATTATGAATTTTCTGTTGATCCAGATATAATTACTTTGGTTGAATCTGATCCTTTCTATGGCTATGAATCTGAAACTGTTGTGGCACATCTTACTAAGTTAAATGATATAGCCGCCCTCTTTACTAATGATGAGAGATCGCGCTACCTTTATTTACTCAAAATATTTTCGTTCTCATTAAAGGGTGATGCTAAGATATGGTTTAATTCTCTTGATCCTGGTTGTGTGCGTAGTCCCCAGGATATGATTTATTACTTCTCTGCTAAATATTTCCCTGCTCATAAGAAACAAGCTGCTTTGAGGGAAATTTACAACTTCGTGCAAATTGAAGAAGGGAGTCTCCCACAAGCTTGGGGGAGGCTTCTCAAATTACTTAATGCTTTGCCTTATCATCCTCTTAAGAAACCTTAAATACTTGATATCTTTTATAATGGACTAACTGATGCTTCCAGAGATTACCTGGATAGTTGTGCTGGTTCTCTTTTCAGGGAAAGAACACCAGATGAAGCTGAAATTTTATTGAATAATATGTTGACAAATGAAAATAATTGGGCACCTCCTGAGCCAGCTCCTGAGCCAATTACTGAGCCTATTCCTAAACCAACTCTGAAGAAGAGAGGTGTTCTATTTCTCAGTCCCAAAGATATGCAAGAGGCAAAGAAATCTATGAAAGAAAAAGGTATTAAAGCTGAAGATGTTAAGAATTTACCTCCTATTGAAGAAATACACGGTCTTAATTTACCTCCTGTTGAAGAAGTATATGATCTCAATTCCTTATTCACCGAAGAACCTCTTGATCCCGATATCCTGACACAGGTAGTAAAGGTAAATTCTCTCTATAGATATGATAAAGCTGAAGTCCCTCCTACTAAAATTGCTAGTTAGTGCTTGGATGAGTTTAATGACTTTATGTTTAAGCAAGATGACTTTAATGCTTATTTTCGTAGACAATTAAAACATAATACATTTATGATTAAACGCTTGGGTGATTATATGGCTAATATTAGAGGTGAACTTAAACTTGTTAGCAAACATGCTTCTATGGTTACCACTCAAGTAGAACAAGTACTTAAAGCTCAAAAAGAAGTACTTGATGAAATGAATAGTAAGAAAAATGATTATGCTGTTAGAGTGGCTACTAGAACTGGTAGAATGACTCAGGAACCTTTGTATCCTAAAGGCCACCATAAGAGAATCGAGCAAGATTCTCAGAGAAATAATATTGATGTACCTAGTTCTTCTAAAAGGAAGAAAAAGAAAAATGATAGGACTTTGCAAACTTCTAGTGAACCTATTGCTGACCACATGAGAATCCAAATGATATCTCTATTTCTGATGCTGAAACACAATCAGGTGATGAACATGAACCTAGTGAAAATGTTAATGATAATGTTCATGTTGATGCACAACCTAGTAATGATAATGATGTAGAAGTTGAACCTGCTGTTGATCTTGATGACCCACAATCAAAGAATCAACATTATGATAAAAGAGACTTCGTTGCTAGGAAACATGGTAAAGAAAGGGAACCATGGGTTCAGAAACCCATGCCTTTTCCTCCGAAACCATCCAAGAAAAAGGATGATGAGGATTTTGAGTGCTTTGCTGAAATGATTAGACCCATCTTTTTACGTATGCAATTAACTGATGTGCTCAAAACAAATCCTTATACTAAGTATATGAAGGGTATCATTACCAATAAAAGAAAGATACCGGAAGCTGAAATTTCCACAATGCTTGCTAATTATACTTTTAAGGGTGGAATACCAAAGAAACTTGGAGATCGAGGAGTTCCTACTATACCATGCTCCATTAAGAGAAATTATGTGAAAACTGCCTTATGTGATCTTGGAGCCGGTGTTAGTGTTATGCCTCTCTCTTTATACCGTAGAATTGACTTGAATAAGTTGACACCTATTGAAATATCTTTGCAAATGGCTGATAAATCAACTGCTATACCTGTCGGTATTTGTGAGGATGTGTCTGTTGTAGTTGCAAACGTTACTATTTTAACGGACTTTGTTATTCTTGATATTCTTGAGGATGATAGTATGTCTATTATTCTTGGAAGACCTTTCCTTAATACTGTAGGGGCTGTTATTGATTGCAACAAAGGCAATGTCACTTTTCATGTTAATGGTAATGAGCACACGGTACACTTTCCGAGGAAACAACCTCAAGTTTATAGTATCAACTCTATTGGAAAAATTCCATCGATTATATTTGGAGGTTTTGAATTTCCTCTCCCTACTGTCAAGAAAAATTATGATATTCTTATTGTTGGGGATTTTCATATCCCCGTTGAGGTAACTTAGTGTCATTCGAAATTTCTCCGGTTCCGTGTTATTCGGAATGAGTTTGTTAACAAGACTTGATCAACCTTGTTAGTGGGTTCATTTTGATGATCACGAGATGGATGAAACTAGAAGCACAACCTTCTCTACCCTCTTTATATTTTCTGTTATTTAGTAGAAATAAAGTAAAATAGTATTTTTTTTTGTCTGTCTCCTGACTTATCCGCGCAATATTATCACATCCCTAGTCCTGGTATGCACTAGGCTAGCCCTTTATGTGTGCATCATGTTTAAATTTTCAAATGAACTTGAAATGGGGATTGTTCAAACCCTAGCACCAGAACAAATCAAATAGGTTCAACCTAAAATAATCTTCAATGAACCCAAAATGCCTTTGGAAATGTTCATGATTTTTTATGAAGGTGAAAACATCTGCCAAAAATGATGAGCATATTTCTTGGCCATTTATGGATTTTTGAATTAACTCATATTGTATTTGAACTGGGGCATTTAAATTCTATAAATATTTTAAATGCTCTAATAATTCTGAAAATGGTCGAGGGCTGGTGGGAATAATCCAGTATGTGCCCACAATTTATTTCAGGATTTTATAAAGTGATTTAGTATTTTACTAAATCCAAAAAAACAAAGACAGAAAATAGAAAACATTAATAAAAGGAGAGAGAGAGAGAGAGAAAGGTTTACCTGGACTTACCTGCAGCCCACCTAGCGCCCCACCTGGCCCAACACTGTGGCTGAGGCCCAGCCCAACTCCCCACCGTCTTCAACCTCTGCCAGTAGGCAGAGGCGTGTCGACGCGCGTGCGCCCGAGCTCCACCTCCTGCTTCCCTCTCGCCATGTTCTCGTGCCTGGGAAACAGCCAGCACACCCCCTCGGCCGCTCCCTTGCCTCCCTGCTCTCTCCCTCTCACTCCCCTGCTCTTTTCCCCTCATGGCCGAAGCCGCCATGGCCACTCCACTGAGAAACACCGCGGCCAGTCACTCGCTCGCTCCCTCTCCGCGTTCCCGAGATCCATATCGTCGCCAGCTTCATCCTCGCCGAGCCAAGCATCACCGAACGCCCTGCAATGCCGGCGCCATCATCTTCTTCTTCCTCGGGCACCAAAGGCCGTCATCGTCGATTCGTCGTCGCTTCCCCGAGCTCGTTGACCATCTCGACGTGACCACTGTGAGCTCATGGTCTGTTTCCCCCTATTACCGCACTCGATAGCACTCCCTAGCCACGTATGTCGCCGAGCCCAAGAGCTCATCGCCGCCGGCCATGCCGCCGCCGTCGTTGCAGCCACTGAAGCTCGTGTCTGAGCGCGTAATCGTGCTCAGTATGCCCCCAGGATCCTAACACACCCATCCGCTGCTCCTGCCGCATGCTGCATCGCCGTAACCATCACCGCCCGAACTCCGGCGCCGCCGCGAGCTCCATTCCGGTGAGCTCCGGCCACCCCACGCCCAGCCGCATGCTCCCCTGGATGCGGGTGAGCAAGGGCTTCCCCCTGGTGCTCTCCGCCGCGCTTTTAGCCACCGGAGGAGCAACCCCGCAGCGCTTCGCCGCGTTTGCCGTCGCCGGCGTCAAGCCGCCGGTGGCATTGACCGTTTTGACCGGGGGTTTGACCACCCCAGGTCGTCTGACATGTGGGCCCCGCCCCTGACCAGTTTAGTTTAGGACTAATTACCCCCCTGCTGACACTAATAGTGGGCCCAGTGCCTGCTAATTTGATTAGTTAAATTTAATTAATCATGTTATATAACTATGTTACTGACGTGTGGACCCCACACGTCAGGTTTTACCTGGTCAACCGCAGTTGACCTGCTGACTTCACAGTGATGCAATGCTGACGCAGTTAACCATTTTCTGGATTTAAAATAATACAGAAAATTCCAGAAAATGTTACAAACTTCAAAAATTCATATAAAATCAACCGTAACTCAGAATGAAATAAGTTATATATGAAAAATGATCAGAAAAATCCAATCTATCCATCTGTACTGGTTTCATGCATGTTTAAACAACTTAAACTTGCGGTTTAGCTCAAAACATGTTAATGCACTTTATAAACCCATAACTTAAGTTTGCATTTGAATCTTTGATTCAAATGAGCTCAAACCACCCTGGTTGTAGATGCATTAGCCCAACACACTCATTTTGCCATGTCATGATCATGCATCATATTGTGCATTTCATTGATTGTGTTCTTCCTTGTTTGCCGGTGCTTGTCCCCTCTCGATAGACGTGGTTCCGATGCTGTGATCGTTGACATCGATGAAGAGCTATACTATCTTCAGAAGTGCCAGGCAAGAAAAACCCCTTGTTCATTTCGATACAATCCCACTCTCTCGCTCTGCTCTCTTTTACTGCATTAGGACAACAACGATTCAACTGTTACATGCTGCGGTAGTTGAACCCCTTATCCTCTGCATGACCTGTCATTGCCACAGTAAATAGATGAAACCCACTAGCATGAGTAGGAGTTGTTTGAGCCCTGATGTGCCTACTCATTCGTGCTTGTTTGTCATGCCTGCTATTGCTTAGAGTTGAGTCAGGTCTGATTCATCGGGGATGAATTGGAATGTTGTGAAACATGTCCTATTGTGTGTGAGCTAAGTGTGTGAACACGATTTGGTAAAGGTAGCGATGAGAGGCCATGTAGGAGTACATGGTGGGTTGTCTCATTGAAACCATCCTCAGGAACTGAGTTCTGTGTTTGTGATCCATGAACAGTTACTACCACACATTGGGCTCCGGGCACTCCAAGCTCTCTTGACTTATTAATCAACTCGATCTCTATCCAGTTGTTGCAACTAGTTTCTGGTGTTTGTAGGTAGTGTTAGTAGTCTACCAAGTGGCACCCGGTACAGGTGGGCTTGGGACAGACTAGGCACAGTGGCCCGGTGTACCAAGTGGCACCCGGATGTTGGGCTTGGGAACCCTGCACACATCATTTGGGGCTGTGAGCGACACCCTGGCCGGATCTCCTTGCGGATGGAACCCGAATAGGCGATAAACCTGGACGAGAGACTTGTGTGGTCAGTCAGGTTGTGGCCGACTCCCTCACCAGGCTTCCGCTTGAAGGTTGCCGAGATACACGAGGTGTACATGCGGTAAGTGGCGAGAGCGTGTGTGAAGAAGTACACCCCTGCAGGGTTAACATTATCTATTCGAATAGTTGTGTCCGCGGTAAAGGACTTCTGGGTTGCCTGTACAGTTCATAGACAAGTGAAAGTGGATACTCTAAAATGCGCAAGATAAGCATGAGTGCTATGGATGGCGTTCTCGTAGGAAGACGGGAGCGGATCCATAGTGGTGTATTGATATGGTGAATATGTGGACTCGTGTGCGCCATCTCAAAAGAGTTACTCGTAGTCGTAGTACATGATAGCCACTGAGTCAAAGCTGGCTTGCTGCAGTTAAACTCCACCACCCCTCCTTTATTGATACTGATGCATATGTAGTTAGTTCTGATGTAAGTCTTGCTGGGTACATTTGTACTCATGTTTGCCTATTTTATGTTTTTGCAGAGAGACTTCAGTCTAACTAGTAGTTTCATGTGGACTTCGACGTTTAGCTTGTTACCTCAGCTATGATCTTGTGCCCTCAGCAGGATCTACTAGATAGTCAGGCTTCTCAGCCTTCTTCATTTATAGATGTCTGTACTCAGACATGTTGAGCTTCTGCATGTGCTTTGACTTGTATGCTCTGAGTGTTGGGTCATGAGACCCATGTTTGTAATATCTCGCTCCTCGGAGCCTATTGAATAATTACTTGAGTTGTTGAGTCATGTTGTGATGCCATGTTGTATTTGCACATATCGAGCATATTGTGTGTATGTTATTGAAATGCTTGGTATGTGTGGGATCTGACTATCTAGTTGTTTATCCTTGGTAGCCTCTCTTACCGGGAAATGTCTCCTAGTGCTTCCACTGAGCCTTGGTAGCTTGCTACTGCTCCGAAACACTTAGGTTGGCCGGCATGTGTCCTTCTTTGTTCCTGTGTCTGTCCCTTCGGGGAAATGTCACGCAATGAATACCGGAGTCATGTTCGCCCGCTACAGCCCGGTTCATCGGAGTCCTGCTAGCCCAGTGCTACAGCCCGGATTCACTCGCTGATGACCGACACGTTCGATGCTGGGTCATGGATGCCTGTCCCTGTAAGTTTGTGCCACTTTGGGTTTACGACTAGCCATGCCAGCCCGGGCTCCTTATCATATAGATGCTAGCGACACTATCATATACGTGTGCCAAAAGGCGCAAACGGTCCCGGGCAAAGGTAAGGCGACACCCGTGGGGATACCGTGCGTGAGGCCGCAAAGTGATATGAGGTGTTACATACAAGATCGATGTGGCATTGAGTCGGGGTCCTGACAAATATAAAAATATCCCGAAAATAAAAGTCCTCAAAATGCCATGCCAATTTAATATGATTTTTTCAGGAATATTTGAGGATTTACTGTGCAAAAATTAACGCGGGGGGAGCTGCCACCTGGCCACGAGGGTGCAGGGCGCGCCCTACCCCCCTGGGCACGCCCCCTGCCTCGTGGGCCCACGGTGGCCCTCCTCCACTTATCCCTGTACCCATCTTCTTCCTCTGCCTCACACAAACACAAAAAACCAACTCAAGCACGAGTTCCAGCCCCTATTGCTGTGATTTTCGATCTCCTTGCTCAAAGCACTGCTTGGGGAGATTGTTCCTTGAGGAAACAATATGTTTAGGAAGATGTTCCAAGGTGGTTCTTCAAGGAAGCAAAGTACCAGGCTTGCAATGCGTGATGCTGAAGAGGAACCACCAAGAGACGCTCCTGTAAGGCCTTGTGAATGGCCTTCGGAAAATTTTATGAATCAAGCAGGAATCGAAGAAGAATTTAGCACATATTTGCGTAACGCCGGTCTTGAGGACTTTCAAGATGACAAATGACCCCAGTATCATGATCTCACAAGTTCATTTGTGAGGAGGTTTGAGTTTTCATCTTCGCGTAATTCTCCTTCAGTCATGTTTGACCTTTATGATAAATCTTATACCATGGACTTAGAGGATTTCACTTCTCCTTGCAAACTTCCATCTTGGGGTAGTGTCAGGGATCCCCCTAAATCTGAATATAGAGACTTTCTTGCTAGAATAACTGTGGGGGAATCTAGAGATATAACACAAGCCACTATAGGGAGCGTTCACTTTCCTGCTATACATTATTTTGCTCTCTTCATAGGTAGATGCATAAATGCTAAGGATGAAGCATGTCACATGTGTGCCCATGATCTCAGCATTCTCAGAAGTGTTGTGTTAGGAGACCAATCTTATCATATGGGAGCCATTGTAGCTCGTAGGTTGCATCATAATAGACATAATGGAGATTTCTTTGGAGGAATTTATGCAACCCGCGTAGCTAATTTTCTTGAGATAGACATTCGTGAGGGTGATATGGAGTTATCCCCTACTTATTTAGATTTTGATTCTATGGTTTCCCACTAGTTTGTTGAGAGGACTGAACCACCTCTCCAGTATCGACTAGTCTTTAACAAACGGCATATAGTCCATATTACTCTTCCTGCTCCTGCCTTCTTTGATTCTCAGACAAAAGGAAGATATATTATTCCCAGAGAGGAGGCAGATGAGTACGAGAGGAGAGCGGAGGCTTCCCGACGCCACGCTACAGCTCGGGAGGCGATAGCCGCTGCATCGTAGTACGACCTAAGCTTCACCTACGGGTATCCGCCAGGCTATCCCTGGAAATAGACCAACTTAGGCCAAAAGCCTAAGCTTGGGGGAGTACGTATTTCCCACCGACATTACATTCATGTTCACACACACTCATTGCTAGATGTCGGTGTTTATACTCTTTCACTGTAATATCCATGTTAGTTTATTTTCTTTTTCCTGCTTCTTTTGTGTTTGATAAACCTTAAGAAAAAACCAAAAAATTGTTAGTAGTAGTTTATCTCTTTGCTGTAGTAAAGAAAACCCAAAAATATTTCCCGTTCTTCTTTTGCTTGTTGGGAGCTTTCCCGTGTAAATAGTTTTTATTTCTTTTCATTCCTTTGGGGGTCAGTAGGAGAAGACCATGATTAAATTGTTGAAGTGGCTCTTATATGCATCATTGTTGATTTAACCAAGAGCCCATATTGCCTTGTCTTCTCCCGTTTATTGAATGCTCGCAGATTCCAGCTTAGTCCAATGCACGTGCACTCTTATTATTATACACATCATTCGGTCGTGCAAGTGAAAGGAAATAATGATGATATATGATGGACTTATTGGGATGAGAAAAGATGGTATGAACTCGACCTCTCTTGTTTTTGTAAATATGATGATTCATCGTTCCTGAGTCAGCTATTATGAAGTAAACATATTTGCAATGACATTTAGAGATTATAGTTGCTTGTGCCATGCTTGATTAGCTATGAGTTATAATGGTTTACCTTGCGTGCCAACATGCTATTAGAATGATTATGATGTGGTATGATGGGATGGTATCCTCCTTTGAATGTATTAAGTGACTAGACTTGGCACATGTTCACACATGTAGTTGAATCAAATCAACATAGCCTTCATGATATTTATGTTCATGGCAGATTATATCCTACTCATGCTTGTACTCGGTGTGAATTAATTTTAATGCATGTTTACTACTGTTGTTGCTCTCTTAGTTGGTCGCTTCCCAGTCTTTTGCTAGCCTTCACCTGTACTAAGAGGGAATACTGCTTGTGCATCCAAACTCCTTAAACCCCAAAGTTGTTCCATATGAGTCCACTATACCTACCTATATGCGGTATTTACCTGCCGTTCCAAGTAAATTTGTATGTGCCAAACTCTAAACCTTCAAATGAAATTCTATTTTGTATGCTCGAGCAGCTCATGTTTCAACTAGGGCTGCCTATATCTTCCATGCTAGGTGGGTTATTCTCAAGAGGAGTGGACTCCGCTCCTCATTCACGAGAAAGGGCCGGTAACCGGTATGCCTAGTCCCATGATCCAAAAAGATCAAAGCAAATCAAAATAATTAAACAAAAACTCCCCCAGGGCTATTGTATGTTGGAGGCACTCGTTGTTTCGAGCAAGCCATGGATTGATGCTTGTTGGTGGTTGGGGGAGTATAAACCTTTACCATTCTGTTCGGGAACTGCCTATAATGCATGTAGTATGGAAGATACAGTCATCTCATAGTTGATGCGTTGACACCAAAAGTATGCCGCTCAAAATGTTATCCAATCTCTATTTTAAAATCGAGCTCTGGCACCTCTACAAATCCCTGCTCCCCTCTGCGAAGGGCCTATCCATTTCCTTTTATGTTGAGTCATCACCCTTCTTATTAAAAGCACCCGCTGGAGAGCACACTGTCATTTGCATTCATTATTATTGGTTTATATTGGGTATGACTTGACTGGATCTCTTTTACCATGAATTACAATGTTTAGTCAGTCCTTGATCTTTAAAGGTGCTCTGCATTTATGTTTTGCGGTCTCAAAAAGGGCTAGCGAGATACCATTTTGCTATATCATGTTATGATTATTTTGTGAAAGTGTTTTCATCCGAGTTTTATTATTATGGCTCGCTAGCTGATTATGCTATTGATATGAGTAATTGTGAGACCTATGTTTTATTGTTAGTATGGTTAGTTCATAATATTTGTTGAAACTTGAATGTTGGCTTTTCATGTTACAACAACAAGAGCAAACGGAGTTTGTAAAAGTTTTTCTTTTTCTCTTTCAATTTGTCAACTTAAGCTTGGGGGAGTTGATACGTCTCCGTCGTATCTACTTTTCCAAACACTTTTGCCCTTGTTTTGGACTCTAACTTGTATGATTTGAATGGAACTAACTCGGACTGATGCTGTTTTCACTAGAATTGCCATGATGTTGTTTTATGTGCAAAAGTTCTCGGAATGACCTGAAACTCCACGGAATATCTTAAAATAAATAATAAAAAATCCTCGCCAAAGATGAAGACCAGGGGGCCCACACCCTGTTCACGAGGGTGGGGGCGCCCCCCCCTCCTGGGCGCGCCCCCTACCTCGTGGGCCCCCTGGAGACCCTCCGTCGCCAACTCCAACTCCATATATTGGCTTTCGGGGAGAAAAAAATCAGAGAGAAGAAATAATCGCGTTTTACGATATGGAGCCGCCGCCAAGCCCTAATCTCTCTCGGCAGGGCTGGTCTGGAGTCCGTTCGGGGCTCCGAAGAGGGGGATTCGTCACCGTCGTCATCATCAACCATCCTCCATCACCAATTTCATGATGCTCACCGCCGTGTGTGAGTAATTCCATCGTAGGCTTGCTGGACAGTGATGGGTTGGATGAGATTTATCATGTAATCGAGTTAGTTTTGTTAGGGTTTGATCCCTAGTATCCACTATGTTCTGAGATTGATGTTGCTATGACTTTGCTATGCTTAATGCTTGTCACTAGGGCCCGAGTGCCATGACTTCATATCTGAACCTATTATGTTTTCATGAATATATGTGAGTTCTTGATCCTATCTTGCAAGTCTATAGTCACCTACTATGTGTTATGATCCGGCAACCCCGAAGTGACAATAATCGGGACCACTCTTGGTGATGACCATAGTTTGAGGAGTTCATGTATTCACTATGTGCTAATGCTTTGTTCCGGTTCTCTATTAAAAGGAGGCCTTAATATCCCTTAGTTTCCAATAGGACCCCGCTGCCACGGGAGGGTAGGACAAAAGATTTCATGCAAGTTCTTTTCCATAAGCACGTATGACTATATACGGAATACATGCCTACATTACATTGATGAATTGGAGCTAGTTCTGTGTCACCCTATGTTATGACTATTACATGACGAACTGCATCCGGCATAATTATCCATCACTAATCCGGTGCCTACGAGTTTTCCATATACTGGTTCTCGCTTATTTACTTTTCCTTTGCTACTGTTACAATCACTACAAAATACCAAAAACATTACTTTTGCTGTCTTTACTTTTGTTACCGTTACCACCACTATCATATTACTTTGCTACTAAACACTTTGCTACAGATACTAAGTTTCCGGGTGTGGTTGAATTGACAAATCAGCTGCTAATACTTGAGAATATTATTTGGCTCCCCTTGTGTCGAATCAATAAATTTGGGTTGAATACTCTACCCTCGAAAACTGTTGCGATCCCCTATACTTGTGGGTTATCACCGGGCAAACCCAACTATTGACCCAAGACATAATTCGGAGCTGATGCATATAATGCTATAAGTTTGGGGTGCCACACTGTTGAAAGTGTTTGGACTTTTCTTGCCGTGTTATGGGGTACACTGAAGCCCCTGGCGGGCCGGACATACCGCCTATGCCCATGTTATTTTGAGTGCGTAACTATGTACGCGTGGCACAAACTTCGCCGCTTGACTGGGACTAGGACGGAGGCCGGATTGCTAGACGAGCTCTGGACATGCCGGACAATCCGGACTCGCTGACGGTGTCCGGGTTCTTGATCGCCGAATTGGCGGTCTGCCTAAGAAGGCTGCTTTGTACTTCTGCTACGAGGGCCGCAGTGTGCTCCTCCGTACGGAGCGAGCGCTCTGTGTTTCCATTTACTGTTATAACCCCGCGAGGTTCCGGCATTTTGAGCTTGAGGTATGCATAATGCGGTACCGCATTGAATCTAGCAAATGCGGTTCGTCCGAGCAGTGCATGATAGCCACTGCGGAAGGGGACGATGTCGAAGATTAATTCCTCGCTTCGGAAGTTGTCTAGAGATTCGAAGACCACTTCAAGTGTGATTGAGCCCGTGCAACAGGCCTCTACACATGGTATGACACCTTTAAAGGTGGTTTTTGTGGGCTTGATCCTTGAGGGGTCAATGCCCATTTTGCGCACTGTATCCTGATAGAGCAGGTTCAGGCTGCTGCCACCGTCCATAAGGACTCATGTGAGATGGAATCCGTCAATGATGGGGTCAAGGACCAATGCGGCCGAACCGCCATGACGGATACTGGTAGGATGGTCCCTGCGATCGAAAGTGATCGGACAAGAGGACCATGGGGTGAACTTTGGGGCGACTGGCTCCATCGCATAGACGTCCCTTAGTGGATGCTTCCGTTCCCACTTGGGAATATGGGTTGCGTATATCATATTCACCATTTTCGCCTGGGGAGGAAATTTCTTCTGTCCTCCTATGTTCGGTGGCCAGGGCTCCTCGTCGTCATCTCTATGCAGCCCCTTTTCCTTGTTTTCGGCATTCAACTTGCCGGCCTGTTTGAACACCCACCATTCTCTGTTGGTGTGGTTGGCTGGATTATCGGGGGTGCCATGAATTTGACATGAGCAATCGAGTATGCGGTCCAGACTGGATGGGCCCGAATTCTTTCTTTTGAATGGCTTTTTTCGCTGACCGGACTTAGAGCCACTGAATCCGGCATTGACTGGCCGGTTAGCCGTATCATGCGCTGGTAGTGTAGGCTTTGATGCCTCTTCCTCTAGTTGAGGTAGCGACCTGCGCTTTGGGTAACTTTTGGTAGGGCGCTTGAGTCCGTATTCCTCGGCTGCCAGGACTTCAGTCCATCTATCAGTTAGCACATCTTGATCAGCTTGAAGCTGCTGCTATTTTTTCTTCAGGCTTTTCGCAGTGGCTATAAGCCAGCGCTTGAAGCGCTCCTGCTCGACGGGATCCTCAGGCACGATAAATTCTTCATCGCCAAGGCTCACCTCGTCTTCGGAGAGGGGCATGTAATTGTCGTCCTCCGGTTCTCCATCTGTTGCCTGCTCCTTAGGGCTATCTTGCCCATCCTCTCGCTCGAAGCTCGGCTAAGCGGGATTGTTTTCGTCTTCGGCATCATCCGTAGCGTTATTGTCTCTTGTGCCGGTATTGCTGTTTTTGCTATGGCGAGGCTTAGAGCGGCGCTGATGACGCCGTTGCTTAGATTGCTTCTCAAGGGGATTATCCTCCGTTGCCTTATCGCCATCACTTTCTTTGGGGGTGTCCACCATATGATGAGGTGGCTGTCCAGCGCCCTGTGGGCGGTGGTTCCTGTTCTTCTCCAGCATCGTTGTCCATACCGTCGATGTCTTCGGAGTTGAACTCAAGCATGTCGGTTAAGTCATCGACGATGGCTATTAAGTGGGTGGTGGGTGGGGAACAAATTTCTTCGTCGTCCGCTTCCCACTCCAGCCGGACATAGTTCGGCCAAGAGTCTCCTGACAAAGAGAGAGACCTTAAAGAATTTAGCACGTTGCCCAAAGGCGAGTGTTGAAAGATATCCGCGGAGGTAAACTCCATGATCAGTGCCCAATCAGATTTGATAGGCATGGACGCACGCGGTTCGGAGCCTGTGGCCGGAGACAAGTCCGGTGGTCCGATGACAAAGATTTCTTTGGATAATAAGTCTGTGTTCGGCTCTAGCGCCGGCGATTGTTCGGCCTCTGTGGCGGGGTCCATCCACCCGTCCTTGGATGGCGCAATCTGCTCCGGATTGAGGGCCGGGGCAGCCATAGGTGTGATCTCCTGAACACTGTCTGATGGCAGATCTAAGTCATGCTCGTCGTGACAGTTCGGTGCACCTGACATGGGCTCGAATCCGTCGAAGATCAAGTCTCCGCGGATATCGGCCGTATAGTTGAAGCTTCCAAACCTGACCTGATGTCCAGGGGCATAGCTATTGATCTGCTCCAGATGGCCAAGCGAGTTGGTCCGCAGTGCGAAGCCACCGAATACGAAGATCTGTCTGGGAAGGAAAACCTCACCTTTGATCGCATCACTGTAGATGATTGAAGGAGCCATCAAGCCTTATCGTGACTGCATGGTGGAACTCTCAATGGAAGCACCAATGTCGGTGTCAAAACTGGCGGATCTCGGGTAGGGGGTCCCGAACTGTGCGTCTAAGGCTAATGGTAACAGGAGGCGGGGGACACGATGTTTACCCAGGTTCGGGCCCTCTCGATGGAGGTAATACCCTACTTCCTGCTTGATTGATCTTGATGATATGATTATTACAAGAGTTGATCTACCACGAGATCGTAGAGGCTAAACCCTAGAAGCTAGCCTATGATTATGATCGTTTTTCTCCTATGGACTAAACCCTCCGGTTTATATAGACATCGGAGGGGGATAGGGTTACACAGAGTTAGTTACAGAGAAGGACATTTACGTATCCGAATCTCCAAGCTTGCCTTCCACGCAAAGGAGAGTCCCACCCAGACACGGGACAGAGTCTTCAATCTTGTATCTTCATAGTCCAACAGTCCGGCCAAAGTATATAGTCTGGCTGTCCGAGGACCCCCTAATCCAGGACTCCCTCACCACCCCCTCCTTGTCCTATTCAGACTAGTGGGGGAGGGGGCGTGCGGCCTGCCCTGGCCGCCCCTCCCCTTCTCCACTAGGGCCCATGAGGCCCAATAAACTACCTTCGGCACATCAAAACACAAAAACCCATAATACCAATTGTCACCGAACTTTAAGCATGCGGACCCTATGGGTTCAAGAACTATGTAGACATGACTGAGACACGTCTCCGGTCAATAACCAATAGCGGAACCTGGATGCTCATATTGGCTCCTACATATTCTACGAAGATCTTTATCGGTCAAACCGCATAACAACATACATTGTTCCCTTTGTCATCGGTATGTTACTTGCCCGAGATTCAATCATCGGTATCTCAATACCTAGTTCAATCTCATTACCGGCAAGTCTCTTTACTCGTTATGTAATGCATCCCGCAACTAACTCATTAGCTACATTGCTTGCAAGGCTTATAGTGATGTGCATTACCGAGAGGGCCTAGAGATACCTCTCCGACAATTGGAGTGACAAATCCTAATCTCAAAATACGCCAACTCAACATGTACCTTCAGAGACACCTGTAGAGCTCCTTTATAATCACCGAGTTATGTTGTGACATTTAGTAGCACACAAAGTGTTCCTCCAGTAAACGGGAGTTGCATAATCTCATAGTCATAGGAACATGTATAAGTCATGAAGAAAGCAATAGCAACATACTAAATGATCAAGTGCTAAGCTAACGGGATGGGTCAAGTCAATCACATCATTCTCCTAATGATGTGATCCCGTTAATCAAATGACAACTCATGTCTATGGGTAGGAAACACAACCATCTTTGATCAACGAGCTAGTCAAGTAGAGGCATACTAGTGGCATTAAATGCTCGCATATTCCAGCTTAGTCCAATGCACGTGCACTATTATTATTATCCACACCATTCGGTCGTGCAAGTGAAAGGAAATAATGACGATATATGATGGACTGATTGAGATGAGAGAAGCTGGTATGAACTCGACCTCTCTTATTTTTGTAAATATGATTAGTTCATCGTTCCTAATTCAGCCTATTATGAATGAAACATGTTTGCAATGACAATTAGAGATATAGTTTCTTATGCGATGCTTAATTAGCTAGGAGTTTATAATGGTTTACCTTGCGTGCCAACATGCTATTAAAATGGTTGTGATGTGGTATGATAGGGTAGTATCCTCCTTTGAATGATTCGAGTGACTTGACTTGGCACATGTTCACGCATGTAGTTGAAATAAAATCAACATAGCCTTCACGGTATTTATGTTCATGGTGGATTATATCCTACTCATGCTTGCACTCAATGTTTATTAATTTTAATGCATGTTCATGACCGTTGTCGCTCTCTAGTTGGTTCCTTCCCAGTCTTTTTCTAGCCTTCACTTGTACTAAGTGGGAATACTGCTTGTGCATCCACTTCTATAAACCCCAAAGTTATTCCATATGAGGCCACCATACCTTCCCATATGCGGTATCTACTTGCCGTTCCAAGTAAATTTGTATGTGCCAAACTCTAAACCTTCAAATGAAATTCTGTTTTGTATGCTCGAATAGCTCATGTATCAACTAGGGTTGTCTGTATCTTCAATGCTAGGTTGTTTATTCTCAAGAGGAGTGGACTCCGCTCCTCACTCACGAGAAAATGTCTGGTCACCGGGATGCCCAGTCCCATGATCAAATCAAATCAAAATAACTACAAACAAAACTCCCCCAGGACTATTGTTAGTTGGAGGCACCCGTTGTTTCAGGTGAGCCAGGGGATGATGCTTGTTGGTGGTGGCGGAGTATAAACTTTACCATTCCGCTTGGGAACCGCCTATAGTGTGTGTAGCATGGAAAATATTGAGATCTCTCGGTTGTTATGTTGACAATGAAAGTATGCCGCTCAAAATATTATTTAGCTATATTTCAAAATCGACCTCTGGCACCTCTACAAATCCCTGCTTCCCTCTGCGAAGGGCCTATCTATTTATTTTTATGTTGAGTCATCCTCCTCTTATTAAAAAGCACCAGTTGGAGAGCACCGCTGTCATTTGCATCCATTACTATTAATTTATATTGAGTATGACTATGACTGGATCTCTTTTACCATGAATTACAATGTTTAGTCAGTGCTTAATCTTCAGAGGTGCTCTGCATTTATGTTTTGCGGTCTCAGAAAGGGCTAGCGAGATACCATCTTGTAGTATCATATTATGATTCTTTTGAGAAAGTGTTGTCATTCGAGGTTTATTATTATTGCTCGCTAGTTTATTATGCCATTGATATGAGTAAACATGGGACCTAAGTGTTATTATGAATATGTTTAGTATATAATCTTTGCTAAAAACTTGAATGCTGGCTTTACATATTTACAACAACAAGAGCAAACAAAGTTTGTAAAAGTTTTTCTTTATCACTTTCAGTTTATCAACTGAATTGCTTGAGGACAAGCAAATGTTTAAGCTTGGGGGAGTTGATACGTCTCCATCGTATCTACTTTTCCAAACAGTTTTGCCCTTGTTTTGGACTCTAACTTGCATGATTTGAATGGAACTAACCCGGACTGACGCTGTTTTCAGCAGAATTGCCATGGTGTTATTTTTGTGCAAAAATAAAAGTTCTCGGAATGACCTGAAACTTCATGGAGATTATTTTTGGAATATATAAAAAATACTAGCGAAAGAATCAAGGCCAGGGGGCCCACACCCTGTCCACGAGGGTGGGGGGCGCCTACCCCCCTGGGCACGCCCCCTACCTCATGGGCCCCCCGGTGCTCCACCGACCTCAACTCCAACTCCATATATTCACGTTCGAGGAGAAAAAAATCAGAGAGAAGGATTCATCGCATTTTATGATACGGAGCCGCCGCCAAGCCCTAATCTCTCCCGGGAGGGCTGATCTGGAGTCCGTTCGGGTCTCCGGAGAGGGGAATCCATCGCCATCGCCATCATCAACCTTCCTCCATCACCAATTTCATGATGCTCACCGCCGTGCGTGAGTAATTCCATCGTAGGCTTGCTGGACGGTGATGGGTTGGATGAGATTTACCATGTAGTCAAGTTAGTTTTGTTAGGGTTTGATCCCTAGTATCCATTATGTTCTGAGATTGATGTTTCTATGACTTTGCTATGCTTAATGCTTGTCACTAGGGCCCGAGTGCCATGATTTCAGATCTGAAGCTATTATGTTTTCATGAATATATGTGAGTTATTGATCTTATCTTGCAAGTCTATAGTCACCTATTATGTGTTTTTATCCGTTAACCCCGAAGTGACAATAATCGGGATACTTACCGGTGATGACCATAGTTTGAGGAGTTCATGTATTCGCTAAGTGTTAATGCTTTGGTCTGGTACTCTATTAAAAGGAGGCCTTAATATCCCTTAGTTTCCAATAGGACCCCGCTGCCATGGGAGGGTAGGACAAAAGATGTCATGCAAGTTCTTTTCCATAAGCACGTATGACTATATTCGGAATACATGCCTACATTACATTGATGAACTGGAGCTAGTTCTATGTCACCCTATGTTATAACTATTGCATGAGAAATCGCATCTGGCATAATTATCCATCACTGATCCAATGCCTACGAGCTTTTCACATATTGTTCTTTGCTTAGTTACTTTGTCGTTGCCACTGTTACAATTACTACAAAACCGCTACTGTTACTTTTGCTACCCTTACCGTTACTTCAATACTACTTTGCTACTAAATACTTTGCTGCAGATATTAAGTTATCCAGGTGTGGTTGAATTGACAACTCAACTGCTAATACTTGAGAATATTCTTTGGCTCCCCTTGTGTCGAATCAATAAATTTGGGTTGAATACTCTACCCTCGAAAACTGTTGCGATCCCCTATACTTGTGGGTTATCATATGTCGCCATATATTATATCGTTGGAGTCATATTTGCACATAGTTTCCAGCTATACAATTTTTGTAACATGCATTAACACATTTTTGGTTACATTTGAGGTTATACACCAGCAAGCGTTTGCCCGCAACACACACGGCTTATTCCATCACAAACAACTCTAATGGATCAACTGTCTGCCATGTATCGCACACGCAACTCTAATCTGATTTGTGCTTTATGTCTCCGACATCGCTCGCACAGTTCATATTATTTCCCACGTATCACTGTGTCGTCCTCTGCAAGCGTCCCTCGACAAGCTCTGCTCGCCGTTAGGTGCCGCAGCGCGCTCTGTTGCGTCTGTTGGCACGCTCTGGTCACGTCTGTCGGTGTGCTCGGCTTGTGGACAACTTTTCCTTGAGGCGACCGCGGAGCGCTCTGCTCGCGTCCCTCCGCACGTGCTCTGCCAGCGGTTGGGCGTGCGCACGATTACGTCGGGGGCCCATATGTATGCGGTTGCGCCGTGCGCGTTGCCACGCGACGCAGTTACGTGCGACATGATGGAGTTACATGCTGCAAATTAGAACTGCCATCAGTGCCTGCTGATATTCCTGGCCGTCCGGCTTCCCCTTTAATTAGCGCGGCCATTATAACCTTAGTCTCTTCAACCTTTCGATCGCACCCCACAACACAACAAGCACACCCACGACGACACATAGAGAGGGGATGTCCGGCGGCGCTCCAATGGAGTTCGGCGAGCATAGAGTGGAGATCCACGCGAGGGAGACAGATCTCTCGGTGGTGTACACCATCGACCTGGCCGTGGTGGACGACTACATCAACAGCGTTGAGTAGTTGATTGCTGGAGACAAGTACAAGGTGGTCGGCATCGACCTCCAGTACACCGCCGGTTGTCCCAGCATAGATCAGAAGGTTGCCGTCACCCAGTTGTGCATGCTCCATCATGTCCTCATCTACCACTACTGCATGGCCACAGAGCCTTGCGACCGTTTCAACAGGATTGTCAATAGCATTGACTACAGGTTCACCACGATGGATACCACCAACGATGTAAAAGCACTCAGTATTATGGGCTTGGCCTGCAAGAACCTTGTCGAAATCCGTGACCACTACATGGTCTGGGGCAGCACGAAGGACTCCCTGGTAGAACTCACCTCGGCCATCATTGACCCCTACTACAAAAAGATGAAGCAGGATGCCTAGAGAATAAGTCCCGTATCTTGGCACGGGGCCTGGATGCGGCAACTGGATGAACCTCACCTCAGGTTTGCGGCCAAGAGCGTGTACACATGCTACGAGATGCACATGTAGATCGTTTACATGAGGAAGTGCCTCATTACCCAAATCGACGAGTCCGGATCGAGTCACAAGCAGAGCAAGCATCACAGGAAGTAGATGATGATCAGATGATCATTTATGCTAGTCATTGATGACCCACAAGTATAGGGTATCTATCATAGTCCTTCCGATAAGTAAGAGTGTCGAACCCAACGAGGAGCAGAAGGAAATGACAAGCGGTTTTCAGTAAGGTATTCTCTGCAAGCACTGAAATTATCGGTAACAGATAGTTTTGTGATAAGGTAATTTGTAACGGGTAACAGGTAATGAAAGTAAATAAGGTGCAGCAAGATGGCCCAATCCTTTTTGTAGCAAAGGACAATCATGGGCAAACTCTTATATAGAGAAAAGCGCTCCCGAGGACACATGGGAATTATCGTCAAGCTAGTTTTCATCACACTCATATGATTCACGTTCGTTACTTTGATAATTTGGTATGTGGGTGGACCGGTGCTTGGGTACTGCCCTTTCTTGGACAAGTATCCCACTTATGATTAACCCCTATTACAAGCATCCACAACTACAAAAGAAGTATTAAGGTAAACCTAACCATAGCATGAAACATATGGATCCAAATCAGCCCCTTATGAAGCAACTCATAAACTAGAGTTTAAGCTTCTGTCACTCTAGCAACCCATCATGTACTTATTACTTCCCAATGCCTTCCTCTAGGCCCAAACAATGGTGAAGTGTCATGTAGTCGACATTCACATAACACCACTAGAGGAAAGACAACATACATCTCATCAAAATATCGAATGAATACCAAATTCACATGACTACTTATAGCAAGACTTCACCCATGTCCTCAGGAACAAATGTAACTACCCACAAATCATATTCATGTTCATAATCAGAGGTGTATTAATATGCATAAAGGATCTGAACATATGATCTTCCACCAAATAAACCAACTAGCATCACCTACAAGGAGTAATCAACACTACTAGCAACCCACAGGTACCAAACTGAGGTTTTGAGACAAAGACTGGATACAAGAGATGAACTAGGGTTTTAGAGGATATGGTGCTGGTGAAGATATTGATGGAGATTGACCCCCTCCCAATGAGAGGATCATTGGTGATCACGATGGCGATGATTTCCCCCTCCCTGAGGGATGTTTCCCCGGCAGAACAGCTCCGCCGGAGCCCTAGATTGGTTCCGCCAAGGTTCCGCCTCGTGGCGCCGGTGTTCCGTCTCGAAAACTTGCTTATGATTTTTTCTAGGGTAAAAGACTTCATGTAGCAGAAGATGGGCACCGGAGGCCTTCTAGGGGGTCCCACAAGGCAGGGGGGCGTGCTCCCCACCCTCGTGGCCAGGGTGTGGGCCCCCTCTGGTTGATTCTTTCTCCAGTATTTTTTATATATTCCAAAATGTGCCTCCGTGAAGTTTCAAGGCTTTTGGATTGTGCAGAATAGGTCTCTAATATTTGCTCCTTTTCCAGCCCAGAATTCCAGCTGCCAGCATTCTCCCTCTTCATGTAAACCTTGTAAAATAAGAGAGAAAAGGCATAAGTATTGTGACATAACGTGTAATAATAGCCCATAATGCAATAAATATCGATATAAAAGCATGATGCAAAATGGACGTATCAATCATGCATGTAATATATAGTTTACTTTATTGGTGTGTGTGGAAATGTCATGTGTGTAGTAGCCACCTATGTAATTACGCATGTAATAGTTTACTTTGGTGTGTGTAGATGCCATGGTTGTAGTAGCCACCTATGTAAGTGGATGTTTAATTTGGTTATGCAAGCATGTCCTTATAAGTGTGTGTGTGTGTGTGTGTATATATATGTGTGTGTTGTTGTTCTGTATGCAATCCCATCGCATAACACACACGTCTTATTAGCACCAACTGTCTGTGTTATTATCGGTCTTCACACACATTTCTGATTACAGACCTGTTTGCCGCGTATCACACAGATATTTGTTAAGTTGAACCGTTTCTGTTCTCATGTCTCAACGTAAACAGTTCATCCGAGTGAATCGCATGCCGTATATCGCACACACCTTGATTTGGCTGACCGTTTCTTTTTTTTTTTTGCCTAATCACAAACAGTTCATCCGAGTGAACCATATGATGTATATTGCACACGCCTTCATCTGGCTGCCCGTTTCTTTTGTTTCTCCTCATCGCAAACAGTTAATTGAACTTAACCGTATGCCCTTCATCGCACATGCAACTAAAACCTGAATCGTGTTTGATGCATCCGTCATCGCAAACATTTTACACATTTCTGACGGTTTTCATACAGCATCGTTTGCGATTATTGCATCGCACATAGTTTCTCGAAGGGGCTCTGATCGTAGTGTCGCGTTAGCAGCATCCTGCAGTAGTGGAGGATACCAAGCAGGTTGATTTTGTCCCCGGTGACTCATCCCAGAAGTTCATTATCAGTGCCAACATGGATCCGAAATAGGAAACCACGCCCATCGAGTTCATCCATGAGAACTGGCACATCTTTGCATGGAAGCCTTCAGACATGTCGGGTGTACAGAGGGAACTCGTTGAGCACACTCTCATTATTGACCCAAAGTTTAAACCGGTCAAGCAATTCCTTCATCATTTTAACAAAGAGAGGCGTAAGGCCATTGGAGAAGAAGTGGCCCGGCTCTTAATGGCCCGGTTCATTGTTGAAGTTTTTCATCCTGAGTGGTTGGTGAACCCGATGCTGGTAGTTAAGAAAAACGGCACTTGGCGTATGTGTGTGGATTACATGGACCTTAACAAGGCTTGTCCAGCTGATCCTTTTGCTCTTCCTCGTATTGATTAGATCATTGATGCTACGGCGGGTTGTGAGCCTTCTGCTATGTGTCTATGCCTTTTGGGCTCAAGAGTGCCCAGGTGACTTATCAATGTTGTGTTCAGAATTGCCTTCACAGCCAGATAGGATGCAATGCTCATGCTTATGTGGATGATATCGTCGTGAAATCCAGGAAGAAGGAGACCTTACTAGATGATTTAAAGGAGACCTTTGATAACCTCCGGGTTTACAAGATGATGCTTAACCCGGTCAAATGTGTTTTTGTTGTGCAAGCAGGCAAGCTCTTGGGTTTTATTATCTCTGAGAGAGGTATTGAAGCTAACCCGGAGAAAATCAAGGCTATCACTTCTTTGGCTAAGCTGGCGTGTATTAATGACGTCCAACGTTTGGTGGGTCGTATTGCGGCTTAAAGCCTGTCTATAAGCCGCTTGGGAGAAAAGGCTATTCCTCTATACGAGATGACGAAGAAAACATATCGCTTTGTCTGGAGTGATGCTGCCAATTAGGCGTTCGAGGCACTTAAAAAATAATTGGCTGAGTCGCCGGTTTTTGCAGCTCCTATCAAGAAGGAGCCCTTGCTCTTATATGTGGTTGCTAATAGCAGAGACATCAGCATAGCGGTTGTTGTGGAGAGGAAGGAAACAAGCAAGGAATATCCGGTTCAAAGGCCGGCTTACTATGTCAATGAGGTGTTAATTGAGTCTAAGCAAAGGTACCCACATTGGCAGAAGCTAGTCTATGGAGTGTTCATGGCCAGTCGCAAGTTGAAACATTATTTCCTTGGTCATCCTATTACGGTGGTCAGTTTTGCTCCTTTAGGGGACATTATTCAAAATTGAGAAGCCACAGACTGGGTGGCCAAGTGGGCCATTGAGCTTGGTCCTCATGGGTTGAAATATATGCCAAGGACACCTATCAAGTCACAAGCTCTTGTGGATTTCATCAACGATTAGATAGAATTGCAGACACCAAAGGAAAAAACAGATAACACTTACTGGACGATTCACTTTGACGGGTCAAGGCAGCTGGAGGGCTCGGGGGCCGGAGTTATCTTGACTTCCTCACGAGGTGATAAGTTTTGTTATGAGCTACGATTAATGTTCCCTTGCACTAATAATGCAGCTGGGTATGAGGCTCTGCTCCATGGCCTTCGGGTGGCTAAAGAGATGAACTTAAGCCGGGTGAGGTGCTTTGGCGACTCAGAATTGGTGGCTCAGCAGGTCTCAGGAACTTGGAATTATAAGGACCCGCTCATGGCGGGTTATCGCTGGACAGTTGACAGTATTGCAGGCCATTTAAAAGGTAATCAAGTGGAACATGTTTATCATAGAAAGAATGAAGCGGCTGATGCTTTAAGCCGGCTGGGGTCTCAGTGTAAGCCGGTACCACCCAATGTTTTTCTTGACATATTGCATAACCCTTCAGTTAAGCTACCAACAGAAGAGGATCTTGCAATCCCTGACCTGGAGAAATAGTTGGTGGCGGCTCTTCATGCTATTCTTGATTAGACAGTGCTACCTCTTGAGCATGCGTTGGTTTTCCCTTGAAGAGGAAAGGGTGATGCGGCAAAGTAGCGTAAGTATTTCCCTCAGTTTTTGGGAACCAAGGTATCAATCCAGTAGGAGGCCACACGCAAGTCCCTCATACCTACACAAACAAATAAGAACCTTGCAACCAACACGATAAAGTGGTTGTCAATCACTTCACGACCACTTGCAAAAGTGAGATCTGATAGAGATGATAAGATAATATTTTTGGTGTTTTTATGATAAAGACTGAAAGTAAAGATTGCAAAATAAACAGCGCCAGAAATAGCTAGTTGACGGAAGATTAATATGATGGAAAATAGACCCGGGGGCCATAGGTTTCACTAGTGGCTTCTCTCAAGATAGCATAAATATTACGGTGGGTGAACAAATTACTGTCGAGCAATTGATAGAAAAGTGCATAATTATGAGAATATCTAGGCATGATCATGTATATAGGCATCACGTCCGTGACAAGTAGACCGACTCCTGCCTGCATCTACTACTATTACTTCACACATCGACCGCTATCCAGCATGCATCTAGAGTATTAAGTTCATAAGAACAGAGTAACGTATTAGGCAAGATGACATGATGTAGAGGGATAAACTCAAGCAATATGACATAAACCCCATCTTGTTATCCTCGATGGCAACAATACAATACGTGTCGTTTCCCCTTCTATCACTGGAATCGAGCAACGCAAGATTGAACCCAAAGCTAAGCACTTCTCCCATTGCAAGAAAGATCAATCTAGTAGGCCAAACCAAACTGACAATTCGACGAGACTTGCAATGATAACCAATCATACATAAAAGAATTCAGAGAAGATTCAAATATTGTTCATAGATAATCTTGATCATAAACCCACAATTCATCAGATCTCAACAAACACACCACAAAAAGAGTTACATCGAATAGATCTCCAAGAAGATCGAGGAGAACTTTGTATTGAGATCCAAAGAAAGAGAAGTAGCCATCTAGCTAATAACTATGGACCCGAAGGTCTATGGTAAACTACTCACACATCATCGGAGAGGCTATGGTGTTGATGTAGAAGCCCTTCATGATCAATTCCCCCTCTGGCAAAGCGCCGAAAAAGGCCCCAAGATGGGATCTCACGGGTACAGAAGGTTGCGGCGGTGGAAATAGGGTTTCGTGGTGCTCCTGGTTGGTTTCGGGGTATATGGGTATATATAGGAGGAAGAAGTAGGTCGGTGGAGCTACGAGGGGCCCACGAGGGTGGGGGGCGCGCCCACGGGGGCAGGCGTGCCTCCCTGCCTCATGGCCTCCTCGTTGATTTCTTGACGTCCACTCCAAGTCCTCTGGATCACGTTTGTTCCAAAAATAACTCACCCGAAGGTTTCATTCCGTTTGGACTCCGTTTGATATTCCTTTTCTGTGGAACACTGAAATAGGCAAAAAAACAGCAATTTGCACTGGGCCTTGGGTTAGTAGGTTAGTCCCAAAAAATAATATAAAAGTGTATAGTAAAGCCCATTAAACATCCAAAACAGATAATATAATAGCATGGAACAATAAAAAATTATAGATACGTTGGAGACATATCAAGCATCCCCAAGCTTAATTCCTGCTCGTCCTCGAGTAGGTAAATGATAAAAATAGAATTTTTGATGTGGAATGCTACCTAGCATATTTCTCAATGTAATTTTCTTTATTGTGGCATGAATGTTCAGATCCAAAAGATTCAAGATAAAAGTTTAAAATTGACATAAAAATAATAATACTTTAAGCATACTAACTAAGCAATCATGTCTTCTCAAAATAACATGGCGAAAGAAAGTTATCCCTACAAAATAATATAGTCTGGCTATGCTCTATCTTCATCACACAAAATATTTAAATCATGCACAACCCCGATGACAAGCCAAGCAATTGTTTCATACTTTTGATGTTCTCAAACTTTTTCAATTTTCACGCAATACATGAGTGTGAGACATGGACATAGCACTATATGTGGAATAGAATGGTGGTTGTGGAGAAGACAAAAAGGAGAAGCTAGTCTCACATCAACTAGGCGTATCAACGGGCTATGGAGATGCCCATCAATAGATATCATTGTGAGCGAGTAGGGATTGCCATGCAACGGATGCACTAGAGCTATAAGTGTATGAAAGCTCAAAAAAAGAAACTAAGTGGGTGTGCATCCAACTCGCTTGCTCACGAAGACCTAGGGCATTTTGAGGAAGCCCATCATTGGAATATACAAGCAAAGTTCTATAATGTAAAATTCCCACTAGTATATGAAAGTGACAACATATAAGACTCTCTATCATGAAGATCATGGTGCTACTTTGAAGCACAAGTGTGGTAAAAGGATAGTAACATTGTCCCTTCTCTCTTTTTCTCTCATTTTTTTATTTAGGCCTTCTTTTTTTTCTTTTTGGCCTATTTTCTTTCTTTTTTTTTTCTTTTCATCCGGAGTCTCATCCCGACTTGCGGGGGAATCATAGTCTCCATCATCCTTTCCTCACTTGGGACAATGCTCTAATAATGATGATCATCACACTTTTATTTACTTACAACTCAAAGATTACAACTCAATACTTAGAACAAAATATGACTCTATGTGAATGCCCCCGGCGTTGTACCGGGATATGCAATGAATCAAGAGTGACATGTATGAAAGAATTATAAAGGTGGCTTTGCCACAAATACAATGTCAACTACATGATCATGCAAAGCAATATGACAATGATGAAGTGTGTCATAATAAATGGAACGATGGTAAGTTGCATGGAAATATATCTTGGAATGGCTATGGAAATGCCACAATCGATAGGTATGGTGGCTGTCTTGAGGAAGGTATATGGTGGGTGTATGATACAGGCGAAAGGTGTGCGGTATTAGAGAGGCTAGCAATGGTGGAAGGGTGAGAGTGCGTATAATCCATGGACTCAACATTAGTCATAAAGAACTCACATACTTATTGCAAAAATCTATTAGTTATTGAAACGAAGTACTACGCGCATGCTCCTAGGGGGGTAGATTGGTAGAAAAAGACCATCGCTCGTCCCCGGCCGCCACTCATAAGGAAGACAATCAATAAATAAATCATGCTCCGACTTCATCACATAACGGTTCACCATACGTGCATGCTACTGGAATCACAAACTTTTGAACAAGTATTTCTCAAATTCACAACTACTCAACTAGCATAACTCTAATATCACCATCTTCATATCTCAAAACAATCATCAAGTATCAAACTTCTCTTAGTATTCAATGCACTTATATGAAAGTTTTTATTATATCCATCTTGGATGCCTATCATATTAGGACTAAATTTATAACCAAGGCAAACTACCATGCTGTTCTAAAAGACTCTCAAAATAATATAAGTGAAGCATGAGAGATAAATAATTTCTATAAAATATAACCACCACCGTGCTCTAAAAGATATAAGTGAAGCACTAGAGAAAAATTGTTTAGCTCAAAAGATATAAGTGAAGCACATAGAGTATTCTAATAAATTTCGATTAATGTGTGTCTCTCCCAAAAGGTGTGTACAGCAAGGATGATTGTGGTGAATAAAAATATAGCTCCAAGTAAACTTATCGATGGACGAAGACAAAAGAGGGGATGCCTTCCGGGGCATCCCCGAGCTTAGGATTTTTGGTTTTCCTTGAATTTTACCTTGGGGTGCCTTGGGAATCCCCAAGCTTAGGCTCTTGCCACTCCTTGTTCCATAATCCATCAAATCTTTACCGAAAACTTGAAAACTTCACAACATAAAACATAACAGAAAATCTCATGAGCTACCTTAGCGAAAGAAAACAAAACACCACTTCAAGGTACTGTAATTAACTCATTATTTATTTATATTGGTGTTAAACCTACTGTATTCCCACTTCTCTATGGTTCATAACCTCCGATACTAGCTATAGACTAATCAAAATAAGCAAACAGCACACGAAAAACAGAATCTGTCAAAAACAGAACAGTCTGTAGTAATCTGTATCAAACGCATACTTTTGGAACTCGAAAATTCTAAAATAAATTGCTGGACGAGAGGAATTTATCTATTAATCATCTGCAAAAAGAATCAACTAAATATCACTCTCCAGTAAAAAGTTCTAATCTCGTGAGTGCTAAAGTTTCTGTTTTTTTACAGCAAGATCAAAAAGACTTCACCCAAGTCTTCCCAAAGGTTCTACTTGGCACAAACACTCATTTAAACATGAAAACACATATAACCAGAGGATATATGAATTATTTATTACTAAACAGAACTAAAAATAAATAAACAAAAATAAAATTGGGTTGCCTCCCAACAAGCGCTATCGTTTAACGCCCCTAGCTAGGCATAAAGGCAAGGATAGATCTAGGTATTATCATCTTTGGCATGCAATCCATAAGTGGCTCTCATAATAGATTCATAAGTTAATTTTATTTTATTTCTAGGAAAGTGTTCCATGCCTTTCCTTAACAGAAATTGGAATCTAATATTCCCTTCTTTCAGATCCATAATTGCACAAATCGTTTAAGGAAAGGTCTACATAGAATAATAGGACATGAAGGATTGCAATCTATGTCAAGGACAATGAAATCTACGGGCACATAATTCCTATTTGCAACAATAAAAACATCATTAATTCTTCACATAGGTTTCTTAATGGTGGAATCCGCAAGGTGCAAGTTTAAAGAACAATCATCAAATTCACGGAAACCTAACATATCACACAAAGTTTTTGGAATCATGGAAACACTAGCGCCCAAATCACACAAAACATAGCATTCATGGTCTTTAATTTTAATTTTAGTAGTAGGTTCCCACTCATCATAAAGTTTTCTAGGGATAGAAACTTCCAATTCAAGCTTTTCTTCATAGGATTGCTTTAAAGCATCAACGATATGTTTGGGAAAAGCCTTATTTTGACTATAAGCATGCGGAGAATTTAGCACGGATTGCAACAAGGAAATACAATCTATTAAAGAACAATTATCATAATTAAATTCCTTGTAATACAAAATAGTGGGTTCATTGCTATGTAAAGTTTTGACCTCTTCAATCCCACTTTTATCAATTTTTGCATCAAGATCTAAAAACTCCGAATCATTGGGACACCTTTTAACTAAAGTAGACTCATCTCCAGTCCCATCATTATCAAGATTCATATTGCAAAACAAAGATTTAATAGGGGACACATTAATTACTTTTATGTCTTCGTCCTTATTATCATGAAAACTAGAAGAACACACTTTCATAAAGCAATCTTGTTTATCACGCATCCTAGCGGTTCTTTCTTTGCACTCATCAATGGAAATTCTCATAGCTTTGAGAGACTCATTCATATCATGCTTAGGTGGAATAGATCTAAGTTTCAATCAACATCAAGAGAAATTCTATCCACGTTCCTAGCCAACTCATCAATCTTAGGCAATTTTTCCTCAAGCAAAGCATTGCAATTCTTTTGAGAAATCATAAATTCTTTAACACTAGTCTCAAAATCAGAGGGCATCTTATTAAAATTTCCATAAAATTTGTTTTAGGAATTTAAACCAATAATGAGGCTGGCCAACTCGCATGGAGAAGGCTCCCCTGATCACTTCCTTCGATGGCCATTCGATCATGGTCAAACTGGTCTTTGACTTTGTTTGGACCGTTAGATGCTCGCTGCTCTTGGTGCTGGTTTTGACCGCGTGGTAAGTTTGCATGGCCAATGACCGGTGGGCTCTTGTTCTGTGCCTATTGGCTGGGTAAGCCATTTCGAGGTGCGAGTGCGCCCTCTCCCCACACGCCGCGTGCGTGTCGCACCATTTGCGGGGGCGGGGGTAACCCTGCCGTCGAAAGCCCCTCGGCACAATCCAATAGCCCGCACTCCGCAACCCTCCCTCCCTCCTCGACCTCTCTCCCTCAGCCGGCACGAACCCTAGGTCCCTTTCCTACAATCCCGTGGTCGTTGCCCCTGCTCCATCCGACCTCCCTCGTCAGTCGTCGCCGCCGCCGTTACGGCTCCTCCGTCCATCGATTCTGTCCGTGCAGGTGGCCAGTTTCCCTCCGCCCCAACCTTCTCCATTGTCTCCCCAGTTCATCCTCCATCCCTTGCTGCTCGAGATTCTCATCTACTCAGGCCGCGAGGAAACCACGTGAGGAGGAGAGACCTCATCTCGAGAAGCCGCGGGAGGAGGGGCTCAACCAGAGAGGAGCAGATGCCAGCCAGGTAGTCGGCTCGGCTCGACGTCGTCCTTCGTGTCTGGGCCGCGACAGACCCTAGCACCGTCCTTCAGGTGTCTTCACGGCTGCAGGTGTGTATGTGAGCCCCAAACCATCTCTCTCTCTCCCGCACTCATTTTCTCTCTCTCAAGTTTTGCCTTTGAGGCTGTGGATCTAAGCACTAGTTGTTTGTAAAAATGCTCAAGATGGGCTGCTTAGAGGAGGGCAGTATGTTCTATAGTTTCAGTTATATGATTACATACAGCTACAGAAAAGTTTACATGATTCTATAATTATTGTTGGAGATTTTTACTCACGGTAAATTTCTACAGATATGCACTACAAGCTAAAGGCGCACAATCTGTATATTTTGTTCCAATAAAGAAACCTGGACCATATAGAATGATCCGATGATAGGATCCTGCTACGTTCTAATGAACAGATTTTTCAAAGGATCTGTTTAAAGAAAACATGCATATATTTGTACAGAGATCATATCATTTTGATGCCCATGTAAGTTCTCTTATCTCTTTGATGTGCATCTTCTTTAGGAACTTACCTCGTTGCAATTTCTGGTCATGCTTTGCATAGCTAAATCGGTATCAAGAATATTGTATGCTTTATTTCTTACCACGTCTGATCGACTAATATGGCTATGTCTATGCAATACTTTTATAGATGAAGTTGGTGGTACATGGAGACCCAAGGTGCACTGACAGAAGATATCAGGGGAGCTGAGGAAAATGCAGGTGTGTATGTGTGAAAAATTATTGCTTTAACTCAAGGTATTGTTATCGGTCGTGTGATATATGAAAGTACATGATGTCACCACGCTCAAATTCCAGCTATTATCACTATCAAATAGTGTCAAACAGAGCATCTTATACTTTGTTTCTATGTGCAGATTAGCTCTTCGTTCTTTCAAGCGCTATGTTGCTTACTGATACGTCCATTTTGCATCATGCTTTTATATCAATATTTATTGCATTATGGGCTGTTATTACACATTATATCTCAATACTTATGGCTATTCTCTCTAATTTTACAAGGTTTACCATTAAGAGGGGGAATGCCGGCAGCTGGAATTCTGGCTGGAAAAGGAGCAAACGCTGGAAACCTATTCTGCACAACTCCAAATGTCTTGAAACTCCACGAAACAACTTTTTGGATTTAATAAGATTTTATGGGCGAAAGAAATAGGCTAGGGGGCCCACACCCTGTCCAGGAGACATGAGGGCGCGCGCCCCCTGTAGGGCGCAGCCCCTATCTCCTGGGCCCCTGGTGGGCCTCCGGCGTCCATCTTCTTCTATATCATCACTTTTACCCTGGAAAAAATCGGGGGCAATCTTACGGGACGAAACTCCGCCGCCACGAGGCGGAACCTTGGCGGAATCAATCTAGGGCTCTGGCGAAGCTGTTCTGCCGGGGACACTTCCCTCCAGGAGGGGGAAATCATCACCAACGTCATCACCAATGATCCTCTCATCGGGAGAGGGTCAATCTCCATCAACATCTTTACCAGCACCACCTCCTCTCAAAACCCTAGTTCATCTCTTGTATCCAATCTTGTATCAAAACCACAAATTGGTACCTGTGTGTTGCTAGTAGTGTTGATTACTCCTTGTAGTTGATGCTATTTGGTTTACATGGTGGAAGATCATATGTTCAGATCCTTTATGCATATTATTACCCCTCTGATTATGAACATGAATATGCTTTGTGAGTAGTTACGTTTGTTCCTGAGGACATGGGTGAAGTCTTGCTATTAGTAGTCATGTGAATTTGGTATTCGTTCGATATTTTGATGAGATGTATGTTGTCTTTTCCTCTAGTGGTGTTATGTGAACATCGACTACATGACACTTCATCATTATTTGGGCCTAGAGGAAGGCATAGGGAAGTAATAAGTAGATGATGGGTTCCTAGAGTGACAGAAGCTTAAACCCTAGTTTATGCGTTGCTTCGTTAGGGGTTGATATGGACCCATATGTTTAATGTTGTGGTTAGGTTTACCTTAATACTCCTTTTTGTAGTTTCGGATGCTTGCAATAGGGGTTAATCATAAGTGGGATGCTTGTCTAAGTTAGGGCATTACCCAAGTGCCGGTCCACCACATATCAAATTATCAAAGTACTGAACGCGAATCTTATGAACGTGATGAAAACTAGCTTGACGATAATTCCCAATGTGTCCTCGGGAGCTCCTTCTTCATTAATAGAATTGTCCTGTCTTATCCTTTGCTACATAAAGGATTGGGCCACCTTGCTGCACTTTATTTACTATATTTACTTTTTGCTCGTTACTATTTATCTTATCACAAAACTATCTATCACCTACTATTTCAGTGCTTGCAGAGAAAACCTTATCGAAAACCGCTTATCATTTCCTTCTGCTCCTCGTTGGGTTCGACACTCTTACTTATCGAAAGGACTATGATAGATCCCCTATACTTGTGGGTCATCAAGACTCTTTTCTGGTGCCATTACCGGGGAGCGTAGCGCTCTTGGTGAGTGGTACTTAGTAAGGAAACATTAATATAGTGTGCTGAAATTTTCTGTTACTTGTCACTATGGAAACTAATCCTCTCAGGGGCTTGTTTGGGATATCTTCACCCCAACCAGAAGAGCAAAGAGATGCTCCTCAACCTACTGAACTTTATGAAAATATTCACTTTGAGATTCCTTCGGGTATGATAGAAAAACTGCTAGCTAATCCTTTTGCAGGAGACGAAACATTGCATCCCGACTTACACCTTATCTTTGTGGATGAAGTTTGTGGATTATTTAAGCTTGCAGGTATTCCCGATGATGTTGTTAAAAGGAAGGTCTTCCCTTTATCTTTGAAGGGAGATGCAATGACATGGTATAGGCTATGTGATGATACGAGATCTTGGAATTATAAGCGATTGAAGTTGGAATTTCACCAGAAGTTATATCCTATGCATCTTGTTCATCCTGATCGTAATTACATATATAATTTCTGGCCTCGCGAAGGAGAAAGCATCGCTCAAGCTTGGGGGAGTCTTAAGTCAATGTTGTATTCATGCCCCAATCATGAGCTCTCTCGGGAAATGATTATTTAGAATTTTTATGCTTGGCTTTCTCTTGATAATCGCAACCTGCTCGATACTTCCTATGCTGGTTCCTATATGCTGAAGACTATTGATTTCAAATGGGACTTATTGGAAATAATTAAACACAACTCTAAAGATCGGGGTTCCGACGATGGTAAGGAGTCAGGTATGACACCTAAGTTCGATTGTGTTAAATCTTTTATGGATACCGATGCTTTCCGTGGATTTAGCTCTAAGTATGGACTTGACTCTGAGATAGTAGCTACTTTTTGTGAAACTTTTGCTACTTATGTTGATCTCCCTAAAGAAAAGTGGTTTAAATATAATCCTCCTGTTGAAGTGAAAGTAGTTGCACCTATTACAGTCGAAGAAAAGACTATTACATATAGTAATCCTATTATACCCACTGCTTATGTTGAAAACCCTCCTTTTCCTGTTAGGATAAAAGATCATGCTAAAGCTTCGACTGTTGTTCATAAGAGTAATACTAGGACCTATACACCTCTTGAGAAAATTAATGTTGAACCTGGTATTGTATGATTAAAGATCTCTTGGATGAGGACTTAGATGGGCATGTTATCTCTTTCTTGGGTGAAACTGCTAATATTGCTAGACCCGATACTAAGACACGTAGACCTGTTGTAGGCATGGCTGTTATTTCTATTAAAATAGGAGATCATTGTTATCATGGCTTATGTGATATGGGTGCTAGTGCTAGTGCGATACCTTATGATCTTTATAAAGAAATTATGCATGATATTGCACCTGTTGAATTAGAAGACATTGATGTTACTATTAAGCTTGCTAATATGGACACCATTAAACCTATTGGGATTGTTAGAGATGTTGAAGTCTTGTGTGGGAAGATTAAATACCCTGCTGATTTTCTTGTTCTTGCTTCCCCACAAGATGATTTTTGTCCCATTATTTTTGATAGACCCTTCTTGAATACTGCTAGTGCTAAGATTAATTATAAAAGGAAGGTCGTCACTGTTGGCATAGATGGTATGTCTCATGAGTTCAATTTTGCTAAGTTTAGTAGACATCCTCGTGAAAAGGAACCACCTAGTAAGGATGAAATTATTGGTCTTGCTTCCATTGCTGTTCCTCCAACTGATCCGTTAGAACAATATTTGTTAGACCATGAAAACGATATGTTTATGAAGGAAAGGGAAGAAATAGATGAAGTGTTCCTTAAACAAGAACCTATGCTGAAACATAACCTTCCCGTTGAAATTCTTGGGGATCCCCCTCCACCCAAGGGTGATCCCGTGTTTGAACTCAAACCCTTACCTGATAATCTTAAGTATGCTTATCTTGATGAAAAAGAAATATATCCTGTTATTATTAGTGCTAACCTTTCACAGACAGAAGAAGAAAGATTATTGAAAACTCTGAAGAAGCACAGAGCTACTATTGGATATACTCTGGATGATCTTAAGGGCATTAGCCCCACATTATGTCAACACAAAATTTCAGTGGAGAAAGATGCCAAACCAGTTAGAGATCCTCAAAGACGATTAAATCCCAAGATGAAGGAAGTGGTAAGAAAGGAGATACTAAAGCTCCTTGAGATAGGTATTATTTATCTCGTCGCTGATAGTGAATGGGTAAGCCATGTCCATTGTGTCCCTAAAAAGGGAGGTATTACTGTTGTTCCTAATGATAAAGATGAATTGATCCCACAAAGAATTATTACAGGTTATAGGATGGTAATTGATTTCGTAAGTTAAATAAAGCTACTAAGAAAGATCATTAACCTTTACCTTTTATTGATCAAATGCTAGAAAGGCTATCCAAACATACACATTTTTGCTTTCTAGATGGTTATTCTGGCTTCTCTCAGATACCTGTGTCGGCGAAGGATCAATCTAAAACTACTTTACTTGCCCTTTTGGTACTTTTGCTTATAGACGTATGCCTTTTGGTTTATGTAATGCACCTGCTACCTTTCAAAGATGCATGATGGCTATATTTTCTGAGTTTTGTGAAAAGATTTGTGAGGTATTCATGGATGACTTCTCCGTCTATGGATCCTCTTTTGATGATTGTTTGAGCAACCTTGATCGAGTTTTGCAGAGATGCAAAGACACTAGTCTCGTCCTGAATTGGGAAAAGTGTCCCCACTTTATGGTTAATCAAGGCATTGTTTTGGGGCACAAGATCTCCGACAGAAGTATTGAAGTTGATAAAGCCAAAGTTGATGCTATTGAAAAGATGCCATGTCCCAAGGACATAAAAGGTATAAGAAGTTTCCTTGGTCACGCCGATTTTTATAGGAGGTTCATTAAGGACTTTTCTAAAATCTCTAGGCCTCTGACTAATTTGTTGCAAAAAGATATTCCTTTTGTTTTGATGATGATTGTGTAGAAGCATTTGAAACACTTAAGAAAGCTTTGATCACTGCACCTATTGTTCAGCCACCTGATTGGAATTTACCTTTTGAAATTATGTGCGATGCTAGTGATTATGCTGTAGGTGTTGTTTTAGGGCAAAGAGTCGATAAGAAATTGAATGTTATCCAGTATGCTAGTAAGACTCTTGATACTGCCCAGAGAAATTATGCTACTACTGAAAAAGAGTTCTTAGCAGTTGTGTTTTCATGTGATAAGTTTAGACCTTATATTGTTGATTCCAAAGTTACTATTCACACTAATCATGCTGCTATTAAATATCTTATGGAAAAGAAAGATGCTAAGCCTAGACTTATTAGATGGGTTCTCTTGCTCCAAGAATTTGATTTGCATATTATTGATAGGAAGGGAGCTGAGAACCCCGTTGCAGAAAACTTGTCTAGGTTAGAGAATGTTCTTGATGACCCACTGCCTATTAATGATAGCTTTCCTGATGAACAATTAGTGGTTGTCAATGCTTCTCGTACTGCTCCTTGGTATGCTGATTATGCTAATTACATTGTTGCTAAATATATACCGCCTAGTTTCACATACCAGCAAAAGAAAAAGTTCTTTTATGATTTAAGACATTACTTCTGGGATGATCCACACCTTTATAAAGAAGGAGTAGATGGTATTATTAGACGTTGTGTGCCTGAGCATGAACAGGAACAAATCCTATGCAAGTGTCACTCTGAATCCTATGGAGGACACCACGCTGGAAATAGAACTGCACACAAGGTACTACAATCTGGTTTTTATTGGCCTACTCTCTTCAAAGATGCCCGTAAGTTTGTCTTATCTTGTGATGAATGTCAAAGAATAGGTAACATTAGTAGACGTCAAGAAATGCCTATGAATTATTCTCTTGTTATTGAACCGTTTGATGTTTGGGGCTTCGATTATATGGGACCTTTTCCAACCTCTAATGGTTATACACATATTTTAGTTGCTGTTGATTATGTTACTAAGTGGGTAGAAGCTATTTCAACTAGTAGTGCTGATCATAACACTTCTATTAAAATGCTTAAAGAAGTTATTTTTCCGAGGTTTGGAGTCCCTAGATATCTTATGACTGATGGTGGTTCACACTTTATTCATGGTGCTTTCCGTAAGATGCTTGCTAAGTATGATGTCAATCATAGAATAGCATCTCCTTATCATCCGCAGTCTAGTGGTCAAGTAGAGTTGAGAAATAGAGAGCTCAAATTAATTTTGCAAAAGAGTGTTAATAGATCTAGAAAGAATTGGTCCAAAAAACTTGATGATGCATTATGGGCCTATAGAACTGCATAAAAAAATCCTATGGGTATGTCTCCTTATAAGATGGTTTATGGAAAAGCATGTCATTTACCTCTTGAACTTGAACATGAGGCATATTGGGATATTAAAGAGCTCAATTATGACTTCAAACTTGCCGGTGAGAAAAGGTTATTTGATATTAGCTCACTTGATGAATGGAGAACCCAAGTCTATGAGAATGACAAGCTTTTTAAAGAAAAAGTCAAACGCTGGCATGATAAGAGGATACAAAAGCGTGAGTTGAACGTAGGAGATTATGTGTTATTATTCAACTCTCGTTTAAGATTTTTTGCAGGAAAACCTCTCTCAAAATGGGAAGGTCCCTACGTTATTGAGGAGGTCTATCGTTCTGGTGCTATAAAAATCAACAACTTCGAAGGCACAAATCCGAGGGTGGTAAACTGTCAAAGAATTAAACATTATATTTCAGGTAATCCTATCGATGTTGAAACTAATATTATTGAAACCATAACCCTTGAGGAATACATAAGAGACACTTTCCAGAACGTTCCAGACTCCGAAAAGGCATAGGTACGTGGTACGGTAAGTAAACCAACTCCAAAACAACTCTAATGGCAATTTTTATCAGTTTTGGATTATTTAAGAATTTTAGGAAGAAAGAAGTAGTCTGAAAGGGACACGAGGCTCCCACGAGAGAGGAGGCCGCCCCCCCTATAGGGCGCGCCCCCCTATCTCGTGGGCACCTCGTGTGCCTCCCGGACTCCGTTTTCTTGTATGTTACGTATTTTGGTCGGTAAAATTCATTATATATACTCCCGAAGGTTTTGACCACTGTATCACGCAATTATCCTCTGTTTTCGTTTCGAGCTGTTTCCGTTGCAGATTTAGAGCACCATGACTTCTCCCTCCTCCAACAATCAAGACAAGGATGCTTGGCTATTGAAGATAGAGTTGAAAAGAGAGGAACCAGAATAGATCAACAAGGATGAAGGGATCAAGAAGGCCATGGAGGTTCAAGCTCCGGTGGTGAAAGAAGAAGACATCCCTCAACCTTTACCTAACCTTTTCACTCCGACAGAGATTGAAGCTTTCAAGATGATTGAGTTAGCCCACATACAGAACAAGTATCTCACACAGGAGAATATTTTGCTGAAGGATCATATTGTTGGGCTCAAGGGCATTATCCGCAAGTTGGAGGAGCTTTTACGCTCAATGTGCGGCTATCCACCGTCTTCATCACCACCTCCATCACCTCTGAGGAAATAATCACATGGGTATGGGCACTCCCCTTGGCAACTGCCAAGCTTGGGGGAGGTGCCCGGGTATCGTATCAACATCACACTCCTATTTTTATCGCTTTATTTAGTTCGATCCTTTTAGTAGTATCTTGATCTAGTAGTTTGAAGTTTTGATATCAAGTAGTTTTGAGTTTTGCATTGTGATCTCTTTATGTAATCTGTCCATGTGCTATCTATAATAAAGATTAGTGTTGAGTCAAGGGCTTTGCTATGATTGCTATAATCTTGAGAAAGTAGAAAGAATAAAAGAGTTCATATTGATCTTATGGATAGTGATAACTTCACACATAGAAAGTATGAGGCATAAAAATTGTTGAGAGTTGATGAACGTAGCCTTGGTCATCGTTGCAATTAATAGGAAGTGATAAGGAAAGAGGGGTTCACATATAAATATATTATCTTGGACATCTTTTATGATTGTGAAGCACTCATTAAGTATGACATGCTAAAAGAGTTGATGTTGGACAAGGAAGACAACGTAATGGTTTATGTTTTTCGACATCTCAGTTAAAGTATATTGTCATTGACCTTCCAAAACATGTTGAGCTTGCCTTTCCCCCTCATGCTAGCCAAATTCCTTGCACCAAGTAGAGATACTACTTGTGCTTCCAAATATCCTTAAACCCAGTTTTGCCATGAGAGTCCACCATACCTACCTATGGATTGAGTAAGATCCTTCAAGTAAGTTGTCATCGGTGCAAGCAATAAAAATTGCTCTCTAAATATGCATGACTTATTAGTGCAGAGAAAATAAGCTTTGTATGAACTTGTTGTGGAAGTAATAAAAGTGACAGACTACATAATAAAGGTCCTCACCTTTCCCCTTTTTCATTTTTATCCTTTGACAAGCTCTTCATGTTTAAAAGATCATGATACATATATCCAATTGGATGTAAGTTGGCATAGGCTATTATTGTTGACATCACCTAAAGGTGAATACGCTGGGAGGCAACACAATAAGCCCCTATCTTTCTCAGTGTCCGGCTGAAACTCTATAACCACAAGTATTGCGTGAGTGTTAACAGTTGTAGGAGACTACGAGATAGTTGAGTATGTGAGCTTGTTGGAAAACTCTATTATTGACTCTTTCTGATGTTACGATAAATTGCAATTGCTTCAGTGACCGAGATTACAGTTTGTTAGTTCCCAATGAAGTTATTGTGAATTGTTTATTACTTGAACATAGGAGATCATATGACAAAATCTATATATGTTGTTCTTATTAGAATGATCATGATGCCCTCATGTCCGTATTTTATTTTTATCGACACCTCTATCTCTAAACATGTGGACATATTTTTCGATTTCGGCTTCCGCTTGAGGACAAGCGAGGTCTAAGCTTGGGAGAGTTGATACGTCCATTTTGCATCATGCTTTTATATCAATATTTATTGCATTATGGGCTATTATTACACATTATATCTCAATACTTATGGATGTTCTCTCTTATTTTACAAGGTTTACCATGAAGAGGGGGAATGCCGGCAGCTGGAATTATGGCTGGAAAAGGAGCAAACGTTGGAAACCTATTCTGCACAACTCCAAATGTCCTAAAACTCCATGAAACAACTTTCTGGATTTAATAAGAATTTATGGACGAAAGAAATAGGCTAGGGGGGCCACACCCTGTCCAGGAGACAGGAGGGCGCGCCCCCCCCTGTAGGGCGCAGCCCCTATCTCCTGGGCCCCCTGGTGGGCCTCCGGCGTCCATCTTCTTCTATATCATCACTTTTACCCTGGAAAAAATCAGGGGCAAGCTTACGGGACGAAACTCCGCCGCCACGAGGCGGAACCTTGGCGGAATCAATCTAGGGCTCTAGCGGAGTTGTTCTGCCGGGGACACTTCCCTCCAGGAGGAGGAAATCATCACCAACGTCATCACCAACGATCCTCTCATCGGGAGAGGGTCAATCTCCATCAACATCTTCACCAGCACCATCTCCTCTCAAAACTCTAGTTCATCTTTATATCCAATCTTGTATCAAAACCACAAATTGGTACCTGTGGGTTGCTACTAGTGTTGATTACTCCTTGTAGTTGATGCTATTTGGTTTACTTGGTGGAAGATCATATGTTCAGATCCTTTATGCATATTATTACCCCTCTGATTATGAACATGAATATGCTTTGTGAGTAGCTATGTTTGTTCCTGAGGACATGGGTGAAGTCTTGCTATTAGTAGTCATGTGAATTTGGTATTCGTTCGATATTTTGATGAGATGTATGTTGTCTTTTCCTCTAGTGGTGTTATGTGAACGTAGACTACATGACACTTCACCATTATTTGGGCCTAGAGGAAGGCATATGAAAGTAATAAGTAGATGATGGGTTGCTAGAGTGACAGAAGCTTAAACCCTAGTTTATGCGTTGCTTCGTAAGGGGTTGATATGGACCCATATGTTTAATGTTGTGGTTAGGTTTACCTTAATACTCCTTTTTGTAGTTGCGGATGCTTGCAATAGGGGTTAATCATAAGTGAGATGCTTGTCTAAGTTAGGGCAGTACCCAAGTGCCGGTCCACCCACATATCAAATTATCAAAGTACCGAACGCGAATCTTATGAACGTGATGAAAACTAGCTTGACGATAATTCCCAATGTGTCCTCGGGAGCTCCTTCTTCATTATTAGAATTGTTCAGTGTAGGACCTTGAAGTATGTCTAGAGGGGGGGTGATTAGACTACTTGACCAATAAAAACTTAACCTTTTCCCAATTTTAGAGTTTGGCAGATTTTAGCTACTTTAGGACAAGTCAAGCAATCAACACACAATTCAAGCAAGCATGCAAAGAGTATATAGGCAGCGGAAATTAAAGCATGCAACTTGCAAGAAAGTAAAGGGAAGGGTTTGGAGGATTCAAACGCAATTGGAGACACGGATGTTTTTGGCGTGGTTTCGATAGGTGGTGCTATCGTACATCCACGTTGATGGAGACTTCAACCCACGAAGGGTAACGACTGCGCGAGTCCACGGAGGGCTCCACCCACGAAGGGTCCACGAAGAAGCAACCTTGTCTATCCTACCATGGCCGTCGCCCACGAAGGACTTGCCTCACTAGCGGTAGATCTTCATGAAGTAGGCGATCTCCTTGCCCTTACAAACTCCTTGGTTCAACTCCACAATCTTGTCGGAGGCTCCCAAGTGACACCTAGCCAATCTAGGAGACACCACTCTCCAAGAAGTAACAAATGGTGCGTTGATGATGAACTCCTTGCTCTTGTGCTTCAAATGATAGTCTCCCCAACACTCAACTCTCTCTCATAGGTTTTGGATCTGGTGGAAAGAAGATTTGAGTGGAAAGCAACTTGGGGAAGGCTAGAGATCAAGATTCATATGGTAGGAATGGAATATCTTGGCCTCAACACATGAGTAGGTGGTTCTCTCTCAGAAAAGGTAAGTTGGAAGTGTAGGTTCGTTCTGATGGCTCTCTCCACGAATGAAGAGGAGGTGGAGGGGTATATATAGCCTCCACACAAAATCTAACCGTTACACACAATTTACCAAACTCGGTGGGACCGAATCGTTAAACTTGGTCGGACCGATTTAGTAAACCTAGTGACCGTTAGTGATTTTCGGTGGGACTGGCATGCATCTCGGTGAGACCGATTCGGTTAGGGTTAGGGCATAACGTAATCTCGGTAAGACCGATTACACAAACTCGGTGAGACCGATTTGGTAATAAGCTTTCCAGAGAGTTGGTCAGGTAAACTCGGTGGGACCGATACCGAAATGTTACAAAAAGGAAACAGAGAGTTTACATTGCAATCTCGGTGGGACCGATCACTCACTTCGGTTAGACCGAAACGTTATGAAGGGAAACAGAGATATTACAATCCCATCTCGGTGACACCAAGATCCCTATCGGTAAGACCGATTTGCTTAGGGTTTGTGGCAGTGGCTATGACTTTTGGAATCGGTGGCGCCGGATAGGAAGAATCGGTGTGACCGATTTTGGCTTTGGGTTTAGGTCATTTGTGGATGTGGGAAAGTAGTTGAGGGTTTTGGAGCATATCACAAAGCACATGAATCAAGAGGCTCATTAAGCAACACCTCATCCCTCCTTGATAGTATTGGCTTTTCCTATAGACTCAATGTGATCTTGGATCACTAAAATGTAAAATTAAGAGTCTTGAGCTTTTGAGCTTGAGCCAATCCTTTGTCCTTAGTATTTTGAGGGATCCATTTTCATCATCCATGCCATGCCATTCATTGAGCTTTCCTGAAATAATAGTCTTGGAATAGCATTAGCTCAATGAGCTATATGTTGTTATGAATTACCAAAACCACCTAGGGATAGTTGCACTTTCAATCTCCCCCTTTTTGGTAATTGATGACAACATATAGATCAAAGCTTCGACAAATGATAATAAGATTGAATAACATCGTTGCTTTGAGAAGTATGTGATAAGCAAGAGCTCCCCCTAAATTTGTGCATGGGTTAATATTTGCTTTGGACTGTAAATGCACAATGAATTAGGCTCATGGGTTACTCTTCCATGTCACATACATCCTGGTGGAGCGCTCAAAATAATAAACATTGAATACATGCACTCATCACCAAGCATAGTGAATGATCACATAAGATAGATAGGATAATATCAAGCATGCATAAGTGTAGCTTATGATCAAACACATGATTATCAATGTCTCACAAGCATAGTATCTCAACCAAAAGCAAACAAAGTTTGAAAAACCACCAAATAAAGCAAGAGAGAACAAAAGCAACACTCTCTCTCGAAGCCTATGATCTATACATTTTTCTCCCCCTTTGGCAACAAGTTACCAAAAAGTTCATAGAAAATGCATAGTGCTAGATCGACTCTCAGGCTTGATCTTCTGGTGGTGGTGTAGAGATGGCTCCTTGGACGAAGGCTTCAGTTGAAGTAGAGGGTGCTGGAGTGGATGCTGGAGCTGGTTGCACTGGAACTGTAGGGGCAGTAGCTGGTGCTGAAGTTGTTGCTCTAGTGTCTGTCACTGGCACTGCAACTGACCTCTGGGCTCTGGGCACTCTGGCAAACACATTGGTGATAGTCTTGCCCTTCCTCTCCTGCATGTCATCCTGCAGCTGCTCTACAACTGACTGAATCTCAGTTACTTTGACATCTAGATCATAGAATTTTTGTTCCATGATTCTTTCAAGGCTCTCCTGATTCTGAGTGAGGGTGGCCAACCCCTTCTCAATCCTTAGAGTTGATGCTATCAAGTAATCAAGCTGCTCCTGTTTGGTTTTCAAGAAATATTCAGATGCCTCCTCTTGAGTTGGCATCTTGGCAGCCTTCTCCTTCTTTGCCTTCTCCTTCTCCTGAGCTTGAACTGATTGTGGATCATCTTCATTCATGACAACCTCATTGTACTCAAAGTCTGGATAAAGTGGAAAATGTTCCTTATCCAACTGATATTTCCCTGTGCCCATCTTTGAGTTGATCAATTCCTGAATCTGAGGTGCATATCCACAGCTCCTCTTCTGATCTGCTGCAGTCCTCTTAATTGTTTCAACAATTAGGCTCACGACTTTGAACTTCTGGGGCACATCAAACACATGCAGCATGTTGATGGTATGCCCTCTGATCATGTTATGGTCACCAGACTTGGGCAACAAAGTGTGCCTCAGAATCCAATTGATGGTTGGCAACCCTGACAGCAGAAAGTGAACTGATCCAAATTTGTGAGTCTCTACTGCCTTGTCTGGAATCTCCTTGTACATGTGAGCCATTGAATTGTGACCCAACTTCTTCTTTGCATAAATGTCCAGGTCATCCTCATTTTCCTTGGGGGCATTTATCAGACTTGCCCATTCTTCAACAGTGGATTGGTACCTTGTACCTTCAGACATCCAAACAATTCTACTATCTGGGTAAAAATGTGTTGTGGAGTAGAACTGCATGATAAGCTCATTATTCCAGTGGGTGAACTTCTGTCCAACAAAATCAGCAACTCCACAAGCAACAAAGCTTTCTTGCACTCCATGGTAGTGCTCTTCATTGTCCTTGATGTAGGTCCAGTCGACCCATCTCATGTCATAGACTATAGGCTTCTTGTCCAACAGAATGGTTTCATAAAAGTCCTGCTGTTCCTTTGTATGGAACCTGTAGTCAACAGCAGTTCTTCTTCTTGAAGCATATGGATCTTCCATCCTCCACAGTCTCAGCCCTGAATCCTTCCTGATTCTCATGTCCTCAGCCACAGGATGGGCATCATTGTGGTCTGGTATCTTGGGCTTGAGCTTTCTTAGGACATGTCCTTCTTCATCTTCATCTTCAGCAACATTGGGCACTGGGGCCTTGTTCTTCTCAGCAGCTAGAATACTCCTAGTATTCCTCTTTGGAACTTGCTTGGCCTTGGAGGCAGCTTTGGGTGCATCCTTGGGCTCGGATGTTGCAGCCCCTGATCTGATTGCATCTCCCATGAGCTTGGGTGCCTTAGGTGCTGGTGCAGCATCCTCTTCCTCTTCATCAGAATCCCTTCTCATTGAGGGCTTTCCAAGGACCTTGGCAGTTGTGGTTCTAGCTCTCTTCTTTTTCTTGTCTTGATCCCCATCATACTCTGACTCAATTGTGAATTTCATAGTCTCTCCTGTAGGAACTTTCTGAGGTTTGGATGAAATTTCTTTCCTTGCAGGTGCCTCTTTGGGTTGAGCCTGAGCTGGCATTTGAGTGGACTTTCTGGCCTTTGGCATTGGTGTCCTCTTGGCAGGAACTTTCCTTTTCAGACCTGGTTTTGTGCTCTGTGCAGAGCCATATTCCTTCTTGAGCACCACTTTCTTGGAAGTGGCCTCATCTTCCTCAGCTTTGTAATCTTCATCCTCAGAATCTGATGTTCTTTTCCTCCTTTGCCTAGTTGCAGCCTTAGGCAAATTGCTAGGAGTACTTCTGCTCCCTTCATCTGTAGTTGAGGGACTAGTGCCCTCACTCAAGTCCATCTACTCTTCTGACCTGTTATGGCTGTCACTCTGATCTGACATACTGCAAAAGCTGACTGCTGACCCTGTGAAGAGTTATAGATGAGATAGAATAGATGAGCATCACAAAATGCAGAGATTTTTGCAAAAGAATGATTCAAAAGTTCAGTTTTAGTTTTCCACAGAAAGCATTTAGGATCAACCGATTTTCAAACTCGGTGATACTGAAGCAGTTTTGGAACCTAAACTGATGATCTCGGTTGGACCGAGTCACAGTTCGGTGGCACCGAGACTGCTAGGGTTTCACAGAATCCTCAAATCGGTCGCACCGATTAGTAATTCTCGGTCAGACCGAGAGTCACTAGTGCAATGGCATGAGCCAAATCGGTGAGACCGAGTTTTTCAACTCGGTGCGTCCGAGATGGTTTCAGCGGAAACCTACCCCTAAAAATTTGAATCACATCTAATCTATGAACTACTTTCGCTGGATAGAAGAGTTTCAATCGTGGCAAGAATCAATAAGAGTACAATGTGCTAGGAATCAGATGTGGATAGCACAAAGATCAAGTCCATACCCTAACTTGGCGGTGGACTTGTTACGGCGGCAACGGCGGGGACGAAATCCGTTGACAGCGGCGGAGACCAGCGACAGGAGGCTGCTGGCGACGAGGAGACGATCCGGAGACCACGATGGCAGAGCGAGTTGTTGCGCAGGCGAAGGGTTTCAGAGAAATTTCCAAACTTTTGCCCGTGGCTATATATAGCCCGACCCTGTCGGTGTGACCGAGTGGAACAAGTCGGTGGCACCGAGATGCATAACTGTGTTCAGTTATAGAAAATCGGTGAGACCGAAAAGTTCAAATCGGTTGCACCGAGATTGAAAACTCAGATCAACTTAGTGATCTCGGTAGGACCGAAATGGAGGAATCGGTCTGACCGAGAATCACAAAGAGGTTTTGGAAGTTTAAGTCTATGATGAATTGGGGACTCCGAGTGCTCCTCACACAGAGTGGTTCGAATCTGACTTGATCAAATTTTGTGATGTAGCATGAATAGAGTTTGAGATGAGAAAAAGCATAGATAGCTAAAGAAGGTTGTTAGGCATTCTTGTCCATCCACTTGGCAAAAAGAAAAGAACCCAAACAATCAAAACAACAAGTGGATGTCCTTGAATGAGTAAAATATGCACCAACATGCTCACACAATAAGATGGCAAATGAAATATGTGGCAAAGCATGCACAACCAATTCTAGCATCTATCAAACAATTGGCGATGACTAGGTCATCTATATATGAGTATATTGACTTAGGAGTCAAATGAGAACATTTGATCATAGGTCCTACTCGGCGTTTAAGCTCAAGTGGGGTTACCACTTTTACATAATGCATTGATGTGTTCACACCATTAGAGTTGCTTTGACTCAATTCTTAGAGTTAAGCTCCCCCTAGATGTGAGATCCCCCCTTAGAGGGATGAACTAACCTTGGGTTTTGTCGATGATGACTTCATGTAGGTGTTGAAGATGTAGATGCTCAATGTTGATGTAGATCATTTGGAACAATCCTTTGGAGTGAGTTGCACTTTCAACTTACCTACATGGGTTAGTCCCACAAGGAACAAACAAGAATATCCATAGACATAGAGTGATGCACACACAAGATGATGTCCATGAAATCATTAGGTTACCTTGTCCCTTGCCTTACCAACATGAGGGTTTGTGACTCCTTGAACTAGTGCAAGATGTGGAAGTTGATTGCACTTGTTCTTGCCAAAATGATATGAGTGAAGAATGTTGGCGGAGTCACCCTCAAGAACTCTCTAGTTCTTCTTCTTTGGGATCCACATCATCTTGATGGGAATCCTTGGAGTTGTAGTTGTACTTGATGAAGTAGAACTTGACGTAGTCTTGGGGACCCACTTGAACGAGGCTTTAGGTGCTTCTTCAAATGCATCAATCTCTTCTTGAAGCTTGTCCTTGCCTTTGTTCTTGTGGTCTTGTGGTGGAAGATCATCTTGAGCTTGTGTTCCCTCGAAGGAAGTAGGATCATACTTCTCTTGTTAAGGAACAAACTTCGTCTTGGGGTATTGATCTTCTTCCCACTCAACTCCATTGGCATTGAACTTTCGTTCAAAACCAACACCTTGATTCTTCCGGTGCCTTCCTTGCTTGCGTACAATTTCCTCGAATTGCTTACTCCAGGCAAGGCTCTTGTAAACACCTTTCTCTATAATTCCCTTCAATAAGCTATTTTCTTGCTCAAGTGTAACTTGGCTAAGAGAATCATTAGTGGAATCAAGAGAACTACTAGAAGCAACAATATTGGATTTGACATTATTATTGTTACTACTAGAGGAAGTATCTTTCTTGTACTTGTTACTAGACTTGACTTGAGGCATGTAAGTAGATAAGAGTAAATGCTTGGCAATGTAAGAAGAACTTTTCTTGCGAAGAGCATCATTGATTGCTTTTAAGAACTCATGCTCTTGCTCAAGATTGAGCTTTTCAAAGCGTAACTTCTCATGAGCCCTTAAAAGTTCTCGATGATCTTCGTAGATAGTTTCATGAGCTAACTTAAGAGTGTTTAGTTCTTTAGTTAGAAGCTCAATCTTCTCCTTATCATTGTCATTCGTTTTATCTTGATTAGCATGATTAATTGATGTTTCATCATAGTATTCATCACTAGAGTTGTCCAAGTAAATCATCATCCACAAGCAAGTCATCTTCATCACTATTAAAATCAACATACTCGGGATGTGTTACCTTTGGACCTTTGGCCATGAAGCATCTTCCAACACCTTCATTTGGTGAGTCAAATATGTCGTAGGAGTTGGTTGACACAAGTGCTAGACTGGCAACACCTTCATCTTGAGTATATTCGGAGTCAGAGTGATAGCTTCTCTCGGAGCGATTGTCGGAGTTGGAGCCGGAAACCCATTCACCAACATGAGCTTGATGTCTTTGTTTTGTGTAGCTCCTTGATGACTTGTCCTTCCTTTCCGAATCCTTGCTTCTCCGTGAGGGTCTTCGTTCATAACGATCATCTCTACTCCTCCTCTCTCTTGGTGGCGATTCTTCTCTTTTGCTCCTTCTTCTTGGAGAATCTTCTCTTATTTTGTAGGGTGCCATACACTCATTGGAATAGTGTCCGGGTCTCCCACAATTGTAGCAATTGCGCTCACGACTAGAAGATCTCTTGTTATTGTAAGACCTTGATTTGGAGCTTCTTTCTTTGCTTCTACTCTTGTAGAATTTGTTGAAGTTCTTCACCATTAAGCTCAATTCTTCATTGAAGGTTGGTTTATCACTTGATGATGTGGGGGCTTCACTTGAGGCTTTGTAAGCACCACTTGACTTGTTGTGAAGTTCCTCCTTATCCTTGAGTGACATCTCATGAGCAACAGTTCTTCCACTGACTTCCGTTGGCTTGAGATCTTTGTAGTTTGGCATCATTTGAATCAATGTGCACATGGTATCATACTTTCCATCCAATGCTCTTAGGATTTTCTTGATGATGAATTTGTCGGTCATCTCTTCACTCCCTAAGCCGGCAATCTCATTTGTGATAAGAGCAAGCCTAGAGTACATTTCAGCGACACCTTCACCATCCTTCATTTTGAACTTGTCAAGCTGACTTTGGAGCACATCCAACTTGGATTCCTTGACGGACTCGATACCTTCATGCATATCAATCAAAGTATCTCAAATTTCCTTTGCATTCTCAAGACGGCTGATTTTGTTGAATTCTTCGGGGCACAATCCGTTGAAGATGATGTCACATGCTTGAGCGTTGTATTGCAGCATCTTCAATTCTTCCGCATTAGCTTCACGGTTCGGTTCTCTCCCATCGAAAAATTCATCTTGCAAGCCAATACAAATAACTGCCCAAACGGCGGGGTTATGTCCAAGAATATGCATTTTCATCTTATGCTTCCAACTAGCAAAATTAGTACCATCAAAGTAAGGAACTCTACGGTGATAATTTCCCTCGCTAGACGCCATACTCTCCTAGGTTGTGAAACCAAGACTATGACCACCAAAAGCTATGGAAATCAAAGCAAATGGAGACCAAAGCTCTGATACCACTTGTAGGACCTTGAAGTATGTCTAGAGGGGGTGATTAGACTACTTGACAAATAAAAACTTAACCTTTTCCCAATTTTATAGTTTGGCAGATTTTAGCTACTTTAGGACAAGTCAAGCAATCATCACACAATTCAAGCAAGCATGCAAAGAGTATATAGGCAGCGGAAATTAAAGCATGCAACTTGCAAGAAAGTAAAGGGAAGGGTTTGGAGGATTCAAACGCAATTGGAGACACGGATGTTTTTGGCGTGGTTCCGATAGGTGGTGCTATCGTACATCCACGTTGATGGAGACTTCAACCCACGAAGGATAACGGCTGCGCGAGTCCATGGAGGGCTCCACCCACGAAGGGTGCACGAAGAAGCAACCTTGTCTATCCCACCATGGCCGTCGCCCACGAAGGACTTGCCTCACTAGCGGTAGATCTTCACGAAGTAGGCGATCTCCTTGCCCTTACAAACTCCTTGGTTCAACTCCACAATCTTGTCGGAGGCTCCCAAGTGACACCTAGCCAATCTAGGAGACACCGCTCTCCAAGAAGTAACAAATGGTGCGTTGATGATGAACTCCTTGCTCTTGTGCTTCAAATGATAGTCTCCCCAACACTCAACTCTCTCTCATAGGTTTTGGATCTGGTGGAAAGAAGATTTGAGTGGAAAGCAACTTGGGGAAGGCTAGAGATCAAGATTCATATGGTAGGAATGGAATATCTTGGCCTCAACACATGAGTAGGTGGTTCTCTCTCAGAAAGGTAAGTTGGAAGTGTAGGTTCGTTCTGATGGCTCTCTCCATGAATGAAGAGGAGGTGGAGGGGTATATATAGCCTCCACACAATATCTAACCGTTACACACAATTTACCAAACTCGGTGGGACCGAATCGTTAAACTTGGTCGGACCGATTTAGTAAACCTAGTGACCGTTAGTGATTTTCGGTGGGACTGACATGCATCTCGGTGAGACCGATTCGGTTAGGGTTAGGGCATAACGTAATCTCGGTAAGACCGATTACACAAACTCGGTGAGACCGATTTGGTAATAAGCTTTCCAGAGAGTTGGTCAGGTAAACTCGGTGGGACCGATACCGAAATGTTACAAAAAGGAAACAGAGAGTTTACATTGCAATCTCGGTGGGACCGATCGCTCACTTCGGTTAGACCGAAACGTTACGAAGGGAAACAGAGAGATTACAATCCCATCTCGGTGAGACCGAGATCCCTATCGGTAAGACCGATTTGCTTAGGGTTTGTGGCAGTGGCTATGACTTTTGGAATCGGTGGCGCCGGATAGGAAGAACCGGTGTGACCGATTTTGGCTTTGGGTTTAGGTCATTTGTGGATGTGGAAAGTAGTTGAGGGTTTTGGAGCATATCACAAAGCACATGAAGTAAGAGGCTCATTAAGCAACACCTCATCCCTCCTTGATAGTATTGGCTTTTCCTATAGACTCAATGTGATCTTGGATCACTAAAATGTAAAATGAAGAGTCTTGAGCTTTTGAGCTTGAGCCAATCCTTTGTCCTTAGTATTTTGAGGGATCCATTTTCATCATCCATGCCATGCCATTCATTGAGCTTTCCTGAAATAATAGTCTTGGAATAGCATTAGCTCAATGAGCTATATGTTGTTATGAATTACGAAAACCACCTAGGGATAGTTGCACTTTCATCCAGGATTATCCTTTGCTACATAAAGGATTGGGCCACCTTGCTGCACTTTATTTACTATATTTACTTTTTGCTCGTTACTATTTATCTTATCACAAAACTATCTATCACCTACTATTTCAGTGCTTACCGAGAAAACCTTATCGAAAACCGCTTATCATTTCCTTCTGCTCCTCGTTGGGTTCGACACTCTTACTTATCAAAAGGACTACGATAGATCCCCTATACTTGTGGGTCATCACTTACTCAAATGTTTGTGGCGATTGTATCCTTGTGCCATGAATATTTGTACTTAGCAGATCAATATAAACATATTGGCTATCTATTTACCAATTCAGAATTTAAAGCACTTTATTTTATGGCCTTGAGTAAAATTCCAGTCGTTGTTGGCTGGAAGACATCTTCAATACACCGTCAACACGAGCTTCCCAAGGTAATGATCTATTTATTATCAGCCCATATCTGGTCTGTAACAGGGTTCTTATGTTTCAAAATCCTCTGGCATCAGAAAGAAGATCTTGTGGATGATGTAAGATATCCACATGTTGTATATGTGGAAAAACCAAAGCTCGGGATGTTGATTTTTTGGATGAAAATGATTTATCAGGATAAAACTACAAGTGAAATGGAAGGTAAGATACTGAATTGGAGTTATAGTAGTACCAGGCTTTCCATGATGATGTGCTGTTTATTGTCCAAGGACTTGATAAACTAGCAGAAACCATAGATGCCAAGTTTCTAATGACGAAGTCTTTTCGCTGGTTCATGTTTGCATTGGAGATAAAGTTTTGTTATTATTTAGTGTGTTTTGTATTATATCCAATACCGTTCCATACTTCCATTTCTCTTGGATGATTAAGACGATATTTTTTCTAACTGAATTAATATGTCCCCTATTTCAGAAGTAACGCTCAAAAGCCTGAATAGAATTCCTTGGGAAAGGGTAGATGTTAGCTTCAAGAGAAGTAGACAATGGATTTTTGCCCATAGCACCGTTCAGGTATGTTATGAACCCCATTACCTTGTGGTCCTTATTCTTCATGTCTGTTGGATAAAAGTTTCTACACTGTGATTGCTTTACATGTTGGCATAAAAAAAGAGACCCCCTTTGAAAGGCTACATTTGTAAGTTTCATTAGCGTCTGACTACTGAAAGCTCTTGGCTACATTAGTTTTGTTTAAGCATTGCCATATGTTCTAGAAATTTTTAGCAGTCAAGAGGTTTTTCTTATGTCAGTGCAAGAAGACATTAGAAGAAGGGTCACACTTTAATGGCTAACTGCAAGGCTGTCAGTGCTTGCACTGTTGATTTTTGGAATGCTACAGATTCTTCTCCGATGATATAGTAGTAGTTGATCATGTGGGGCGTATGGCTCTCCACCGAGACACCGACACAAGAGCTAGAAAAGGCTACCATTTAAGTTGGTAGGTAGGTTATCACGGACCAAATACGGATGCAGTCCTTGCTGTCAAAAACAGCAGTCCCTCTCTCCATTGTATGTCCATTCAGGATGGCTTTGCTACCTATGCATTATAAGTAGCTGCAAGCTGAAGAACACGAGGTTTAGCTCAACTTGAATGGCTGGCTGGCAGGGTAGCTCTATCCACTTTGTTTCTTGAAAACAAAAAGGGAAAAAAGAACAGGGCTATCCTTGTCCGTACGAGTTGATGCTTGTGTAATAAGCTGCAGTGCCAAAACTGAAATGAGGTACAGTTGATAAGTGTGTTGATGAAGCAAATTTACCAAGTTGTCATCGGCTGAAAAAACTGATTGATTCTTTCTCATTTCTTTTGTGTCATAGGTGAAGACATATTTCTTCAAGTCTGATGGGGCTGATGTGAACTTCCACATGATCGACCATTTTCTTTACTAGCGGTGCCAATTTCTTTCTCTTCTTCTATTTGGATATCAATTTCAATTGGATAGGAAAATGATAGGGGCAAAAGATATACTACAGTGGAACAGATAGAACCACCCATGGTAAAGGAGTGTTGGGCCTGGGCCTATGTATGCTTCCTGAGTTAGTCAAGCATCTTCTCATTATTGGCTACAAATTATTCACCGAGACACTGGAAACAAATATATTATCTTGATTAAGTCAAAGGTAAATCCTTATTTAAGGTAGATGAGAATGACAAATTGGGAAACTACCGCACCTGATGAAGGGTATGAAGAGAAATGCCTCTTCCTTAGTTCAAGAGAGTAAGGCAGGCAACAAGGATGAGGGTCCGGCGGAAGTCAAGAAACAAGAGAACACTGACCTGGAGAAACTCTATGTAGCAGGCCTTCGTCGGAGACATGGCCGAACTACAATTGTCAAGTGCCTCCGGTGTACACGCTTCATTGGCTTCTTTATCCTTATGTGTGGAAATTTGGCTTGTAAGTTTTGCATCGATTGGGGAAACATCCTAACACTATCCAGTTGTAGTGATAGCTTTGGGCGTGATTGTGCTTCCTTTCATGTAAGTGTCTTCCCCCCCAAGTAAATGTATAACTATCATCTCACATATTGTCTCTACCCTGTTTGAGGAAACAATTGGACTAATAGTTATAATAATTTGGTCTTGAGAAAAAAAAAGATGGAATGCTTATTGAGTGACTTCTGTTTTCTTTTCCACCGTACAATGAACCTTTACTTTTTAAGTGATCCTTATGTATACCTAAATCGTATCTAAAACTTACAGCTATAAAATTAATGCAAAGAATTTCAAAACATTTCAGTTGTGTTAGGCAGCAGCAGGAGGCTGGATGGGTTCTTCTGCTATGACGAGCGTTTGCTTCTATCAGTACGAAATACTTCTAAAACTGTAGCTTCATTTGTTGGTATGATGTACTTTCTCTATAAATACGTTTTTGGGATTCAAACTACAAACCAAAAATATCTTATATAAATGTAGAGAAGCTCCAATATTGTTGGCAATAGACACTAGAGAAAGTAGGCTTGGGTTGTGAGTGAGGCGTTTTGGAGCTCAGCCTCCATGGAGGCCGAAGTTTTTGAATAAATAAATAAATTTGAACTATTTAGTTTTAAAAAATCTAAAAAAATTGTACAAGTAAAGAAGGATGTGATGTGTATGCGTGTAAAATTTTAGGATGAAATACCTTGACATAGATCTGTGCAAAAAGGAGAAATACATGGAGTCTAAGGATGGAAGTGCATCTACTAAGAAGCCTCAGATTTGCCTTTTTGTGTAGCACTCATTTTAACATATTTTGAGCTGAAAATTTACACACTTGTGCATTATGTCTCTAAGTATATGTGTATTTTTTTCCATTTTTTTGAAATGTGGAAATTTGAATTTTGATCATTTGAAATCCAGCCTCCATGGAGGCCGAGCTCCATTGGGAATTTTCATTGGGTTGTAGGCTTATACTAGCAAACCTCGCGCGGTGGCACGCCGCGCCCGTCTACAACTTATATTGTACATCCTGGTTGATAGGACGTGCGGTCTGGCTGTTTTATAGCTTGGCAAATTATGGACACCTGGACTGGACGTGGCGAGGTGAGCAAGGCCACACCGACGCATAGGCTGAACGTGGAAGGGAAGGGAGGAGGCACTGGCACGTGGGAAGGACGTGGCTATGTCGAAAAGGCCATGGCGACGCATGGGTTAGGTGTGGCGACGCGTGGACTGGACGTGGCTACTAAACATAAACCCTCAGACGAGCACCATGGGATGCTCTCTGGCTGAAGCACGAATTATTTATTTCTTTGATTGAAAAGACACAACTCACCTTCAACAATAACAGATTTGCACCTAGATTTTTTTTCACATGGGTCATTTTTCTCTCTCTTGGGCTCCTACGTACTCTTCTTAGAAGTCTCCCTGGATTGCACAAATGACCATTTGTGGAAAATTTCCTCTGCATTCTTTAACCATATAGTAATCTGATGCATTCAAAATTAAGTAGTACGACATATACATCATATCCTTGGAATCATTATTTTCTTAATTGTTTTTATATGTTTTCTTGCAAACAATTACTCACGGATGCATGGTAGAGTCCAGTATTTATTCTTTTATCCCTGCAGTCATACCATCAATTGGAAACAGTACAGAGCCCATATTGTAGAAGCATAAAAAACTTAGCCGTAGCGACACTTGGGTTGGTTATGTAATGCTTAAGTTGTCACTGCCGTGAGGAAATAAAAAGTTATATGTTTTTTATTTTATTTTTTGAATTGTAACCTTGTCTATGTGTTATAAATAAATGCAAGTTTGCTATATATTGGCAAGTGTAGACAATTGCTAAGATAAACAGTGTAAGCTAGTGTAATCATATAAATTGCTAGGTGGCAAAAAAATCACCACATAGTCTATCATTCGAATGCATGCATGGTGTATATGGGCCAACGAAAGTTGACCTTATGGGCTGTATCAGAATGTTAAATATTGAGCGGACGGAAGCTTGAAGTAAAGTGTGCTGGTTGAAGCCAGATGGGCTGATTGAAGCCAGATGGGCTGGTTGAATTTGTAAACTATAGTAAACAGAAAATGCTTTTAAAAAGAAAAACTCAACCATATGGTCTGGAAGCAAAAACAAAATAAGTTGCAAATACACACATATTATTTTTTGATCCAGCCTAACTTCAACTAATTACTATGAATGAAAAATTACGTAGTAAATCAAGAATATAATTTAATACGTAGAAGGGAATTAAAACAGAGCAAACCTCTTTAAATTTGAATGTAAGTACAAACGACGAACAACTCTTTGACACACTGCATTCCTTGTAATGACCATATATACTCCATGATCATCCTCTTTTTAAGAACAAAATTAATTAGCATCCATGCCTATGGGCAAAGGCAACTGAATAATTGCTATCTAGATCCTCGAAAAATGTAAAAAGAGCGATTTTTTTTCAGATTCTAAATCTTTGCTTGCTACACACCGCTGAGCAGCTCTCCCTTGGGCTGATAGGGTGGACCCAACACTTACTGTCAGTCGCTTCTTCTTTCTCGTGTCTGATCTCTCTTCTCTGTGGCACGCTTTCGGCAGGTCCCCCACTTGTGGCATCTAACGCATAGAGCATCTAAGGCAGTACCACGGTAGTGCGAGGCGTCTTCGCTACATTTCTCATAGGTTCGCCTCCTGAACACCGATGATCGAGCACAGGAAAATCTATTACTACGCACCGCCCCCTCCGATGATCAACTCATAAATCAGAAAGATACATACCTATAACAATTACACATGTCAAAATTCAGAAAATAATCGGGTCAAGCACAAGTTTTCACCAGCCCTCATCTACTTCTCTCTCGCGAACTTTCCCACAAGTCCCCCACTCGTCGCATGTAGCACGTAGAGCATCTAGAGCAGTACCTCGATAGTGCAAGACGTGCTAGGTGCAGTGAGCACTCACCTCACGGACCGACACCTTTTCGGCAATGCTTGCAGATTCGCCTCTGAGCACCGACGATCGAGCACCAAAAAACTTACTACTATGCACCGTTCTAATACGATTTGTCTTGTTTTGCTGAGAGCTGCTCAGACGTTCAAATAATCTAAAAATTGGAGAGAATCTTCCTCCTAAACATCTTGTACACTCTACATCTTTCTAGTTATGTATATGTAATTATAAAGACACCACTATGAAGTACTTTGTATGTCATACACTATACAGATCTATACCAAGATATTTAAGGATACACATATACAAATACACCATTAAATCACTGTCACCATATAATCCAAGTAAACATGGATTTTCCCGTCTCTTATTTTCTCGCATTTAAGTGAGTTTGGTTTAAATATGTTTAAAAAACAATTTTATTACAAAAATAATTTGAATTGCCCACAATATGATATCTACAGTCGTGATTTGGCAAAAAATACATACAAATAAGTATTAAAGTTTAGTATAAATAGCTATAGCAATCTCACATAATAAAGTTCAGAAAAGAATCGGGTCAGGAACAAGTCTTTTTAATCTTGACTGTAAATAAATTTCATATTTCAAGGGGCGGTGAACTTCTTCACCAGGTCTCATCTACTTCTCTCCCGCGTGCTTTCCCGCACGTCTCCCACTTGTGCCATCTAGCGTGTAGAGCATCTAGGGCAGTACCGTGGTAGTATGGGGCGTGCTCGCTACTGATACAACGAGTAGTCACCTCACGGACCAGTACCTTTTCGGCACTGCTCACAGATTCGCCTCCTGAACACCAGTGATCGAGCGGTGAGCGGTGCTAGTGAACTTCGCCCATCGTACACCGAGTTCGAGCTATAAAAATAACCACAGACTCTCTTCTTTTTCTCCATCCCCACAACGTGCCTCATTCCTTCTCCCTAATTTTCACCTTTTTCTTCCTCCGGTGACAAAAGATCGAGAGGAGGCCCCCAATGGAGGACGTGATCTCAGAGTTGATCCTAGTTCTCATAGCTGGGCTGCTAGCAGCATTGCTTGGCTTCTCTATGCTTCTGTGTGCAATGATCCTAGATGATCGCCATGACGCTGCTGCCCGAGCGGTGGCTCTCCGAGGCATTGGTGGCCCTGCCACTGGAGGGAAATATGCTTGGTAGTGCTCTACCTGAGCTATGTAGGAGATATCATATTGCTCTCCTTCATTTTTTTGGCCTTTCACCACTGGAGGCAGATATGCTTGGTAGTGTTCTACCTGCGCTACCAAGGAGATATCATATTGCTCTCCTTCATTTATTTTTATTTTTATTCCTTCTTTTGGTGGTCCCATCTTGCCGGTTTCATGGTTTTTCTTCTTTGTGCTTGTTGACCTTGTCACATGTTAAAGGTATTATGCAATATAGATCTGTTGTTGTTTTCCTTGGCAGTTATATACTTTTTGGAAAGCATGACCGATAGATAGCACACCAAGGTGAACCAATAATTGTTTAATAGTCAGTAAATCGTTTGATTATATACTTTTTGGAGAGCATGACCGATAGATAGCACACCAAGGTGAACCAATATTTGTTTAATAGTCAGTAAATCGTTTGCATATGCGGCGGATTAGAACTTGGTGCTTCACAAATTTTACATACCTGAAGGCTGCACATGTTTTTTTTCAACGGCAAAAAAGTAAAATGAAATCGAACTGCACAGGCAATAAATAAATACAAAATCAAACACATAAAAGGAAACACACATGACCTTTGTTAGTAGACCACAGCCAACATACATGACATAGAAGTACAAAGATAGATATTTTTACACATGGGAAACTACGAAATACGACCTGATCTCCTCGATGCAACGACAATGTCTAAGCAATCTTGTTAGACTTGCTTGATGCCGCACCATCATCGATTTTAATTTCGGCAAGCTTCAGATTGTTAACACCCCTTCTCCATCCGTCCGCTTGGACATCTCTAACCGTTCAGCGTAATCCTCCAAGATGAAGCACTCCTTGAATGCCGAAGGTTGGTTTTCGTTGTGCACATGAGGAACCATAAGCTATAAATTGGTCAATAGAAAAGTTTACATGTTAATTTATGAGTAGGTAGGAAGTGCCGTATGTAACCATGCACCTAGAAGACTAACACCTTTCCACATTTTATGTCAGTTTTAACCTAATAAAAAAATCATAAAATCTATAATAAACCTAGCATAAATCAGTAAGCAATACCAAATTTGAAAGAACTAACAATGTAAGAACGAAACTATAAACGACGAACGATTTCTTCATAGAGTACGTTCCTTGTGATTGGCGAATGTTCTCCGTTCTCATCTTCAATTAAGAATTTTAGACCCTTGCGGGACGTAACACGCGAGACGGCTACATACAATTGCCCATGTGAAAAAACCGGATTCCTCAAATACACACAAATCTTAGATAAAGTTTGCCCTTGACTTTTATTTATTGTCATCGCATAACACAGCCGAATTGGAAGCTGGCAACGACGCAATGTGAAAGGCCATTTACACCCAGGAGAATTAAGCACAATACGCGGAATACAAACTCGTTCCCCTTTATGTGAATCAATAATGATTTCACCTTATATAACTCTGTGGCCAAGGCGAGTGACAATCAAACGTGTCCCATTACATAGACCAAGAGATTGATTGATATTCCTTAATAACATAATAGGCACTCCGAGCTTCAAGGTAATCTTGTGGTGAGGGAAATTATTAATTTTAATTGAATTAAGTAGCTCAGGCGGATAGAATAGATGAGCATCCTCACTATGATCAGTTGACTTAGAAATAGTGTCACAGCTTAGAAAATCCATTGGGAAACCAGGGAGCCGTCCGAAAACAATATCATTGATTTCATCCACCAGTGTTTGTTGGGCAAGCAATAGCCTGGCTAGAAAAATATCCAGCATTATTGTAATTAAGGAAAAACGAATCATAGACATAATCAACAATAGCTGACATATGAATCAACAATAGCTGACATATGATCTGCTTTAGGCTGAAGCAATAAATCATCAGGTATATGAATCCAAGACGGCACAGACTCATCATCTTTACAATGCATAGGAACAGAACCAGTCCATATCTGAAGGCAAAACACATAAGTGGTCTGATCCTCCCCTAAGCACCATGGTGCATGAGCCTTGTTATCAGGCATGAATTGTTGAAATGGATCAAAATATGGTGTATTACAAAATGAAAAGGGGTTATGATTAAAACTGGGCCAAATTATCAATAAAACTATTGAGCAATATAAGTGTGAAAACTTAAAACTAATCCTTAAGAAATGGATCAAAATATGGTGTATATTTTAGAAATTAAAGAGAGGGTATGCTTAAAACAGGGCCAAATTATCAGGGTGAAAGTGTATAAGTGTTCTATATCTAGAAGTTCAATGCTTGCTGGTTTATGTCAGCGGGCGTCACTCATTTCGCGGGATGAGGCTCCAATGAACATATATGGTCTAAGATTAAGCTGGCTCTGTGTAAGAATTGCATCACCAGCACACATCTCTCACTTTATCACCATGGTGAACACGAGTGAATTACTATTACAATGTATGAGCGTCGGTAAGTCCATGTATAGCTGCCGCTTCACCACTCATCATGTGTTGGCCAATGATCAGAGGTACAGCAAAACCAGCAAATAAAAATAGAGAATTGCACAAAGGATCAAAAGCATACCAACCAGAATTGGAATTGAGGAAATCGCTCATACAAGAAAAGGAATCAGCATATGTGGAACCAAACAAAATTTAGATGCTTTTAAAACAAAATTTCAATGGAAAAAATTGTATAGAAAAACTTATTTGAAATCTGCCCAAAAACTTGACAAATAACAAAAAACTTCAAAAAAATGCAGCTGGCCCGGCGCGCGAAGCTGCTGGCCTCGGCCTACCGCAGCCTAGCCGCCCTTGGCTCAGCGCGGCCCAACCGCGCAGCGACGCCCGCAGCTGCTGGGCTCGACCCAGCGCGCGTGGCTGCCCCCCGCCGCAGCCGGCCTCATTTTCTTTCGGCCCAGCGGCCCACAACGCATTAGGTTTAGGATCCCGACCGTTCATTTCAATCCGACGGTTCGGCGCCGTTTTCGTCAAATCAAAGCTCTGATCCGATTGATCCATCAGAAACCCTAACGCCATTCCGCCCCCAGCGCCTCTCTCGCTCGTCCGTTCCTCTCTCGTCCGCCCGCTCGGTTCCGGTGCGCGAGCCACCGCCGACGCAGCGAGCCAGGGCGGCACCGGCGAGGCAGCCCCTTCCCCCTCCCATCTCCGTTTCCGCGCGAGAGAGAGAGAGACAGAGAGGCGCTTGTCGTGTCCCCCTTTTTCTTTTCCGCGTGAGAGGGAGGAAGAGGAGCGCGGCAACTCTGCGCTATGGCCATCCTCCTTGCCGGTCGCGCGTCCTCCCTCTGCGGTGAGCACGCCGCCGTCGAGGGATTTGACCGCGGTGTTAACCCCCTTCTCCCCCATTTTTTTTCTTGCTTGCTTTTCCGGTGATACAGCAGAAAAAACCCGACCAAAACTGAATAATCTAGTTCGAACACACACCTCGTGGCCGCTCCTCTCTCTAGCTACCACACCGTCGCGCGTGGATGGACACCACGCAAAATAGGAGCGCCCGCCAGTTGGTTCTTAAATCACACCGACATGAGGAACCGGAGCAGCACCGGCGAGCGTCCAGGTCACCAGTAAATACCACATAAGTAAGTACGAACAAACAAGAGCCAATAATGAAACTTCATCGAGCCAAGAACACAAACCAAGAGCAGAATCAACAGGGCGCTTGCCCAAACGAATCTCCTCCCTGCGAGATGCAACAGAAACATGACCACCTGTTATCAGCAGCACGACGACCCGAGCCACTGCGACGACCAACCGTAACCCCACGCGAGCCACGAGGCCGGCCAGGACGACGCAAACCATTACAACTGGATGAAGACGCAACCATCGAGCACCAAGACAACAATGAAACCATAGGAGAAGAAATGGAAGTGGGGGTGAGGCGAGTCGACTAGATAGGAGACTCACAAATAAGCAGCCTATTTATAGCCAAATCGGCACCGACGCAAACAGACCAGCAGACTCTGGAAAGCGCGACCAAAGCGGCACCGAGAATAACTGACCAACAGGTAACAATGGCATACACGCAAACCCATGACAAACAGAAAACGACACAATGACTGACCAACAGCGGCATGAACCGAAAGCGACGCGCAGCTGAGCCGAAAGCGACGCATCGATTGGGCCAGCAGCTGCGAAAACATAAACCGATCAACGCAAAAGAAGCACGTAAGAAGAACAACCACGCCAGCCTACCCCACATCCAATCAAAAACACTAAACCCACCAAAAGAACCGTCACAGCAGTTCAAAAAAATTAAAACAAAAAACCGAATCCACAACACGTTTGTACACGGCCCTGTACAAAAAAAAAATACACGTGTCTCATATGAACTTACCCAAACATCTTTTTCATCCAAGTGGATGAATCTCGGGGCAAAAAAGCTCCCGGATATAGAGGCTTGGTTATGGGATAGTGCTTTATGTCCGTTGTGTGATTGGAAATAGCATGCTTTAATTAATTATTGCATGAGTTCTCAATAAGAAAAAAGTAGCTTCCTAATGTATATGATGTAGGAGAGCCATGCGTATGATGTTTCATGTATCAGACTCCAGGATTTTTTAGATGGGCGATAAGCTTCCCAAGTTTGATGTTTTTTTACATTTTCAAAATCGGCTGATGTTGTGAGAATGGCACCGCCGGACGGTGGTCTTTGGCACTTCTATTTCATCATATATGTGATGTTCTCATTTTACTTTGTTCTTTTTGTTTCTATGATATTAAGATCTACACTTAGCCAATCTGATGTTGTTCATGTATATGATGTCGCTTTAGTTTTAGGAGAAGTTTCTCGTGTTGGATGTTTTCTTCCTTTGTCAAATCTTTATGGTTTGACATGGTCTTTGCGCTTGCTCAAACATTAATTTACTAAAAATGCAAATATTTTCAACCAGCACATGGTTTTAAATGGGACTATCTGTCATTTGGTGCAACTGGTTATCTTTTTCCAGACCCACCACTAAAAAAGACAACCATGCCAACTTAGGTTTCTCAACAGGTCCATGTTATACAAATATTTTCTTTTTTTCAAACTCATATTTCAAGCGTGATAAACATGTTTTAAAAATAGCATGATCTAACAGATGGTCCTTGCAACATGAAACTATTTTCATCGATAGCATGACTTCAGCGGGTCTCCGCACCATTTGGCACAACGGGTCAACTAGTTACCATAATTATTAGAGGAATTATTAGAATACGGTCTAGGATTAAAGTTTCCTCTATAAGCGTTGTTACCAAAATTGTTCCTACCAACAAAATTCACATCCATAGATTCATTATTATTCTCAATCAAAGTAGACAAAGGCATATCATTGGGATCGGAAGAAACACTCTTATTAGCAAACAATTTCATAAGTTCATCCATCTTTCCACTCAAAACATTAATTTCTTCAATTGCATGCACCTTTTTACTAGTAGATCTTTTAGTGTGCCATTGAAAATAATTAACCATAATATTATCTAGGAGTTTAGTAGCTTCTCCTAAAGTGATTTCCATAAAAGTGCCTCCCGCGGCCGAATCTAAAAGATTTCTAGAAGCAAAATTCAATCTGGCATAAATTTTTTGTATAATCATCCATAAGTTCAAACCATGTGTAGGGCAATTACGTATCATTAATTTCATTCTCTCCCAAGCTTGTGCAACATGTTCATGATCAAGTTGCTTAAAATTCATAATATCGCTTCTAAGAGAGATGATCTTAGCGGGAGGAAAATACTTAGAGATAAAAGCATCTTTGCACTTATTCCATGAATCAATACTATTTTTAGGCAAAGAGAAAACCAAGTTTTAGCACGATCTCTTAGCGAAAAAGGAAATAGCTTCAATTTAACGATATCATTGTCTACATCTTTCTTCTTTTGCATATCACACAAATCAACAAAGCTGTTTAGATGGGTAGCGGCATCTTCACTAGGAAGGCCGGCGAATTGATCTTTGATGACAAGATTCAGCAAAGCAACATTAATTTCACAAGATTCAGCATCAATAAGAGGAGCAATCGGAGTGCTAAAAAATCATTGTTGTTGGTATTTGCAAAGTCACACAATTTAGTATTATCTTGAGCCATCATGACAAGCAATCAATCCAACACACAAGCAAACAAGAAGCAAGCAAAAAAGAGGTGAACGGAAAGAGAGGGTGAATAAAATGGCAAGGATGAAGTGGGGGAGAGGAAAACGAGAGACAAATGGCAAATAATGTAATGCGAGGGATAAGAGTTTGTGATGGGTACTTGGTATGTCTTGACTTGTGCGTAGACTCCCCAGCAATGGCGCCAGAAATCCTTCTTGCTACCTCTTGATCATGCGTTGGTTTTCCCTTGAAGAGGAAAGGGTGATGCAGCAAAGTAGCATAAGTATTTCCCTCAATTTTTTAGAACCAAGGTATCAATCCAGTAGGAGGCCACACGCAAGTCCCTCGTATCTACACAAACAAATAAGAACTTTGCAACCAACGCGATAAAGGGGTTATCAATCCCTTCATGGCCACTTGCAAAAGTGAGATCTGATAGAGATGATAAGATAATATTTTTGGTATTTTTATGATAAAGATTGAAAGTAAAGATTGCAAAATAAACGGCGCCACAAATAGCTAGTTGACGGAAGATTAATATGATGGAAAATAGACCCGGGGCCATAGGTTTCACTAGTGGCTTCTCTCAAGATAGCATAAGTATTACAGTGGGTGAACAAATTACTGTCAAGCAATTGATAGAAAAGTGCATAATTATAATAATATCTAGGCATGATCATGTATATAGGCATCACGTCCGTGACAAGTAGACCGACACCTGCCTGCATCTACTACTATTAATCCACACATCGACTGCTATCCAGCATGTATCTAGAGTATTAAGTTCATAAGAACAGAGTAACGCATTAGGCAAGATGACATGATTAGAGGGATAAAATCAAGCAATATGATATAAACCCCATCTTGTTATCCTCGATGGCAACGTGTCGTTTCCCCTTCTGTCACTGGGATCGAGCAACGCAAGATTGAACCCAAAGCTAAGCACTTCTCCCATTGCAAGAAAGATCAATCTAGTAGGGCAAACCAAACTGATAATTCAGAGAGACTTGCAAAGATAACCAATCATACATAAAAGAATTCAGAGGAGATTCAAATATTGTTCATAGATAATCTTGATCATAAACCCACAATTCATCGGATCTCGATAAACACACCGTAAAAAGAGTTACACCGAATAGATCTCTAAGAAGATCGAGGAGAACTTTGTATTGAGATCCAAAGAGAGAGAAGAAGCCATCTAGCTAATAACTATGGACCTGAAGGTCTATGGTAAACTACTCACACATCATTAGAGAGGCTATGGTGTTGATGTAGAAGCCCTCCGTGATCGATTCCCCCTCCGGCGGAGCGCCGGAAAAGGCCCCAAGATGGGATCTCATGGGTACAGAAGGTTGCGATGGTGGAAATAGGGTTTCCTGGTGCTCCTGGTTGGTTGCGGGGTATATGGGTATATATAGGAGGAAGAAGTAGGTCAGTGGAGCTACGAGGGGCCCACGAGGGTGGGGGCGCGCCCAAGGGGGCAGGCGTGCCTCCCTGCCTCGTGGCCTCCTCGTTGATTTCTTGACGTCCACTCCAAGTCCTCTAGATCACGTTTATTCCAAAAATAACTCTCCCGAAGGTTTCATTCTGTTTGGACTCCGTTTGATATTCCTTTTCTGCGAAACACTGAAATAGGCAAAAAAACAGCAATTTGCACCGGGCCTTGGGTTAGTAGGTTAGTCCCAAAAGTAATATAAAAGTGTATAGTAAAGCCCATTAAACATCCAAAACAGATAATATAATAGAATCAAACAATAAAAAATTATAGATACATTGGAGACGTATCAGACAGTTCCTTATTTGGCTTATATGACCCGGGGAGAGTTACCTGAGGATGAAACTTTGGCCAGGCATATAACCCGAAGGTCTAAGTCGATGACCATTGTCAATGGCGAGTTGCGCCGATGCAGTGTCACAGGTGTGTTCCAGCGCTGTGTTTCCCCGGAAGAAGGTCGTGAGATTCTAAGAGAGATTCATGGAGGAGATTGTGGCCATCACGCCGGTTCTAAGTCTCTCGTGGCTAAGGCTTTTCGTCATGGTTTTATTGGTTCACGGCTCATGCTGATGCAGAAGATCTGGTTAGCAAGTGTGACGACTGTCAAATTTTTTCCAGACGAGCTCATGTGCCGGCTCAAAAATTAAGGATGATTCCAATCCTTGGTCGTTCTGTAACACCCACGATGTGGCTATATCTCCCACGTGTCGAGGCACGACTTAGAGGCATAACCGCATTGTGGTTTTGTCGCAAGAGAGGTAATCTTCACACAATCCCATGTACTGAATAAGAAAGGGATAAAGAGTTGGCTTACAATCGCCACTTCACAAAAATAATAAGTTAAATATACATCATCCAGAGTACAATCAAGGTCCGACTACGGAACCAAAATAAAAGAAGATAACCCCAAATGCTAGATCCCCGATCGACCCAACTGGGCTCCACTACTGATCATCCGGAAAAAAAACATAGTAACGACCAAGGTCCTTGTTGAACTCCCACTTGAGTTCGGTATCATCACCCGCACTGGTATCATCGGCACTTGCGACTGTTTTGGTAGTATCTGTGAGTCACGAGGACTCAGCAATCTCAAAACCCACGAGATCAAGACTATTTAAGCTTATGGGTAGGATGGGGTAATGAGGTGGAGTTGTAGCAAGCACTAAGCAAATATGGTGGGTAACATACGAAAATAAGAGCGAGAAGAGAAACAACGCAGCGGTCGAGAAGTTAGAAGTGATCAAGAAGTGATCCTGAAACTACTTACGTTCATACATAACCCAAACCGTGTTCACTTCCCGGACTCCGCCGAAAAGAGACCATCACGGCTACACACGCGGTTGATGCATTTTAATTAAGTTAAGTGTCAAGTTCTCTACAACCGGATATTAACAAATTCCTATCTGCCACATGACCGCGGGCACGACTTTTGAAAGTTTATACCCTGCAGGGGTGTCCCAACTTAGCCCATCACAAGCTCTCATGATCAACAAAGGATATTCCTTCTCCCGGAACAACCCAATCAGACTCGGAATCGCGGTTACAAGACATTTCGACAATGGTAAAACAAGACCAGCAAGACCGCCCGACTGTGCCGACAAATCCTGATAGGAGCTGTACATATCTCATTCTCAGGGCACACTGGATGAACACTACGTACGTAACCGAAAATACCCCAAGTTGCGTAGGGGCGGCACCGCAAGTGGCTCTGTTTCGGACCAACACTCAAAGGAGCACTGGCCCGGGGGGTTAAAATAAAGATGACCCTCGAGAGCGTGACTCTCAAGGGAAAATGTATAGGTGGCAAATGTTAAAACCAAGGTTGGGCCTTGCTGGAGGAGTCTTATTCAAAGCGAACTGTCAAGGGGGTCCCATAACCCCAACCGTGTAAGGAACGCAAAATCAAGGAACATAACACCGGTATGACGGAAAATAGGGCGGCAAGAGTGGAACAAAACACCAGGCAAAAGGCCGAGCCTTCCACCCTTTACCAAGTGTATAGATGCATTAATTAATATAAGAAGGGTTAATTGGATAAATACCACTCCAATTCTGGTGATTCAGAAAAATGCCACTCCAATTTGCAAACTTCGAAAAATGCCACTCCAATTCTCGGATACATCTGTCGATGCCACTCCGGCCTTTTGAGCTAGTTTTTTAAGAAAAAATGCTGACGTATACGCCCTGTATTTTCCGTCGGACGGAAATGCCCCTGCATCCATCTGGTTAACACGCACCGGTCCAGCCTCGCGTTCCTCTCTTCATTCCCCTCCTCTCTCCCAAGAACCCTAGCCGCCGCCGCCCTGCTCCCCCGCATCCCGAGCCTCCGCCCTGCTGCTCCACATCCGTCAACCGCGCCCTACTGCTCCACATCCCGGTGCCGCCGTCCTGCTGCTTCTCCCCCCGCCGGGCAGGAGCCCCAGCCGATGCCTTGCTGTTGAGCGCCCCACCACCAGCAAGCGAGCATGGCGGTGGCCATGCTGGAGGCCACTTGAATCACGCATCCTCGAGTGCCACTGCCGAAGATTCGAAGTAACCCCGCAACAATGTCATCCCCGGCCCCGAATTCTCAGTAAGTTTGTAGAAAAAATGCTCAAGTTCCACCGATTTGTTGCATGTGTGTTTAGTTCTCCCCCAATTGTTGATGTTTGATTACCCATATGATTTTCATAGGTACAGTGGAAGCAATGCTTTTAATTTACAAATTGTTGTGGAGGCCTTTTTCTGTACAAGTCCTGATGGTAGGAAGATTTATGTGAAGGGAAGGAATTTGCTATGGACTGTAGTCGTAGAAAAGTTCAGCGTTGATGCATTAACACGCCAGCTAGCTTTAGAGTTGAACATTGGCACTAATCAATTGGTGTCAGTTTCATATTTTGACAAAGTGTTGGGTGAAAATGTCAGGCTGTTGCATGATGAGCAGCACTACTTGATGTTTGATATGTATGCAGCTGAGCTGAAAGTGCCACTTAGTGTGGTAGTGGTGGATGTAATTGGATCTAGTGTATTCAATGGTGGATCAAAAATTGCAGATTTTGTTCCTATTAGTGTTGTGCCTAATGATGATCCATTGGTCATGGGCACTCAAAATTATGCAAATATAATCCAGCCGAATGATGCACAAGCATACCTCCAGACCGACACTACTAATTGTCCAACAACGCCAACTCAGCCTGCACCACCTCCTATAGTTGAGAGTGTCACATCAGAGGTTGGAAGTACAAGCCAGCCTTATGTGCCACATGCTGACCAACAACAAGAACTTCAAAATCCTTCCACTGATCCATTTGATAACGAGGAGGAGTATGTTGGAGTTGATGATGAACATCTAGTAGGTGTTAGCATTCCTGAACCTGCCGTAGTGCAAGCACTGGCTACAACACCTGATGAGAAAGCTGAAGATGAGGAGGCCGAAGATGATATGGATATCTCTGATGTTAAGCATCTTATCCAGCAAGAGGAAGAGGTTACTGACATGCCTATTCAGTACAATGTGGCCACTGATCCTTATAATGCTGACATTAAAGTGGGGGCTCTTTTTCCTGACATTGTAACCTTTAGAAAAGCAATAAGACATCATGCTGTGGTAGAAGACTTTGAGCTAGCTAAAGTAAGGACTGATTCTACTAGATTCATGGCTAATTGCTCATATCCTAGTTGCCCTTGGCGCATTCACGCATCGAGGTTGCGTGATCAACAAGTTGTCATGGTATGCTTACTCATGTTGTAATTATTTGTGCATTTTCTCACCTTTCTCTTATGACTATTATATCCTACATGTATCCTGTTTTTGTTTGTGCGAACTAATCATGGCATCTTTGTGCAGATAAAGAAGATTCCCTCTGAGCACAATTGCCCTACTACAAAGCTTGTAGACAGCAGAATGGCAACACAAGGTTGGGTTGCAGAGAAGCTTGTTGATTGGGTGAAGAAAAACCCAGGAGAGGGAGCAAAGGCAGCGAAAACTAAGTTGGAGGGTGACTTCAACTTCAAGCTGAAGTATTCCAAAGCTTGGGCAGGTATGAAGATAGCTCTGGAACAAATGCATGGTAAATATGAGGATAGTTTTCAATTGTTGTTCAATTGGAAAGCAGAGATAGAGAAGAGATGCCCTGGTAGTATTGTTGAGATTGATTTGGTCAAGGAAAAAGATAAGTACTATTTCAATAGAGTCTTTGTAGCTTTCAAACCCTGCATAGATGGTTTCTTAGCTGGATGTCGACCATACATAGGAGTAGATGCAACTGCACTGAATGGCAAATATGTTGGTCAATTAGCATCAGCGACCGGAGTTGATGGACACAACTGGTTGTATTATGTAGCATATGCCGTATTTGATTCAGAAACTACAGAAAACTGGGTATGGTTTATGCAGCAGCTGCGCAGGGCTGTAGGATGTCCACCAGGGCTAGTAATTTCCAGTGATGCTTGCAAGGGACTAGAAAATGCAGTTGACAAAGTATTCCCCGAGTGCGAATATAGGGAGTGTATGCGCCATTTATACCAAAATTTTATGAAAAAATTCCATGGTAAAGTGTACACAGACCATTTGTACCCAGCTGCTAGGGGATTCACAGAGCACAAGTTCAGATGGCATATGCAAAAGATATTTGAGGCTGATCCAAGTGCTATCGAGTACCTTGAGAAACACCACAATAGGATTTGGTATAGGTGTGCCTTTGGTGTGGATAGCAAGGTTGATTATCTCACTAACAACATTTCTGAAAGTTTTAACAAGCAGATCAAAGACTTGAAAGGGCTAAATTTGTGTGAGCTACTAGATAGGATTAGAGAGCTAATAATGGTGAAGTTCAATGTGAGGAGGCATGTTGGTAGGTATTTGGCCGGCATAATCTTGCCCGAGGTTCTCAAGAGGCTCAATGCACTCAGTAAAACAATTGGGCCCCATAAAGTGGCGTGGAATACCGAACATGAGGCAGAGATTACACTATATGATGTGAAAGCATATGACCAGAGGCACACTGTTGATCTAAAACAGAGAACATGCTCATGTCGGAAATTTCAAGTTTCGGGGCAGCCTTGCATTCATGCATTGACTTTCATTTGTTCAATGAGGGGCGCAAAGATTGAGTCCTTTGTTGATGAGTATTACAGCGTGGCAAAATTTCGAGCTGCTTATGCTGGGGCACTGCCAACCATGACTGATAGGACACAATGGGAGCAAGTTGACCTTGGATTCCTTGTTTACCCACCTATACAAGAGAAAAGGCCACCTGGAAGGCCCAGGGTTCAAAGAATTAGAGGATTTCTTGAAGACCCAGGAAGAAAAGTGGTTAAATGCAAAAAATGTGGTCGAAATGGCCACTTTGCAAAAACTTGCAATCTCCCTCCTTTAATTATTGCAGAACCACCACCAATGGAGCACACTCCTACTAAAAGGTGCCATTGTACTTACAAAATTTGTTTACGTCAAATGGGTTCATGTTGCTAAACCATTTCACCTTTTTCTATCATGCAGAAAGAGAGATGCTACTGCAGCCGAGGAGGAAGTTGTGGAAGATGACAAACCTATAGCAAATTATAAAAGGTATAATACTAACTTATGTTCATTCTTTTACCACAAATTATATTTATGAACACACAATACTTAGTTCCGACATTTGCTCTTAATGTACCTGCAGGCAGAAGACTCCGGTCAAGAAGAAGACGCCGGCTAAAAAGACGACACCGGTCAAGGAGAAGACGACGCCGGTCAAGGAGAAGACGACGCCGGTCAAGGAGAAGACAACACCGATCAAGAAGAAGGCGCCAGCTAAAAAGACGACACCGATCAAGAAGACGCCGGTCAAGGAGAAGACAACACCGATCAAGAAGAAGGCGCCAGCTAAAAAGACGACACCGATCAAGAAGACGCCGGTCAAGGAGAAGACGACACCGGTCAAGAAGAAAAAGACGCCGGTCAAGAAGAAGACACCGGTTAAGAAGAAGAAGACGCCGGTCAAGAAGAGGACTCCAGCCAAGGGGAAAGGCAAGCAAAGTGAAGGTACTGGAAAGGAGAAAACTGCACGGAAGAAGAGCAAAAAACTGCAGTTTGTTACACCATCTACCAGTGATGCTGTTCTCAAGCCAACTCTAGGAACCAAGAAAAATCTGCTTTATTGGCTTGGGGGATGAATTTGCTTGAACTGGACCATGTGTGTGTGTGTGACGCGCAAACTGGAGCTGGAACTTGTATGCGTGTGATGCTCAAACTAGAGGTTGAACTTGTGTGTGTGTGTGTGTGTGTGATGCTCAAACTAGAGCCTGATGGCCAAACTAGAGCCTGATGTGTGTTGCTTAAACTGGAGCTTAGCTATTTTGGTTCATCTACTGTTGATGCTCAAACCGGAGCTTTAAGACTATTTTGGTTCATCTTCTATTGATGCAAAATATTATGACCTGTCATCTGATGCAAATTATATGTATTTCGGCCGAGGTCATGTTCATTTTTCCCACTAACTTCATGCTTCCTCTACACAGTACAATCATGCTTCTTCTGCACAGGAAAATAACACATTCTTCATTACTCATAGAAATGTTACATCTTTTTCAGTACAGCCACTAGATATGCACACATTACAAGCATGATCTCATCATTTTTCTGCTTAAATCTGCACATCAGACATACATTTTTGCATTCTCAGTCTGTTTACAACACACATATTTTTGCACTATCAATCTTCAGCTCTTCGATCTTCCATTGTGCAATCTTCATTCAGCAATCTTCAGTTCGTTCAAAGACAAGCAGCCTGCATCATTTTTCTTCCTCTTAAATTCAACAAGGCCACTTGCAATCTTCTCTTTCTTCTTACTCTTCAGATCATCTAAATAACAACGACGAGCTGCATCCTCCACCTCCAATGGCCCCGACAGCTCTCCTTGCCATGGCGGATGGAGTACAGGAAGCTGAGGCAGGGGGGGTGAGGACAGAAGAGGCTGGCAGCGAGCTCCGGCGGAAGGACCACAGGAGATAGTGCAGGGGGAGGGGAGTTGTGGTGCCGGATTGGAAAGGCGGTTGGGGTGCGGCGTGCCGGCTGGGACTCCTACCCGGCGGTGAGAAGCAGCAGGGCGGCGGGACGAGATGCGGAGCAGCAGGGCGCGGCGGACGGTGTGGGGCAGCAGGGTCGTGGCCGGGAATGTGTAGCAGGAGGGGCTCGGCCTGGATGTGGAGCAACAGCAGCAGCGCGGCGGCGGCGGCGGCGGCTAGCGTTCTTGGCGAGAGAGGAGCGGAAACAGGGAGAGTAGCAAGGGGAAGAAGATACGCACGGGCTGGACAGATGGATGCAGGGGCATTTCCGTCCAACGGAAAATACAGGGCGTATACGTCAGCGTTTTTTCTTAAAAAACTAGCTCAAAAGGCCGGAGTGGCATCGACAGATGTATCCGAGAATTGGAGTGGCATTTTTCGAAGTTTGCAAATTGGAGTGGCATTTTTCTGAATCACCAGAATTGGAGTGGCATTTATCCAATTAACCCATATAAGAAATATTGTGATATCTCAACATAATCATGTTCCAACATGGAGCAATCTTCAACCTCACCTGCAACTAGCAACGCTATAAGAGGGGCTGAGCAAAAGCGGTAACATAGCCAAACAACGGTTTGCTAGAAAGGATGGTTAGAGGCTTGACATGGCAATATGGGAGACATGGACAACAAGTGGTAGGTAGCGCGACATAGCGATAGAGCGAACAACTAGCAAGCAAAGATAGAAGTGATATCGAGGGTAATGGTCATCTTGCCTGAAATCCCGCGAGGAAGAAGAACGAGTCCATGAAGAAGACAAACAGACGTAGTCGAACGAATCCTCACAACTCCGGAACGAAACCGAAGCTAACGAGAGAAGCAGACCGAAAAGAAGCAAACAACATGATAAACAACCATCACATCAACAAGGCATGATGCACAATCAAGTATGATCCATGTCCGATTTAAAAGCATGGCAAAATGCAACAAACAATACCACAAGTTAAGTGGAGCTCAATATGCAACATGGCAAGGGGTGAAGCATATGAAAACTACCTATCTAGGCAAGTTAAATGGGGCCGGAAACAACAAACAACAATTTACAGAAAATCCCCGTATGCATATTTAGCAATTTAATGCAAACAACAATTTTAAACATCTTAAATGTTGTTATCATGATGCAGATGACATATACTAGTTTTATGAAATGTTGACATGAGCATATTATGAAGCATTTGTTATCGTGGCGAAACGAAAGGGGTGTCACGGCAACTACGTAAATGGTGCCACGGCAACATTCCGATGATCCGGCAACTCGATTGAGATACCGATGCAAAAGAGAAGTGTGCGGATGTGTGGAACACGCAAGAGATGGTGGGGTGATCCCGGTAACCGAGTTTCCACGCGTTGATGGCAAACAAGGAGGACCAAGCAATGGCAACTTGGACACGGTGCAAACACGGGCATCTCATACAACACACATGCATTCGTTCACGGGCGGTCGTCTCGTCATTATACCTTTGAAGCGTGCATTTCCGCACAGTTCAAAATCATCGAGGTAAGTAGTCGTTCACGGGTCGTCGTGAGAAATAGTGGTACACACGAAGGTAGTCGAACTTGACGGTTCCGTTACACGAGTCTTCGGCGACGGTAGTGGTACACGAGACGAAGGGGAACTTGGCGTATCCACGACTATACCTGGCCATGGGAAGCCCAGCCGAACCCAGCCCAAAAAAGCCCGACCCGGCCCGGACCGACACTACCTCGACCGGGCTCGGGCCTAGATTTTGAGCCCAAAGGCCAGGGCAGGCCGGGCCCGGGCCCGTCGTTTTTACGTTTCCCTAAAGATCGGGCCGGGCCGGCCCGGAGTCCAACGGGCTTTTACGTGTTTGGGCCAGACTCGGGCCCAGAAAACAGGCCCGATGGCCAGGCTGGGCCTGGGCCTAGGTTTTTTGTGTCAGGCTGGGCTAGGCCTGGCCCAAGGCCCGGCCCGGCCCGAGGTATGGCCAGGTATATCCACGAGTAGGGGTACTTGGCGATCTACGGACATCAAGGTACTTGTCGGTCCGGGTCTTGGCGTATCCGGTGCACACAAAAATTCACACTCGGGCTTCACGCAGGCATGGTTCAAGCTGCTCCTGCTCGGGAGCTAAAGAGCCCCCGGTCTTGGTGTACAGCAGCAGCAACACGGACGGCCGGACGGATGCAGGGAGCAGAGTAGGGGAGGCCGCAAAGACGAGGTGGAGGAGCTGCAAGCGGGAGCTGCTGAAGGTTGCCCGCAGCAGGACTGGGCGGCTTGCACGAGCGCACAAGGCTACGTGCGCTCGGGTCTGCTGCTCGCTGATGAGCACACGAGGCGGCGACGACGGGTGGAGACGCGAGCTGCAGGCGCTCGCGGATGGCGCGGAGCGGCGACCTGCTGCTGGTCGCCAGCGCGGGCGAGACAAGGGGCGGCGGAGCGCTATGGCTGAGGGAGTAGAGGAGGGGGCGAAGCGGAGGAGGAGGCTTGGGCGCTGGAGGGAGCAACAAGGCGGCGCCATGGTGGTCCTGGACGGCAGCGGCGCACCTGCTGGCCAGAGCAGGGGCGGCGAAGCGGAGCAGCAACTCGGACAAAGAGGTGGCGCAACGCGGAGGGAGGCGGGGAGGAGCACACTACAGGCGGCGGAGGGGACATGAGCGAGGCGCATGGAGGCGGTGACGGGACATGGCTTCGGGCGCCATGGGAGGCGAGGCGCGGGGCGTGTGTTGGTGGTGGCGGCGCACTGGAGGGAACGAGGGAGATGGTGGGGGTTCGATCGGGGCTAGGGTTACAGGTATAGGTGGGGCTGCGGCTGGGCCTTGGGCTTGGTGGGTCGGCCTGGCTGCGGGTGGCCTATTGGGCTTCTCTGTTTTCCATATACAGAAAAAGAAAGAAAAGAGAGAAACGAAGAGGTTAGAGAAGGAGTATGGAGTAGTGAGATATTTTCCTGAGATCGGGAAAATACGAATGATTTAACGAAAACTGTTGGAAGGGTGTTGAGCAACCTAGATCCAAACTCATTTGAATTTAATTCCAATGGTGTGAACTAGGACGAGGTTTTAGGAGTGTCCAAAAATGTTGAGAAATTAGGAGGAGCCTCAATAAAAGAGATAAGAATTGCTGGCAAAGTTTGAGGCAAGGAATTGAGATAGAAAATGCATGAAACTTAAACTGCAGGTGTGTTATGATGATTCCAAAGTTAATGGAATATTTTAATATAGCTCCCTAATAATATTGGGAGACTTTTATATGTTGTAAAGAGAAATCACCATGTGTATTTCCGTCGATTTAAATAGATCAACGATCTATGCAATTTATTTAGTTGAGTTTTTTAAAAAGGGTTGCATGATGACATGATGCAATGCAAATGATGAAATGACGAATGCAACAGACAAATAAATCGCACAGCAAAACTCGGAGAACAAGGAAGGCGTCTGGAGCGTCGGTCTCGGGGCGTCACGCCGGTTCTAAGTCTCTCGTGGCTAAGGCTTTTCGTCATGGATTTTATTGGTTGACGGCTCATGCTGATGCAGAAGATCTGGTTAGCAAGTGTGACGGCTGTCAGAAATTTTCCAAACGAGCTCATGTGCCGGCTCAGGAATTGAGGATGATTCCAATCCTTGGTTGTTCGTAGTCTGGGGGCTGGATATGGTTGGACCTTTCAAGAGATCCAAGGACAAAATACCCACCTCTTGGTGGAAGTTGACAAATTTACCAAGTGGGTTGAGGTAGAGCCGGTCAGCAAGTGTGATGCGGCAACGGCGGTTCAATTCATCAAGAAGGTGATTTTCCGCTTTGGGTACCCTCGCAGTATCATAACAAACAATGGCACAAATTTATCTAAAGGAGCTATGCAAGAATTCTGTCAAAGAGAGCATATTCATCTTGATGTTTCATCAGTGGCTCATCCCCAGTCCAATGGTCAAGCTGAAAGGGCCAATCAAGATATCTTAAGAGGGATAAAGCCCCGGCTTATGGTCCCTTTGCAAAGGACACCGGGCTGTTTGGTTGAGGAGTTACCTGTAGTACTTTGGAGTATCAACACCCCCCCCCCCCAATAGATCCACGGGTTATACACCCTTCTTCATGGTTTACGGGCCAAAGGCGGTTCTCCCAAGCGACATCCATCATGATTCGCCCCGTGTGGCGGCTTATGTTGAAGCTGACAATGAAAAAGCACGTCAGGATGCTCTGGATATGTTGGATGAGGAACGTGACCTCACGGTGGCTCGTTCGGTGATTTATCAGCAAGATCTGTGTCGTTATCATAGCCGTCGGGTTAAAAATCGGACCTTTCAAGAAGGCGACTTGGTGCTCCGACTCATCCAGGATCAAGCAGATATGCACAAATTATCCCCGCCTTGGGAAGGGCCTTTCATGGTCAGCAAGAATCTGAACAACGAGTCATACTACCTCATTATATTCAAGAAAACAAGGACTCGCGCAAATCGGAGGAGGAGACCCACCGGCCATGGAACATTGCTCATCTGCGACCATATTACACTTGAGCCACCGACTCTTGTGCTATACATACCTTCATCAATGTATATATTTTGATCAGTATAATAAAGTCGCCATCCCTGATAATTCGGGGCCTCTGTCATTTCATTTCATAGTATTTGAGTCTTTATTGTCTGTTCATAAGGCCACATGGGGGCTTCCTGCTCGATGAGCATAGCTGTTCACACCCTCTTGATCCGGTTTTCCAAGACATCTCATAAGGTCACTTGGGGGCTTCCTCCTCAATGAGCATAGCTGTTCACACCCTCTTGATCCGGTTTCCAAGCCGTCTCATAAGGTCACTTGGGGGCTTCCTGCTCACCGAGCATAGCTGTTCACACCCTCTTGATCCTGTTTACAAGCCGAATTTGAGTTAAACCTGCCTGTTTGCAAGATGCTACTCCACCGGGTGACCCGCCAAACTCTTGACAGTTACTATTTTTAATAAGACACTGAACTTGTCAAGCTTAAAATGGCAGCCTTTGTCACGTGAGAGCCGTCTTACAGAGAGCTAGGATAAACTAACCTGCAGTCGTAGTCTCTTCGCTATGTGGCCCGTTCATACTCTTAACATTCAATCTTTTCAATAAGACCCGGAACTAGTTAAGGTTAAAACGACAGATTTATGTCATGTGAGAGCCGGCTTACGGGATGAAAGGCTTTCATGCCAAACTTCTTTAAAGTAAAACTAAATTTTTTTCAAAAACAAAAATAGAGCTAGACTCTTCTAGACCTGTAAAGCTTCTGGCTTACAGACTTACATCCTTACAACATCATTATAATATTGGTGTAAAGGTATGATTTCATATTTTAATAAATACTTCGGGTTTTTCTAACATGCCCTGGTTATAGACTTTAAGTCTCCAGAACATATTATATCGGGCATTATGACCCGCCTTGGCATAAACTGCCAGGGTATATGTCATTTACTATGTGTGCAGGAACATTGAAAAACAATATGATATTCCCCGCAAAGCTCATCAACGGCACATAAACATATTTCAGCAGTTTTAAGGCTAAACATGCACGATGGCGTGGCAGGTCATTGTTTCAACTAGTATATTACAAGGCTTTTCAAAGCCCAAATGATTAAAAGTTTTTTCAACAAGAAGTGTCGTGCTGCAATCTGAGAGCCGCCCCTTGGATGAATTGTTTTGGCCTTGGCGAGTTGAGGCCTCCGGGTTATCCTGCACTGGTTCTTCCTCTTCTCCCTCCACTGTCTGGAAATCAAATGATGTCCAGTCGATGCCAGTTAAAGCTTGAAATTCGGCTTCATCGTCTATAAGGTTGGACAGATCAACATCAGGAGCAAAAAGTGAGCTTACTGATTGGAGGAATGAGCTCGACAATATCATAAGTCGGTGCTTTCTCTCTCTCATTCTCGTCGGTATAAGCCGTCTGGTACTTAGACAAATCCATCTCCTCAACCAATTTACTTGCCAAGGGGCGCATCTCTCTTACACATTTGGTGAAGTCGTTGGCATCGAAGGGAGAGCCATCTTCTTTGTAGCTCGGACAGCCAGTGGCCATCTCCTCCGGGTCTAGCTCCGCCTGCCATGCTTTGTCCCGGCTTAAAGAAGTGATGGCGCCGGCTCGAGCTGCGGATCGCTTTACCTCTTCAATCCTCTTGGGCATGGCATATAACTTGTCTAAAACATCCTTGATGAGTGAAAGTGGATGTTTGTTATGCGAGATAACGGCTAAGGATCGTTGCGTGCCTGTGTACAATTGCTCCACTAGAGTACAAACCGCCTTCAACTTCACCAATATGTCTTGGCCAAGATTAGAGCTTCTGGGGCCTGCATGCACAACATAGGATAAGTCGCCAGACGGGTAATGGAAAGTTACTGGTGCAAAATTTCCATGAAATATCACTTACCAAATATGGCGGCTATCTTTTGATTTACATGTCGCTTTAAACCGGATAACTCTTCGGTCACTGGTTTAAGAGCTGCTTCAGCATCTTCAGCTCTCTTAAAAAGAGTGGCCTTCTCGGTTTCCCAGCTGGCTCTCTGCATGTTGAAATCCGTCTTCAACTTTTCAGATACCTCCAAGGCGGCTTTCAGTTTTGATTTGGCCTTTGATGTCTCTGATTGTTGTAAGGTGATGTTCTTCCGTAGGTCGACCGCCTGAGATTCCTTCATATTTAATTCAGCCTGCGAGGATAAGTCAAGCAACACTCAGGAGTTATGATAATTGTTCTATTGAAGTCCCAAGCACATTACAAAAATTTACTTGGCACTTGGGGGCTAATGTAGATCGTTCTTTTTCAAGACAAATCTTTAATGACTCGACTCAATTTTTCAAATTAAGCCGGCTCATGGGGGCTACATATTCGGATTTAAACTTCTTCAGCTTAAGCCGGCCATTGGGGGCTACTCATTTGGGTCTAAGGGAGATATGGTCATTTTTCCGGATCACAATAAGGCTATCATTTAAAGTCTACAACATTCTCAATTTTTCGTATCCTATAGACTTGGCGGGTGACATATATTCATATGAGAAGGGTTTCGGTGCTTACCTTAAAGCACTCTTTCATCAAATTGACTAAGCCGACTTCCATGTCTCGACTGGAGTGAAGGTGGTTTAAGTAGCCCGAATGAATCTCACTGGCGCTAAAGCCGGCTGAGCTTTCCAAGTCCAATTTTCATGTGCCTTTGTCAGCAGCTGAAAATTCTTTCTTGGCACTGTGTTTTGATAAAACAGTGGGATGGCCTAGCTCTGTATAACCAGTCCCAGTGACTATACATCTTCAGCCTCTTCAGTAGGCTTGATGGTGCTTGGTGGTTTAGTACGGGGCGGGTCAATGCCCATTGGATCTACTATGGCATCGCAAGTTTCTGGTGGCAGGTCATCAGGAGCAGCCACTGGAGTTTGTTGAGAGGCTTCAGAGGTGGTCAGTTTCACTGGCTCAGCAGCCTTGGGGTCTTCAGCAGGTTTGTTTACTTTCAACTTCTTGCTGGTTTTGGCTATGCCACTGAAAGTAAGACATATAAAGATATCAGTATATCAATATACAAGTGTTGAAGTACAAAAGTTTAGTATACTCACCCAGGAGCAAGTTTGAAGGGAGGAATTTGGGTTCTGTTGGAGTGGCCAGAGGATGAATGAGAAGTTCTGATAATCCCCAAGTGCAGGGAATCATCGTTGCAATTCCCAATGTTGGAAGTGATAAGTATGGAGTGTCGAACCCACAAGGAGCTAAAGGTAAGATAAATATTATCTCAAGCCCTATCTGCCACTGATACGACTCTACGTACACCGAACGTTTGCTTCCAACTAGAAACGAGAAATAAAACTACGTTGTGGGTATGAAGAGGATAACTTTGCATGGTATCAGAGAGCTAAAATGTTAAAGTAGGTGCTGTTATCATAAAGTTAGAATATATTACTAAATATTATAAATAGCGAGTGTGGAATAATGATGGATCGGTGTGCGGAATTGTCCTAGGCAATTGTTAACAAGACCGATAGTCGTCATTGCAATTTCATATGAGTGAGAGGCATAAGCTAACATACTTTCTCTTCTTGGATCATATGCACTTATGATTGGAACTCTAGCAAGCATCCGCAACTACTAAAGATCATTAAGGTAAAACCCAACCATAGCATTAAAGCATCAAGTCCCCTTTATCCCATACGCAAAACCCCCCTTACTCGGGTTTATGCTTCTGTCACTCAAGCAACCCACTATAACCAAATCATGAACGTATTGCAACTCCCTACAGCGGGAATCCCTCACGCTTGCGCAACACGGAGGGCACAATAGGACAGCACCAAAATAACATACAACTCGTACCAATCTAGATCATCAATCAACCCAAAGACAAAGGATATCTACTCAAAACATCATAGGATGGCAACACATCATTGGATCATAATATGTGGCATAAAGCACCATGTTCAAGTAGGGATTACAGCAGGGTGCGGGAGAGTGGACCGCGTAAAATAGATGAGGATGGTGATGTTGATGAAGACGATCACCACGGTGATGATTCCCCTCCCGATGGCACTCCGACGCCACTGAGAGAGAGGAGGAGAGGTTCTCCGTCTAGTCCTTGGCCTTCATGGCGATGATGGCCCCTCTGGGATCCTCCTCCATGGCCTCCGGTGATGATGGCCCCCTCCGATAGGGTGCCAGAGAGGGCCTAGATTGATTTCTCGTGGCTACAGAGGCTTGCGGTGGCGGAACTTCCGATCTAGGTTATTTTCTGGAGGTTTCTATATTTAGAGGAGAGGATGGCGGTGAGAACAAGTCAGGGGGGTCCCCGAGGTGGCAACGAGATAAGGGGGCGCGCCCCAGGGGGGTGGGCGCTCCCCCACCCTCGTGGGGCCCACGGGACTCCCCCCCGGCAGATTTTTGTTCCAGTATTTTTAATATTTTCCAGAAAAATCTCCGTTGATTTTCATCTCATTCCGACAACTTTTATTTCTGCACCAAAAACAACACGGTAAGTTCTGCTGAAAATAGCGTCAGTCTGGGTTAGTTCTAATCAAATCATACCAAAATCATATAAAACTATTGTAAACATGGCATGAATACTTCATAAATTATAGATACGTTTGAGACGTATCAGCATCCCCAAGCTTAATTTATGCTCGTCCTCGAGTAGGTAAATGATAAAAGAAATAATTTATGAAGTGTGAATGCTAGCAAGTGCACAAGTTTGATCAATGATAATTTCAATCACCTTTTCTAGCATCATTATATGTCATAAGAGTAGCTCATCTCATAAAACTGTTCATGATCAAGTAACAAGCTATTCACATGTTAAAGTATAGATCATAAACTTTCTTGAAACTAAAAAACTATATTCTAGATCATCAAACAATTGCAATTCATCTTATTTTCAGGAAGGGTCTATGTCAGAGCTTTGATTTAGCAAACTTCACATACTCAGCTATCATTTAATGTTTCACAATTGCTAACACTCACGTGATATTTATGGGTTCAAAGTTTTAATCGGACACAGAGAAAGATTGGGGCTTATAGATTCGCCTCCCAACCTTTTACCTCAAGGGTAATGTCAACAATAATACTTTATGAAAACCTACGTCCAAGGGGATATATATATATATATATCCGAATCGCTCCAACACAAAGTGCTTGCCAAAGGAAAAAGTGTAAAAAGGAAAGGTGAAAATCACCATGACTCTTATATAAGAGTAGAAGGTAAAAGATAGGCCCTTCACAGAGGGAAGCAGAGGTTGTCATGTACTTTTATAGTTGGATGCACAAAATCTTAATGCGAAAGAACATCACTTTATATTGCCACTTGTGATAGGGACCTTTATTATGCAGTCCGTCGCTTTTATTGCTTCCATATCACAAGATCGTATAAAGCTTATTTTCTCCACACTAATAGATCATACATATTTAGAGAGCAATTTTTTATTGCATGCAACAATGAAAACTTACTTGAAGGATCTTACTCAATCCATAGGTAGATATGGTGGACTCTCATGGCAAAACCGGGTTTAAGGATATTTGGAAGCACAAGTAGTATCTCTACTTGGTGCAAAGAATTTGGCTAGAATGAGGGGGAAAGGCAAGCTCAGCATGTTGGATGATCCATGACAATATACGTTATTTCGGATATAAGAAAAAAAACATTACGTTGTCTTCCTTGTCCAACATCAACCTTTTAGCATGCCATGTTTTAATGAGTGCTCACAATTACAAAAGATGTCCAAGATAGTATATTTATATTTGAAATCTCTCTTTCTTCAATATTCTTTCATGAATTGTTCAAGTGACCAATTCTGCGTTTGCTAACTTTCAAATAAGTTTACTACCTACACTTATTCTGTGTGAAGTCATTACTCCCCATGGTATAAGCATATGAAACAAATATAAATTCATATTTATGATATTCAATTCATTCAACCATTTACTCATAGGACGTGAAGCACATGAGTAAATGACAAACTACTCCAGAAGATATAAGTGAAGAACACTGAGTAGTCAGATAATTAACTAGCCATGGGAGGATTCTTTTTCATTCAAGATTTAAGATCCAATGATTTTATTCACAACAAGTAAAATTGAAAATATGCTCCAAGCAAAACACATATCATGTGACGAATAAAAATATAGCTCTGAGTAAGGTATACCGATAGTTTTGAAGACGAAAGAGGGGATGCCTTCCGGGGCATCCCCAAGCTTAGGCGCTTGAGTCTTCCTTGAATATTACCTTGGGGTGCCTTGGGCATCCCCAAGCTTAGCATCTTTCCATTCCTTATTCTCCTCATATCGATATCTCACCCAAAGCTTGAAAACTTCAATCACACAAAACTTAACGAAATTTCATGAGATAGGTTAGTATGATAAAGAGTAAACCATTCACTTCGGTACTGTCAAAGACAAGGTTCATAATTTTTCTCACAGAATTCCTACAGTACCATATCATTTATAAAATTTATATTGAGAAATATAAGCCATAGAAACTAGAAAACAAGCAAACTATGTAATGAAAACAGAATCTGTCAGAAACAGAATAGTCTGTAATTATATGAACAGCAACCATAATTATGATACTACAAAAATTATGAAACAAATTGGTGGACGTGGTGAATTTGTCTATTAGTCTTTTGCAAAAAGAATCAACTCAAAAACACTCTTCCTTAAAAAATGGCAGCTAATCTCGTAAGCGCAAAGTTTCTGTTTTTTACAGCAAGATCACATTAACTTTCACCCAAGTCTTCCCAAAGGTCTTACTTGGCACTTTATTGAAACAAAAGATATAAAACATTATTAATACATTAGCTTAATCATGTAAACACAAAAAACAGTAAGGGTAAATATTGGTTTGTCTCCCAACAAGCGCTTTTCTTTATTGCCTTTTAGCTAGGCATGTTGATTTCAATGATGCTCACATAAAAGAAAAGAATTGAAACATAAAGAGAGCATCATGAAGAATTTGACTAGCATATTTGAATCTAACCCACTTCCTATGCCTAGGGATTTTGTGAACACATAATTTATAGGAACAAGAATCAACTAGCATAGGAAGGCAAAACAAGTATAACTTCAAAACTTTAAGCACATAGAGAGGAAACTTGGTATTATTGCAACTCCTACAAGCATATATTCCTCCCTCATTATAATTTTTAGTAGCATCATGAATGAATTCAACAATATAACCATCAGATAAAGCATTATTTTCATGATCTACAAGCATAGAAATTCTTCTACTCTACACATAAGCAAAATTCTTCTCATTCGGAATAGTGGGATCACTAATTCCTAAAGTTGACACTCTTCCAAACCCGCTTTAGATGATAGTATTATTCATACTCCAAAAGATATAAGCGAAGTTCATGGAGCATTATACAATTAATATAGACTAACCAATATCCAATCTCAAAATATATAAGTGAAGCACACGGAGCATTCTATAAAACCATACACAAAAGATTTAAGTGAAGCACAAAGAGCAATTCTATAAGATCATACTTAAAGGATATAAGTGAAGCACATGAAGTATTCTATAAATCAATGAAGGTCTATCTCATACTAGCATGGTTCTTAAAGGAAAAACAAAAACACAAAGGACACAAATCATGTGAACAAAACAAAAACCGAGGTATACCGATATTTGTTGAAGAAGAAAGATGGGATGCCAACCGGGGCATCCCCAAGCTTATATGCTTGAGTATCCTTTGAAATATTGACTTTGGGTGCCTTTGGCATCCCCAAGCTTGAACTCTTGCCTCTCTTTATTCTTCTCATATTGATAGCTCCTCGATCTTCGAACACCTCATCCACACAAAACTTTAAAACTTTGTGAGATCTGTTAGTGTAATAAAGCAAATCACTACCTTTAGGTACTGGTGCAAACTTATTCCAATTTCATATTAGAACTATATCTACTGTATTCCAACTTCACCATGGTTCATACCCCCTGATACTACCCATAGATTCATCAAAATAAGCGAACAACTCATAGAAAATAGAATCTGTCAAAAACAAGACAGTCTGTAGTAATCTGGAAGTTTAGTACACTTATGTAACTCCAAAAAATTCTAGAAACATATGACAATTAAAAAAAATTGTACAGAAGTAATGTGCAAAATGTTTCAGACCCATTTGAGTTTCCAGTAAAAAATGTAAAATCACGCACTACAGCCAAAGTTTCTGTTTTTGTTCTGCACATAGTAAACAAGCAATCTAATCATCCTAACACCAAAGCTTGGCACATTATTTTTTATAATACAATGGATATATAGAAGGAGATAATTATTTTCAGAGAAGCTTCCATGAATTTTTTTTACATTGTTTCCATGAGCATGAACACAAGTGCTCAAGGTCGGCCCTCACTTCTTCAATGCATAATCTTCCAATCACTTCTCTTATTGAAATACTTTTTAGGCATGAGAGGCAAGTAATTTTTTTGGTATTATCATTCTTTTAATTTTTTTTATGTTTCACCCACAACTAAACAGAAAAAAAGGAAAAACAAATCTACTTAGTGAAGAAAGCAAACAAGCACACACGAGAATACCAACCCCACGCTATTGCTCACCGGCAACGGCGCCAGAAAAGAGCTTGATAATCCCTAAGTGCAGGGAATCATCATGGTAATTCCCAATGGTGGAAGTGATAAGTATGGAGTGTCGAACCCACGAGGAGCTAAGGTAAGATAAATATTCTCTTAAGCCCTATCTGCCACTGATACGACTCTACGTACACCAAACGTTTGCTTCCAACTAGAAACGAGAAATAAAACTACGTTGTGGGTATGAAGAGGATAACTTTTCATGGTATCGGAGAGCTAAAATATTAAAGTAGGTGCTGGTATCATGAAGTTAGAATATATTACTAAATATTATAAATAGCGAGTGTGGAATAATGATGGATCGGTGTGCGGAATTATCCTAGGAAATTGTTAACAAGACCGGTAGTCGTCATTGCAATTTCATATGAGGGAGAGGCATAAGCTAACATACTTTCTCTTCTTAGATCATATGCACTTATGATTGGAACTCTAGCAAGCATCCGCAACTACTAAAGATCATTAAGGTAAAACCCACCCATAGCATTAAAGCATCAAGTCCCCTTTATCCCATACGCAACAACCCCCTTACTCGGGTTTATGCTTCTGTCACTCAAGCAACCCACTATAAGCGAATCATGAACGTATTGCAACACCCTACAGCGGGAATCCCTCACGCTTGCGTGACACGGAGGGCATAATAGGACAGCACCAAAATAAAACATACAACTCGTACCAATCTAGATTATCAATCAACCCAAAGACAAAGGATATCTACTCAAAACATCATAGGATGGCAACACATCATTGGATCATAATATGTGGCATAAAGCACCATGTTCAAGTAGGGATTACAGCGGGGTGCGGGAGAGTGGATCGCGTAAAATAGATGAGGATGGTGATGTTGATGAAGACGATCACCGTGGCGATGATTCCCCTCCCGATGGCACTCCGACGCCACCGAGAGAGAGGAGCAGAGGTTATCCCCCTTGTGCTTATTCCTCCATGGCCTTCCCCTGGATGGGGAGAGGTTCTCCCTCTAGTCCTTGGCCTTCATGGTGATGATGGCCCCTCCGGGATCCTCCTCCATGGCCTCCGGTGACGATGGCCCCCTCCGGCAGGGTGCCAGAGAGGGCCTAGATTGATTTCTCGTGGCTACAAAGGCTTGCGGCGGCAGAACTTCCAATCTAGGTTATTTTCTGGAGGTTTTTGTATTTATAGGAGAGGATGGCGTCGAGAACAAGTCAGGGGGGTCCCCGAGGCGGCCACGAGATAGGGGGGCACGCCCCAGGGGGTGGGCGCCCGCCACCCTCGTGGGGCCCACGGGACTCCCCTCAGGTAGATTTTTGTTCCAGTATGTTTTATATTTTCTAGAAAAATTCTCCGTTGATTTTCATCGCATTCCGAGAACTTTTATTTCTGCACAAAAACAACACCACAGTAGTTCTGCTGAAAACAGCGTCAGTCCGGGTTAGTTCTAATCAAATCATAACAAAATCATATAAAACTATTGTAAACATGGCATGAGTACTTCATAAATTATAGATACGTTGGAGACGTATAAGTTCCCTGATAATTTGAGTCGGACGGATTAAGTGGTTGGCGGATAAGACCCGCCTTAAGAAAGGAGAGGGTTGAAATTTGTGGCACCTCATTCTGGCGTTTCCGAGGAACCGACGTGTTGGGTAAACCAGAGGAGAGATTCCCACAGCCGTTGTTTCGGGTTTTGCAGCGAACTTCATTCTGTTGTTTCTTCAAAATAAAGTTGGGATCCAAGTAAGCTAAAGGGTGAGAAAACCTTTCTTTTCAGCTCGCTTGACGCACTTCCTGTCATGGCAGAGGTTCTGAGTCAGAGGAAAGGATAGTTACCTCTTCACCATCTGTGCGGCTGGCCTTTGCATCATCCTGATAGCAATCAGTGTCAATAGGATGTACAAAAAGGAGACAAGGGAGTCAAGTTCCACCTCCGACTCATCACCCAGAGTAAACCGATCAACTACATCTATCTTCTTCTTGGCAGGCTTCTTGGGAGCCTTGTTCTTTGTCTGGACCTTTTTGGCCGGTTTATCCTGGAGTTTCTTGTTCCAGAAAGAGGAACTGGCCTGAATAAAACAAGTGATGATGAGGAGAAGACAATATATGAATAATTAACAAAATAGAAATAGCTTCAAGTACCTATAGCTGGAGCCGGGTTAATAGTGCAAAATGGATTCAGCCCCATCTTGCTACAAGTTTTCAAGTTCTCTCTGAGCAACATTTTTGTCATCTTTTTGATTTCATTATCGTCCAGCCGGATGTTACAATGACCTTGTGGGTCTTTCACATCACTAGTATATTCACACATTAAGCCGGACAGGCGACTCAAGGGCAAGATCCTCCAGGCGACCCAGCACCGGACTAAATCGACTCCGATTAAACCATTAGCCATCAAGGCTCTGATCTTCGAAAAAGTGGGCATATATTTAGCCCGTTCCTCAGTGCTGATCCGATCTGGGAGTGGATGTCTTGAGCTAAGCCAACTATCACGGAAACCCGACATAGGATTCTCATCGCTTGGAGATGTATCTTGACAGTAAAACCAGGTTTGGTTCCAGTATTTAGAATGACTAGGAAGTTCAGCCAAAGGGAAGGTGGCTTCTTTGCGCTTTTGAATAGAAATTCCCTAAGTTCCAAGCTAGGCCCAGCTGTGAATTCAGTCTGACGGTTCAAGTAATAGTGCTCTCTGAAAAGGTCAACACTGGGCTCCTCTTGTAGATATACTTCGCAAAAAACTTGGAAGTTGCAGATGTTGGAAACATAGTTTGGGTCGATGTCTTGGGGGTGGAGTGGAAAAAGTGCAAGACGTCACAAAAGAATTTTGAGCCGGGTGGAGAAAAGCCCCGGAGCATGTGATAAGCAAAAACCACGACCTTGCCTTCCTTTGGCTTGGGTCTGGTCTCCATCCCCGGAGCCCGCTAGTGGATAACATGCTTGGCTAATAAGACGCCCGTTTGAACATATTCTTTCAAGGTTTCTTCGGTAATGATTGAGGCGGTCCAATTGCATGCAGTCACGGTCTTTGTCATCTTTTTGAAATGGAAAACCTAGAAAGGAAAATGTTGCCGGGTCAAGTTCATGATGTTAAGCCGTCCAATGATCAGAATACATGCTATAAAGGTTAACTTGAGATCCGCCGGTTTTGACACCGACATCGGTGCTTTCATTGAGAGTTCCGTTGTGTCGTCGTCAAGAGTTTCGATGGCCCCATCAATCATATATAACAATGTTGTCCAGGGAGAAACCTTCCTCCCCGGACAGATGTTCGTGTTCGGCGGCTTCGCACTATGGGCCAAATCGCTTGGCCATCTAGAGTAGATCGATAGCTACGCCCTTGGCTGTCAGGTCAGATTCGGAAACTTGAATTACGTCGCGGATATTCGTGAAGACTTGATCTTCGACAGATTTGAGACCACGGTAGCCGCTCCCTGTCGCCATGATGAACATGACTTAAATCTGTCATTGGACCATGCCCAGGGGATAGCGCCTGTAACTGCTCTGGCCCTAGATCCGGAGCAGATTGTGCCATGCGAGGACGGGAGGCTCAACCCCGCCACGGAAGCCGCAGACTCGGCGGCGTCAGAGCCACACACCGACCCATCCTCGAGTGGGATTCGTGTCATCGGAACCTTGGACTCGTTTCCGGCTACAGGTTTCGAACTATGTGCGTCCGCGCACATCGAGCTTGATCAGACATCGATCGTCGAATTCAGCTCTACGGACGTCTACCGGCACTCGCCTTTAGGCGACGTGCTAAACTCATTAAAAACACTCTCCTTAGCAGGGGACTCACAGCCGAATTGTATCCGGTTCGAACTGGAGGCTGATGACGGAGAATTTCGTTTCCCACCCACCGCCCACTTCATAGCCACTGTCGAGGACCTAACCGACATGCTCGACTACGGCTCCGAAGACATCGACGGTATGGACGACGATGCCGGAGAAGAAGAGGCCCAAAACCCACCCATTACAGGACGCTAGACGGCCACTTCCTCGTATGATGTGTACATGGTGGATGCACCAAAAGAGAATAGCGGTGATGAAAAGGAAGATCTAGTTGAGGATAAACCTCCTGAGATACAACCAAAGCGCCAGCATCAGCGGCGCCACTCCAAATCACGCCGCAACAAAGACAGCAACACCAACACTGGTGAAGATAACACTCCAGACGGTGCCAAAGACAATGAAGACCCCGTTGAGGCAACTTCCGAACAAGATGAACGGGAAGATAGGCAAGTTAGCCCTGATGAACATGCCACACACAAAGACTCAAAGGACAGTAATTATCTTCTGCTCTCTGAGGATTAGGTGAGCCTCGACACCGAGGATTTTATTGTGCCGGAGGAACCTCTCGAGTAGGAGCGCTTTAAGCGCCGGCTAGTAGCCACTGCAAGGAGCCTAAAAAAGAAGCAGCAGCAGCTTCAAGCTATCAAGATCTGCTCAATGATAGATGGACTGATGTCCTGGTAGCCGAGGAATATGACCTTAAACGCCCATCCAGAAGTTACCTGAAGCGCAAATTGCTACCTCAGTTTGATGAGGAGGTGTTGGAGCCCGTACCATCATCGCGCAATGCAGCCGACCGACCACCACGTGGTCGGGACAAAGCAGCAACTCAAGCCGAACACCAGCCCACCCCACCTCACCGTAAAGGCAGAGACAAAACAGCTCGAGGACATACATATGACCTGCGGTAGGACTTGGATAGTAGAGCAGGTCAGAACAGATCGATCTATGGATCACGGGGACGTGCCCCGACACGCGATAACGGCTATTTAGCTAGACGCAATAATCATACTCACGCCCGAGGCGATAACCGCAGACGGACTCCATCCGAGCTACGTCGTGACGTGGCCTGATATAGAGGCGCCACACACCCCCTTTGCTTCAGTGATGAGGTAATGGAGCACGAATTCCCAAAAGGGTTTAAACCCGTAAACATCGAATCATACGATGGGACAACAGACCCCGCGATATGGATCGAGGATTTTCTTCTTCACATTCACATGGCCCGCAGCGATGATCTCCATGCCATCAAATACTTCCCACTAAAACCAAAGGACCAGCCCGACACTGGTTGAACAGTCTGCCTGAAAACTCCATCGGCAGCTGGGAGGACTTGGAAGAGGCCTTCCTTGACAATTTCCAAGGTACATATGTTCGACCTCCGGATGCCGATGACTTAAGTCACATAATTCAACAGCTTGGAGAATCAGCTAGGAAACTCTGGACTAGGTTCCTAACTAAAAAGAACCACATCATCGACTGTCTGGACGCCGAAGCCTTGGTGGCCTTTAAACACAGCATCTGGGATGAATGGCTCGCCCGACACCTCGGCCAGGAGAAGCCGAAGTCCATGGCAGCTGTCAGTGTCAAAACCGGCGGATCTCGGCTAGGGGGTCCCGAACTATGCGTCTAGGCGGATGGTAACAGGAGACAAGGGACACGATGTTTTTACCCAGGTTCGGGCCCTCTCGGTGAAGGTAAAACCCTACTCCTGCTTGATTAATATTGATGATATGGGTAGTACAAGAGTAGATCTACCACGAGATCAAGGAGGCTAAACCCTAGAAGCTAGCCTATGGTATGATTGTTGTTCGTCCTACAGACTAAAACCCCTTCGGTTTATATAGAAACCGGAGAGGGCTAGGGTTACACAGAGTCGGTTACAATGGTAGGAGATCTACATATCTGTATCACCAAGCTTGCCTTCCACGCCAAGAAAAGTCCCATCCGGACACGGGACGAAGTCTTCAATCTTGTATCTTTATAGTCTTGGAGTCCGGCCAACGATGATAGTTCGGCTATCCGGACACCCCCTAGTCCAGGACTCCCTCAGTAGCCCCCGAACCAGGCTTCAATGACGACGAGTCCGGCGCGCATATTGTCTTCGGCATTGCAAGGCGGGTTCTCCTCCAAATTCCATGTGCTTGCCGAATGGTGTCTGGCTTCTTATAAATGCTGTGCTTCTTGGCTTCCATGTCCAATAATGGCCATCCCCCATGTGTCGTACGAATGCGAAAAGCCAGGGTATTTTTACACTTTACCCCCTAGCTGCGCGAATAAGCTGCCTATAAAGAGAGGGGAGGATCTAGATCCGAATCACACCATCCTCCTTCTGCGAGTATTCATCGAAGCGCCTCTGACAAAAATCCACTCCATCATGGACAGTCGACGCGGCTCCTCCTCTCGCGCTCCCAGCCCTCAGCCAGGAGATTGGGGGAGATGCTCAGTCCCGCATAGTGAGCTAGTGATGCTCCAAGCCGAGGGATTTCTTCCCTCAGCCTTTATGGTTCCGGTTCGAGCCGGACTTGCCACTTACAAGGGCGGAAAGCAGGCGAAGAGCGTCCCCAATCCCTCCAAAGGAGAGCGGGTATGCTTTGTCCCTTATCTAATAAGGGGACTCGGATTTCCCATACATCCGTTTCTCCGAGGCTCCTGGAGTTCTATGGGCTCCAGCTTCACCACCTTACGCCTGCCTCCATCCTGCACATCGCGGGCTTCGTGGCCCTTTGCGAGCTGTTATTGGGCGTCGAGGCCCATTTTGCGCTGTGGAAGAGATTATTTTGCCTAGTACCCGTTCTCATGAGGGGTCGATATATCAAGTGGGCGGAGCCGAACTATGGCGCATCGCCGGGACCGGATATCTATCCGGAACCCCGAAGATGGCGTCCGAAGACTGGCCTTCGGAATGGTTTTACATGGAAGACGCCCCGCTACCGGACCCAGTTCGGATCAGCCTCCCGGAGTTCAGCAACGCTCCTCTGAAGAAACGCCTGAGTTGGCGCCCGCGGAGCCCTCAACGGGAGAATGATAGGGACGTCCAATATCTGATGGGCCGAATAAGGTTATTGGCTCATTCCAGATTGACCATGATTGGGGTCATGGCCACATGCATTATGCGAGGGGTGCAGCCGCTCCAGTATAGGTGCCACCCCATGTGGGATTTCAATGGGGAGGATGATGCCACCCGTCATGGCCGCAAGGGGCCGGGATCGGTCGCCGATCTGGTGAAGATCTTGTCCGGCCTGTACAAAGGGGAGAAGGAGGACTTCCTTCGTGCTAGTCCATTGAATGGATTTTCCATGAACAACCCTCGGAGCTGGGTAAGCGGACGTTTGTCTATCCGATCCATATTCCCAAAGTTAAGTGTCTCACTTTGTGATTTCGACGCAGGAACTGCACCAGGCCGTAGAGGATATACACAGCCTGGCTCCACAACCCAAGGATCCGGAACGATCCCTCGATCCGACCTCCGAAGAGGATTCGGACATAAAGGTGGAGCTGATCGATGGGGTGTTCCACCAACTTGGCATTGACAATGCTTTGGTCGCCATTACGGCTGACTACCTCGGAATATCTCCGGTTTCCCAGGTAAGCGTGACCGGAGTCCTAATACCCTTACTCATCCATGCTTATCTCTGACCACCGTATACCAATGGTGTTCCGCAGGAGGTGCCTTCGAGGCGGGAAGCCGAACCTGCGGCGGCTAGCCAACGAGGGCCAGCTCAGCCCAGCAGGTGGAAAAGAAGTGCGGCGCGAGTCGAGACGTCGCCGCAACGGTATGGCATGCCACCATGTTTTCGGGAAAGATTCCTAGAAGGCATATTAACGCTCGTGGTTTTTTCAGGAGAAAGAGCACCCGTCGGACTGTGTCCGGAGAGATTGCCAATCAAGCCTCCGCCGGCCAGGCTCCAACGCCAGGCTCGGAGGGGGAGGCGAACGCAGGGCGCGCGTCGAGTGCTCCTCCAACGGAGGACGCCGACAGGTTGTCCGCCACCAGATCGGAGGTGGAGAGCGCCATGAATCACAGGCGCCGCCGGACAGTTCTTCGTGATGCATGCTTCTCCCCGGAGGCGTTAAATGCCTTTAATTAGGGAGATGCGCACCTTCGTGCTACTCAAGATGGTCTAGCCAGAGCCACGGAGCAGTATGTAAAAGACATACAGGTGAGGAAATTTGACAGTTATATATGCCAGTAGCCCCCGAGACTTAAAATAGTTAGAATAACTGATTTAAGGACCATTTGTTATGCAGGATCTTACGGAGAAGAATACCCACCTGTCCCAGGAGCTTCAAGAGTGCAAGGCCCAACTTGAGGCCACACTAGCCGCCACAAGGGGAGCCACAGAGACCCTCTCTGGTAATATATACTTCGAAAGATAAGTAGTTTGTGAAGTGCGGCGTGTGTGTAAGTCTGACAATAATATTGCAGATGGCGCCGGACTAGATCCGGACAAGCAACAGCTACTGCGCCCGCTGAAGGCCGGCGAGAAGGTGCTTACGAGGGTGCGGCAAGAGAAGAATAAGCTCCAAGATGCCAACACCCAGCTGGGCGAGGAACTAAAAGATGTTCGGGCCCAGCTGTCGGACTCTGTGAAGGAGAATCGGTGGCTTCATCGCGGCATTTATAGTAAGTGCTTGAGCGAACTTTTTGAAAAGAAGAGTTCGATGAGGAAGTCGATTGACAGAAATATGTCTGTAGGCGTGCTCACAGGTCGTCCTGCTGAGGAAATGCCCGGTTCAACGGGTGACCTACTTTCTCTCTCAAAAAACGGGTGACCTACTTCCCGAGCTACTGCAACTGCACAAACGAGTTCGGCAGGTGATGAGCGGAGTCGCCCAGGCCTTGTGGCCATCCATGTCCCTACCCGAAGGTCTTGGAGAGCTTGCAGAGAAGCTTCAGGGAGCACGGCCGCGCTTACAGTTGTGGAAGATATCGGCCTGCCGTCAAGGCGCCAGGGAGGCCTGGGCCATGATGAAGACACGGTATGCGAAGGCTGACCCAAACCACATGGCCGAGGTCGAACCTATGGGGCCCGATGGGAAGGAGATCCATGTGAGCTTAGTGTACGACCAAGTAGAGTTGGCCGCCAAGTATTCACAGCGGGACTGTAAACTAGACAGTTTATTAGATGGTATCGAAGAGGAATACCATCAGTCAGCTTGACTGTGTAATTTAAAATGACATGAAAAATGCCTTCTAGCCGGATTGTAGATCGTTTGTCATTGCGGACCTTTTTGCTTCGACCTCGGGACCCGACAGTCTAGAGTGTGTCCGAATACCCTCACGGTTATGTAAAAAACCGGGGCATGCATGGAGACCAGGCGTAGGGGTCATTAGTGCTTTATCAGACAAGTGCCCAACTAGTTATGTTATATTACATGGTTAGTAAGAAACATCTTCCAAGGAGAATAGTTCCGTTAGGGGTTCCTTTCCCTGGGAGGCATGCCCTAAAGTGCATGTCCGGACTGCGAAAAAAAGCAGGAAAGCATCTGAGTGCAGATAAATAAATAGGTAAGAAATCATCTTTCAATTCACCGACCGAATATTCCCTTAAGAACGCTAGCTTTCGGCTTCACCCAGTCTGAGGTACACATCCGGCTGACCCGGCAGTAACAATCACAGAGGTGCTCCCTTTACCTCCTAGTCGAACAATCGGGAACGTAGGGGTAAGCATAGGAGCCAGGCAACCCAGCTTGGCCAAAACTTAAGTCATATCGATGCATATAATGGTGAATAAAAAGGTACATGCGGAAGTGTGACACATGTGTTGGGTATAAGGCCCGTGTAAATAAGCTTCTGTTAAAGAAGCCCCCAGGTATAATGAGTGCGAGTAGCACGTCAAGTGTGTGTGCGAACAATGCGCAGGCGAGCCACCGAAGGCCCGTGAGTGAAAAAAGGGGGGAGGGAGAAAAATAAAAGACAGTTAAAGTATAAAATATAGACGGGGGAGGGACACGAACTCAGAGTCCGGTGCTAGGCGTAGAATCTACGGAGATGGGTTGCGTTCCATGGGTTTGGCTCGAGTCGGTTATCCGATGCTTTTCGCAGACGGTACGCTCCACCGGTCAGGACTTGGTCGATGATGAAGGGACCTTCCCATTTGGGCTTGAGTTTGTCCTTTTTCTTGTCCGGCAGGCATAGAACTAGTTTGCCAACATTGTAAGTTTTGGCCCGTACTTCTCTGCTTTGATATCTTTGAGCCTGCTGTTGATAGAATGCGGAACGAGCTTTTGCCATGTCACGCTCCTCCTCCAAGGCGTCCAAACTGTCCTGCCGATCCAGCTCGGCTTCTCTTTCTTCGTACATGCACACGCGAGGTGAGTCATGAATTATGTCGCAGGGCAAAACTGCCTCTGCGCCGTATACCATAAAAAATGGTGTGAATCCGGTAGTGTGATTTGGCGTGGTCCGCAGCCCCCAGAGTATGGAGTCGAGCTCCTCTACCCAGTGTGCGTTAGATTCCTTAAGGGACCGCACTAGTCTGGGTTTGATGCCGCTCATGATTAGACCATTTGCTCGTTCGACTTGCCCGTTAGTTTGAGGGTGATAGACTGAAGCGTAGTCGAACTTGATGCCCATGATTTTGCACCAGAGTTTAACCTCGTCGGCCGTGAAATTCGTGCCGTTATCAGTGATGATGCTATGGGGGACGCCGTAACGGTGTACTACCCCAGATATGAAGTCTATCACAGGTCCAGATTCGGCCGTCTTAACTGGCTTGGCCTCTATCCATTTGGTGAATTTGTCCACCATGACCAATAGGTATTTTTGCTTGTGGGTTCCTCCTTTAAGGGGTCCAACATGTCAAGCCCCCAGACCGCGAACGGCCAGGTAATGTGTATATTTTTCAGGGCGGTGGGAGGCATGTGGCTTTGATTAGCAAAGAGCTGGCAACCGACGCATCGTTGGACTAAATCCTGAGCGTCTTCCCGGGCTGTTGGCCAATAAAATCCTGTACGGAAGGCCTTGCTTACAAGGGCCCGGGCTGCGGCGTGGTGCCCACCGAGTCCGGCATGAATTTCAGCCAAAAGATTTCGCCCTTCCTCTTCGGAGATACACCTTTGAAGGACTCCGGTTGTGCTTTTCTTATAGAGCTCTCCCTCATGGACCTTATAGGCTTTAGATCGCCGTACTATGCAGCGGGCCTCGTTTTGGTCCTCGGGAAGTTCCTACCTAGTTAAGTAAGCTAGGTATGGCTCAGTCCACGGGGCAATGACTGCCATTATTTCGTGGGCTGAAGGTGTTATTTCATTGGCAGAACCACCGATTGTGTCAGAATGTGCGGTGTCGGGCGGTGCGGTTGGGTCCGGATTGTTTTTTCCGGACTCCCCTTCCCATAGTACGGATGGCTTAAAAAGCCGTTCCAGGAAGATGTTGGGAGGGACTATGCGTGCCAATACGTCCGCCGCTTGATTATTATCCCGGGCTATATGGTGAAATTCGAGCCCTTCAAACCGAGCTGACATTTTCAGAACAGCGTTACGGTAAGCTGCCATTTTTGGATCCTTGGCATCAAAGTCTCCATTTATTTGGGATATGCGCGAGGTTCGAATCCCCTCGCACCTCTAGGCGTTTAATGCCCATGGAGACCGCCATCCGGATGCCATGTAGAAGGGCCTCATATTTGGCTACGTTGTTGGAGTCCGTGTACATTATCTGGAGTACGTATTGGACTATGTCTCTGGTTGGGGACGTCAGGACGACGCCAGCCCCCAGGCCGGCCAACATTTTGGAGCCGTCAAAGTGCATGATCCAATTAGAGTATGCGCCTTACTCTTTAGGGAGTTCGGCTTCAGTCCATTCGGCAATGAAGTCGGCCAAAACTTGCGACTTGATAGCTCGCCGTGGTTTATAGGTTATGTCGAATCGTAGGAGCTCAATGGCCCATTTTGCAATCCTGCCAGTCATGTCGCGTTTGTTTATAATGTCATTAAGAGGTACTTCGGAAGCTACTGTTATCGAACACTCTTGAAAGTAGTGTCGCAGCTTCCGGGATGCCATGAACACTGCGTACGGTATCTTTTGATAATGTGGATACCGGGACTTGCATGGAGTTAGGATAGTGGATACGTAGTACACTGGTTTTTGAAGAGGGAACTTGTGTCCGTCCGTTTCTCGTTCGACGACGAGCACCGCGCTTACAACTTGATGTGTTGCCGCGATATATAATAACATTGGTTCGCCCAATTTGGGCGCGGCCAGGACCGGATTTGTTACCAATATGGCCTTTATTTCTTCGAGTCCGGCCGTGGCGGCATCCATCCACTCGAAGTGTTCGGTGCACCGGAGGAGGCGATAAAGGGGTAATGCCTTTTCTCCTAGGCGGGAGATGAAGCGGCTTAGAGCCGCCACGCATCCAGTCAATTTTTGTATTTGCTTGAGGTCTTTTGGGATATCCAATTGTGACAGAGCTCGGATCTTGGCTGGGTTTGCTTCAATTCCTCTACCGGATACAATGAAGCCTAAGAGCTTTCCGGCTGGTATGCCGAAAATGCATTTTTCCGGGTTGAGCTTAATGTCATATGCTCGGAGATTGTCGAATGTGAGCCTCAAGTCGTCTACTAGAGTTTCGACGTGTTTGGACTTGACGAACACATCGTCTACGTAAGCCTCCACTGTTTTGCCAATCTGGTTTGCCAGACATGTCTGAATCATGCGCTGATATGTTGCGCCGGCGTTTTTGAGCCCGAAGGGCATTGTGTTGAAGCAGAATGGTTCGTATGGAGTAATGAATGCCGTTGCGTCTTGGTCTGGCTCCGCCATCTTGATTTGATGGTAGCCGGAGTATGCGTCGAGGAAGCACAATGAATCGTGCCCTGCGGTAGCGTCGATAATTTGATCGATGCGGGGAAGGGGGAAGGGATCCTTTGGACAAGCCTTGTTAAGGTCCTTGAAATCGACACACAGGCACTAGGATTTGTCCTTCTTTGGTACCATTACCAGGTTGGATAGCCAGTCCGGATGTTTTATATCTCTGATGAATCCGGCTTCTAATAGTTTGGCTAGCTCCTCTCCCATTGCCTGTCTTTTGGGTTCGGAAAATCACCGAAGAGCCTGTTTGACTGGCTTGAGTCCTTTTAGGATATTTAGGCTGTGCTCTGCCAGCTGGCGTGGGATTCCTGGCATGTCTGAAGGGTGCCAGGCAAAAATGTCCCAATTTTCCCGTAGGAATTCTCGTAGTGCGGCGTCTACATCAGGGTTTAATTGTGCCCCAATGGAGGCCGTCTTTGTAGGGTCCGTTGGATGGACTTGGAATTTGACTATTTCGTCTGCTGGCTTAAAAGAGGTGGACTTGGATCTTTTGTCAAGTATCACGTCGTCCCTATTCACCGTGGAGCGCAGCGCCGTGAGTTCCTCGGCCGCTAGGGCTTCAGATAGCGCCTCTAGGGCTAGTGCGGCTGTCTTATTTTCGGCGCGGAGCGCTACGTCCGGATCACTGGCAAGGGTGATGATTCCGTTGGGCCCGGGCATTTTGAGCTTCATGTACCCGTAATGGGGTATAGCTTGAAAAATTGTGAATGCCTCTCGTCCTAATAAAGCGTGATATCCGCTGCTGAACGGGGCCACATGGAACGTGATCTCCTCAGACCTGTACTTGTCCGGTGATCCGAATACTACATCCAGTGTGATTTTTCCTATGCAGCATGCTTCCCGACTAGGGATTATTCCTCTGAAGGTTGTGTTGCTTCGCTCAATGCGGCTCCAGTCTACTTCCATTTCGAAGGGTTTCCTCATAGATGAGGTTTAATCCGCTGCCGCCATCCATGAGTACCTTAGTAAGTCGAAAGCTGTCCACTATTGGACTGAGGACCAATGCGACTGGTGCTTGGGCTGTTCGGAATTTAGGTTCGTCACTGGCGTTAAAGGTAATAGCCGTGTCGCTCCATGGATTTATTGTTGCTACTTGGTAGATTTCGGTGAGGCTGCGGAGTGTTTGTTTCCGCATATTATTTGATGCAAAAGTCTCGAAGACTGTTAATACCGTACTGGTACTGCTGGGCTGGTTCTCTGGGGCTAGAAGCTCTTCGCCACTTTTGGCCACCTGATGATATGGGTAGTACAAGAGTAGATCTACCACGAGATCAAGGAGGCTAAACCCTAGAAGCTAGCCTATGGTATGATTGTTGTTCGTCCTACGGACTAAAACCCCTTCGGTTTATATAGACACCGGAGAGGGCTAGGGTTACACAGAGTCGGTTACAATGGTAGGAGATCTACATATCCATATCACCAAGCTTGCCTTCCACGCCAAGCAAAGTCCCATCCGGACACGGGACGAAGTCTTCAATCCTGTATCTTTATAGTCTTGGAGTCCGGCCAACGATGATAGTTCGGCTATCCGGACACCCCCTAGTCCAGGACTCCCTCAGCAGCCCTTACGACACTTATGACCCGCTTTTGCATGGGCAAAGATAGCTGGCTAGCCCATAGCAACAACAATGCAAGCGAACCTGGCACTGCGGGAGCCAGAAATAGCAACGGCAAGCCCCGACACAACAGACACAAGTGTCGGAACAACAGTGATAATACCGACGTCACGGCAATCAACGCTGGGTTCAGCGGCTCCAAGTCCAGCCAGCGGAAGAAGCCATTCAAAAGGAACAATTTGGGCCCATCCAGCTTGGACCGCATACTCGATCGCCCATGTCAGATACACGGCACCCTTGACAAACCAGTCAATCACACCAACAGAGACTGTTGGGTTTTCAAATAGGCCGGCAAGTTAAATGCCGAGAACAAGGAAAAGGGGTCGCAAAGTGAGGACGATGACGAGGAGCCCCGTCCACCAAACACAGGGGGATAGAAGAAGTTCGCCCTCCCCCAAGTTAAAATGGTGAACATAATATACGCTACCCACATCCCCAAGAGGGAACGCAAGTGCGCGCTCAGGGATGTCTATGCGATGGAGCCAGTCGCCCCAAAGTTCAACCCATGGCCTTCATGTCCGATCACTTTTGATCGCAGGGACCATCCGACCAATATCCGTCATGGCGGTTCAGCCGCACTAGTCCTCGACCCAATCATTGATGGATTCCACCTCACGCGAGTCCTCATGGACGGCGGTAGCAGCCTGAACCTGCTCTATCAGGATACAACGCGCAAAATGGGCATTAATCCATCAAGAATTAAGCCCACAAAGACTACCTTTAAAGGAGTAATATTAGGTGTAGAGGCCCGCTGTACGGGCTCAATCACCCTAGAGGTTGTCTTTGGGTCCCTGGACAACTTCTGAAGCGAAGAGCTGATCTTTGATATCGTCCCCTTTTGCAGCAGCTATCATGCACTGCTCGGATGAACCGCATTTGCACGCTTCAACGCGGTGCCACACTATGCTTATCTTAAGCTCAAGATGCTCGGACCACGCGGTGTCATAATAGTTAACGGAAACACGGAACGGTCCCTCCATACCGAGGAGCACACCGCCGCGTTAGCAGTAGAAGTACAGAGCGGCCTTGTGAACCTTAATTCGACGGCCGAGCTCCCGGACACTGTCAAACGAGTCCGGACTACTCTGCAGCAGGACAGCCCAGCTCGTCCCAGTCCCAACCAAGTGGCGGCATTCGCACCGCGCGTACATAACTACGCACTCAAAGTACCATGGGCATAGACAGAGGAATAACTAGTTTGTGATCCATAATACGGCTCGACCGCTCCTGGACACACATACTTGCAATTTTTCTTTTTTTTCCTCTTCAGGTTTCTTTCCCGCGGGCTTCTTCTGATGACCTGATCATCGGTCCTCTCGACAGGATGGATACACCAAGATGGAAAGAAGCGTTGGTGTACAAGGGAATTTCCAAGTGGTCTCTCCAACGATCACTCTACCTGTTTTCAGGACCCGCACGCAGCTATCCCTTGGTTTTGGCATGTTAAATAGCCCAATTGCTTGTTGCACCACTTGTACAAATACGCTTTGACGTATTAATCAAACTATAATGGAAACAGTTTGTAGCCTAACTTTTGCGGCACTAGCTTACTACCCCCCTTTTTCCTTTTTGATAATCTTCTCAAGTTGCACCCGTACACTTTGGTACGCTTTAATCTGCCAGGTGCTTCATTGCGACCCATAATACGGCAACAAAGTCTGAACACTTTTTACAATACAGTTCGGCACCCCAAATTTAGCATTATATGCATTGGCTCCGAATCATGTCTTTGGTCAATAGTTGGGTTGCCCGGCTCCTGTGCTTACTACCTTACGTTCCACTATATCGGCTAGGGTAGTAAAGGGAGAACTACTACGATTGTGTCCTAGTTTATCTGGATGAGCACCTCAGTAGAGAAAGCCGAAAACTGACTATCATGATATGGCGAGAGCCGGTCAGCTCTTCGGAGGTTTCAAATCTTTAGCGATTTTTTCCGCATTATGCGATGAATCGGCTCTTACCCGATCAGGTGTTTATAGTACCCTAGTTCAGATACTAGGGGATGTGCCTAAATTTTCATTGTCAAACTCCTATGGCTAAGTGAGGGTGATAAAGCCAAATAGTTTGATTGCCTAGTTCGTTGCGCTAAACACCTCTTTCAAGGACCAAACAATTGGATCAAGAGTGTTTAGATTCCATCCCGAACACCCTCGTACTACCTACATGGGGGCTGAAGCCGACGACTGGCCAACTCTCAAAATTTCATAAAACACGGCCGCACAGGAGGTAAAATATTAAACATGCATTATACTACATAGACGAACTTGTTTCATAATGCAGAGCGAGACAATATGAATGTATTCATTCAAAGATTACATCTTTCATACATTGCTCCGCCACAATGCAGGTTCCCTCTAGGACATCGCTAAAATATCGCTCGGGAGTGCGGTGCTCCTTGCCCACGGGCGGTCCCTCGGTCGCGACGGTGACGGCATTCATCTTCGCCCATTGCATCTTGACACGGGCGAAGGCCATCCATGCACCTTCGATGCAGACCGACCGCTTGATGGCATCAAGCCGAGGGCAGACATCGACTAGCCGCTTCACGAGATCGAAGTAGCTGCTGGGTATGGCTTCGGCTGGCCACAGCCGGATTACTAAGTCCTTCATGGCCAGTTCGACCACCCTATGCAGTTCGACCAGCTGTTTTAGCTGATCACTAAAGGGCACCGGATGTTCTTTCGCATGGTATTGCGACCACAACAGCTTCTCCGTCTAGCTCCCTTCTTCGGCTCGGAAGAATTCTGCGGCATCAGAAACATTGCGTGGCAGATCCACAAACGCCCCTGGGGAACTCCAAATCCGGGTTAGTAAGAGATACCTCTTCTTCACATACTTTCTTTGCATACTAAAAGACTTACCCGCCGCTATTTTCTTGGCCTCCTAGATCTCCTGGAGGGCTCCCTGGGCTTCAACCCAGGCCTCTTCCGCACTTTGGCGAGTTCGGTCTCTTGAGCCGAAACATCGCGTTACAAGGACTCGCATTTCTTCACGGCATCCTGGAGCTCTTGCTGGACCTCATCAAGCCTGGCCTCGTGCTTCTCAAGGGCGGCTTGTTCCTTGGCAGCTTTCTCCTCAGCCTCGGCCAGCGCCTTTTTAAGGACCTCGACCTCGGTCGCCGCTCCTACAAATATCACGGCACTACGCTCAATACATATCATTCATTCTTTCTGAATATACAGCAAGTTACCACATACCTTGCTTGTCCTACAACTACCTTTTCACAAAGCCGAGCTCTTCTTCGGCCAGCTCCAGACTTTGCTTTAGTCTGGAGACCTCAGCATCATTAGAGGTTGCGGCCAGCAATGACGCCTTCTTATTCACATAAGACATATTTAGTTAGTTTCCTGCGAAAACTACTTGATACTCTGACCGGCTTTTCTTTCCGAACACCGGACAGTGTCTCAGGGGCTACTATCTATACTATGACTTCCTCTTTTGCATCGCTTACCTCAAAGCCTGTCAACAGGCTGGTGCAGGCTTCGGTCAGTTTGCTCTTGACGGACTGAACCCTCTGAACCACCGTACCCATAAGGATACGGTGTTCCTCCACAATGGAAGTTCCTTGTAGCGCTTCCAGCAGATTATCTGGTGCCTCTGGTTGGACAGAGGTCACTGGCGGAATAGGCACGCCCCCTTCTTTTGAAGGAGGTTGCTTGCCAGATTCCAGAGCCGTATAGGTCTCCGGAATCGTATTCGGCTGGGGTCCGAACTGGACATGGCCCCCATCGCCAGTTTCCATGGGGGTCCTCTCTCCCGGGTGTCCGGTGGCCGAAGGGTCACCCTCTGATGCCAACCTCATAGTCTCCTGAACCTCTCCCTGGCCCGAGAAGGTCCTTTGGGACAGCACCTCGTCGTCGCCCTTGGTCGTGGGAGAGTGCGCAGCCAGCGGTGACTCGCTGGCCATCGCCTTTGAATCTAGCGAACCTCCTGATGAGGATCGCAGGGAGATGTCATGGGCCGGACTGCAATTGCATAATTTAACATGTTAAAACTATGAAGTAGAGAGGCTGGATATATGGATGCATCAGGGTTTTTAGTACTTACGATGTGACCAGGGGCTTGTCTCGGGGGCGCGGCTCTGGGCTGCTTTCGATGTCCCATGCGGAGTTATCTGCGAAGGAGCTCTTCCCCCTCTTGGATGCCTCCGCCTCCAAATTTGTGGAGGCCGCCCTCTTCTTCCTTCCCCCTCAGGGGGGAGTTGCTTTCCTCCTCCTCGTCGTCATCGTCCTCGGTGGCGGATGAGGGGGTCTCGTCGTCTTCGGACGTTACATCCGAAGCACCCTTGCGGCGAGGGACACTTTTGGCCCCTGGGCCTTCTTCTTGGCCTTCTTCTCCGACGCCTTGTAGGGCGCCGGAACCAGCATCTTCGTCAAGAGCGGGATGGCTGGTTCCTCGGGAAGCGAAGGTGAACACCTAATACGCTCCGCTTTCTCTGTCCATACCTGAAAAAATAAATAGTGGTGTTTAGATATCTTCCTTGAATAAGCAAGTAGAGGATGCACCCTGAAACGTGAAAGACTTACCGCACTGGCAGGATGGGCCAGATTGTGCCCGCGGTCCTCGGTGGTGTCCGACGGCATCTCATTGCCCTTGAAGAGCAACTTCCAAATGTCTTCGTGCGTGGTTCCGAAGAGCCTTTCCAAGGTTTGCTTCTCCGGATCGAATTCCCATAAAGGGCAGGTTTGGCTCTGACATGGAAGGATCCGACGAACTAGCATCACCTGGATCACGTTGACGAGCTTGATGTTTTTATCCACCATGCTTTGGATGCGCGTTTGCAGCGCTATCAGCTCGTCTGACGAAGACCAATTCGGGCCCTTCTCTAGCCAGGAGGTGAGCCGCATTGGAGCTCCGGACTTGAATTCGGGAGCCGCGACCCAGGTGGCGTCGCGGGGCTCTGTGATATAGAACCACAGTTTCTACCACTCTTTGACGGTCTCCACAAAGGTACCTTTGGGCCATATGACTTTGGGCATCTTGCTCACCATGGCACCTTCGCACTCCGCGTGTTGGCCATCCACCACCTTCGGCTTCACGTCGAAGATCTTAAGCCACAGTCTGAAGTGGGGTGGGATGCGGAGGAAGGCCTCACACACGACAATGAATGCCGAGATGTTGAGGAAGGAGTTTGGGGCTAGATCATGGAAATTTAGCCCGTAATTGAACATGAGTCTGCGGATGAAAGGGTGGAGAGGAAACCTTAACCCGCAGACGAAATGGGGAATGAACACCACCCTCTCATTGGGCTTCGGGGTGGGGACGGTTTGCCTCTACGAGTTAACCTTGCATGATACATGCTATAAACTGGGTTGTGCGGTCTCTGTGGCCCGTCTAACAACATGACCAACCCAACAGTTTTTTCTTTGGGAAAATAGGTAGCCCACTATTTCTTTTTAAAGAATACATACCCAAGCTAGGCCTATTTGTTTTCTCCGACTTACTAGGCTACAAATCTTTCAAGACGAGGAGGGATGCATTTCGGCCTGGCCAAAGAGTATGGTCAGTATCTGTTAAAAGTAATATCAAAGGGGTTGAAAATTCCAAAAAAAATTATAGCAAATGGGAAATTAGTTTCTTTTTTTGTTTTTGTTCTTCACTGATATTTTGTATTTCATTGGATTTTAACATGACATAGTACTAATTTATTTTTAAATTTACTTTAGTATGGCTACTAATTTTTGGATTAAGAATATTGTGTTCCCTAGCAAAAATTTGCGAATTTTTAAAATTCCGCACATTTTTTAGTTCAATTTTTTAGCCGTGGTACTGACGAGAAAATGGGCAGCAATTCTCAAAATGGAAAATGGGCTGCAATAAATTCCATATGAAGTAGAAAATGAGTACAAATTATAAAAATAATAGCAAATGGGTTGTACACGCCACAGATTTCGAGGCTGACTTGTTTACGCAAGGCTTTGTCAGTCAACACACGATTCTAGCAGTAGTGACTGTTGGATGTCCATCCAACGGCCGACGTGCTTCTTCAATCTCTGATCTTCCTGCTCCAGCCGCCTAAACCAGCGCCGACGGGACTACCTGCTCCCTCCTCTTGTGGCCCGCTGTGGTGTCATGCAGGCTTCACCGGCCCAGCCTACTCCCTTCGTTGGCCTGGCCGCACGCAATCAACTACCTCCTTATTACGTGAAAAAATGATTCCTCCCACTGACATCCGGGGCGCACCGGTTCAGAGGCTAACCTGTGGGCCTACTAAGTTGATGCGTACGCAGGGCTTTGTCAACTTACTCAACAAACGATTAATTCTAGCAGCATTGACCGTTGGATTTGAATCGAACGGTCCTGCTGCTTCTTTAATCGCTGCTCTTCTTGCACCAGCCGCCCAAACCAGCACCGACGAGACCGCCTGCTCCTACCTCTAGTGGCCGGTTGTGCTGCCGCTGAGGCCTCACCGCCCCTACTACTCCCACCGCTAGCCAGGCTCTGCAGTGAAGGCAGCCTCACACCGCAGCCGAACCAGTGAACCCTCATACTCCTCTCCGCGTGGGCATCCACTGCCGCGTCTTCCCCGGCTCCGCATCGTCCCCTTCCTAGGCCTTGCTGTCGTCGACCACCTTGGTGCTCTTGACGCGGCGTGGTCAATGTGGTCAAGGAATGACTTCCATCGGAATAGTACTGTACATGGAGAGGCTGACAGCTGAGTCCACGGCCGCAGCAAGGAAGTGCCTCCTTATTACAAGCAGAATAATGATTCCTCCACACGACAACAAGGACCCACCGGACGAGCCACTGTATTTCATGAAAAAAATGTTTCCCCCTGACAACTGGGACCCACCGGCTTTATCTTCGCATGGAAGGAACTGCCTTCTTACCCCCTGACAGCTGGGACCCACCAGGTTGAAGCGAAGGTAGCGTTATCTGTCCGGCCGCGAACGTGTACGTACATAGCAGTCGATCGGTGTCTCTGCAGCGGCGTACCGTGGCCGAGTAAGGAGCGGCACATGTTGAAGTAGAGGCGCCAACGTAGCATGTCACGTAGTCCCGTCTATATCGTGTACACATACGTACGGCCACGCTGCAACATAGTAAATATGGCTACATACATACATACGAGCGGGGTCTCTAACGCGTACAGTGACTAATCCTATTCATCGGAAGCCAATCAGCTAGGTTAGAACAGAGAAACCGCCTCGTGTTCATGGGGAGGCAATGAAATGTGTCGTGTTCATCGGGAGGCAACAGAATACGTCGTGTTCATCAGGAGCCAACAGGCTTGGACGGAACAGCCGATCGAAATGAGGCATGGCGTACCGCAGAACGGAGGAAACAACCTTGTGTTCGACCGGCCATGGTCAAAACAAGATCTTGTTCATCGGGAGGGGTTTGGCGTACCGCAAAATGGAGGAAACAGACTTCTCTTGGACCTCCTACGGTCAAAACGGGGTCCTGTTGATTGGGAGGGGTGTGGCGTACCGCAAAACGGAGGAAACGGGCTTGTGTTGGAGCGCTACGGTCGAAATGGGGGTCCTTTTCATCAGGAGGGGTGTGGCGTACCACAAAACAGGACTCCACGGGATAGTATTCATCTCCACCGTCGACTGACTCCACAGGCTACTGTTCATCCATCGTCGACCTCCTCCAATCTCCACCTGCGACTGTTCATCCATGAGCTCCTATTCATCCAGCCTCCACCGCTGCTCCACCTGCTACTGTTCAACCAACCCTCTCCACGGGTCCTGTTCAACCACCCCTCCATGGGCTACTGTTCATCCAGCCCTCCACCGGCTACTGTTCAACCAGCCGCCCTCCACGGGGTCCTGTTCATCCAGCCCTCCATAGGGTCCTATTCATCCACCCCCAACCGGCTCGATCGGGGTCCTGTTCATCCAGTGGCAACGACCTCTACTACCACGGGGTTCGGTTCATCCACCTCCCACCGGGAACTGTTCATCCACCCCCCAACAACAACGCTCACTGTTCATCAAGAGGCAGCATCGATCAGCTTCAGCTAGCAGCAATAGCGAAGGGATCACTCGGGTTCAGTTAACAACAAGGGGTCGATCAGGGTTTAGTAACGTAGCTAGTGCAATCGCTCGGGTTTAGTTAGAGCCCAACGCCTCGCTCGGGTTCAGTCAGAGCGCAACGCCTCGCACACACGCGCATACATGTATGAGAGAAACTCGCAAACCTCCATGCATCGCTCGGCCCCGACCATCCACCATAACCGGGAACTCCCCGATATTTTCCTCGCCCTTGCTTCTACCATAGTTTTTTCAGTCATGGACAACCCAAAGAATGTCATGCAGCTGCGTCTCCGGCCCGCCCAGGATGAAAAGCCCATTTTCTATCATGACTTTTTGTCATAGAAGTAGGAGCCCACCACATCTATGATAATACTGGGTTTTGTCACAATTATCGTCATAGAAGTGTCATAAACATGACAGGAGAAAATTTCGTTCGGCCCAAAATGTCACGGATGTGTCTTTTTTTGTAGTGTATATATATACGTTCAACGATATGTTACAATTGGTTTTTATTCTACATTTCAACAGAAATTGCCCACTGTAGCAGTTCCTCGATCGATTTCCCGGCGTGGTCGAATTACACTTGTGCCTGCTAATAACGCCAAAGTGATTGCAAGGTACTGCATTTCCCGTAGAAATGGAACCATTCAAATTAACAAGTTCTCGCTTGTCATGGCAATGCATCCATATTGGAAAAATGGAGGCACTGTTCTACCCATGCTCTACCAAGGCACAAGAGGGCTCTTCCTTTTCATTGATGAGATGCCGAGTATCCGTGATCAAGCTGCTTCCAGCGGATAGTTGTGGTTGTTGGCCCTTGAGGGAGTCCTGGACTAGGGGGTGTCTGGATAGCCGAACTATCATCATTGGCCGGACTCCAAGACTATGAAGATACAAGATTGAAGACTTCGTCCCGTGTCCGGATGGGACTTTCCTTGGCGTGGAAGGCAAGCTTGGCAATACGGATATGTAGATCTCCTACCATTGTAACCGACTCTGTGTAACCCTAGCCCTCTCCGATGTCTATATAAACCGGAGGGGTTTTAGTCCGTAGGACGAACAGCAATCATACCATAGGCTAGCTTCTAGGGTTTAGCCTCCTTGATCTCGTGGTAGATCTACTCTTGTACTACCCATATCATCAATATTAATCAAGCAGGAGTAGGGTTTTACCTCCACCAAGAGGGCCCGAACCTGGGTAAAAACATCGTGTCCCTTGTCTCCTGTTACCATCCGCCTAGACGCACAGTTCGGGACCCCCTACCCGAGATCCGCCGGTTTTGACACCGACATTGGTGCTTTCATTGAGAGTTCCTCTGTGTTGTCACCTATAGGCCCGATGGCTCCTTCGATCATCAACAACGACGCGGTCCGGGGCGAGAATTTTCTCCCCAGACAGATCTTCGTATTCGGCGGCTTCGCACTGCGGGCCAATTCACTTGGCCATCTGGAGCAGATCGAAAGCTACGCCCCTGGCCATCAGGTCAGATTTGGAAGTTTGAACTATACGGCCGACATCCGCGGAGACTTGATCTTTGACGGATTCGAGCTACAGTAGAGCGCGCCACACTGTCACGATGGGCATGATTTAGCTCTGCCACCGGACAGTGCCCTGGAGGCCGCACCAGAGTCCGCTCCGACCTTTAGCTCGGAGCCGACTGCGCCGATCGAGGATGGGTGGCTGGACGCCACCTCGGAGGCTGCTACCTCTACGATGATAGAGCCGAATACCGATCCTGTCCCCTGTGAAGCTCGTGACTCCAAGGTGCCGGACTCCTCTCCGGACCCTGAACCTTCCGCGCCCCTGTCAGTCGAACCCGATTGGGCGCCGATCATGGAGTTCACCGCTGCGGACATCTTTCAGCACCCGCCTTTCGGCGACATCCTGAATTCGCTAAAGTGTCTCTCTTTATCAGGAGAGCCTTGTCCGGATTATGGCCAGGACGGTTGGGATGCGTACGACGAAGAAATTCAAACCCCACCCACCACCCACTTCGTAGCCACTGTCGATGACTTAACCGACATGCTAGATTTCGTCTCCGAAGACATCGACGGTATGGACGACGATGCCGGAGACGACCAAGAACCAGCGCCTACAGGGCACTGGAAAGGCACCTCGTCATACGGCATATACATGGTGGACATCCCAAAGGATGGGAACGGCGATGGAACAGCGGAGGATGACCCCTCCAAAAAACAGCCTAAGCGCCGGCGTCAGCGGCGCCGCTCCAAATCCCGCCACAGCAAGAATGGAGATTCCGGCACCGGAGATAATAACACCCCGGACAGTGCCGAAGACAACCCCCTCCAGCAAGATTCAGCACAGGAGGACGGAGAAGCCAGCCCTCGTGAGAGAGCGGCAGACAAAGAGGTAGAGGACGATAATTACATGCCTCCCCCCGGAGACGAGGCAAGCCTCGACGACGACGAATTTGTCGTGCCTGAGGATCCCGTCGAACAAGAGCGTTTTAAACGCAGGCTTATGACCACGGCAAGCAACCTCAAGAAAAAGCAGCAACAGCTTAGAGCTGACCAAGATTTGCTGGCCGACAGATGGACTGAAGTCCTTGCGGCCGAAGAGTATGAACTCGAACGCCCCTCCAAAAGCTACCCCAAACGCAAGCTGCTGCCCCGATTAGAGGAGGAAGCACATAAACCTACATCACCAGCGCACAATACGGCCGACCGGCCACCTCATGGCCGCGACAGAGAGGCCTCTAGGCCCTCCACTAAAGCCATACCCCGGCGTCGCTCAAAAAGTACAAAGTCACGGGGGAACGCGCCAGACTTGCGAGATATATTGGAGGATAAGGCAAGACAAACAAGATCGATCTACGGATCGCGTGGGTGCCCCACGATACGCGACGACAACCGTCACGCCGGATACAGCAATCTCGACCGGGCCGAACACAATTGACAAAGCTCGTTTGAGCTGCGTCGTGATATAGCCCAATACAGAGGCGCCGCACACCCACTATGCTTCACGGATGAAGTAATGGATCATCAAATCCCCGAAGGGTTCAAACCCGTGAACATTGAATCCTACGATGGCACAACAGATCCTGCAGTTTGGATCAAAGACAATCTCCTTCATATCCACATGGCCCGCGGTGATGATCTTCACACCATCAAATACCTCCCACTCAAGCTTAATGGACCAGCTCGGCATTGGCTCAACAGCCTGCCAGCAGAATCAATTGTGTGTTGGGAGGACCTGGAAGCCGCATTCCTCGATAACTTCCAGGGCACATATGTGCGACCACCAGATGCCGATGACCTAAGCCACATAATTCAGCAGCCATATGAATCGGCCAGACAATTCTGGACACGGTTCTTAACCAAGAAAAACCAAATCGTCGACTGTCCGGATGCTGAGGCCCTTGCAGCCTTCAAACACAACATCCGCGACGAATGGCTTGCCCGGCACCTAGGACAGGAAAAGCCGAAATCAATGGCAGACCTCACATCACTCATGACCCGCTTTTGTGCGGGAGAAGACAGCTGGCTAGCCCGCAGTAACAACCTAACCAAAAACACCGGTAGCTCGGATACCAAAGACATCAATGGCAGGTCGAGTCGCAATAAGCACAAGCGCCGAATTAACGGTGATAATACTGAAGATACGACAGTCAACGCCGGATTCAAAGGCTCTAAACCCGGTCAGCGGAAAAAATCATTCAAAAAAACCACTCCGGGCCCGTCCAATTTGGACCGGATACTCGATCGCTTGTGCCAGATACACGGCACCCCCGAAAAGCCAGCTAATCACACCAACAGGGATTGTTGGGTGTTCAAGCAGGCAGGCAAGTTAATCGCCGAAAGCAGTGACAAGGGGCTACATAGCAATGCCGAGGAGGAGACACGGCCACCGAACAATAGAGGACAGAAGGGTTTCCCCCCACAAGTCCGGACGGTGAACATGATATACGCAACCCACATACCCAAAAGGGAGCGGAAGCGTGCGCTCAGGGACGTATACGCGATGGAGCCAGTCGCCCCAAAGTTCAATCCATGGTCCTCCTGCCCGATCACTTTTGATCGAAGGGACCACCCCACCAGCATCCGCCATGACGGATTCACCGCGTTGGTTTTAGACCCAATTGTCGACGGATTTCACCTCACTAGAGTCCTGATGGATGGCGGCAGCAGCCTGAACCTGCTTTATCAGGATACAGTATGCAAGATGGGCATAGACCCCTCAAGGATTAAACCCACAAAGACGACCTTCAAAGGCGTCATACCAGGTGTAGAGGCCAATTGTACAGGCTCAGTTACACTTGAAGTGGTCTTCGGAGCCCCTGATAACTTCCGAAGCGAGGAGTTAATCTTCGACATAGTCTGTTCCGCAGCGGCTATCATGCACTGCTCGGACGAACCACATTTGCAAAGTTCAATGCGGTGCCGCACTATGCATACCTCAAGCTCAAGATGCCAGGCCCTCGAGGAGTCATCACGGTCAACGGAAACACCGAACGCTCTCTACGAACGGAGGAGCATACAACGGCTCCCGCGACGGAAGTACAGAGTAGCCTCTCAAGGCAATTCTTGAGTCCGGCTGTTAAGCGACCGGACACCGTCAAGCGCGCCCGGAGTAACCTACAACAAGACAACCTAGCACGTTCTGAGCACACGTAGCACCATCAAGCGCGCCCAAACCCAGCCCTCGCAAAATCGCGAGACCAGTACCACACGTACATCACTACGCTCTGGAGATACCATGGGCATAGGGGGAGGGGCACGACCACGGCATGCCCAGAGTGCGGCTCAACCACACCAGGGGCTCCCAAGTGTGTCATCTTTTTTCTTCTTTTTCTTCTTATCCTCAGGACTCCGTTTTTCAGAAGCCCTGTCCGGCAGTAGACCTGCCGAACTCACGATGCAACAGCCAGGGAAGCAAAAAAACTACGACGAGTATCCAGGTGGTCTCCATTACGAGCATTATACCTGTTTTATACACCATTCCACAGCCTACCCCTGGAGGGGGACATGTTAAATAGTCCCACCCCTTGCTTACAACACTATTTGTATCATTCTGCCTTCATTGCAGTATTTTTCGAATAAACAATGCATTGCTTTTTGCCTATCATTGCATTCCTTTTTATACGTGTTCACTCATGACATGTTGCACCCGTATGCTTTGGTACGGCCAAATACACCAGGGGCTTAAGTTCCCCAAATTATGGTGTGATAAGTCCGAACACTTTCACAAGTGCGGCACCCCAAACTTATAGCATTATATGCGTCAGCTCCGAATCATGTCTTGGGTCAATAGTTGGGTTTGCCTGGCTCCCATGTTTTGGTATCTTACGTTCTGTTATATCGGCTAAGGTAGCGCTGGGAGAACCACTGCGATTGTGCCCCAGTTGAGCTGGGTCGAGCACCTCAGTGGAGAAAGCTAAAACTGACTGTCATGATAAGGCGAGAGCTGGTCACTGTTCGAGAGGTCTTTTCGAGTCCCTAAAGACTTATGCCGCTTAGTGCGAAGAGCCGGCTTTGTCCGGCCCCAGGCGTGGATAGCGCCCCGAATTCGGTCTTCCGAACACTAGGGGCTTCGCCGAAATTTAAAATTATAGAATTCTATGGCTAAGTGAGAGTGTTCAAGCATTATGGGTGTGTTTGGTTCCCTGGGTGCATCTAGCATGCATTGCATGAAGGAGCTTGGCTGGGGCTGGCCTGGTTGAGCTGATGCAAAAATGAGGTGAAATGTGTGTTTGGTGTGCTGCATGATATGGGGCAGGCTCAGCTCAGATATTGTTTGGTATGTTGCATCTGGGTTGTATGAGAGATGCAGCATACAACATATGTTGTTTGGTAGGTTGTACGATGTGGAATCTGTCATAGTGTGCTTATACTTGCATGTAAAATAAATAGAAGATTATACTTGTATGTAAAATAAATAGAAGATCATTTCAGATATATTTGCTGATTTCAAGTAATAAAAGAATATGTTCACATGTCTACAAAATTTAGTCAAAATATAATCACATCTCTTCAAAATGACAGAGATGATTTTAGTAAGAGAAACAAAATTTCAGCAACACCTTGCCTGTTTATGTAAGTAGTTTATATACAAATAAGCAGTTTATAGCACAAAATAGCTAAAAAAATGCACCAGAATCATAGAGAGTGCACATAAATCAAGTATACAATGCAAGTACATCATAAAAGTCCACATATATAGAGCCACAAATCCATATGGTCATATTACAGTCCAATAGATCCTAGAGTTCACATATTAGATAGCCAGAAATCCATATTATCCATATTACAGTCCAACAAAGAAACATAACATAAGGTCCATGTTACATTTCATACATCACATATATAGGGGGCATGGTTTTTCTGACCAAATACAATAAAATATGGTGAGCTTGGTGTGAATTAGCACATATTTGTCACACTCCATCCTTGGGCGCTCCATCCAGGGGCACTCCATCCTTGGGCACTCCATCCTTGGGCATGGATACTCCACCGTTCAATTTGGAGAGGTGGTGAATGGCCCAACGAGTGCGACGAGTCTCTGACATCTGCACGAATGAGTGGCTCCTAGCCCTGTTGGCGTTCTCATTGAGATAATCCAAGACAATCAATAGATCATCCTCGCTAAAACCAGGGAGCTCCATGACAGAATTGTAAAGTTCAGGATGTGCCTCTCCGGTGGACTTGATAGCAATAGCAACTTCACAGACTGCATCGGACATGTTGCTCATGACCAGAACTTCTTCTTCACTCATCAGGCTAGCCCTCTTCCTTTTGCCAGTGGAGCTGGAAGCATCCTTACATGGTTCCTTCCCATGAGCAGCAACACCACCATCTTCCCCATGAGCAGCACCAGTAGCACTTGAGCCAGGTTCATTCCCATCAACAAATTCAGAACCACAACCTTCGAGATTTACAAATGATGGGGAGGTTTCTACCATTGAAGGAACCCCAAGAGCCTGATGAGATGTCATCGCATACCTTCCTGTAGCAATACCACTCCCAAAAATAGCAAGCATCTGAACATAATTCTCTAAAGGCACATTGAGATACTCAACATCTTTGGGATGGTCCTACATGAAGTGTTGTTATGGAAAGGTTAGTCAAATAGCTACGGATCAGGATAAGTGTGATTATGGAAGTGTGGTTATGTACAAACCTTGATATGACCCAGGTAGTGCTCTTCCTCCAGCGATATGACATAGTTGGTATCATCCCAAAGTGACCCACTAATGTCTCGGAGCTTACTTATCTTCACCCACCTAGCACGCCACTTGCGGAGGTGGTTGTACACTTGGGTCCCAGTTATGGAAAGACCAAAGTGCTCACTACAATTCTTAGCCACTTGGTTTAGATGCACCTCCTTAAAGCCCTTGTCCGTCTTCACTCCACCAGCAATGAGCTCTACAAATCGACGTAGCATGAACCCAGACATTGGAGATGTCCAACGCAATGGGTGATTCCCACCACCATGCCCACCATCAGCCGCCATCTCAGCCATAAATCCTATACAGAACAACCAAAATAGCACCAACAAAATTAGAAAGAACCATAAACAGAATTATAAAGAACCATAAATAGACTTATAAAGAACCAGAAATAGAATTGAAGTGGGGGCACCAACAGAATTGTAAAGAACCATAAACAAAATTGAAGTGGAGCTCAAACAACAGCGTACGATTATTTATGAAGAACCATAAACAGAATTATTCATAATGCATTACAACATAGAATTGAGCTCTACACTTGAGCATTACATGGTAGAATTGCCAAACCCAACACTTGAGCTCTACACACGTGAATTGCCCCTATTGGCAAACATATGCCCAGCCCAACCATCTCTAATTTGTGACCAGGTTCTATTATCATGTTCTATGTCAATCACACCATCTGACGCTGGATTCCCGGTCCAAGAATGCTCAGGTGGTACAAACTCATCCTCTCCCCACTGAAGTATCCAATTATGAAGAATGCAGCAAGCTAGGACGATTTTGACTTGTGATGGATAAGGGTGGTGAGGCTTATTGTCCACAATTCTCCATCTGTTCTTGAAAGCTGCAAACGCCCTTTCAACCGTGATCCTCAATGAGGAGTGGCGGAGGTTGAATAACTCCTTATCATTTTGAGGGCATCGTGCGCCAAACTCAGTAAGATGATAACGAGTAGCCCTATATGGTGGAAGAAACCCTGGCCGCACGGCATAGCCCGCATCCACGAGGTAGAATTTTCCTAACAAATAAGAGGTCATATGTTGTGTTACTCCCAGTAATTAGGAAACGATCAAAAAAGCCACTAAAATGGATCTAAATGGTTCACTAATACCTGCAGGGACAACAAATCCATCATTCCTTTCCAACGCATCGGCCAAAATGAGTGCATCATGGGCTGACCCTTCCCAACCAGCTAGCACATAGGTAAACTTAAGGTCAAAATCAACCGCAACCATCACATTTTGGGTGGTGCCACCTTTCCGACCCCTAAATGCCGAAGCAATAGCAGCCGGTACCTTGGCAAGAACATGGGTGCCATCAATTGCGCCAACACAGTCCTAAGAAAAGAGGTGAGGTATATTTTGTAAAATATGGGTGATTCGGCATGTCCATAGAATTCTAAATGGTAATATATTACCTTAAAGTAGGGATAGAAACGTCTACTGTGTAGGTCTTTTGGATGAACTTCATTGGATGGGGGCCGGATCATCTCGTCACGCAACTCCCCTATAGCATATAAAACTGCCTTGAAATATCGACTGATTACTTCAATTGACCTCCTAAATATGGGTTTCATTGCCCTAAACCTATAGTTGTGCCCAACTACAAGAAGGAACATCGCAACCTGCTCCTCAATGCAGGTATGAATGCTGTCTTCCAACAATTTTCGATCACAAAACAAATTACACAAGTTATAAAATGGGGCCCTGCTCATCCTTAATAAGTCATGGCAATTTACATCATTGGTTTCATAGATATAACGTAGATTGGACAACCTAGCTACGTCTCTCTCAAGCATAACATAACGGATTGGGGCACGATAATTTCTAATTCTAGTCCTTGTAGTTATTGTGGCCATATAGGCACACAAAACAGCAACCAAACCTGCAGCTTGCACTATCAGTGTATCTCGGGTCTTGCCATTGTCATCCATCTATAAATTCAGCACAAATTTATAAATTAATAAAGGTATTTGCATTGGTAATATTTACATCATGAAAACAAAATAAAATATATGCAAAAATTATTCATACTATTTGCACCATTTGCATAACTACTTTGTCTACCTACTGATTCCTTCATTTCCATAAGCTAGCAAAGTGTTCTAGACATATCACAAATATTCATGCTAATGACAGATCTGAACCTACATAAAAACTACCCAGCCATCTCAAATCCATAGGGGAAGAGGAGGTCTAGTGACAGATCTGTACCTAAATAAAAACTACCCAGCCATCTCAAATCCATAGGGGAAGAGGAGGCTCTGGTGACAGATCTGAACCTAAAAAGGAGAGGGGAGGCGATGGGAAAACAAATGCATTGGTGCTAGACAGGAGTAGCCCTCTTTCCCGTCCGTGGCCATAGGAGGCCGCTGCTTCATCCATCCGCATCAGAGAAGAAGCACCGCGAGCGGCAGAGAGATGGGGATGGGAGGGAGAAGAGATGGATGGGGACAGATGTGGGACATGGAGAGGGAGGGGAGGAGGAGGGTTCTACCTCCGCAGCGGCGAGGATGCCCGCCGGCGATGTCGACGGAGGCGACGGGGCTGCGAGATCCACCGCTATCGGAGGAGCTCGGAGGCGAGTGAGGAACGGGCGTGAATGAGTCGGGTGAGAGCGGAGACAAACCCTATCCTTGCTCGCATGGGTGCAGGCGCGCGTGCAGCGGCGGGTGCAGGCTCGCGGAAACGCCCTAAACCTACGTTTCCCGTGAGCCTGGCTGGGAGCCTCTTTTTGCATGCACCGGGCCTGGCCCAGTTAGACGTTCAGACTACCAAACAGCGAGAAAATTGCACGGTGGGTGCAAGCCAGGTGCGAGGCAAGGAACCAAACACGCCCTATAAGTCCGGTTGCCTCGTTTGTCGTGTTGAGCGCCTCCCTAGAAGGACCCAACAATGGGAACAATAGCGCTCATGTTTATCCCAAACACCCCAGCACTCGTGGCATGGGGGCAAAAGCCAACAACTTGCCATCTCTCAGATTTGATAAACGGCCGCACAGAAGGTAATATTTTAAATTAACAAGCGTTGCTTAGCGCATATGAACAAAGTTTTCAGCGCACAGGATAACAAAATGCGAGTCTACTCAAAAATTAAATGTTTGGAGCATTCACCCGCAATAAGGCGGGCACCCTTCAGGACACCCTTATAATACATCTCGGGCGTGCGATACTCCTTGCCCGGCGGTGGCGCGTCCGTCACAAGCTTCTCGGCTTCCATCTTGCCCCAGTGCACCTTAGCACGGGCAAGGGCCCGACGGGCACCTTCAATGCAGGCGGAATGCTTGATGACGTCAACCCATGGACAGGCGTCCACCAGCCGCCGCACCAGACCGAAGTAGCTCCCAGGCATGGCTTCTTTGGGCCACAGCCGAACTATGAGGCCCTTCATGGCATGTTCGGCCACCTTGTGGAGCTCGACCAGCTGCTTCAGCTGGTCGCTCAGGGGCACCGGATGTCCGGCCTCAGCATACTGAGACCAGAACACCTTTTTTGTCGAGCTCCCCTCTTTGGCTCTGTAGAACGCGGCAGCATCGGACACGCTATGGGGCAGATCTGCGAACACTCCTGGAGAGCTCCGAATTCGGGTAAGTAACAAGTAATTCACCTTTACATGCTTGCTTTGCATGAAGAATGCCTTACCCACCGCTATCTTCTTTACTGCCTCGATCTCCTGGAGGGCCTTTTGGGCTTCGGCCTTAGCGGCTTTGGCACTCTCAAGAGCTGACGCAAGCTCGGACTCTCGAGTCTTCGAGTCACGCTCCAGACTCTCGTGTTTTTCCATGGGAGCCTGGAGCTCTTGCCGTACCTCCGCCACCCGCGCCTCCTGCTTCTCTCGCTCGGTGCGTTCCGCGGCCGCATTGTGTTCGGCCGCGGACACCGCCTCCTTTAGGGTCGCCACCTCGTTCGTAGCCCCTGGAGTACCCACGTTATTCCGGTCATTTTTTGCAACCAAAATCCTTTTCTATAAGGTACAACTTTAATAAGGTGTTACTTACCTTCCTTGTCCTCGAGCTGCTTCTTGGCACGGCCGAGCTCGGTCTCGGACCGCTCGAGGCTCTGCTTCAAGGCATTGACCTCTGCAGTCAGCGCGGCAGAGGTCAGCAGCGCAGCCTGCATTCCCATATTGACATATCTATGTTAGACTCCTGCGTATATCTTTTTAAATCCTCAGTTCGGCTTTTCTTTCCGAACACCGAACCGAGCATTAGGGGCTACTGTCTATCCGGTACTATTTTTACATATCTTAATCACATACCTCAAAGCCTGTTAGAAGGCTAGTGCAGGCTTCGGTCAGCCCGCTCTTGGCGGACTGAACCTTCTGAATCACCGCACTCATGACAGTGCGGTGCTCCTCGTCGATGGAAGCGCCGTTGAGCGCCTCCAGCAAGTTATCCGGCGCCTCCGGTTGGACGGAGGCCACCGGCGTCGCTGTCTCGCCCTTCTCACGAAGGGACCGCCCGCCGGACTCCGGAACCACCAAAGGTTCTGGTGCGGAGTCCGGTCCAAAGTCCGGGAGGTTGCCCTGCGGCACCTCCGGGGCCTCCTCTTGGCTGGTCCCCTTCTGGGACCCCACCTCGGCATCGTCTGCGTCACGGGGGGAAGAGGCGGTCAGAAGTGAAGCGCTATTCACATCCGACGAACCCAGGGACACGCTCGACGAAGCAGGGAGATCGTCCCTAGGCGGACTACATGGTTGTATTCGGCGTTAGAAGACACTATGCGATGAAATAAAAATCATGAGTTATTCTGGAATCCGGACACTTACGATCTCGCCAGGGGCTTGGCCCTAGAGGGCCACTCCTCTTCACTGTCGTCGGCGTTGGTGGAACAGTCCAAAAGAAGGGTCCTTCCCTTCTTGGACCCTTCGGCCTCCCCCGTTGGGGAAGCCTTCCTCTTCTTCTTCCCCCCGCTGGGGGAGAGGCCTCTTTCTTCTCCTCCTCGTCTTCATGGGAGGAGTCCGCCTCGGAGTCATCAGACGATGAGTCCGATAACACCTGGCGCCGGGAACTCCTCCGGGTTCCCGTGGCCTTCTTCTTCACCTTCTTCTCCGACACCACGTAGGGCGCCAGAACCAGCAGCCCCGTCAAACGGGCGTCCGCTGGGTCTTCTGGAAGGGGAGCCAGACAGTTAACCTGCCCGGATGTCTTCTGTCAGGCCTGTTAAAGGTAATGGGAGTTTAGATCCCGCATAGAGTCAAACTATGGAAAACAAGTGTCCCGTAAAGGGTAATATAGCTTACCTCGCCAGCCTGACACTGCGAGCTAAATCCGCGATCTTCGGTAGCGGATGCGGGAGCCTCGGCGCCCTTGAACAACACCCTCCAGGCCTCTTCGTACGTAGTGTCGAAGAGCCTGCTCAAGGTCTGGTGCTGTGCCGGATCGAACTCCCACAAGTTGAAATCCCGCTGTTGGCACGGGAGAATCCGGCGGATGAGCATGACCTGGACTACGTTGACAAGCTTGAGCTTCTTGTTCACCAGGGTTTGGAGACAGGATTGGAGTCCGGTCAGCTCCTCCGAATCGCCCCACGACAGGCCCTTCTCTTTCCAGGAGGTGAGCCGTGTGGGGATGCCAGATCTGAATTCGGGGGCCGCTGCCCATTCAGGGTCACGCGGCTCGGTGACGTAGAACCACCCCGATTGCCACCCTTTGATGGTTTCCACGAAGGCGCCCTCGAGCCAGGTGACGTTGGGCATCTTGCCCACCATGGCGCCTCCGCACTCCGCTTGGCGGCCACCCACTACCTTTGGCTTGACATTAAAAGTCTTTGGCCATAAGCCGAAGTGGGGTTGGATGCAGAGGAAGGCCTCGCACACGACGATAAACGCCGAGATGTTGAGGATAAAATTCGGGGCCAGATCATGGAAATCCAGGCCATAGTAGAACATGAGCCCCCGGACAAATGGGTGGAGTGGGAAGCCCAGTCCGCGGAGGAAATGGGGAAGGAACACCACCCTCTCATGCGGCCTGGGGGTGGGGATGAGTTACCCCTCGTCGGGGAGCTGGTGCGCGATATCGCTGGACAAATATCCGGCCTTGCGCAACTTTTTGATGTGCCCCTCCATGATGGAGGAGGCCATCCACTTGCCTCCCGCTCCAGACATGGTTGGAGAAGGTTGAGGTGAGATGTGCGGGCTTGGGTGCTGGAGCTCGAGTGCGCGGAGATGGATAAGCAAAGGAGGAAGAAGGCGTAGGTAAAAAGGTGGATCCTTGTCCCCTTATATATGGGCGGACGAAACTATGCGTCCCCACCAGCCCGGTAAAACTCGCTTATCTCCCAAGCGCCACAATCAATGGTGCGGTTGTGTTACCCACGTTCGTATTGATGAGAATCCCGGAATAAGGGGACACGATCTCTGCTTTGACAAGACGTGCCAAGGAAACCGCTTCGCTAAACGCGCTGAGGTGGAACAATAAAAACGATTCGAGTAAAGGCTTGGCCGTGGTGTGACGTCATGCCATGAAATACGTCAGCAGATTGAGCTTGTGTAAATATTATTCTCTCTACGGTGGAATGTGGAATTTATTTTGCAGAGCCGGACACTATCCTGGTGTTCAAAATCTTCGATGAATTATTCGGAGGAGGAACCCGCCTTGCAATGCCTAAGACAATATGCACGCCGGACTCGTCGTCATTGAAGCCTGGTTCAGGGGCTACTGAGGGAGTCCTGGACTAGGGGGTGTCCGGATAGATGAACTATCATCATTGGCCGGACTCCAAGACTATGAAGATACAAGATTGAAGACTTCGTCCCGTGTCCGGATGGGACTTTCCTTGGCGTGGAAGGCAAGCTTGGCGATACGGATATGTAGATCTCCTACCATTGTAACCGACTCTGTGTAACCCTAGCCCTCTCCGATGTCTATATAAACCGGAGGGGTTTTAGTCCGTAGGACGAACAACAATCATACCATAGGCTAGCTTCTAGGGTTTAGCCTCCTTGATCTCGTGGTAGATCTACTTTTGTACTACCCATATCATCAATATTAATCAAGCAGGAGTAGGGTTTTACCTCCACCGAGAGGGCCCGAACCTGGGTAAAAACATCGTGTCCCTTGTCTCCTGTTACCATCTGCCTAGACGCACAGTTCGGGACCCCCTACCCGAGATCCGCCGGTTTTGACACCGACAGCCCTCATCCTCTTAAAATGTGCTAGTTGTTACTATGTTAAGTATGTAGATAGACCATATGGTTGTTGGCCCTTACCCTCTTAAAATGTGATAGTTGTTACTATGTTAAGTATGTAGATATGGATCATATGGTTGTCAAAATTGTGTTACGAAGATCCTCCTTTTGTCGAATAGTGTAACCACTATATATATATATGTTACTCAAATATTGTTACCCAAGTTCTTAAATTTTCATGGAACGTATTAGTATTGTACACAGTTCATTGAGTTTGAACGTGTGCCCGATGTCCAGAAGGCATTTACATATTAACTGTCCATATTGCAAATTCACACACATGTTAACATAAGGAAACGTATATGTAACTTACTAATCATCGCATACGAGTACTCGCAGATGCATCGTGTGTGATACTCCTAGCCACCCGCAAGCAACTAGTTTGCATTTTTCAAAGTTTTTTGTACACACATAATCGAACACAAACTAATTGTATTAACTGTCTGTGTTGTAATTTCTCATCGCGAATAGTTCATCTGAGTTGGTTGTTTGCCACGTATCACACACATATTGTTTACACAAATCATTTGTGTTATTTTGGCTCATCGCACATAGTTCATCCATGTGAACTGTATGCCGCATATCACACACATCTTTTAAGTTGAACCGTTTCTGTTGTGTTCCCTAATCGAAAATAGTTCGTCCGACTGAACCGTATGCCGTATATCACACACAACTTGATCTGGCTAACCGTTTTTGTTGCACTCCCTAATAGAAAACAGTTCATCGGAGCGAACTGTATGCCGTATATCGCACACACATTGATATGGCTTCCCGTTTCTGTTGTTCTGCCTCATCACAAACAGTTCGAATGGATTAACTGTGTGCCCCGCATCGCACACGCAACTAAAATCTGAACCATGTTTGATGGCTCCGCCATCGAAAATGTTTTGCACCTTTTTTGACGGATTTTTTACACCACCATTTGCGATTAATGCATCGCACACAGTTTCATCAAAGGGTCTCTGATTGTAGTGTCATGTTAGCAGCATCCTGCAGTAGTGATCATCTACGCATAGACCTGGCTCTGATACTACTATTGGGAAACGTTGCATGGAAAACAAAAAAAATCTACGCACATGCAAGATCTATGCATGGAGATGCATAGTAACGAGAGGGGGAGAGCTTCTTCATACCCTTGAAGATTGCTAAGCGGAAGCGTTTATCAACGAAGTTGATGTAGTCGTACACCTTCATGATCCGTCTTGATCAAGTACCAAATGTACGACATCTCCGCGTTCAACACACATTCATCTCGATGATGTCCTCGCCTTCTTGATCTAGCAAGACGGGCAAAGTAGTAGATGAGTTCTGGCAGAACGACAGCGTGGTGACGGTTGGTGATGAAGAACAATCTCCATAGGGCTTTGCCAAGCACTACAGAAACTAGACGGAGCATAAACTAGAGGGGACAGGGTTGCTGGCACACGGCTTGATGAATCGTGATGTGTTCCAGGTGCTAACTCTGCCCCTCTATTTATATGTTGATTCCTGGGGTCGTAACTTGGAGAAAGAGCGTCCTCAAGTCGGTTTTGTCCACAAGGAAGAGTCCTTCTCGGACTTCCAGGACCATACGCCACAGTCCTTGGCATCTGGCCTAGACGCCATGGGCCTCGGCGTCTGGCCTAGGGCCATATGCCAGGGTCTCCCGCGTTTGGCCCCCTGGCCTCCGCAAAACTCCTTTTGCACTAACTTAAACCCCGTGGTCCTTACCCCTTGGCCTAACCATATCATCCTATATATCAAGCTTTACGTCTGGACCATTCCGGAGCTCCTCCTCATGTCCGTGATCTCATACGGGACACCGAACAACATTCGGTCACCAACATACATAACTCATATACTACTATATCGTCAACGAACGTTAAGTGTGCGGACACTACGGGTTTGAGAATGATGTATACATGACCGAGACGCTTCTCCGGTCAATAACCAATAGCGGGACCTGGATGCCATATTGGTTCCTACATATTCCACGAAGATCTTTATCGGTCAAACCTTTATGACAACATACGTAGTTCCCTTTGTCCATCGGTGTGTTACTTGCCCAAGATTCGATCGTCGGTATCTTCATACCTAGTTCAATCTCGTTACCGGCAAGTCTCTTTACACGTTCCGTAATACATCGTCTTGCAACTAACTCCTTAGTCACTTTGCTTGCAAGGCTTCTTATGATGTGTATTACCGAGAGGGGCCAGAGATACCTCTCTGATACTCGGAGTGACAAATCCTAATCTTGATCTATGCCAACTCAACAAACACCTTTGGAGATACCTCTAGAGCATCTTTATGATCACCCAGTTACGTTGTGATGTTTTATAGCGCACAAGGTATTCCTCCGTTGTCCGGGAGTTGCATAATCTCATAGTCGAAGGAACATGTATTTGACATGAAGAAAGCAATAGCAATAAACTGAATGATCAATATGCTAAGCTAACGGATGGGTCTAGTCCATCACATCATTCTCCTCATAATGTGTTCCTGTTTTATCAAATGATAACACATGTCTATGGTTAGGAAACCTTGACCATCTTTGATCAACGATCTAGTCTAGTAGAGGCTTACTAGGGACAAGGTATTTGTTTATGTATTCACACATGTATTTAAGTTTCTGATCAATACAATTCTAGCATGAATAATAAACCTTTATCATAAATAAGGAAATATAAAATAACAACTTTATTATTGCCTTATATTTCCTTTAGTGGAGGCATCCTACTCGAAATAAGCAACTATGGAGTTAGTATGTTAAATAATGAGCAACAAATAGAGGCAGTAGATACTTTGCTTTCTCACCTCGCCTTGGTTGAGAACAAAATCTCAAGTATGCGATCGCTCATCTCCTGTTCGTCCGTCACCGACACTTAGCTCATCTCAAAGTTATGGTCTGCATCAATAATCAATCAACCAACCATCAAATCTCTAGTGACAAGCAATAATCAAATAGGAATAACACTGCAGCATACGGGCACAAGCAGCAGCTGATACGTCTCCAACGTATCTATAATTTTTTATTGTTCGATGCTATTATATTATCTGTTTTGGATGTTTTATATGCATTAATATGCTATTTTTATATGATTTTTGGGACTAACCTATTAACCTAGAGCCTAGTGCCAGTTTCTGTTTTTTCCTCGTTTTAGAGTTTGGCAGAAAAGGAATACCAAACGGAGTCCAAACGGAATAAAACTTTTGCGATGATTTTTCTTGGACCAGAAGACACCTAGGGGACTTGGAGTGCAAGTCAGAAGAGCCACGAGGTGGCCACAAGGGTGGAGAGCGCGCCCCCAACCTTGTGCCCCCCCCCCTGCAGACCTCTTGACCTATATCTTCCTCCTATATATACTCTTATACCCCAAAACATCCAGGGGAGCCACGAAACCGCTTTTCCACCACTGCAACCTTATGTACCCGTGAGATCCCATCTTGGGGCCTTTTTCAGCGTCCTGCCGGAGGGGGATTCGATCACGGAGGGCTTCTACATCAACACCATTGCCTCTCCGATGAAGTGTGAGTAGTTTACCTCAGACCTACGGGTCCATTGCTAGTAGCTAGATGGCTTATTCTCTCTCTTTGATAATACAAAGTTCTCCTCAATGTTCTTAGAGATCTATTCGATGTAATACTCTTTTGCAGTGTGTTTGTCGAGATCCGATGAATCGTGGATTTATGATCAGCTTATCTATGTATATTATTTGAATCTCCTCTGACTTCTTATATGCATGATTTGATATCTTTGCAAGTCTCTTCGAACTATCGATTTGGTTTGGTCAACTAGATTGTTTTTATTGCAATGGGAGAAGTGCTTAGCTTTGGGTTCAATCTTGCCGTGTCCTTTCCCAGTGACAGTAGGGGTAGCAAGGCATGTATTGTATTGTTGCCATCGAGGATACCAAGATGGGGTTTTCATCATATTGCTTGAGTTAATCCCTCTACATCATGTCATCTTACTTAATGCGTTACTCTGTTCTTGTGAACTTAATACTCTAGATGCAGGCAAGAGTCGGTCGGTGTGTGGAGTAATAGTAGTAGATGCAGAATCATTTCGGTCTACTTGACACGGACGTGATGCCTATATTCATGATCATTGCCTTAGATACCGTCATAACTTTGCGCTTTTCTATCAATTGCTTGGTAGTAATTTGTTCACCCACCGTAATTATTTCTATCTTGAGAGAAGCCTCTAGTGAAACCTATGGCCCCTTGGTCTTTTTTACAACATATTAGTTTCCCGTCAACTTGCCAATTTCTGTCGCTGTTCCCTTACTTTGCAATCTTTTACTTTCTGTTCCATAAACCAAAAATATTACTTTACCGTTTATCCATCTCTATCAGATCTCACTTTGTGAATAAACGTGAAGGGATTGACAACCCCTTTACCGTGTTGGTTGCAAGTTGGTGTTTGTTTGTGCAGGTATTCCGTGGCTTGTCGCATTATCTCCTACTGGATTGATACCTTGGTTCTCAAAACTGAGGGAAATACTTATGCTACTTTGTTGCATCACCCTTTCCTCTTCAAGGGAAAAACCAACGCAAGCTCAAGAGGTAGCAACAAGGATTTTTGGTGCCATTGCCAAGGAGATCTATGCCAAGCCAAGACATACCGAGTACCCATCATAAACTCTCATCCCTTGCATTATATTATTCGCCATTTGCCTCTCATTTTCCTCTCCCCCACTTCTAAAATGATTTTCAAAAAGATTCACCTTTTCTTCATCCCTCTTCCGTTTATCTTCTTCTTCATTTGGTTTTTGTGTGCTTATCTCGCCGCTATGGCTAGTCGTCCTATCCTTGTTAGTACTCCTTATAATGAGGTTCTCAACTTTAAACGAATGGAAGGAGAGGATTTAAAAGATGCATGGTATAGAATTTGCAATGCTCAAAATAGATCTAGTCGAAAGCAATCTACTTCTGTTCTTCTTCGCAATTTTTACGTAGGCATTACTCCTTGGAATAGATATGTTCTAGATACCATTACTGGGGGAAATTTCTTGGGGAGCCATACTTTCAATTCTTACAATGCCATGATAGATTTGCTAGGCCCACCACCTCTTTTGGTTAATGGAACTGTTTTAACCTTGGAACATGTAATGCAAAGATTGGATATTATTGAAAACAAAATTGCTACAGTAGAGTTGATTGAAAAGTTGGATAAAAAGATTCATAATCAGATTACTCAATATGGATCTAAGGTAGGAGTTACTTTAAAGAATCTTAGGGAAAAGGAACAATAGTTAATGAAAAGATAGATCAAGATGCTACTAGAATTAGCAAGCTAGAAGATATTATTACCAACTTGGATTCCGCTTTTTCCTCCGTTAAAACCACTCAAAATCTTCCTCCTACTAGGATTGCCAAGTTTACTTATGTTCTGAAGAATAAGGGTGAATCTTCTAGTAAAGACAATGAAGATCTCAAATCAATTAGTATTCACCCTAATTTTTTTGATATTATTGAGGAAGCTATTGTCACGAATGAATCTCTTGATTTCTTGCCTAGGAGTTTAATCATTTATAAAACCAAAGAATCTCCTAAAATTCATAAGCGTGTGAATAAATATTTGCATGCCAAAGATGATAACACTTAGATCTATTCATGTTTTTATGCCTAGCTAGGGGCATTAAAAAATAGCGCTTGTTGGGAGGCAACCCAATTTTATTTTTTTCTTGCTTTTTAGGTCCTGTTTAGCAATAAATATTTCATCTAGCCTCTGGTTAGATGTGGTTTTGTGTTTTAATTAGTGTTCGTGCCAAGTAAGACCTTTGGGATAGTTTACGGTGATAGTTCATTTGATCCTGCTGACAAATAGAAACTTTTGCGCCAAGGAGATTAGTTTTCATTTTTAACAAAAGCGTGATAAAATACTGATTATTCTTGCATAGAATTAATAAACAAGTAATCCAGGACTTCCTAATTTCTCATGATTTTTGGAGTACCAAAAGTATTCGAAATCTCCAGATTGCTACAGACTATTCTGTTTTTGACATATTCTGTTTTTCGCGTGTTGTTTGCTTATTTTGATGCATCTATGGCTAGTATCAGGGGGTATGAACCATGGAAAAGTTGGAATACAGTAGATATTACGCCAATATAAATAAATAATGAGTTCACAATGTTTGGGGAACGTAGTAATTTCAAAAAAATTCCTACGCACATGCAAGATCATAGTGATGCATAGCAACGAGAGGGGAGAGTGTTGTCGACGTACCCTCGTAGACCGAAAGTGGAAGTGTTAGAACAACGCGGTTGATGTAGTCATACGTCTTCACAATCCGACCGATCCAAGTACCGAACACACGGCACCTCCGAGTTCAGCACACATTCAGCTCGATGACGTCCCTCAAACTCACGATCCAGCAGAGCTTCGAGGGAGAGTTCCGTCGGCATGACAGCGTGATGACGGTGATGATGATGCTACCGACGCAGGGCTTTGCCTAAGCACCGCAATGATATGACCGAGGTGGATTATGGTGGAGGGGGCACCGCACACGGCTAAGAGATCAATGATCAACTGTTGTGTCTATGGGGTGCCCCCTGCCCCCGTATATAAAGGAGCAAGGGGGAGGCAGGCCGGCCCTAGGAGGGCGCGCCAAGAGGAGGAGTTTCAAATGGTCGATTTTCCCCGAAACTATTCCGATGTCCAAATATAGGCTTCCAATATATCAATCTTTATGTCTCGACCATTTCGAGACTCCTTGTCATGTTTGTGATCATATCCGGGACTCCGAACTACCTTCGGTACATCCAAACACATAAACTCATATTACCGATCGTCACCGAACGTTAAGCGTGCGGACCCTATGGGTTTGAGAACTATGTAGACATGATCGAGACTCGTTTCTAGTCAATAACCAATAGCGGAACCTGGATGCTCATATTGGATCCTACATATTCTACGAAGATCTTTATCGGTCAAACCGCATAACAACATACGTTGTTCCCTTTGTCATTGGTATGTTACTTTCCCGAGATTCGATCGTCGGTATCTCAATACCTAGTTCAATCTCGTTACCGGCAAGTCTCTTTACTCGTTCCGTAATGCATCATCCCGCAACTAACTCATTAGTTTCATTGCTTGCAAGGCTTATAGTGATGTGCATTACCGTGAGGGCCCAGAGATACCTCTCCGACAATCGGAGTGACAAATCCTAATCTCGATCTATGCCAACTCAACAAGTACCATCGGAGACACCTGTAGAGCACCTTTATAATCTCCCAGTTACGTTGTGATGTTTGATAGCACACAAAGTGTTCCTCCAGTACTCGGGAGTTGCATAATCTCATAGTCATAGGAACATGTATAAGTCATGAAGAAATCAATAGCAATATACTAAACGATCAAATGCTAAGCTAACGGAATGGGTCAAGTCAATCACATCATTCTCTAATGATGTGATCCCGTTAATCAAATGACAACTCATGTCTATGGCTAGGAAACTTAACCATCTTTGATTCCACGAGCTAGTCAAGTAGAGGCATACTAGTGACACTCTATTTGTCTATGTATTCACACATGTACTAAGTTTCCGGTTAATACACTTCTAGCATGAATAATAAAAATTTATCATGATATAAGGAAATATAAATAACAACTTTATTATTGCCTCTAGGGCATATTTCCTTCAGTCTCCCACTTGCACTAGAGTCAATAATCTAGATTACACAGTAATGATTCTAACACCCATGGAGTCTTGGTGCTGATCATGTTTTGCTCGTGAGAGAGGCTTAGTCAACGGGTTTGCAACATTCAGATCCGTATGTATCTTGCAAATCTCTATGTTTCTCTCCTTAACTTGATCGCGGATGGAATTGAAGCGTCTCTTGATGTGCTTGGTTCTCTTGCGAAATCTGGATTCCTTTGCCAAGGAAATTGCACCAATATTGTCACAAAATATTTTCATTAGACCCGATGCACTAGGTATGACACCTAGATCGGATATGAACTCCTTCATCCAGACTCCTTCATTTGCTGCTTCTGAAGCAGCTATGTACTCTGCTTCACATGTAGATCCCGCCACGACGCTTTGCTTAGAACTGCACCAACTGACAGCTCCACCGTTCAATATAAATACGTATCCGGTTTGTGACTTAGATTCATCCGGATCAGTGTCAAAGCTTGCATCGACGTAACCATTTACGACGAGCTCATTGTCACCTCCATAAACGAGAAACATATCCTTAGTCCTTTTCAGGTATTTCAGGATGTTCTTGACCGATGTCCAGTGATCCACTCCTGGATTACTTTGGTACCTCCCTGTTAAGGTAATAGCGAGGCACACATCAGGTCTGGTACACAGCATTGCATGCATGATAGAGCCTATGGCTGGAGCATAGGGAACATCTTTCATTTTCTCTCTATCTTCTGTAGTGGTCGGGCATTGTGTCTGACTCAACTTCACACCTTGTAACACAGGCAAGAACCCTTTCTTTGCTTGATCCATTTTGAACTTCTTCAAAACTTTATCAAGGTATGTGCTTTTTGAAAGTCCAATTAAGCGTCTTGATCTATCTCTATAGATCTTGATGCCCAATATATAAGCAGCTTCACCGAGGTCTTTCATTGAAAAACTCTTATTCAAGTATCCTTTTATGCTATCCAGAAATTCTATATCATTTCCAATCAACAATATGTCGTCCACATATAATATCAGAAATGCTACAGAGCTCCCACTCACTTTCTTGTAAATATAGGCTTCTCCAAAAGTCTGTATAAAACCATATGATTTGATCACATTGTCAAAACATTTATTCCAACTCCGAGATGCTTGCACCAGTCCATAGATGGATCGCTAGAGCTTGCAGACTTTGTTAGCACCCTTTGGATCGATAAAACCTTCAGGTTGCATCATATACAACTCTTCTCCCAGAAATCCATTCAGGAATGCAGTCTTTACATCCATTTGCCAAATTTCATAATCATAAAATGCGGTAATTGCTAACATGATTCGGACAGACTTAAGCATCGCTACGGGTGAGGAAGTCTCATCATAGTCAACTCCTTGAACTTGTCGAAAACCTTTCGCAACAAGTCGAGCTTTGTAGACAGTAACATTACCGTCAGCGTCAATCTTCTTCTTGAAGATCCATTTATTCTTGATGGCTTGCCGATCATCGGGCAAGTCAACCAAAGTCCACACTTTGTTCTCATACATGGATCCCATCTCTGATTTCATGTCCTCAAGACATTTTCCGGAATCTGGGCTCATCATCTCTTCCTCATAGTTCGTAGGTTCATCATGGTCAAGTAACATGACTGCAAGAACAGGACTACTGTACCACTCTGCTGCGGATCTTACTCTTGTTGACCTACGAGGTTTGGTAGTAACTTGATATGAAGTTATATGATCATCATCATTAGCTTCCTCACTAATTGGTGTAGGAGTCACAGGAATAGGTTTCTGTGATGAACTACAGTTACCTCATCAAGTTCTACTTTCCTCCCACTCACTTCTTTTGAGAGAAACTCCTTCTCTAGCAACGAATGTCTTGCCTTCGGATCTGTGATAGAAGGTGTACCCAACAGTCTCCTTTGGGTGTCCTATGAAGACACATTTCTCCGATTTAGGTTCGAGCTTATCGGGTTGAGGATTTTTCACATAAGCATCACAGCCCCAAACTTTAAGAAATGACAACTTTGGTTTCTTGCCAAACCACAGTTCATAAGGCGCCGTCTTAACGGATTTAGATGGTATCCTATTTAACGTGAATGCAGCCGTCTCTAAAGCATGACCCCAAAACGATAGCGGTAAATCAGTAAGAGACATCATAGATCGCACCACATCTAGTAAAGTACGATTACGACGTTGGGACACACCATTACGCTGTGGTGTTCCGGGTGGCGTGAGTTGCGAAACTATTCCTCATTACTTCAAATGAAGACCAAAGTTGTAACTCAAATATTCTCCTCCATGATCAGATCGTAGAAACTTTATTTTCTTGTTACGATGATTTTCCACTTCACTCTGAAATTCTTTGAACTTTTCAAATGTTTTAGACTTATGTTTCATCAAGTAGATATACCCATATCTGCTCAAATCATCTGTGAAGGTGAGAAAATAACGATACCCGCCGCGAGCCTCAACATTCATCGGACCACATACATCAATATGTATGATTTCCAGCAAGTCTGTTGCTTGCTCCATAGTTCCGGAGAATGGCGTTTTAGTCATCTTGCCCATGAGGCATGGTTCGCAAGTACCAAGTGATTCATAATCAAGTGATTCCAAAAGCCCATCAGAATGGAGTTTCTTCATGTGCTTTACACCAATATGACCTAAACGGCAGTGCCACAAATAAGTTGCACTATCATTATCAACTCTGCATCTTTTAGCCTCAATATTATGAATATGTGTATCACTACTATCGAGATTCATCAAAAATAGACCACTCTTCAAGGGTGCATGCCATAAAAGATATTACTCATATAATTAGAACAACCATTATTCTCAGATTTAAATGAATAACTGTCTCGCATCAAACAAGATCCAGATATAATGTTCATGCTCAACGCTGGCACCAAATAACAATTATTCAGGTCTAAAACTAATCCCGAAGGTAGATGTAGAGGTAGCGTGCCGACCGCGATCACATCAACTTTGGAACCATTTCCCACGCGCATCGTCACATCGTCCTTAGCCAATCTTTGCTTAATCCATAGTCCCTGTTTCGAGTTGCAAATATTAGCAACAGAACCAGTATCAAATACCCATGTGCTACTGCGAGCATTAGTAAGGTACACATCAATAACACGTATATCATATATACCTTTGTTCACCTTGCCATCCTTCTTATCCGCCAAATATTTGGGGCAGTCCCGCTTCAGTGACCAGTCCCTTTGTAGTAGAAGCACTCGGTCTCAGGCTTAGGTCCAGACTTGGGCTTCTTCACTTGAGCAGCAACTTGCTTGCCGTTCTTCTTGAAGTACCCCTTCTTCCCTTTACCCTTTTCCTTGAAACTGGTGGTCTTGTTGACCATCAACACTTGATGCTCCTTCTTGATTTCTACCTCCGCAGCCTTTAGCATTGCGAAGAGCTCGGGAATTGTCTTATCCATCCCTTGCATATTATAGTTCATCACAAAGCTCTTGTATCTTGGTGGCAGTGATTGAAGAATTCTGTTAATGACACTATCATCTAGAAGATTAACTCCCAGTTGAATCAAGTGATTGTTATACCCAAACATTTTGAGTATATGCTCACTGACAGAACTATTCTCCTCCATCTTGTAGCTATAGAACATATTGGAGACTTCATATCTCTCAATCTGGGCATTTGCTTGAAATATTAACTTCAACTCCTAGAACATCTCATATGCTCCATGCCGTTCAAAACATCGTTGAAGTCCCGGTTCTAAGCCGTAAAGCATGGCACACTAAACTATCGAGTAGTCATCATCTTTGCTCTGCCAGATGTTCATAACATCTGGCGTTGCTCCTGCAGCAGGTTTGGCACCTAGCGGTGCTTCCAGGACATAATTCTTCTGTGCAGCAATGAGGATAATCCTCAAGTTATGGACACAGTCCGTGTAATTGCTACCATCATCTTTCAACTTTGCTTTCTCAAGGAACGCATTAAAATTCAACGGAACAACAGCACGGGCCATCTATCTACAACAACATAGACATGCAAAATACTATCAGGTACTAAGTTCATAATATATTAAAGTTCAATTAATCAAATTACTTAATAACTCCCACTTAGATAGACATCCCTCTAATCTTCTAAGTGATCACGCGATCCATATCAACTAAACAATGTCCGGTCATCACGTGAGATGGAGTAGTTTTCAATAGTGAACATCACTATGTTGATCATATGTACTATATGATTCACGCTCGACCTTTCGGTCTCAGTGTTCCGAGGCCATATCTGCATATGCTAGGCTCGGCAAGTTTAACCCGAGTATTCTACGTGTGCAAAATTGGCTTGCACCCGTTGTATGTGAACGTAGAGATTATCACATGTAACATCCCAAATTTTCAATTTGGAATGTTATACATAGGTCATTCATACATATCATATTTTACTGTATTTTGCATTGCGATCCTCGAAATTCTAAGCAACTTAAGGACCCATGGAGAGAGTTGGGGATTTCACGTTTTTCATATTTGAATTATATCAAATATCGAAACAAGGATCACTTTGGTTTTAATTATTTTTCTCTCTGAAAATATTTCATATTAAAATATATGAGAGGAGATAATATGACTTCTCCAAAATAAAAGGAATATTGGTGGAAAAATATTAAAATCAAATAATTAATTCTTTTTGGACTTTTATTGCTATTTTATTTGAATTAGGAAAAATATGCTTTTTCAAAATTGAATTAGAGACCCAAATAAATGTTTACTTTGTCCGCAATATTATTAGAGGACCATGAAAATTTATTTCAGGATTTTTGGACTCCGTTTAGTATTTCTTTTATTTGTTTTTCCGTGTTAGGATTATTTTTAAAAAAAAGTGCACTGACCTAACTAGGCCGTGCCCGATCCGGACACTGCCCGGCCAGGCTTTATAGGCCGCGGCCCGACCCCGATTTATAAGCCGTGTTTTCCAGTAGCACCGAGCCAATAGTTGCGGATGACTGGCTACGCAGGATTGGAAGGGAGTTGACCACTGCAGGTTGCACCGATGCTGAGAAGGTGCGTTTCGCCGCACATCAATTGGATGGACCAGCAGCTTCATGGTGGGAGAATTACATGACCACTTTCCCTATAGCCAATATCACTTGGGATCAGTTTCAACAAGAATTCCGCACAGCCCATGTCTCAACTAGAGCTATGAGCATGAAGAAGCGCGAGTTTCGCAACTTGCTCCAGGGAAATCGTGCTGTGGCTCAGTACGTAGATGAGTTTAGTAAGATATCTCGTTATGCCCCTGATGATGTGGCCACAGATGTCGCAAAGCTGGAGAAGTTTATGGAAGGGCTGAATGATGAGATGAGCATGCAGTTGATGGTGGCAACATTTAACAACTACCAGGAGTTGGTAGACAAGGCTCTTATGATTGAAGGGAAGCAACAACAGATTGTGAGCCACCAGAGGAAGTATGGGCAAGGAAAGTACAATTAAGGAGCACATCAGAAGCCTCGTTTTACCCCGAACTCGGGAGGATATACCCATAACCATGGAGGCCACACTCACAATGGAGGAAGTTCCCATAACCACAATGGCCCCAAGAATGGGAATGGGAATGGAGCAAGCAATAGTCAGAACCGCCCAATCCAGCCACACCCGCCAAGAAGGACCTAAGTCACATTACTTGTTTCAAGTGCGGGAAGACTGGCACTATGCCACTGAGTGCCCTGAAGCAAAGAATGGGAATGGCAATGGAAGCTCTGGGAAGAAGCCCAACCCTTTCAACAGGGGACAAGTGAACCACGTGAACGTGGAGGAGGCTGAAGAGCAGCCTGGTGCAGTTGTCGGTAAGTTTTTGGTTAAGTCATTTACCGCAATTGTTCTTTTTGATACCGGTGTGTCACATTCATACATTTCAAGGGGATTTGTGGATAAATATAAGTTGCCCACTAAAGTATTTAGGACACCTATGTTAGTAAGCTCACTAGGAGCGGAGTATATGGCAAGTCAAGGTTGTTTTCAGATGCCATTGACCATTGGAAGCCATGTTTTCCACTCAGACCTGATAATTTTGGAGTCACAAGGATTGGATGTGATACTAGGAATGGATTGGCTATTGATGTATGAGGGAAATATCGATTGCGCCAGTAAGTCGATTTTACTTACCACCCCGGAGGGAAAAAGGATCAAGTATGTATCCAGGCATGCGCCTAGGAGGACTCAAGTAAATTCTCTCTCAGGAATTGTTCAGGAGGAAGTGCCTGTAGTGAAGGATTACCCAAATGTATTTCCATAGGAGCTACCAGGCATGCCGCCAGATCGAGACATCGAGTTTTTGATAGAACTGTTGCCAGGCACCGGACCGATATCGAAGAGACCATACCGGATGCCCGCAAATGATCTAGAAGAGATCAAGAAGCAGATTAAGGAGTTATTGGAGAAAGGTTACATTCGACGAAGTTCATCACCATGGGGAGCCCCAGTGCTCTTGGTTGAGAAGAAGGATGGATCCTTAAGAATGGTTGTTGATTATCGAGCCTTGAATGAGGTGACCATCAAGAACAAGTAACCACTGCCGATGATCAATGATTTGTTTGACCAGCTACAAGGAGCTAAAGTGTTTTCGAAGATCGACCTGTGATCAGGATACCACCAGCTGAAGATCCAGGAAAGGGATATACCTAAGACAACATTCACCACATGGTACGGGCTATATGAGTATACGGTTATGTCATTTGGACTGACTAACGCCTATTCATGAGTATGATGAATAAGGTGTTCATGGAGTTCTTGGATAAGTTTGTCGTGGTGTTCATTGATGATATCTTGGTATACTCGAAGAATGAGGAGGAACACAAGGAGCAATTACGTTTGGTTCTTGAGAAGCTCAGGGAACATCAGTTATATGCCAAGTTCAGCAAATGTGAGTTTTGGCTGAAGGAAGTTGGATTTCTTGGACATGTTATATCAGGAGAAGGTATAGCAGTGGATCCTACCAAGGTTCAGTCAATCACTGAGTGGTTGGCACCCACCTCAGTTGGAGAGATCCGCAGTTTTCTTGGACTCGCGGGATTTTACCGGAGATTCATTGAGAATTTTTCTAAGATTGCGAAGCCCATGACGGAGTTGTTGAAGAAGGACACCAAGTTCCATTTGACGGAAGAATATGAAGCAAGTTTCCAGGAGTTGAAGAAACGTCTAACTATAGCCCCAGTGCTGATTTTGCCGGATATACGCAAGGATTTCCAAGTGTATTGTGACGCCTCTCTCTTAGGACTTGGAGGAGTACTTATGCAAGACGGAAGAGTTGTTTCATATGCCTCACGACAACTTCGACCGCACGAGTTGAATTACGCCACGCATGATTTGGAGTTAGCAGCTGTAGTGCATGCGCTCAAGACCTAGAGATATTTTCTTATTGGAAACCGTTGTGATGTGTACATGGATCACAAGAGTTTGAAGTACATTTTTACTCAGAAGGAGCTGAACCTCAGGCAGAGGAGACGGTTGGAGATCATAAAGGATTATGATATGAAGTTGCACTATCATCCAGGCAAGGCCAATGTCGTAGCAGACGCTTTGAGCTATAAGAGTTATGTCAATACCCTCATAAGCGAAGGATTGCCAAATGAGTTAGTAGAAGATCTCAGGGAGCTTCGTTTCGAGATAGTTCCTAGAGGTTTTGTTGCAGCACCGAAGGTGCAATCAACATTATTGGAAAAGATTCGAGAAGCACAGAAGGATGACAAAGAAATTGCCGAGATAAAGGAGAAGATGAGTGAAGGAAAAGCCAAAGGTTTTCGTGAGGATGAGCACGACACCTTGTGGTTTGAGGACCGTGTATATGTGCCCAATAATGCCGAGATCAGGAAGTTGATACTATAGGAAGCTCATGACTCGCCATACTTGATACACCCAGGAAACACCAAGATGTATTTGAATTTGAAGGAGCGTTTCTGGTGGACTGGAATGAAGAAGGACATTGCCGAGTATGTAGTCATATGTGATGTATGTCAGAGAGTGAAGGCAGAACATCAGAAGCCAGCAGGATTACTGCAGCCTATGCCGATACCCGAATGGAAGTGGGACAAGCTTGGCATGGATTTCATCACTGGATTACCCAGGACCCGATCGGGATATGATTCTATCTGGGTAGTAGTGGATCGCTTGACCAAAGTAGCTCAGTTTATCCTAGTAAAAACCACCTATACGAGTGCAAAGTTGGCCAAGATATATATGACCAGGACCGTACCGTGTTTTGGAACACATGGGAGAGGTTGCCTACAAGTTGGAGTTAATCGAGGGACTTTCGAGAGTTCATGATGTGTTTCACGTTTCCCAGTTGAAGAAGTGCCATGCAGAGATGACTGTTATTCCTCTGAGAGATACAGTGCCCCTGGAAGCAATTCAGTTGGATAGTGATTTGACCTATGAGGAGAAACCAGTCAAGATTCTCGAGTTTGCCAGCCGAGTTACACGCAACAAGGTTATCATGTTTTGCAAAGTTCAATGGAGCCACCATACCGAGGATGAAGCCACTTGGGAATGAGAGGATGATCTATGCAAAGACCACCCACACCTATTTTCTATCCAACCCGAATCTCGAGGACGAGATTCATCTCGAGGGGGGTAGGTTTGTAACATCCCAAATTATCAATTTGGAATGTTATACATAGTTGATTCATGCATATCATATTTTACTTCATTTTGCTTTGCGATCCTCGAAATTCTAAGCAACTCAAGGACCCACGAAGAGAGTTGGGGATTTCACATTTTTCATATTTGAATTTTATCAAATATCGAAACAAGGATCACTTTGGTTTTAATTATTTTTTTCTCCGAAAATATTTCATATTAAAATATATGAGAAGAGATAATATGACTTCTCCAAAATAAAGGGAATATTGGAGGAAAAATATTAAAATAAATTAATTAATTCTTTTTGGACTTTTATTGCTATTTTATTTGAATTAGGAGAAGTATGCATTTTTAAAAATTGCATTAGAGGCCCAAATAAATTTTCACTTTGTCCGCAATATTATTAGAGGATTGTGAAAATTTATTTCAGGATTTTTGGACTCCGTTTAGTATTTCTTTTATTTGTTTATTCGCATCAGGATTATTTAAAAAAAAGTGCACCGACCTAACCGGGCCATGCCCGATCCGAACACTGCCCGACCAGGCTTTATAAGCCGCGGCCCGACCCCGCCACCAGCCCCGCCACCCAAAACCCTAGCCGCCGCACCGCCGCCTCGATCCGCACGCCACCGCCATCATGAGATCGCGCCGCCGCGACGCCGCTGCCTGCCGCCGCTGTCCGCCGTCGCCACGCCACCGCTGACCCCGCCGCTGAGGTAGCCGCCGTCGCCGTCCGGTTTTTCTCGAGAAAACCCGATCGGTTTTTTTAAGTAAACCCTAGATTCGTTTTTTAGATTTCGGTTCGGTTTTTCGTCGGTTTATTATTTAGCGGACGATCATCCGTAGGTTTGTTTTAACGAACATTGTTCGTCAGTTAGCCGCAGAAAGCGAACGTTCGTTCGTTAGCCTGTTCGTCTCGTTTTATTTTCCAGGGTATTTCCGCGATTATTATCAATCGCGATTTCTGCCCTAATCTTTGTTTTAGTTTTATCTTTTCGCTCGTTTATCCAAATCAGGTGAAACAAGCGCCTAGATCTTCGTCTCGAAGCCCTCTTTCTGGTTAACCAACTTGAACAAGATTTTGGTACTATAAAATTTGACTTTAGTCTAGATTAGTAAATGGATCTTATTTCTTTCGTAGTTATGTTTCGTTGCTCCGTTTGATTTGATTCTTTTTGCAAATCGAATCTCTTCAGTTGAGTTTTCAGATTCGATCTTCTTATTTGAGTTTTACCCGTGAATCTTTGCTTGATTTCTTATGTATGCTATTGTTTGTTTGCGATAGAATTCCCGTAGTGCGAAGCGTGCTAGTATGAGTCTTTAGGATTTGCAGATCGTCAGCAAGGCAAGTAACACATTGATCATACTCTTTTCGTACCCAGTTTTTATGCATTAGTTACAATCCTCAAACACTGCATGATTAGGATGTGATTAACTTGTGGGTTTTGGTAAGTAGTTGATGAGGTAGAACCTATTGCCCTGTTTATTATCAAACACTGGGAGTTACTTCTACGTTATGCTTATATTGTCATGCTATGCTCGTAGACGTGGATTGGGTTTGAGTGTATCCATGATAAATTTGAGTTTGTTAAATTAATGGCTCAACTTAAGGTGGCAACTTTAATACACATCTGGGTGGATTGCTTGTGGGCACCTGGAGAATCCAGTGTTGTCCTAGGATATCCTGGAGTACCCGTGTGATCATCCTACGGTCCACCACCCAGGCTCAAAGGGATCATAAGATTATTCATGCTAGAAACTTCCGTGTGCGGCCACAAGCCATTATGGGCTCTGGCATAGTTGAGTATGTTGTATGACCTCTTTCAGTGGTAGGCTAGCAGATGTAGGGGAAAGTAGGTGTAACTGTCTACCCAGAGTAAAGAGTTAATGCTTCGGAAAGACTGTGTCTCGGCCATCCGTTTCTCAAACACTATGTAGTGCGAGAAATCCAACGGAGGAGATCGAGTCTTGTGGGGAAAAGTGCGCAAACCTCTGCAGAGTGTATAAACTAATCATGGTTAGCCGTGTCCCCGGTTATGGACATCTTGAGTATCTGGTACTTGAATTATTGGTTTGATCTCATCACTCTAAATTAATTTGTTGGGACGATAATGACTACTTTAATTGGGATTGAGTTGGAGGAACCTTCTTAATGATGTTTCAACCACCATGATAGTTAAATAAAGCATATTCCTTTGTTGTAGGAAAAAACTGGCTTTTCACAAAACATTATAACCATAGAGCCTCCACCGGCCATATATGCATGTAGTGATAGCGTTTGACTGTTCATTGCTCTACTATGTTACTTTGCCAGCATATTCCATGTGCTGACCCGTTTCGGGCTGCAACATATCATGTTGCAGACTTTTCAGACGAGGAGTTGATGGACTCAGCTATGCCGTTGGAGTTGATGGACTCACTTTATCTTCCAAGCCTTCCGCTGTTATCTTATTTAGATGGCCTTAAGCCATATTTATTGTAATAAGTTCTCTTTTGAGACATTCGATGTAATAAGTGTGTGATTGCTACTCTGTTATAAATCCTTCGAGTACTGTGTGTGTCAGCATTACCGATCCAGGGATGACACTGAACACAGAGATTTGACCGTCTGAGGTCGGATCGCTACATCACACCCGATCATCACGTGGTGTCTCGGCACAACAAACTTTCGCAACGGTGCATACTCAGGGAGAACACTTATACCTTGAAATTTAGTGAGAGATCATCTTATAATGCTACCGTTGATCTAAGCAAAATAAGATGCATAAAAGATAAACATCACATGCAATCAATATAAGTGATATGATATGGCCATCATCATCTTGTGCCTTTGATATCCATCTCCAAAGCACCGTCATGATCACCATCGTCACCGGCGCGACACCTTGATCTCCATCGTAGCATCGTTGTCATCTCGCCAACTATTGCTTCTACGATTATTGATACGTCTCCAACGTATCTATAATTTATGAAGTATTCATGCTATTATATTATCTATTTTCGATGTTTATGGGCTTTACTAAACACTTTTATATTATTTTTAGGACTAACCTATTAACCGGAGGCCCAGCCCAAATTGTTGTTTTCTTGCCTATTTCAGTGTTTCGAAGAAAAGGAATATCAAACAGAGTCTAAACGGAATGAAACCTTCGGGAGAGTTATTTTTGGAACGGAAGCAATCTAGGATACTTGGAGTAGACGTCAGGGAAGCTTCCAGGAAGCCACGAGGCATGGAGGCGCGCCCTACCCCCTGGGCACGCCCCCACCCTCATGGGACCCTCGTGGCTCCCTTGCCCGACTTCTTTCGCCTATATATGTCCATATACCCTAAAAACATCGGGGAGTAGAATAGATCAAAGTTCCGCCGCCGCAAGACTCTGTAGCCACCAAAAACCAATCGGGACCCTATTCTGGCACCCTGCCGGAGGGGCGATCCCTCACCGGTGGCCATCTTCATCATCCCGGCGCTCTTCAAGACGAGGATGGAGTAGTTCACCCTCGGGGCTGGGGGTATGTACCAGTAGCTATGTGTTTGATCTCTCTCTCTCTCTCTCTCTCTCGTGTTCTTGTTTTGGCACGATCTTGTTTTGGTGATCAACTTGTAGGTTCAGTGACCTTGTGAACTTATGCATAGGGGTTGGCACATGTTTTCGTCTTGACTTTTCGGTAGAAACTTGTGGGCACTCTTTGAAGTACTTTGTGTTGGTTGAATAGATGAATCTGAGATTGTGTGATGCATATCGTATAATCATACCCACGGATACTTGAGGTGACATTGGAGTATCTAGGTGACATTAGGGTTTTGGTTGATTTGTGTCTTAAGGTGTTATTCTACTACGAACTCTATGATAGATTGAACGGAAAGAATAGCTTCGTGTTATTTTACTACGGACTCTTGAATAGATCGATCAGAAGGGATAACTTTGAGGTGGTTTCGTACCCTACCATAATCTCTTCGTTTTTTCTCCGCTATTAGTGACTTTGGAGTGACTCTTTGTTACTTGTTGAGGGATAGTTATATGATCCAATTATGTTATTATTGTTGAGAGAACTTGCACTAGTGAAAGTATGAACCCTTGGCCTTGTTTCCTAGCATTGCAATACCATTTACGCTCACTTTTATAGCTTGTTACCTTGCTGTTTTTACATTTTCAGATTACAAAAACATATATCTACCATCCATATTGCACTTTTATCACCATCTCTTTGCCGAACTAGTGCACCTATACAATTTACCATTGTATTGGGTGTGTTGGGGACACAAGAGACTCTTTGTTATTTGGTTGCAGGGTTGTTTGAGAGAGACCATCTTCAACCTACACCTCCCATGCATTGATAAACCTTAGGTCATCCACTTGAGGGAAATTTTCTACTTTCCTACAAAACTCTGCACTTGGAGGCCCAACAACGTCTACAAGAAGAAGGTTGTGTAGTAGACATCAAGCAGTTTCTGGCGCCGTTGCCGGGGAAGTGAGTGCTTGAAGATATATCTTTAGATCTTGCAATTGAAACTTTTAGTTTCTTGTTTTATCACTAGTTTAGTTTATAAAAGAAAACTATAAAAAAATGGAATTGAGAGTGCCTCATATGCTTCATCTTTTTAATATCTTTCGTGAAAATGATGGGAAGGAAAATTGCGCTCAAGTACTAGAAGAAGAATTACATAGAATGCTTGGCATAAAATATGTGAATGATGAGCATGATTGCAATGTTGTTAGTATGAATTCTTTGAATACCCATGATGCTAATGATATGCAAAGCCACAAGCTTGGGGATGCTATGTTTGATGAAGATGATATGTTTAGTCCCCCAAGTTTTGATTTGCAAATTTATTATGATGAAAGCATGCCTCCTATTTCTGATGATCATTGTGATGACACTTATGCTATAAAGAATAAATATAACCATGAAACTTGTCATCATGATTTTAATTTTCAATTGGACTATGCTTCACATGATAGTTATTTTGTTGAGTTTGCTCCCACTACTATTGATGAGAATAAATTTGCTTATCTGGAGAGTAGTAAAATTTCTATGCTTGTAGATCATGAAAAGAATGCTTTGAGTGCTAGTTATATTGTTGAATTCATTCATGATGCTACTGAAAATTATTATGAGGGAGGAATATATACTTGTAGGAATTGCAATAATATCACGTTTCCTCTCTATGTGTTGAAAATCTTGAAGTTATGCTTGTTTTGCCTTCCTATGCTAGTTGATTATTGTTCCCATAAGTTGTTTGCTCATAACATACCTATGCATAGGAAGTGTGTTAGACTTAAATTTTCTAGTCATATTCTTCATGATGCTCTCTTTATGTTTCAATTCTTATCTTTTATGTGAGCACCATTGAAATCATCATGCCTAGCTAGGGGCGTTAAACGTTAGCGCTTGTTGGGAGGTAACCCAATTTTATTTTTGTTCCTTGCTTTTTTTTCCTGTTTGGTAATAAATAATTCATCTAGCCTCTGGTTAGATGAGTTTTTTTGTTTTAATTAGTGTTTGTGCCAAGTAGAACCTTTGGGAAGACTTGGGTGAAGTCTTTATGATCATGCTGTAGAAAACAGAAAGTTTATTCCTCACGAGATGTGCTGCCATTTTTTACTGGAGAGGGATTTTAGGTTGATTCTTTTTGCAGATGATTAATTTACAAATTAGTCAGGTCCACCAATTTATTTTAGAATTTTTGGAGTTCCAGAAGTATACGTTTGTACAGATTACTACAGACTGTTCTGTTTTTAACAGATTCTGTTTTCTATGTGTTGTTTGCTTATTTTGATGAATCTATGAGTAGTATCAGAGGGTATGAACCATATAGAAGTTGGAATACAGTATATATTACACCAATATGAATTTATAATCAGTTCACAATAGTACCTAAGTGGTGATTTATTTTCTTATACTGACGGAGCTTACGAGTTTTCTTTTAAGTTTTGTGTTGTGAAGTTTTCAGTTTTGGGTAAAGATTCGATGGACTATGGAATAAGGAGTGGCAAGAGCCTAAGCTTGGGGATTCCCAAGGCACCCCAAGGTAATATTCAAGGACAACCAAGAGCCTAAGCTTGGGGATGCCCTGGATGGCATCCCCTCTTTCGTCTTCGTTCATCGGCAACTTTACTTGGAGCTATATTTTTATTCACCACATGATATGTGTTTTGCTTGGAGCATCAATTTATTTTGTTAGGATTTGCTTGATGTTATTTAGAACAATGTTTTGCATCTTTTATTTCAATAAAAGTGGCATTGATAGCCTTTACTATGCTTATTTTACAAGTCTACATGTTGCTGTTTGAAAACAGAAAGTTTACCGCTGTTGCAAGAATTCCCTAGAAAAGTCAGAATGTAATAAAATCTTGAAACATTTTGCATAATAAAATCTGATAAATTTACTACAGTGGGAACTTTCTTTCATAATATTTGGAGCTAGGGAAGTATGGATCTTGCTGCATTCTTTACAGACTGTCCTATTTTGGCAGATTGCTGTTATGTTTACATTGTTTGCATATGTTTGCTTGTTTAATGATTCTATTTGAGGATAGGGCTATTAAATATGCAGAGGCATTTAGTATTCAATGTTGAATAATAATTTTAGTAATTTTCTACAATATATTATGATAAGGTTTTTGCATTGGTTTATACTAACTTATCTCACGAGTCCTTGTTGAGTTTTGTGTGGATGAAGCTTTTGAGATTTAGGAAGACCGTGATATGAGAGGAATTAAGGAGACACAAAAGGTCAAGCTTGGGGATGCCCAAGGCATCCCAAGATAATATTTCAAGAAGTCTCAAGCGTCTAAGCTTGGGGATGCCCCGGTTGCCACCCCACCTTTCTTCTTCGACAACTATCGGTTAGTATCGGTTGATCCTAAGTTTTTGCTTCTTCACATGATGTTTTCTATTTTTAGAATGTCATTTTATTTTGCTTGCTGTTTGAATAAAATCTCAAGATCTGGAATTCTTAAATGGGAGAGTCTTCACATAGCTAAATAATTATTCAACTACTCATTGATCTTCACTTATATCTTTTTGGAGTAGTTTGTCATTTATTCGTGTGCTTCACTTATATCCTATGAGTAAATGGTTGAATGATTTGAATGTCATAAATCTGAAATTATACATGTTTGATATGCTTATCCCATGAGGAGTAATGACTTCACATATAAGAAGTAGAGGTGGTAAATTTATTGAAGGTTAGCAAACATTGTATTGGTCACTTGAACAATTCATGAAAGAATATTGAGGGAAGAGAGATTTCACATATAAATATACTATGTTGGACATGTTTTGTAACTGTGAGCACTCATTAAAATATGACATGCTAAAAGGTTGATGTTTGACAAGGAAGACAACGTAATGGGTTATGTTTTCTTATATTCGAAATAAAGTATATTTTCATGGATCATCCAACATGTTGAGATTGCCTTTCTCCCTCATGCTAGCCAATTATTTGCACCAAGTAGAGTTACTACTTGTGCTTCCCAACATCCCTTAAACTAGTATTGCCATGAGAGTCCACCATACCTACCTATGGATTGAGTAAGATCGTTCAAGTAAGTTGTCATCGGTGCATGCAATAAAAATTCTCTAAATATGTATGATCTATTAGTGTGGAGAAAATAAGCTTTATACGATCTTGTGATGTGGAAGCAATAAAAGCGACAGACTGCATAATAAAGGTCCCTATCACAAGTGGCAATATAAAGTGACGTTCTTTCGCATTAAGATTTTGTGCATCCAACTATAAAAGCGCATGACAACCTCTGCTTCCCTCTGCGAAGGGCCTATCTTTTATTCTTGTCTTATACCTTATGCAAGAGTCATGGTGATCTTCACCTTTCCTTTTTACATTCTATCCTTTGGCAAGCACATAGTGTTGGAAAGATCCTGATATATATATATATATATATATACATATATATATATATATATATATATATATCCAATTGGATGTAAGGCATCATGAACTATTATTGTTGACATTACCCTCGAGATAAAAGGTTGGGAGGCGAATCTATAAGCCCCTATCTTCCTCTGTGTCTGATTAAAACTTTGAACCCATAAATATCACGTGAGTGTTGCAATTGTGAAAGACTAAATGATAGTTGAGTATGTGAAGTTTGCTGAATCAAAGCTCTGACATAGACCCTTCCTGAAAATAAGATGAATTGTAATTGTTTGATGACTAATAACACGGTTTGTTAGTTTTCAAGAAAGTTTATGATCTATACTTTAACATGTGAATAGCTTGTTACTTGATCATGAGAAGTTCTATGAGTTGAGCTACTGTTATGATATATAATGATGCTAGAAAAGGTGATAGAAATTATCATTGATCAAACTTGTGCACCTGCTAGCATTCACACTTCATAAATTATCTCTTTTATCATTTACCAACTCGAGGACGAGCAGGAATTAAGCTTGGGGATGTTGATATGCCAACAAATCTATAATTTATGAAGTATCCATGCTATTATATTATCTATTTTCGATGTTTATGGGCTTTACTAAACACTTTTATATTATTTTTGGGACTAACCTATTAACCGGAGGCCCTGCCCAAATTGCCGTTTTCTTGCCTATTTCAGTGTTTCGAAGAAACGAAATATCAAACGGAGTCCAAACGGAATGAAACCTTCGGGAGAGTTATTTTTGGAACTGAAGCAATCTAGGAGACTTGGAGTAGACGTCAGGGAAGCTTCGAGGAAGCCATGAGGTAGGGAGGCGTGCTCTACCCCCATGGGCGCGCCCCCACCCTCGTGGGCCCCTCGTGGCTCCCCTGATCGACTTCTTTCGCCTATATATGTCCATATACCCTAAAAACATTGGAGAGCAGAATAGATCGGGAGTTCTGCCGCTGCAAGCCTCTGTAGCCACCAAAAACCAATCGGGACACTGTTCCGGCACAATGCCGGAGGGGGGATCCCTCACCGGTGGCCATCTTCATCATCCCGATGCTCTCCATGATGAGGAGGGAGTAGTTCACCCTCGAGGCTTAGGGTATGTACCAGTAGCTATGTGTTTGATCTCTCTCTCTCTCTCGTGTTCTTGATTTGGCACGATCTTGATGTGTCGCGAGCTTTGCTATTATAGTTGGATCTTATGATGTTTCTCCCCCTCTACTCTCTTGTAATGGATTGAGTTTTCCCTTTGAAGTTATCTTATCGGATTGAGTCTTTAAGGATTTGAGAACACTTGATGTATGTCTTGCATGTTCTTATCTGTGGTGACAATGGGATATTCACGTGATCTACTTGATGTATGTTTTGGTGATCAACTTGCGGGTTCAGTGACCTTGTGAACTTATGCATAGGGGTTGGCACACGTTTTCGTCTTGACTTTTTGGTAGAAACTTTGGGGCACTCTTTGAAGTACTTTGTGTTGGTTGAATAGATGAATCTGAGATTGTGTGATGCATATCGTATAATCATACCCACCAATACTTGAGGTGACATTGGAGTATCTAGGTGACATTAGGGTTTTGGTTGATTTGTGTCTTAAGGTGTTATTCTAGTACGAACTCTATGATATATCGAACGGAAAGAAGAGCTTCGCGTTATTTTACTACGGACTCTTGAATAGATCGATCAGAAAGGATAACTTTGAGGTGGTTTCATACCCTAGCATAATCTCTTTGTTTGTTCTCCGCTATCAGTGACTTTGGAGTGACTCTATGTTGCATGTTGAGGGATAGTTATATGATCCAATTATGTTATAATTGTTGAGAGAACTTGCACTAGTGAATGTATGAACCCTAGGCCTTGTTTCCTAGCACTGCAATACCGTTTACGCTCACTTTTATCGCTTGTTACCTTGCTCTTTTTATATTTCCAGATTACAAAAACCTATATCTACCATCCATATTGTACTTGTATCACCATCTCTTCGCCGAACTAGTGCACCTATACAATTTACCATTGTATTGGGTGTGTTGGGGACACAAGAGACTCTTTGTTATTTGGTTGCAAGGTTGTTTGAGAGAGACCATCTTCAAGCTATGCCTCCCACGAATTGATAAACCTTAGGCCATCCACTTGAGGAAAATTTGCTACTGTCCTATAAACCGCTGCACTTGGAGGCTCAACAACGTCTACAATAAGAAGGTTGTGTAGTAGACATCAACTATCGCTACCTCTTAGTGATAAATTAAGGCAATTACATGGCGATTGCATTTCATACAATAAAGCCACAACCATATGGCTCCTGCCAGTTGCCGATAACTCTGTTACAAAACATGGTCATCTCATACAATAAAATTTAGCATCATGTCTTGACCATATCACATCACAACATGCCCTGCAAAAACAAGTTAGACGTCCTCTACTTTGTTGTTGCAAGTTTTACGTGGCTGCTATGGGCTGAGCAAGAAATGTTCTTACCTACGCATAAAAACCACAACGATATTTCGTCAAGTATGTGCTGTTTTAACCTTCTCAAGGACTGGGCGTAGCCACACTCGATTCAACTAAAGTTGGAGAAACTGACACCCGCCAGCCACTTGTGTGCGAAGCACGTCGATAGAACCAGTCTCGTGTAAGTGTACGCGTAATGTCAGTCTGGGCCGCTTCATCCAATAATACCGCCGAATCAAAGTATGACATGATGGTAAGCAGTATGACTTGTATCGCCCACAACTCACTTGTGTTTTACTCATGCATATAACATCTACGCATAAACCTAGCTCGGATGCCACTGTTTGGGGAACATAGTAATTTCAAAAAAATTCCTACGCACACGCAAGATCATGGTGATGCATAGCAACGAGAGGGGAGAGTGTTGTCCACGTACCCTCGTAGACCAAAAGTGGAAGCGTTAGAACAACGCGGTTGATGTAGTCGTACGTCATCACGATCCGACCGATCCAAGTACCGTACGCACGACACCTCTGAGTTCAGCACACATTCAGCTCGATGACGTCCCTCGAACTCATGATCCAGCTTCGAGGGATAGTACCGTCAACACAACGTTATGATGACGGTGATGATGATGCTACCAACGCAGGGCTTCGTCTAAGCAACGTAAGGATATGACCGAGGGTGATTATGGTGGAGGAGGACACCGCACACGGCTAAGAGATCAATGATCAATTGTTGTGTCTATGGGGTGCCCCCTGCCCCCGTATATAAAGGAGCAAGGGGGGAGGCCGGCCGGCCCCAGGAGGGCGCGCCAAGAGGAGGAGTCCTCCTCTAGTGGGAGTAGGACTCCCCTTTCCTAGTCCCACTAGTAGGGGGAAGGAAGGAGTGGGAGAAGGGAACGGCAAGGGGGGCGCTGCCCCCCCTTTCCTTGTACTATTCCGACTCAAGGGGTGGGGGAGCGTGGCCTGCCATGGCCAGCCCCTCTCTCTCTCCACTAGGGCCCATCAAGGCCCATTAGCCCCCGGGGGGTGAGGGAGTCCTGGATTAGGGGGTATCCGGACAGCCAGACTGTGTACAACTTCCGGACTATTGAAGCGTGAAGATACAAGACTCAAGACTTCGGCCCGTGTCCAGATGGGACTCTCCTTTGCGTGGAAGGCAAGCTTGGCGATCCAGATATTGTGTTTCCTTCCTTGTAACCGACTCCATGTAAACCCTAGCCCTCTCCGGTGTTTATATAAACCGGAGAGGTTGGTCCTTAGAAGCCCGATCACAATTATAATTATACCATCATAGGCTAGCTTCTAGGGTTTAGCCTCTATGATCTCGTGGTAGATCTACTCTTGTACTACCCATATCTTCAATATTAATCAAGCAGGAAGTAGGGTTTTACCTCCATCGAGAGGGCCCGAACCTGGGTAAACATCTGTGTCCCTTGCTTCCTGTTACCATCAGCCTTGACACACAGATCGGGACCCCCTACCCGAGATCCGCCGGTTTTGACACCGACATTGATGCTTTCATTGAGAGTTCCTCTGTGTCGTCGCTGCAGGGCTTGATGGCACCTTCAAACGTCAACAACATGGTCCAGGGGGAGACTTTCCTCCCCGGACAGACTATCGTGTTCGGCGGCTTTGCCCTGCGGGCCAATTCGCTTGGCCATCTCGAGCAGATCGGCAGCTACACCCCTGGCCATCAGATCAGGTTCGGAAGCCTGAACTACACGCCAGACATTCGCGGAGACTTGATCTTCGACGGATTCGAACCTATGCCAGGAGCACCGGACAGTCACGACAGGCATAGCTTAGACCTGCTATCGGACAACTCTTGGGATATCACCCCTGCAGCAGCCCCAGACTCAAATCCGGAGCAGGCTGCGTTGCCCAAGGACGGAGGGATGGACCCCGCCCCGCAGGCCGTACCCTCATCGGTGGTGGAGCGGAACACGGGCCTCACTTCAGAGGAGGCCTGTGACTCCGGACCCCCGGACTCGTATCCGGTTGTAGGTTCCTGTTCGCGCACTCTCGAGCCGGTCGAGCCAGGTTGGGCTCCGGTAATGGAGTTCACCGCTGCGGACAACTTCCAGCACTCGCCCTTTGGTGACATGCTGAACTCATTAAAAAGTCTCTCTTGGACAGAAAATTCCGAGTCGAACTATGTCCGGCTCGAGTGGGAAGCAGACAACGAAGAAATTCGTTACCCACCCACCACCCACTTCATAGCCACGGTCGATGATTTAACCGACACGCTTGACTTCGACTCCGAAGGCATCGACGGTATGGACGACGATGCAGGAGAAGATTCAGAATCTATGGGGTGCCGGATTGGATGATCGGGCCGAGGGCTGCCCCCTCTTCCCCTCGCTCTCCTCGTCATATGACATATACATGGTGGATACGCCCAAGGAGGACGACATTGACAATCCGGAAGATAAAACCCCCGGGCAAAAGCCAAAGCGACAGCGCAGACGCTGTTCCAAGTCCAGTAACAGAAAAAATAGCAGTAAGAGCGCCAGAAGGATCGATACTCCGGTCAACCCCGAAGGCAACAATGACCATACAGAACCAGCGATGGAGCAGGACGAGCCAGGTCACGCCGAACACAGTTCGGAGCAGACTCCCGAGGACAATGATCCAGAGGGACGAGTTCATCAAATCGGCCCAGGACAAGAAGACAGTCCGGACGATGATGCATTCATCATTCCGGAAGAACGTGTGGAATGAGATAACCTCCACAGAAAGCTTATGGCCACAGCGAGAATTCTGAAGAAGCAAAAGCAGTGGCTTAAAGCCGCACAGGAAACGCTCAACCGCAGATGGAACAAAGTGCTAGGCACTAAAGAAAGATATGGCGATGATCGCCATACAAAGAGCTACCCAAAATGCAAGCTACTGCCAAAATTCGACAACGAGGCCGTTCCACCAAAGAGTGACACGACCAGGAGGCCAGACGTACCACTTCATAACCGCAACAAAGCAGCTACCGACGCCGTGCACGATCTACGTGAGCACCTGGATAAGAAAGCTGGCGTAGCTAGGTCCATCTATAGATCTAAAGGACACACCCCGGCGAGGGACTGTAGTCATCAAAACGATTATGCCAATCAAATACCAGTTCGGAATAAACACCGGACACAACAACAGCCGGCGGCATGCCACAACACGTCCAGATACACAGGGGCTGCTCACCCCCTGTGCTTTACCGAAGAGGTACTGGACCATGAATTCCCACAGGGCTTTAAACCTGTGAACATAGAGGCATACGACGGAACGATAGACCCAGGGGTCTGGATCGAGGACTTTATCCTACATATACATATGGCTTATGGGGATGACCTCCACGCCATCAAATACCTTCCCCTCAAACTAAAGGGACCAGATAGAGACTGGTTGAAAAGCCTCCCCGAAAACTCAATCGGGAGTTGGGAGGAACTCGAGGACGCGTTCAGGGTGAATTTTCAAGGGACTTGTGCCCGGCCTCCGGATGCTGACGATTTAAGTCACATAATCCAACAGCCCGGAGAGTTCGCCCGCAAGCTTTGGATTAGATTCCTCACTAAGAAGAATCAAATTGTCGATTGTCCGGATGCCGAAGCCTTAGGAGCATTCAAACACAGCATTCGCAACGAGTGGCTCGCCAGACACCTCAGCCAAGAAAAGCCAAGGACAATGGCAGCCCTAACAAGCCTTATGACCCGCTTTTGCGCGGCTGAAGATAGCTGGCTAGCCCGTAAAGGCACCAGTGACCCTAGCACATCCGAAATAAGAGATGGCAACGGGAAGCCACGGCGTAATAAAAACAAACGCCAGAACAAGGAAGAGAGCCCGGATAACACAACGGTTAATGCCGGATTCAGGGGCTCTCGACCTAATCAGCAAAATAAGTCATCTAAAGGCAGTAAAGAGGGACCATCCGGTCTGAACAGAGTCCTGAATAGACTATGCCAAATTCATGGCACCCCTGACAAACCTGCGAACCACACGCACAGAGAGTGCTGGGTCTTCAAGCAGGCCGGCAAACTAAATGCCGAACACAGGGGAAGGGAAACACCAAGTGAAGACGAGGATGAACCTCGCCAGCCGAACATTGGGGGACAGAAAAAAAATCCCGCTAGAGGTTAAAACAGTGAACATGATCCACGCGACTCGCACATCCTTGAGAAGGCACGAACGCGCGCATAGAGACGCGTGCGATATAGAGCCCATCATACCCACACCTAACTACTGGATGTCTTATCAGATCACCTTCAATCACCTGGACGGCCGAACTAGTATTCAGCGCGAAGGATTAGATGCCTTGGTGCTTGACCCAATAATCAACGGATACCATCTCACCCACGTCCTCATGGACGGCGGCAGCAGTCTCAATCTAATATATGAGGACACTGTCCACAGGATGGGGATAGACCCATCCAGAATTAGTAAAAGCAACACCACCTTTGAAGGGGTGATACCAGGCGTTGAAGCCTACAGCAGGGGCTCTGTCACACTGGAGGTAACATTCGGCTCTCCAGGCAACTCCAGAAGCGAAGAACTACTCTTCATCATCGCACCCTTCCAAAGCAACTATCACGCATTGCTTGGAAGAACAGCCTTCGCACGCTTCAATGCATTACCGCACTATGGCTATCTTATACTCAAGATGCCTGGTCCACGTGGCGTCATCACCGTCAGCGGAATAACAGAGCGCTCTTCATGCGCAGAGGAACACGCGATGGCCCTAGCGGCCAGACTATAAGCGACCTCCAATAAAAATAACATGACTGGTCGTTAAGACCACAGACACGGTTAGACGAGTCCGGTAGCCCAGATCGAACCAGGGCACCAGTGGCTATAAATACTTAATAAAAACCCACACTTGGCTCAACCTTATTGGTAGGCCAACATCTTACACTTTTACTATCGCTCGCATACTTACGTTGTACTCTCCTATGAGTTTTCTTTTTTCACAGACAACGTTCGCGCGATACCCTTCCAGGATACGGCACAATGGAGACAAAGGCGTAGACATGCAGCAGGGCCCTGTTCAACAGGTTTCTTTTTAGATTATGCCCCTGTGTAAACCTTTTCTATTGCCTCTTGTTGTTTAACCATCCCATGGGTTCCATACCCACAGAGGATACTGTCGTTATTGGCATTTCGGCACGACGGACTTATGCACGTACCTGGAAACACAGGGTTTATAATGAGTGGGCATTCTTGAGCCCATCATCTGTTATAAAGTCCGAATACCTTCGGGAGTGTTCGGCGTCACGAGTTTGGCCTTATATGCATCAGCTCCGAATCATGTCTTTGGTCAAATGTTGGGTTTGCCCGGCTCCTGGGTTTGCCGCCTTACGTTCCGTTATTATCGGCTAAGGTGGCTAAAGGAAAACTACTGCGATTGTGCCCTGGTTATTCCGGATGAGCACCTTAGTAGAGAAAGCCGAAAACTGACTGTCCTGATACAGCGAGAGACTGATCAACCACTCGAAGACTCACCGGAATCTTAAGGATTCCTCGGCATTAACGAAGGACCATTTACCGGTCATGTACATACGCACCCATATCCGGATGCACGCGAAGGTACCAGGGGCTACATAGTAGCCCCAACTTTAGACTCCCATGGCTAAGCGAAAGTGTTACAGCTATATAGTCCAATTGCCTAGTTCAACGTGCGATCACCTCCTTAATGGACCAAGACATTGGATCAAGTGTGATTAAGCATATTTTTCGCGAACACCCCCGCATTGTATGCGTGTGGGCTGAAGCCAACGACTGCTAACTTTCGGATTACATATTTATATATACACATATATAAACGGCCGCATAGGGGACACAATCATATTTTCAGGCAAACAGTATAAATATAGCCTCATAGTCAAAATAAACATTGTTTTTACAATGATTTGATTCATCACTCGAATAAGACATTCTTCGAGCACTGCGCCTCTATTAGGCGGGCACCTTCTGTGACCTGCGCCAAGTAGTGCTCGGCCGGATATTGGCCTCCCACCGGATCCTGGGCCGCTATAATGGTGGCCTCCATATCCGTCCAATAGGATTTAACGCGGGCAAGGGCCATCCGCGCACCCTCTATGCACGCCGACCTCCTCATTGCATTGATCCGAGGCACGACCCCAGGAACTGTTGCACCAAGCCAAAGTAACTGTCCGGCTTAGGCCCCTTTGGCCAAAGATGGTCTATTATAGACCGCATTGCAAGTCCGGACAGCCTATGAAGCTCCGCTACAGCAGCCATCTTGTCACTTAATGGCAGCGGGCGAGTGGGAGCATTGAATTGCGACCAGAAAAGCTTATCCACTTCCTTATCACCCTGATCTTTGAAGAACTCGGCAGCATCAGCCGCACTCTTCGCCAAATCCGCATATGCGTCCGCAGGACTCCAGTGTCCATCCACTGGATGCGTACTTCGGATCGAAAAAATTCGTCCGCAACAAATAGGAGCCCCCAGCCGCGATTTTACCGGCCTGTTGAAGGTCCTCCCGCGCACCCCTGAGCTCGGTCCGTATTTCCTTGGTGGCATTAAGTGCCTTATTCAGATCGGCTGAATTATCCTTATGCTCCTTTTTAAGGAGCTCATACCGGTCAGCGGCATTTTTTAACTCCAAAGCCATTTCGGCTATCTTTTCCTCGCTTCGGCGATGAGCAGCCTGTTCGGCTCTCAATTTCTCGGCCGCCTTTAGGGCAGCCGCATCGCTAGACTGAGCTTGCTCCTTGGCTTGGGCAAGTTCCGCCCTCAGGGCTTCCACGGCAGCAGCACCATCTGCAGTCCAAACATATTACATTAATATTGTGCCGCCTTCATATTTTCCTATATAAAGGAAGGCAGGACACATACCTTGTGATTTGTCCAGCCGCTCATTCACCAGCGTGATATCGGCATCAATCGATCCAATTTGCCTCATTAGTTCGACAACTTCAACGGACTGGCCGGCGGCTGGACCCACAGGTACCTGCACATATTTATAGCATACTCATTGGTTTATGATCCCCCGTTTACCACCTAGGGCGGGGAACCAGAGTCTCAGGGGCTACTATCTATATGGAGCACACCTAGCGCGTGCCTCACACCCAAAGAAATAGTGTATTCTTCATTACATACCTCAACGCCTTTGAGCAGGCTTGTGAATGCTTCATTCAAACCGCTTGTAGCGAATGAAATCTTCTTAAGCACCGCGCTCATTAATGAGTGGTGCTCCTCCGAGAGTGCAGCTCGCTCCAGTAAGCCCGTCAGTATGTCCAGCCGGACATTGAACTGTGCCGGACCCTTCCCATCGCTCCTCGTGTGAGCCAAATGCTCAAGACTCAGGGCGGTTGACGTATTGGCTTCCGGCTTCGGCAGATCCGGACTCCTCCGTGATGATGCCTCGGTGTCGCCTGCTTCATGAGTCGGAGAGGCAGGTGGGGTCTTGTTCTCCATCATCTCTAGAGGAAGGTCCCCCGAAGACGAACCCTATTGAGAAGAGCTGCTAGCTGGGCTGCAAAAAGTCAAATCCTAGTTATTAATCCAGGAGAGACACAGTGAAGGAAATATGCCCTAGAGGCAATAATAAAGTTATTATTTATTTCCTTATTTCATGATAAATGTTTATTATTCATGCTAGAATTGTATTAACCGGAAACATAATACATGTGTGAACACATAGACAAACAGAGTGTCACTAGTATGCCTCTACTTGACTAGCTCGTTAATTAAAGATGGTTATGTTTCCTAACCATAGACATGAGTTGTCATTTGATTAATGGGATCACATCATTAGGAGAATGATGTGATTGACTTGACCCATTCCGTTAGCTTAGCACTTGATCGTTTAGTATGTTGCTATTGCTTTTTTCATGACTTATACATGTTCCTATGACTATGAGATTATGCAACTCCCGTTTACCGGAGGAACACTTTGTGTCCTACCAAATGTCACAACGTAACTGGGTGATTATAAAGGTGCTCTACAGGTGTCTCCAAAGGTACATGTTGAGTTGGCATAATTCGAGATTAGGTTTTGTCACTCCGATTGTCGGAGAGGTATCTCTGGGCCCTCTGGGTAATACTCATCACTTAAGCCTTGCAAGCATTGTAACTAATGAGTTAGTTACGAAATGATGTATTACGGAACGAGTAAAGAGACTTGCCGATAACGAGATTGAACTGGGTATTGGATACCGACGATCGAATCTTGGGCAAGTAACATACCGATGATAAAGGGAACAACGTATGTTGTTATGCGGTTTGACTGATAAAGATCTTCGTAGAATATGTAGGAACCAATATGAACATCCAGGTTCCACTATTGGTTATTGACCGAGAATTGTTCTAGGTCATGTCTACATAGTTCTCGAACCCATAGGGTCCGCACGCTTAACGTTACGATGACCGTTTTATTATGAGTTTATGAGTTTTGATGTACCGAAGGAGTTCGGAGTCCCGGATGAGATCGGGGACATGACGAGGAATCTCAAAATGGTCGAGACATAAAGATTGATATATTGGACGGATATATTTGGACACCGGAAAGGTTCCGGATGAGATTGGGACTATACCGGTGATCCGGGAGGTTACCGGAACCCCCCGGTAAGTATATGGGCCTTATTGGGCCTTAGTGGAAAGGAGGGAGAAGGAGCAAAGGAGGGGGCGTGCCCCCCAAGCCCAATCCGAATTGGGAAGGGGGCCGGCCCCCCCTTTCCTTCTTCCCTCCCCTCTCTTCCTTCCTTCTCCTACTCCTAATAGGAAAGGGAGGGGGCAAACCTACTTGGAGTAGGTTTCCCCCTCCTAGGGCGCGCCTCCCCTTAGGCCGGCCCCCTCCTCCTCTCCCCCTTTATATACGGGGGAGGGGGGCACCCCATATACACACAAGTTGATCTACGGATCGTTCCTTAGCCGTGTGCGGTGCCCCCCTCCAACATATTCCACCTTAGTCATATCGTCGCAGAGTTTAGGCGAAGCCCTGCGCCGGTAGAACATCATCATCTTCACCACGCCGTCATGCTGACGGAACTCATCCCCGACGCTTCACTGGATTGGAGCCCGGGGGACGTCATCGAGCTGGACGTGTGCTGAACACGGAGGTGCCGTACGTTCGGTGCTTGGATCGGTCGAATCGTGAAGACGTACGACTACATCAACCGTGTTGTCATAACGCTTCCGCTTAACGGTCTATGAGGGTACGTAGACAACACTCTCCCCTCTAGTTGCTACGCCATCACCATGATCTTGCGTGTGCGTAGGAATTTTTTTGAAATTACTACATTCCCCAACAGTGGCATCCGAGCCTAGGTTTTATGCGTTGATGTTATATGCACGAGTAGAACACAAGTGAGTTGTGGGCGATACAAGTCATACTACTTACCAGCATGTCATACTTTGGTTCGGCGGTATTGTTGGATGAAGCGGCTCGGACCGACATTACGCGTACGCTTACGCGAGACTGGTTTTACCGCCGTGCTTTGCACATAGGTGACTAGCGGGTGTCAGTTTCTCCAACTTTAGTTGAACCGAGTGTGGCTACGCCCGGTCCTTGCGAAGGTTAAAACAACACCAACTTGACAAACTATCGTTGTGGTTTTGATGCGTATGTAAGAACGGTTCTTGCTCAGCCCGTAGCAGCCACGTAAAACTTGCAACAACAAAGTAGAGGACGTCAAACTTGTTTTTGCAGGGCATGTTGTGATGTGACATGGCCAAGACGTGATGCTATATTTTATTGTATGAGATGATCATGTTTTGTAACCGAAGTTATCGGCAACTGACAGGAGCCATATGGTTGTCGCTTTATTGTATGAAATGCAAACGCCCTGTAATTGCTTTACTTTATCACTAAGCGGTAGCGATAGTCGTAGAAGCAATAGATGGCGTAAACGACAATGATGCTACGATGGAGATCAAGGTGTCGTGCCAGTGACGATGGTGATCACGACGGTGCTTAGGAGATGGAGATCACAAGCACAAGATGATGATGGCCATATCATGTCACTTATATTGATTGCATGTGATGTTTATCCTTTATGCATCTTATCTTGCTTTGATTGACGGTAGCATTTTAAGATGATCTCTCACTAATTATCAAGAAGTGTTCTCCCTGAGTATGCACCGTTGCCAAAGTCCGTCGTGCCCAGACACCACGTGATGATCGGGTGTGATAAGCTCTACGTCTCTCTACAACGGGTGCAAGCTAGTTTTGCACACGCGGAATACTCAGGTTAAACTTGACGAGCCTAGCATATGCAGATATGGCCTCGGAGCACGGAGACCGAAAGGTCGAGCGTGAATCATATAGTAGATATGATCAACATAGTGATGTTCACCATTGAAAACTACTCCATCTCACGTGATGATCGGTTATGGTTTAGTTGATTTGGATCACGTGATCACTTAGATGACTAGAGAGATGTCTGTCTAAGTGGGAGTTCTTAAGTAATATGATTAATTGAACTTAAATTTATTATGAACTTAGTCCTGGTAGTATTTTGCAAATTATGTTGTAAGATCAATAGCTCGCGTTGTTGCTTTCATATGTTTATTTTGATATGTTCCTAGAGAAAACTGTGTTGAAAAATGTTAGTAGCAATGATGCGGATTGGATCCGCGATCTGAGGTTTATCCTCATTGCTGCACAGAAGAATTATGTCCTTAATGCACCGCTAGGTGACAGACCTATTGCAGGAGCAGATGCAAACGTTATGAACGTTTGACTAGCTCAATATGATGACTACTTGATAGTTTTGTGCACCATGCTTTGTGGCTTAGAATCGGGACTTCTAAGACGTTTTGAACGTCATGGACCATATAAGATGTTCCAGATATTGAAGTTAATATTTTAAGAAAATACCCGAGTTGAGAGATATGAAGTCTCCAACAAGTTTTATAGCTAAAAGATGGAGGAGAATCGCTCAACTAGTGAGCATGTGCTCAGATTGTCTGGGTACTTCAATCGCTTGAATCAAGTGGGAGTTAATCTTCCAGATAAGATAGTGATTGACAGAATTCTCTAGTCACCATCACTAAGTTATTAGAACTTTGTGATGAACTATAGTATGCAAGGGATGACGAAAATGATTCCCGAGCTCTTCGTGATGTTGAAATCGACAAAGGTAGAAATCAAGAAAGAGCATCAAGTGTTGATGATTGACAAGACCACTAGTTTCAAGAAAAGGGCAAAGGGAAAGAAAGGGAAACTTCAAATAGAATGGCAAACAAGTTGTCACTCCCGTGAAGAAGCCCAAAGCTGGACCAAAGCCTGAAACTGAGTGCTTACACTGCAAAGGAAATGGTCACTGGAAGCGGAAATGCAATGAGTATTTGGTGGATAAGAAGGATGGCAAAGTGAACAAGGGTATATTTGATATACAGGTTATTGATGTGTGCCTTACTAGTGTTTATAGTAGCCCCTGAGTATTTGATACTTGTTCAGTTGCTAAGATTAGTAACTCAAAACAGGAGTTACAGAATAAACGGAGACTAGTTGAAGGGGAAGTGACGATGAGTGTTGGAAGTAGTTCCAAGATTGATATGATCATCATCACACACTCCCTATACTTTCGGGATTAGTGTTAAACCTAAATAAATGTTATTTGGCGTTTGCGTTGAGCATGAATATGATTTGATCATGTTTATTGCGATACAGTTATTCATTTAAAGTTAGAGAATAAATTGTTATTCTGTTTACATGAATAAGAACTTTGATGGTTATACACCCAATGAAAATAGTTTGTTGGATCTCGATCATAGTGATACACATATTCATAATATTGATGCCAAAAGATGCAAAGTTAATAATGATAGTGCAACTTATTTGTGGCACTGCCGTTTGGGTCATATCGGTGTAAAGCGCATGAAGAAACTCCATAAAGATGGATCTTCGGAATCACTTGGTTATGAATCATCTGATGCTTGCGAACCGTGCCTTTTGGGCAAGATGACCAAAACTCCGTTCTCCGGAACAATAGAACAAGCTACTGACTTATTGGAAATAATACATACCGATGTATGCGATCCAATGAATGTTAATGCTCGTGGCAAGTATCGTTATTTTCTGACCTTCACAAGATGATTTGAGCAGATATGGGTATATCTACTTGATGAAACATAAGTCTGAAATAATTGAAAGGTTCAACGAATTTCAGAGTGAAGTGGAAAAATCATCGTAACAAGAAAATAAAGTTTCTGCGATCTGATCGCGGAGACGAATATTTGAGTTACGAGTTTGGTCTTCAATTAAAACAATGTGGAATAGTTTCACAGCTCACGCCACCTGGAACACCACAATGTTATGGTGTGTCCGAACATCGTAACCGCACTTTATTGGATATGGTGAGATCTATGATGTCTCTTACTGATTTACCACTATTGTTTTGGGGTTATGCATTAGAGACAACTGCATTCACGTTAAAAGGGCACCATCTAAATCCATTGAGACGACACCGTATGAACTATGGTTTAGCAGTAATCCTAAGCTGTCATTTCTTGAAGTTTGGGGCTATGATGCTTATGTGAAAACGTTTCATCCTGATAAGGTCAAACCCAAATCGGAGAAGTGCGTCTTCATAGAATACCCAAAGGAAATTGTTGGGTATACCTTCTATCACAGATCCGAAAGGCAAGATATTTGTTGCTAAAATGGATCCTTTCTAGAGAAGGAGTTTCTCTCGAAAGAAGTGAGTGGGAGGAAAGTAGAGGTTAATAAGGTAATTTGCACCTTCTCCCGAATTGGAAAATAGTTCATCACTGAAATCAGTTCCAGTGATGCCTACACCAATTAGTGAGGAAGCTAATGATGATGATCATGAAACTTCAGATCAAGTTACTACCGAACCTCGTAGGTCAACCAGAGTAAGATCCGCACCAGAGTGGTACGGTAATCATGTTCTGGAAGTCATGTTACTAGACCATGATGAACCTACGAACTATGAGGAAGCGATGATGAGCCCAGATTCCGCAAAATGGCTTGAGGCCATAAAATTTGAGATATGATCCATGTATGAGAACAAAATATGGACTTTGATTGACTTGCTCGATGATCAGCAAGCCATGTTAAATAAATGGATCTTCAAGAGGAAGACGGACGCTGATAGTAGTGTTACTATCTACAAAGCTCGACTTGTCGCAAAAAGGTTTCCGACAAATTCAAGGTGTTGAATACAATGAGATTTTCTAAAATGTAGCGATGCTTAAGTCTGTCCGAATCATGTTAGCAATTGCCACATTTTATGAAATTTGGCAAATGGATGTCAAAACTGCATTCCTTAATGGAATTCTCAAAGAAGAGTTGTATATGATGCAACCAGAAGGTTTTGTCAATCCTAAAGGTACTAACAAAATGTGCATGCTCCACCGATCCATCTATGGACTAGTGCAAGCATCTCGGAGTTGGAATATACGCTTTGATGAGTTGATCAAAGCATATAGTTTTGTACAGACTTACGGTTAAGCCTGTATTTACAAGAAAGTGAGTGGGAGCACTACAGCATTTCTGATAAGTATATGTGAATGACATATTGTTGATCGGAAATAATGTAGAATTATTCTGCAAAGCATAAAGGAGTGTTTGAAAGGAGTTCCTTAAAATAAAGACCTCAGTAAAGCTACTTACATATTGAGCAATCAAGATCTATTGAGATAGATCAAGGCGCTTGATAAGATTTTCAATGAGTACATACCTTGACAAGATTTTGAAGTAGTTCAAAATGGAATAGTCAAAGAAGGAGTTCTTGCCTGTGTTGCAAGGTGTGAAGTTGAGTAAGACTCAAGACCCGACCATAGCAGAAAATAGAAAGAGAATGAAAAGTCATTCCCTATGCCTTAGTCATAGGTTCTATAAAGTATGCTATGCTGTGAACCAGACCTATTGTATACTCTGCCCTGGTTTGGCAAGGGAGTACAATAGTGATCTAGGAGTAGATCACTGGACATTGGTCAAAATTATCCTTAGTGGAATAAGGATATGTTTCTCAATTATGGAGGTGACAAAAGGTTCGTCGTAAAAGGTTACGTCGATACAAGTTTTGGCACTGATCCAGATGACTCTAAGTCTTAATCTGGATACATATTGAAACTAGGAGCAATTAGCTAGAGTAGCTCCGTGCAGAGTATTGTAGACATAGAATATTTGCAAAATACATACGGCTCTGAATGTGACAGACACGTTGACTAAACTTCTCTCACGAGCAAAACATGATCATACCTTTGTACTCTTTGGGTGTTAATCACATAGCGATGTGAACTAGATTATTGACTCTAGTAAACCCTTTAGGTGTTGGTCACATGACGATGTGAACTATGGGTGTTAATCATATACAGATATGATTATTGGTGTTAAATCACATGGCGATGTGAACTAGATTATTGACTCTAGTGCAAGTGGGAGACTGAAGGAAATATGCCCTAGAGGCAATAATAAAGTTATTATTTATTTCCTTATTTCATGATAAATGTTTATTATTCATGCTAGAATTGTGTTAACCGGAAACATAATACATGTGTGAATACATAGACAAACAGAGTGTCACTAGTATGCCTCTACTTGACTAGCTCGTTAATTAAAGATGGTTATGTTTCCAAACCATAGACATGAGTTGTCATTTGATTAAGGGGATCACATCATGAGGAGAATGATGTGATTGACTTGACCCATTCCGTTAGCTTAGCACTTGATCGTTTAGTATGTTGCTTTTGCTTTCTTCATGACTTATACATGTTCCTATGACTATGACATTATGCAACTCCCGTTTACCGGAGGAACACTTTGTGTACTACCAAACGTCACAACGTAACTGGGTGATTATAAAGGTGCTCTATAGGTGTCTCCAAAGTTACATGTTGAGTTGGGATAATTTGAGATTAGGATTTGTCACTCCGATTGTCGGAGAGGTATCTCTGGGCCCTCTCGGTAATACTCATCACTTAAGCCTTGCAAGCATTGTAACTAATGAGTTAGTTACGAAATGATGTATTACGAAACGAGTAAAGAGACTTGCCGGTAACGAGATTGAACTAGGTATGGGATACCAACGATCGAATCTTGGGCAAGTAACATACCGATGACAAAGGGAACAACGTATGTTGTTATGCGGTTTGACCGATAAAGATCTTCGTAGAATATGTAGGAACCAATATGAACATCCAGGTTCCACTATTGGTTATTGACCGAGAATAGTTCTAGGTCATGTCTACATAGTTCTCGAACCCGTAGGGTCCGCACGCTTAACGTTACGATGACAGTTTTATTATGAGTTTATGAGTTTTGATGTACCGAAGGAGTTCGGAGTCCCGGATGAGATCGGGGACATGACGAGGAGTCTCGAAATGGTTGAGACATAAAGATTGATATATTGGACGGATATATTTGGACACCGGAAAGGTTTCGGATGAGACTGAGACTATACCGGTGATCCGGGAGGTTACCGAAACCCCCCCGGTAAGTATATGGGCCTTATTGGGCCTTAGTGGAAAGGAGGGAGAAGGAGCAAAGCAGGGGGCGTGCCCCCCCGAGCCCAATACGAATTGGGAAGGGGGCCGGCCCCCCCTTTCCTTCTTCCCTCCCCTCTCTTCCTTCCTTCTCCTACTCCTAATAGGAAAGGGAGGGGCAAACCTACTTGGAGTAGGTTTCCCCCTCCTAGGGCACGCCTCCCCTTAGGCCGGCCCCCTCCTCCTCTCCCCCTTTATATACGGGGGAGGGGGGCACCCTATATACACACAAGTTGATCTACGGATCGTTCCTTAGCCATGTGCGGTGCCCCCCTCCAACATATTCCACCTCGGTCATATCGTCGCAGAGTTTAGGCGAAGCCCTGCGCCGGTAGAACATCATCATCGTCACCACGCCGTCGTGCTGACGGAACTCATCCCCGACGCTTCGCTGGATTGGAGCCCGGGGGACATCATCGAGCTGGACGTGTGCTGAACACGGAGGTGCCGTATGTTCGGTGCTTGGATTGGTCGAATCGTGAAGACGTACGACTACATGAACCTCGTTGTCATAACGCTTCCGCTTAACGGTCTACGAGGGTACGTAGACAACACTCTCCCCTCTCGTTGCTATGCCATCACCATGATCTTGCGTGTGCGTAGGAATTTTTTTGAAATTACTACGTTCCCCAACACACAGTACCTTCAAATTGTAGATTGACTTACAGCTCGGTGGAGGGCTGGCCCGTTGGTGGGCATGACGCGGTGAGGGTGTCCGTCGGGGCAGGGCCCCCTGGGGATGCCTTTTTCCCTGGTTTGGGCATCTCCACCTCCAAGTCTTCGGAGGCAGCCCTCTTCTTCCCGCGCGGGGAGGAGGCCTTAGCCTCCCTTTCCCGACTATCCTCCTTAGAGGAGGTAACAATTCCTCCGGTTCGGATGCGTAGCGTGTGGAGTTCGGTTTCTTCGCTCTTCCCCTCGTCCTTCCCCGAGGGCATTCTGTTGAGTACCCGGTCGAGCATCTTGGCCACGGTAGGACTAGGCGAGCCTTCGGGAAGTGGCGCCGGACACCTGATTCTCTCCGCCTTGCTCAGCCATTCTTGGCCACGGATGATTTTCAGAATAAACAATTATGACAAATTCAAAACAAGGTGTCTGGCATCAAGGCTACTTACTTGGGTATCTAGGCGATTGCATCTTAGGCCCGCATCCTCGGTGGTGTCCGGACACTCTACTTTCTGTCTGAAGAATAATTTGCACATCTCTTCGAGCTTCAAGCCGAAGAAGTGTTTGACAGTCCGCGGACCCTCCGGATTGAACTCCCACATCCGGAGAGGCCGGCGTTGGCACAGCAACATCCGTCGGATTAACATCACTTGCATTATGCTGACGAGGTTAATGTCCCTCTCAAGAAGCTCCCGAATGCGATTCTGCATTACTGGTACATCACCAGTGGACCCCCAATTCTGTCCTACGTCTGTCCAAGACGCCAACTGTGACGGAGGGCCCTGGGGGCCGTAACATAAAAGCACCTCCACTACCATACATCGGATACTTCTGGGAATGAACCCTCTGGCCATGGGGCGTCGGCATTCCTGCTTATTATGGCACCTCCGCACTCTACATGTCGCCCCTCGATCATCTCCAGCTTCACACTGAGGGTCTTGAGACATAAGCCGAAGTGTGGGGTGACGTGGAGAAAAGCCTCGCACACGATAATGAACGACGCGATATGGAGGATAGCGTCTGGAGCCAGATCATGAAAATCCAACCCATAGTAGAACATGAGCCCCCTCACGAAGGGATCGAGGGTGAAGCCCAAGCCGCGGAGGAAGTGAGGGAGAAACACGACGCATTCATTGGGCTCCTGTGTGGGGATGACCTGCCCTGGAGCAGGAAGCCTGTGCTGGATGTCGGTGGTCAGGTATCCGACCTCCCTAAGCTTCGCAATGTCCTCCTTTTTAATATAGGAGGCCTCCCACCGGCCTTGAGGGTCAGTGAGGGAGTCCTGGACTAGAGGGTGTCCGGATAGCCGGACTATCATCATCGGCCGGACTATCATCGTCAGCCGGACTCCAAGACTATGAAGATACAAGATTGAAGACTTCGCCCCGTGTCCGGATGGGACTTTCCTTGGAGTGGAAGGCAAGCTTGGTGATACGGATATGTAGATCTCCTACCATTGTAACCGACTCTATGTAACCCTAGCCCTCTCTGGTGTGTGTATAAACCGGATGGCTTTAGTCCGTAGGACAGAAGAACAACCATTACAACAATCATACCATAGGCTAGCTTCTAGGGTTTAGCCTCCTTGATCTCGTGGTAGATCTACTCTTGTAATATCCACATTATCAATATCAATCAAGCAGGACGTAGGGTTTTACCTCCATCAAGAGGGCCCGAACCTGGGTAAAACATCGTGTCCCCTGTCTCCTGTTACCATCCACCTAGACGCACAGTTCGGGACCCCCTACCCGAGATCCGCCGGTTTTGACACCGACATTGGTGCTTTCATTGAGAGTTCCTCTGTGCCGTCGCTGATAGGAAGGACGCCTCTTCCCGTCTTCAAGGACGGTATCTTCGCCAAAGGAGCCCTGGCCGCCGGCCAAACTATCCGGCTAGGTGGTTTTCTCATGACCGCCTGTTCGGCCACCACTTCGAAGATGACCTCTCGGGTCATTAAAAGCAATCTTCACGTTAACTCGGAATTTGCCGAGCAGCTAGGTCCAACAGAGCTCTCGTCCGTAAACGAACTCTTGGATCGTATCGCCGCCCTGGGAGTCGCTACAGACTACGATCAGATCGGGCTTAAAACCGATCTGAGAGAGATTAACTCTCCCCAGGTAACCCACCACGTCATGGTGGTAGAGGAACATCACGGCAACTCTTCTCCTATATTGAAAACTAGTCGTGTCCGGGCTTCCGAACCCTCCATGCCGGATTCCCGCGGAGGGACGGACCTCGATCAAGTGCTGAACTTAAAGTCAGGCATCGGACCGGACTCGTTGGACAACGTTCCACTTTCCAAGCTTCTGAATTCGGAAACTTCTCGGCCCTTGAGCCTTGAGATGGGTAGGATTCCGGACTCAATTAGACCCACCTACCCAGACATATGCGATCTATCTCTGATCCGGCAAGAGCCTACTGAAGCAGTACATCATTACTGGGCCAAATTCCTCCTGGTTATGGACATGATAAAGGACTGCCGAGAGGAAAACGCAATCTCGATTTTTTGCAATAATTGCACGGACAAGGAAATTTTGAACGCCGTCAGCCGTCGCGAAATCACACGCTTCACCGACCTGGCATCTATAGTACGAAAGTACTGTGCGATGGAAAGTTTCCGGAAAACCGAAAATAAGTTTTGGGACAATCCGGCCCCGAATACAACCCTAGTCTGCAACAAAAGGGTGCATTACACTCAGGCACCAGGTACAAAAAACAAAAAGTAGAAACCCCATAAAGGGCACGGAACCGTACTGGAGGGATGGCTCAATGGACCCTGTACAATTCACAGTACAGAGGGCGCCACCCCAACACATAGCCTTCAAGCATGTTGGATATTACGGCAGGTGGCCAAAAGTGGCGAGGAGCTTCTAGCCCCGGAAAACCACACCAACAACACCGGTACGGTATCAACAGTCTTCGAAACTTTCGCATCGAGCAATATGCGGAAACGAACAATCCGCAGCCTCGCCGAAGTCTACCAAGTAGCAACAACAAATCCTTAGAGCAACGCGGCCATCACCTTCAATGCCAGCGACGAACCTAAATTCCGAACAGCCCGAGCACCAGCCGCATTGGTCCTCGGTCCAATAGTGGACGGCTTTCGACTTACCAAGGTACTCATGGATGGCGGCAGCGGATTAAACCTCATCTACGAGGAAACTCTTCAAAAAATGGAAATAGACTGGAGCCGCATTGAGCGAAGCAGCACAACCTTCAGAGGAATAATCCCTAGCCGGGAAGCGCGCTGCACTGGAAAAATCACACTTGATGTGGTGTTCGGCTCGCCGGACAATTACAGGTCCGAAGAAATCACGTTCCAAGTGGCCCCGTTCAGCAGCGGATATCACGCTATATTAGGGCGAGAGGCATTCACAATTTTTCAAGCCATACCCCATTATGGGTACATGAAGCTCAAAATGCCTGGGCCCAGCAGAATAATCACTCTCATTAGTGATCCGGACATAGCACTCCGCGCCGAAAACAAAACAACCGCATTAGCCCTGGAGGCACTATCCGAAGCCCTAGCGGCAGAGGAACTCACCGCGCTGCGCTCTACGGTGCATAGAGGCGATGTGATACTCGATAAGAGATCCAAGTCCACCTCCTTTAAACCAGCGGACGAAATAATAAAATTACAGGTCCATCCAACGGACCCGACAAAGACGGCCTCCATCGGGGCACAATTGAACCCTGATGTGGACGCCGCACTGCGAGAATTCCTTCGAGAAAATTGGGACATTTTTGCCTGGCATCCTTCAGATATGCCAGGAATCCCACGTAGATTGGCAGAGCATAGCCTAAACATCCTAAAAGGGTTCAAGCCATTCAAACAGGCTCTTCGATGATTTTCTGAACCCAAAAGACAGGCAATGGGAGAAGAACTAGCCAAACTATTGGAAGCCGGATTCATCAGAGACATCAAACATCCGGATTGGCTAGCAAACCTGTTAATGGTACCAAAGAAAGACAAATCCTGGCGCCTATGTGTCGATTTTAAAGACCTAAACAAGGCCTGCCCTGTCACATCCCTAGTCTGGTATGACCTAGACTAGCCAGTCATTTGTGCATCATGTTTAAATTCCATTTAAATTTGAAATGAGGATTTGTGAACCCTCAGAATCATCTATGGAAATGACCCAAATAAAAATTGCTCCAAAAGGGTCCAAGAAAATGCTCATGTTGCTCTCTGAAAATATTGGACAGAGATAAAAATCAAACCAATATTTTTAGGAGCTCATAAGTATTTATTTTGGGCATTTGGAATTAATGCATAAATACTTGCATTGGAAATATATTAGTTATATATATATATATATATATATATATATATATATATATATATATATATATTAATATATGTCCAAAAATTATGCCAGTTGTTGAGGAGCTCTGGAATAATGCCACTAGCCCCTACAAATGATTTAGTATTTTTATTAAATCAAAACAAATGTCAGAAAATAGAAAAGAGAAACAAATCAGGAGAAAAACCTACCTGTGCTTACCTCTTTCTGCAGCCCAGCAGCGGCCCAGCTGGCCAGCCCAGCCCACCTGGGCCCCCTTCCTCTATCGTCTTCCTCCCTGACAGGAGGACGGGCGCGTGCCCAACGCGCGCGCGCACCGCCGCGCCACGCCACCAGCCTCCCTGCCTGCCTGCCCTCTCCCCTCCTCGTCTGGATGCCCCGCGCGACGCCACGCAGCCACCCTGACCTCTCTCGCACTCTCCCTCGCCCTCGTCCCCTCCTCTGTCTCTCTCTCACGTGCACGGCCGAACGCCACTGCCGCCACCGGCCACTGTTGCCGCGCCCACAGCCATGGCCTCGCCTTTCCGACGCGCTTCACAGCTCCTCCGAGACCCCCTCTCCCTTCTCGTTGAGCCACGCACCTCCGAACGGCCTCCATCGTCGCCACCGTCGTCTTCTTCATCGCCGGCCGCCGTAGATCTCCACCGCCCGCACGTCGCCGTCCGGCCGTCCCGGATCCCGCTTCGACGCCCGCGGCAACCACTGTGAGCTGCTGCTCTTCCTCCCCCTCTCCGTTCTCGCCCCCGCACACCACAGCCGCATCCCCGCTCGCGCCCGAGCACCGGCCGCCGCTGCGAGCTCTGCTCCGGCGAGCTCCGGCCACCCTGCGCCCTCCCGTCGCCTCCGCTGGATGCGGACGAGCCCGGGCTACGCCCCGGTGCTCTCAGCCGCCGCCCCCATGCTCGCAGCACTGCGCCCGCCCTCGGCCGAACTCCGGCCACCGCCCCGAGCTCCGCTCCGGCGAGCTCCGGCCGTCCCCGCCTCTCACACTTGCTCCAGATGACGCGGACGAGCGCTGGCTCCTCGCCAGTGGTCTCCGCCGCCCATATGGTCGCCGGAGGGTGGAACCCGAGCCCTCCGCCACACCCGTTGCCACCGGCGATGAGCCGCCGGCGGGTTAGGCCCTGTTGACCAGGGGTTTGACCTCCCCTGGGTCAATGACAGGTGGGGCCCGGCCCTGACTAATTTTTAGTTAGTTTTGGAGTTAGGATTAATTAATTCTGTTTAATTAACTAAGACACTGACGTGTGGACCCCACACGTCAGGTTTGACCTAGTCAGCCACGTTTGACTCGCCGACGTCATGCCACTGTCATGCTGACGCAGTTATTCATTTGCTGGATTTAAAATTAATCAGGAAATTCCAGAAAATGATTTAAACTTCAAAAAATCATAGAAATTCAACCGTAGCTCAGATTGAAATAATTTATATATGAAAAATTATTAGAAAAATGCAATCTTTCCATCTGTACTAGTTTCATGCATGACAAACCAACTTATACATGCTGTATATGAGAAAACACATTATGGCATTTTAAGAGACTTAATTTAGAGTTGCATCTGAACCCTTGGTTCAAATGGATCTCTTCCAAATAGAATGCTAGATGCATTAGCACAAACAACATCACATCTACATGCCATGTTCATGCATCATATGGTTGCATATGCTTGTGTATTGATTGTTGGCACCGTTCCTTCTCGATAGGTCTTGCTCTGGAGACCGTTCCAGAGTACCTGTCTATGAAGCAGTGCCTCCTATGTTGATCTACCAGGCAAGCAAACCCCCTTGTTCATTCCGATAAAATCCTACTCTCTCGCTCCTGCTCTCAGTTATTGCATTAGGACAACAACGATTCATCTGCTACTTTGTGCTGCGGTAGTTGAACCCATTCCTCTGCATGACCTGTCATTGCCACAGTAAATAGTTGAAACCCACTAGCATGTGTAGGAGTTGATTGAGCCATGTTGTGTTCCTACCATGCTATGCCTGCTATTGCTTAGAGTTGTGTCAGGTCTGATTCATTGGGAATGAATTGGAGTGTTATGATATGTTCTGATGCTGAGAGTGAAGGGTGTGAACACGATTTGGTAAAGGTAGCGGCGAGAGGCCATGTAGGAGTACATGGTGGGTTGTCTCACTGAAACCGTCCTTAAGCACTGAGTTCTATGTATGTTGCCCAATGACTCGATACTACCACACATTGGGATCCTTAATTGACTCTCTCGACTTATTAACCAACTTGATCTCTGTCCAGGAGTCGCAACTAGTTTCTGGTGTTTGTAGGTAGTGCTATTTTTCTACCAAGTGGCACCCAGTAGGGTGGGCTTGGGACAGACTAGGCACACGTGGCCTGGTGTACCGAGTGGCACCCGGATGGTGGGCTCGGGAACCCTGCACACATCGTTTGGGGCCGTGAGCGACACCCCGGACGGATCTCCTTGCGGATGGAACCCGAATAGGCGATAAACCTGGGCTAGAGTCTTGTGTGGTTAGTCAGGTCGTGGCCGACACCCTCGCCAGGCTTCCGCTTGAAGGTTGCCGAGATACATGACGTGTACATGGCGGTAAGTGGCGAGAGCGTGTGTGAAGAAGTACACCCCTGCAGGGTTAACATGATCTATTCGAATAGCCGGGTCCGCAGATATGGACTTCTTGGATGCTTACATGGTACATAGACAACTTGAAGTGGATACTATAAAATGCTCAAGGCAAGTGTGAGTGCTATGGATGGCCTTCTCGTAGGGAGACGGGAATGAATCTATAGTAGTGTATTGTGTGGTGATTAGTGGACTCGTGTGCGCCATATCACCTCAAAGAAGTTCTGGTAGTCGTAGAACAGGATAGCCACAGAGTCAAAGCTGGCTTGCTGCAACTAAACCCCACATTACCTTATTGATACAAATGCATGTATGATAGGATCTGATGTAAGTCTTGCTGAGTACCTTTGTACTCATGTTGCTCTATTTCTGTTTTTGCAGCGGAGACTCCGGTCTTACTAGTGCTCTCGTGGACTTCGACAAGTAGCTTGTACCTCAGCTCCGATCTTGATCGGATGTTGTAGATAGTCAGGCTCTTCAGTCTTTTTCATTTGTAGATGTCTGTACTCAGACATGTAATGCTTCCGCTTGTTGCTTGATTGCTCTGAATGTTGGGTCATGTGACCCCTGTTTGTAATAAATGTTATGATGGCTCTTTGAGCATTATCTATATGAGTTGTTGAGTTATGCTGTGATGCCATGTTGTACAACACATACTTGCATGTTATGCGTACATGTAATGTGTATTGCTATGTGTGGGATCTGACTATCTAGTTGTTTATCCTTAGTAGCCTCTCTTACCGAGAAATGTCTCCTAGTGCTTCCACTGAGCCATGGTAGCGTGCTACTGCTCCGGAACACTTAGGCTGGCCGGCATGTGTCCTTCTTCGTTCCTGTGTCTGTTCCTTTGGGGAAATGTCACGCGATGAATACCGGAGTCCTGTTAGCCCGCTACAGCCCGTTCACCGGAGTCCTGTTAGCCCAGTGCTACAGCCTGGATTCACTCGCTGTTGACTGACACGTTCGATGCTGGGTCATGGATGCCTGTCCCTGTAAGTTTGTGCCACTTTGGGTTTACGACTAGCCATGTCAGCCCGGGCTCCATATCATATGGATGCTAGCGACACTGTCATATACGTGTGCCAAAAGGCGCAAACGGTCCCGATCAAAGGTAAGGCGACACCCGTGGGAATACCGTGCGTGAGGCCGCAAAGTGTTATGAGGTGTTACATGCTAGATCGATGTGGCATTGAGTCGGGGTCCTGACAGCTTTGGTATCAGAGCCTGACTGCCTGTAGGAATACCAAGCCAAACTGGTCGAAGTTGAGTCTAGAAGTTCTTTAGTTATGTAAGGGAATTGATTGTGGGAAGGAACGTAAGGCTCTTTTTAATCCTTATACCTCATGGCTCTCTGATCTGAGTCATCCTATCTTTCCTACGGGGTTAAGGAACTAGGCATTCTCTTCCGTCTATCAGGATCATGTGTTACTACTCCGTAGTCCCATAGGATTGGTTGATCAGAGTCTTATCCTAGTTTCGAGTACTTCCGGTGTAGCCTATTTAGTATGATCTCAGAACCTTGAGTGATGATGTTGAGTATGTTACTACCCCATTTTAGCAGGATGTCTCATTCTGAACATTTTACTGCCGTTATGCTGCCAGAATTGCCCGAGGAGTTCGAGAGTTACTAATTTCCTTATCCTACATTCTATAACCTATAGATGATGCTAATCCATCCTTGGTTTCGTTTCTCAGGATGTCATCAGTTAAACGAAGTTCCATTGCTCGTAAACAGAAACACGGAGATGGAAGGGATGAGGATCCTCCCGACCAGCCTTCGTTGACAGAGTTCATGCTAGAGATGGAGAGGAACAAGCGTGAGTCTAACCGCTTGTTGGCACGCATCGAGGAGAACACCGCACATTAGTTCAAAGGGTCTGCTACCATTCATGACTTCATTCGTTTGCACCCACCCACCTTTCATCATTCTGTTGAGCCACTCGATGCAGATGACTGGCTTCGTAGTATCACACACAAGCTCTGTTCCGCGAACGTAGCTGAAGATGACAAGGTCACCTATGCCACATACCACCTGGAAGGTCCTGCTATTCTTTGGTGGCAGAACTATGAGGCTATGCTTCCAGCTGGCCAGATTCCTATCTGGAGGGATTTCACTGAGGCTTTTCGCGAGCATCACATTCCCTAGGCCCTCATCGATCGCAAGAGAGAAGAGTTCTGTAGTTTCACCCAGAGTAAGATGGCTGTTGATGCTTACAGCCGAGAGTTTGAGAACCTTGCCCGCTATGCTTCAGAAGAGGTGTCCACAGACGCCAAGAAGCAAGCTAGGTTCTGGAAGGGTCTCAACCCCAAGTTGCGTCGTGATCTCCACCTACATCATTGTGATACATTCCAAGCTCTTGTGAACAAGGCCATCAGTGCAGAGACAACTCAACTCACTTACGAGGAGTCTCGTAAGCACACCCGTGATTTGGGATCTTCTTCTTGCTCTAGTTCCCAGAAGCGCCGGATTTGGGTTCCAAACTCCGCTCTTCCTTCCGGATATTCACCGAGGCCAACTTATGTGGTGCCTCACCCAGCTCAGTCATATGTTCCACCCAGGCCTACTGGTAGACCGCTTGTCAGTGCGGGTCAACTTCAGGGACTTGCTTCACATGCGGGAAACCAGGACACTATGCACGTGACTGCTCTCAGACTAGTTATGCTCCACCCCAGCCCGAGAAGTCTGTAGGCTGTGTTAAACCATCAAGTAAGACGATCAGTGCCAAGCCAGCTCACACTAAACGTGGACGTGTGCATCACATCTCAGCTAAAGACGCTCATGGTGATCCGGATGTCGTTCTTGGTACACTCCTTGTCAATTGTCATCCAGCATCGGTTCTGTTCGATACTGGAGCATCTCATTCTTTCATTTCTGAAGGCTATGCTCGTTTGCACGACATGTCATTTTGTGACATGCCAACACCTCTTGAAATCCAACCCCAGGGTCTAGATGGCAAACCACCAGAATCAGCTATGGTAATGAAATCCTTGTTGGTAGACTGGTATTTCTGGCATCACTTGTAGCCCTCAAGTCCTCAGATATTAACATCATCTTGGGTATGGACTGGATGACAGCTCATCATGCCAAGATTGATTGTTACACCAGATCTGTTCAGCTTACACACCCATCTGGCAAGATAGTCACTGTCTCCACTAGAGTTGCAAAGCGTCAGCTCTATTCTCTTAATGCCAGCCCTCTTCCAGACCTTGAAGATATCCCGGTAGTCCGCGACTTTCCGGATGTCTTTCCAGAGGAACTGCCAGGTGTTCCACCTGACAGAGATGTAGAGTTTGTCATAGATCTTATCCCAGGAACCGCTCCAATCTCTAGGAGACCTTACAAGATGGCACCCTTAGAACTAGCCGAGCTTAAGAAACAACTTGATGAGTCCTTGCAAAAAGGTTTCATCCGTCCTAGTTCTTCTCCTTGGGCTTGCCCCGTCCTCTTCGTCAAGAAGAAGGATGGTACGGACCGGATGGTTGTAGATTATCGTCCCGTTAATTTGGTCACGATAAAGAACAAATATCCACTCCCCAGGATCAACGACCTGTATGATCAGCTCGCTGGATCCTCAGTCTTCTCCAAGATGGATTTGAGGTTAGGCTACCACCAAATCAAGATCAGAAATGGGGACATCCCCAAGACGGCATTTGTCACTCATTATGATCAGTACGAGTACACCGTCATGTCTTTTGGTCTAACCAACGCTCCAGCCACATTCTCCCGCTAGATGAACTCGATCTTCATGGAGTACTTAGATAAATTCGTCGTGGTTTACCTCGATGATATCCTTATTTACTCGAAGAACGAGGAAGAGCATGCCGAACATCTTAGACTTGTGCTAGAGAAACTCAGAGAGCACCGCCTTTATGCCAAGTTCTCCAAGTGTGAATTTTGGTTGCCAGAAGTGACCTACTTAGGCCACGTAATCTCTGGTAAGGGCATTGCTGTCAATCCCGAAAGAGTTAAGGCCGTTCTTGACTGGACTCCACCTGAAACTGTTAAACAAGTTAGGAGCTTCCTTGGTCTAGCCAGCTATTGTCGCCGCTTTGTTGAAAACTTCTCCAAAGTAGCCAAACCCCTTACGGAACTTCTCAAGAAAGATAAAAAGTTTGAGTGGTCCCCACAATGTGAGTACAGTTTTCAGGAACTGAAAAGACGCCTGACTTCTGCTCCCATACTTGTGCCACCGGATTTCACAAAGGACTTTGTTATCTATTGTGACGCCTCACGACAGGGACTAGGTTGCATTCTTATGCAGGATCGTCATGTGATTGCCTATGCATCTCGACAGTTGCATCCACATGAGGATAATTATCCTACACATGATCTAGAGCTTGCAGCCGTAGTCTATGCACTCAAGACCTGGCGACATTACCTTCTTGGTAAATGTTGCGAGATCTATACCGATCACCAGAGTCTCAAGTATATCTTCACCCAACCAGATTTGAACCTTAGGCAAAGACGTTGGTTGGAGTTAATCACAGATTATGATCTAGGGATTACCTACACCCCAGGCAAAGCCAATGTCATGGCTGATGCTCTAAGTCGTAAATCCTATTGCAACAATCTCATGTTGCAGCAAGGCCAACCACTTCTCCATGAGGAATTCTGTAAGCTTAATCTTCACATTGCTCCTCATGGATTCCTTTCTACCTTAATGGTGAAACCTACTCTTGAGGACAGATCATAACTAGCCAGCAATATGATACGGGTATTTCTCGAATCAAGGATAACGTTAAGAAGGGAGTTGCTGGTAGTTTCTCTGTTGATGATCGAGGTGTTGTTTTCTTTGGGAACCGCCTGGTGGCCCCTAGAAGAAACATCTTCGACAATTGATTCTTAAGGAGGCGCATGAATCTCCTCTCATGATTCATCCCGGTAGTGCTAAGATGTATCAGGACCTACGCCAGAGGTTCTAGTGGACTAGGATGAAGAGAGAAATCGCTGAGTTCATTGCTAAATGTGACGTTTGTCGTCGCGTTAAGGCAGAGCATCAAAGACCTGCTGGCACCCTTCAGCCTTTAGCTATTACTGAATGGAAATGGGATAAAGTTGGTATGGACTTCATCACCGGCTTTCCCAGGACCAACAGAGGGAATAATGGTATCTTCGTAGTCATTGATCGTCTCTCCAAAGTGGCACACTTCCTACCTGTTCGAGAGAATATCACCGCTAGTCAGCTCGCTGACTTATATATTTCTCGAATAGTATCACTTCATGGTGTTCCACTAGAGATCAATTCAGACCGTGGTAGTCTTTTCACTTCTCACTTCTGGGAGAGTTTCCAAACTGCCATGGGAACCCATCTTTCCTTCAGTACCGCTTTCCACCCTCAGTCGAGTGGTCAGGTGGAACGGGTCAACCAAATTCTCGAAGACATGCTCCGAGCTTGCATTATCTCATTCGGTATGGATTGGGAGAAATGTCTTCCTTTTGCCGAGTTTGCTTATAACAATAGCTATCAATCCAGCCTCAAGAAAGCTCCTTTTGAGGTTCTCTATGGACGAAGATGTCGAACACCTTTGAACTAGTCAGAAACCGGTGAAAGACAATTCTTTGGACCGGACATGATCCAGGAGGCAGAAGAGCAAGTTCGCATCATTCGCGAGAATTTGAAAACAGCCCAGTCTCGTCAAAAGAGCCAGTATGATCGTCATCATAAGGATATGACTTATGAAATTGGCGACAAAGCTTACCTTCGGGTTACTCCTTTGAAGGGTACCCATCGTTTCGGTATCAAGGGCAAGTTGGCTCCTCGTTACATTGGTCCTTTTCGTATTCTCGCTAAACGAGGAGAGGTTGCCTACCAGTTGGAACTACCCCCACTTCTTTCTCGAGTTCACGATGTCTTCCACGTCTCTCAACTCAGGCGTTGCTTCTCGGATCCTATCCGCGGAGTGGACCACGAAACGCTTGATCTCCAAGATAACCTCACATACCGAGAGTACCCGGTTCACATTCTTGATCAAGCAGAGCGTGTTACCCGACGTCAGAACTCAAGTTTCTCAAAGTTCAGTGGTCTCATCATTCCGAGAGAGAAGCTACTTGGGAGCGAGAAGATCGTCTTCGACCGGAGTACCCTGCTTTCTTTCCATCGACCCCTGAATCTCGGGACGAGATTTTCTCAAGTGGGGGCGAGTTGTCACATCCCTAGTCTGGTATGACCTAGACTAGCTAGTCATTTGTGCATAATGTTTAAATTCCATTTAAATTTGAAATGAGGATTTGTGAACCCTTAGAATCATCTATGGAAATGACCCAAATAAAAATTGCTCCAAAAGGGTCCAAGAAAATGCTCATGTTGCTCTCTGAAAATATTGGACAGAGATAAAAATCAAACCAATATTTTTAGGAGCTCATAAGTATTTATTTTGGGCATTTGGAATTAATGCATAAATACTTGCATTGGAAATATATTAGTTATATATATATTAATATATGTCCAAAAATTATGCCAGTTGTTGAGGAGCTCTGGAATAATGCCACTAGCCCCTACAAAAATTGGCATAAGAAAATAAAATGATTTAGTATTTTTATTAAATCAAAAAAATGTCAAAAAATAGAAAAGAGAAACAAATCAGGAGAAAAACCTACCTGTGCTTACCTCTCTCTGCAGCCCAGCAGCGGCCCAGCTGGCCAGCCCAGCCCACCTGGCCCCCCTCCTCTGTCATCTTCCTCCTCGACAGGAGGACGGGCGTGTGCCCGACGCGCACGCGCACCGCCACGCCACGGCACCAGCCTCCCTGCCTGCCTGCCCTCTCCCCTCCTTGTCTGGATGCCCCGCGTGATGCCATGCAGCCACCCCGACCTCTCTCGCACTCTCCCTCGCCCTCGTCCCCTCCTCTGTCTCTCTCTCACGCGCACGGCCGAACGCCACCGCCACCACCGGCCACTGTTGCCGCGCCCACAGCCACGGCCTCGCCTTTCCGACGCGCTCCACAGCTCCTCCGAGACCCCCTCTCCCTTCTCGTCGAGCCACGCACCTCCGGACGGCCTCCATCGTTGCCACCGTCGTCTTCTTCATCGCCGGCCGCCATAGATCTCCACCACCCGCACGTCGCCGTCCGGCCGTCCCCGAGCCTGCTTCGATGCCCGCTGCAACCGCTGTGAGCTGCTGCTCTTCCTCCCCCTCTCCGTTCTCGCCCCCGCACACCGCAGCCGCATCCCCGCTCGCGCCCGAGCACCGGCCGCCGCCGCGAGCTCTGCTCCGGCGATCTCCAGCCACCCTGCGCCCTCCCGTCGCCTCCGCTGGATGCGGACGAGCCCGGGCTACGCCCCGGTGCTCTCAGCCGGCCCCTCCATGCTCGCAGCGCTGCGCCCGCCCTCGGCCGAACTCCGGCCGCCGCCCCGAGCTCCGCTCCGGCGAGCTCCGGCCGTCCCCGCCTCTCCCACTTGCTCCAGATGATGCGGACGAGCGCTGGCTCCTCGCCAGTGGTCTCCGCCGCCCATATGATCGCCGGAGGGTGGAACCCGAGCCCTCCGCCACGCCTGTTGCCACCGGCGACGAGCCGCCGGCGGGTTAGGCCCTGTTGACCAGGGGTTTGACCTCCCCTGGGTCAATGACAGGTGGGGCCCGGCCCTGACTAATTTTTAGTTAGTTTTGGAGTTAGGATTAATTAATTCTGTTTAATTAACTAAGACACTGATGTGTGGACCCCACATGTCAGGTTTGACCTGGTCAGCCACGTTTGACTCGCCGACGTCATGCCACTGTCATGCTGACGCAGTTATTCATTTGCTGGATTTAAAATTAATCAGGAAATTCCAGAAAATGATTTGAACTTCAAAAAAATCATAGAAATTCAACCGTAGCTCAGATTGAAATAATTTATATATGAAAAATTATCAGAAAAATGCAATCTTTCCATCTGTACTAGTTTCATGCATGACAAACCAACTTATACATGCTGTATATGAGAAAACACATTATGGCATTTTAAGAGACTTAATTTAGAGTTGCATTTGAACCCTTGGTTCAAATGGATCTCTTCCAAATAGAATGCTAGATGCATTAGCACAAACAACATCACATCTACATGCCATGTTCATGCATCATATTGTTGCATATGCTTGTGTATTGATTGTTGGCACCGTTCCTTCTCGATAGGTCTTGCTCCGGAGACCGTTCCAGAGTACCTGTCTATGAAGCAGTGCCTCCTATGTTGATCTACCAGGCAAGCAAACCCCCTTGTTCATTCCGATAAAATTCTACTCTCTCGCTCCTGCTCTCAGTTATTGCATTAGGACAACAACGATTCATCTGCTACTTTGTGCTGCGGTAGTTGAACCCATTCCTCTGCATGACCTATCATTGCCACAGTAAATAGTTGAAACCCACTAGTATGTGTAGGAGTTGATTGAGCCATGTTGTGTTCCTACCATGCTATGCCTGCTATTGCTTAGAGTTGTGTCAGGTCTGATTCATTGGGAATGAATTGGAGTGTTATGATATGTTCTGATGCTGAGAGTGAAGGGTGTGAACACGATTTGGTAAAGGTAGCGGCGAGAGGCCATGTAGGAGTACATGGTGGGTTGTCTCACTGAAACCGTCCTTAAGCACTGAGTTCTATGTATGTTGCCCAATGACTCGATACTACCACACATTGGGATCCTTAATTGACTCTCTCGACTTATTAACCAACTTGATCTCTGTCCAGGAGTCGCAACTAGTTTCTAGTGTTTGTAGGTAGTTCTATTTTTCTACCAAGTGGCACCCGACAGGGTGGGCTTGGGACAGACTAGGCACACGTGGCCTGGTGTACCGAGTGGCTTGGGAACCCTGCACACATCATTTGGGGCCGTGAGCGCCACCCCGGGCCGGATCTCCTTGCGGATGGAACCCGAATAGGCGATAAACCTGGGCTAGAGTCTTATGTGGTTAGTCAGGTCGTGGCCGACACCCTCGTCAGGCTTCCGCTTGAAGGTGGCCGAGATACATGACGTGTACATGGCGGTAAGTGGCGAGAGCATGTGTGAAGAAGTACACCCCTGCAGGGTTAACATGATCTATTCGAATAGCCGGGTCCGTGGATATGGACTTCTTGGATGCTTACATGGTACATAGACAACTTGAAGTGGATACTATAAAATGCTCAAGACAAGTGTGAGTGCTATGGATGGCCTTCTCGTAGGGAGACGGGAATGAATCTATAGTAGTGTATTGTGTGGTGATTAGTGGACTCGTGTGCGCCATATCACCTCAAAGAAGTTCTGGTTGTCGTAGAACAGGATAGCCACAGAGTCAAAGCTGGCTTGCTGCAACTAAACCCCACATTACCTTATTGATACAAATGCATGTATGATAGGATCTGATGTAAGTCTTGCTGAGTACCTTTGTACTCATGTTGCTTTATTTATGTTTTTGCAGCTGAGACTTCGGTCTTACTAGTGCTCTCGTGGACTTTGACAAGTAGCTTGTACCTCAGCAACGATCTTGATCGGACATTGTAGATAGTCAGGCTCTTCAGCCTTTTTCATTTGTAGATGTCTGTACTCAGCCATGTAATGCTTCCGCTTGTTGCTTGATTGCTCTGAATGTTGGGTCATGTGACCCCTGTTTGTAATAAATGCTATGATGGCTCTTTGAGCCTTATCTATATGAGTTGTTGAGTTATGCTGTGATGCCATGTTGTACAGCACATACTTGCATGTTATGCGTACGTGTAATGTGTATTGCTATGTGTGGGATCTGACTATCTAGTTGTTTATCCTTAGTAGCCTCTCTTACCGGGAAATGTCTCCTAGTGCTTCCACTGAGCCATGGTAGCGTGCTACTGCTCCGGAACACTTAGGCTGGCCGGCATGTGTCCTTCTTCGTTCCTGTGTCTGTCCCTTCGGGGAAATGTCACGCGATGAATACCGGAGTCCTGTTAGCCCGCTACAGCCCGGTTCACCGGAGTCCTGTTAGCCCAGTGCTACAGCCTGGATTCACTCGCTGTTGACCGACACGTTCGATGCTGGGTCATGGATGCCTGTCCCTGTAAGTTTGTGCCACTTTGGGTTTACGACTAGCCATGTCAGCCCGGGCTCCATATCATATGGATGCTAGCGACACTATCATATATGTGTGCCAAAAGGCGCAAACGGTCCCGGGCAAAGGTAAGGCGACACCCGTGGGAATACCGTGCGTGAGGCCGCAAAGTGTTATGAGGTGTTACATGCTAGATCGATGTGGCATTGAGTCAGGGTCCTGACATGCCCAAAGGATCCCTTCCCCCTCCCCTGCATCGACCAAATCATCGATGCTACCACAGGGCACGATTCATTGTGCTTCCTGGACGCATACTCCGGCTATCATCAAATCAAGATGGCAGAAGCGGACCAAGCCGCAACGGCATTCATTACTCCATATGGACCATTCTGCTTCAACATGATGCCCTTCGGACTTAAAAACGCTGGCGCAACATATCAGCGCATGATTCGGACATGTCTGGCTACCCAGATCGGTGCAACAGTAGAGGCGTACATAGACGACGTAGTCGTCAAAACCAAACACGTCGAAACTCTAGTAGACGATTTGAGGGTCACGTTCGACAACCTCCGAGCATATGACATCAAGTTGAATCCGGAAAAATGTGTTTTCGGCGTACCAGCCGGAAAGCTCTTGGGCTTCATTGTATCCGGTAGAGGAATTGAAGCAAACCCGGCCAAGATCCGAGCTCTGTCACGGCTGGATATTCCAAAAGACCTCAAACAGATCCAAAAATTGACTGGATGCATGGCGGCTCTCAGCCGCTTTATCTCCCGCTTAGGAGAAAAGGCATTGCCTCTCTATCGCCTCCTCAGACGCACCAAACACTTCGAGTGGACGGATGCTGCCACCGGCGGACTCGAACAAATAAAAGCCATATTGGCAACGAATTCGGTCCTGCTGCGCCTAACCTGGGCGAACCAATGTTGTTATACATCGCGGCAACACATCAAGTTGTAAGCGCGGTACTCGTCGTAGAACAAGAGACAGAAGGGCATAAATTCCCTCTTCAAAAACCAGTGTACTACGTATCCACTGTTTTAACTCCCTGCAAGTCCCGTTACCCGCACTACCAAAAGATAGCGTATGCGGTGTTCATGGCATCCCGGAAGCTCCGACACTACTTTCAAGAGTGTTCGATAACAGTGGCCTCCGAAGTACCCCTAAATGACATTATAAACAACCGCGACGCAATGGGCAGGATTGCAAAATGGGCCATTGAGCTCTTACCATTCGATATAACTTACAAACCTTGGCGAGCTATAAAGTCGCAAGTTTTGGCTGACTTTGTCGCTGAGTGGACTGAAGCCGAAATCCCTAAAGAGTACGGCGCATACTCCAGTTGGATTATGCATTTCGACGGCTCCAAAATGTTAGCCAGATTGGGGGCTGGCGTCGTACTGACGTCCCCAACCGGGGACACAGTCCAATACGTACTTCAGATAATGTACACGGACTCCAACAATGCAGCCGAATACGAGGCCCTCTTACATGGCCTCCGGATGGCAATCTCCATGGGCATCCAACGCCTAGAGGTGCGCGGGGACTCAAACCTTGCAATATCCCAAGTAAATGGAGACTTTGATGCCAAGGACCCGAAAATGGCAGCCTATCGTAACGCTGTCCTTAAAATGTCAGCTCGGTTCGAAGGACTTGAATTCCATCACGTAGCCAGAGATAATAACCAAGCGGCCGACGTATTGGCACACATCGGCACAAAACATGACGCTGTCCCTCCAAACATCTTCCTGGAACGGTTGTTCAAGCCATCCGTACTATGGGAAGAGGAGTCCGGAAATAACAAACCGGAGGCAGCCGCACCAACCGACATAGAGCAATCTGAAATAACCGGCGATTCAGCCGACGAAATAACACCTTCAGCCCACGACATAATGGCAGTAATTGCCCCGTGGACAGAGCCGTTCCTAGCTTACTTGCTTAGGCAGGAACTTCTCGAAGACCATAATGAGGCCCGCTACATACTTCGGCGATCTAAAGCCTACAAGGTCCATGAGGGAGAACTCTATGAGAAAAGCACAACTGGAGTCCTTCAAAGGTGTATCTCCAAAGAGGAAGGGTGAGACCTTTTGGCTGAAATTCACGCCGGACTAGGCGGACACCACGCCGCAGCCCGGGCCCTTGTAGGAAAGGCATTCTGCACAGGATTTTATTGGCCGACGGCCCGGGCAGATGCTCAGGACTTAGTCCAAAGATGCGTCGGTTGTCAGCTCTTTGCTAATCAGAGCCATATGCCACCCACCGCCCTCAAAACTATACCCATTACCTGGCCGTTTGCGGTCTGGGGGCTTGACATGGTTGGACCACTTAAAGGGGGAACCCACAAGCAAAGGTACCTATTGGTCATGATGGATAAATTCACCAAATGGATAGAGGCCAAGCCAGTTAAAACGGCAGAGTACGGACCAGTGATAGACTTCATATCCGGGGTAGTACACCGTTATGGTGTCCCCCACAGCATCATCACCGATAACGGCACGAACTTCACGGCCGATGAGGTTAAATCATGGTGCAAAAATATGGGCATCAAGCTCGATTACGCTTCAGTCTATCATCCTGAAACCAACGGTCAAGTGGAACGAGCAAATGGTCTAATAATGAGCGGCATCAAACCCAGACTAGTGCGGTCCCTTACGAAATCTAACACGCACTAGGTAGAGGAGCTCGACTCCGTACTCTGGGGGCTGCGGACAACGCCTAACCGTACTACCGGATTCACACCATTTTTTATGGTATACGGCGCAGAAGCAGTTTTGCCCTGCGACATCATTCATGACTCACCTCGAGTGCGCATGTACGAAGAAAGAGAAGTCGAGTTGGATCGGCAGGACAGCTTGGATGCATTGGAGGAAGAACGCGACATCGCCAAGGCTCGTTCCGCATTCTATCAGCAGCAGGCTCGAAGATACCAAAGCAGAGAAGTACGGGCCAAGACTTACAACGTTGGCGAACTAGTTCTACGCCTGCCGGACAAGAAAAAGGACAAGCTCAAGCCCAAATAGGAAGGCCCCTTCATCATCGATCAAGTCTTGACCGGCGGAGCGTACCGTCTACGAAACGCATTGGATAACCGACTCGAGCCGAACCCATGGAACGCAGCCCGCCTCCGAAGATTCTATGCCTAGCGCCGGACTAAGAGTTCGTCCCTTTCCCCCGTCCAAATTTTTTTTACTTCAGCTGTCTTGTGTTCATCTTTTTTCTCTCACCCCTATTCATCAAAGCCTTAAAAGGCTTACTTGCGCATCGTTCGCACGCAATTGATGTGCTATCCGCACTCATTATACCTAGGGGCTTCTTTAACAGAAGCTTATTTATAAGGGCTTCATGCCCAAAACATGTGTCACACTTCCGCATGTACCCTTTTATTCACCATTATATGCATCGATATGACTTAAGTTTTGGCCAAGCTGGGTTGCCTGGCTCCTGTGCTTACCCCCACATTCCCGATTGTTCGGCTAGGAGGTAAAGGGAGCACCTCTGCGATTGTTACTGCCGGGTCAGCCGGATGTGTACCTCAGACTAGGTGAAGCCGAAAGCTAGCGTTCTTAAGGGAATATTCGGTCGGTGATTTGAAAGATGATTTTTTACCAATTTATTTATCTGCCCCCAGATGTTATCCTACTCTTTTCGCAGTCTGGACATGCACTTTAGGGCATGCCTCCCCAGAGGAAAGGAACCCTTAACGAAACTATTCTCCCTGGAAGATGTTTCTTACTAACCATGTAATATAACATAACTAGTTGGGCACTTGTCTGATAAAGCACTAATGACCCCTACGCCTGGTCTCCATGCATGCCCCGGTTGTTTCTTAACCGAGAAGGTATTCGGACACACTCCGGACTCTAGGGTCTCGAGGTTGAAGCGAAAAGGTCGGCAAAGACAAACGATCTACAATCCGGCTAGCAGGCATTTTACATGTCATTTTATAATACATTGTCAAATCGACTGACTATATTCCTCCTCAATCCCGTCTAACAGGCTGTCTAATTTGCAGTCCCATTGGGAAAATTTAGCGGCCAACTCTACTTGGCCGTATACTAAACTCACAGGGATCTCCTTCCCATCGGGCCCCACAGGTCCGACCTCGGCCATGTGGTTGGGATCCGCCTTCTTGTACCGCGTCTTCACCATGGCCCAGGCCTCCCTGGCACCTTGGCGGCAGGCTGAAATCTTCCATAAACAAAAGCGCTGCCGCACTCCCTGAAGCTTCTCCGCAAGCTCCCCAAGGCCCCCGGGTAGGGAGAAGGCTGGCCATAAAGCCTGGACGACGCCCATTGATACGGGAAGTTCCTGCCGAACTCGTTCGATCAGTTGCAACAGCTCGGGAAGTTGATCACCCATTGTTACGGGCATCTCCTCCGCAGGGCGACCTGTGAGTATACCTACAGACATATTTTGTCAATTGACTTCCTCGCCGAACTCTTCTTTTCAAAGGAGTTCGCTTAAGCACTTACTATAGATGCCGCGACGAAGCCGCTGATTCTCCTTAACGGAGCCAGACAGCTCGGCCAGAACGCCTTTCAGCTCTTCTCCAAGCTGGGCATGGGCATCCTGGAGCTTGTTCCTTTTGTGCTGCACCTTATGCAGCACCCTCTCGCCGGCCTTCAGCTGGTGCAGAAGTTCTTGCCTGTCCGGATCTTGTCCGGCAGCACCTGCAACGTCATTTTCAGACTTGCGCACAGGCCAAACACTACTTATCTTTTTAAAATAATGTGTTACCAGGAGAGGTCCCTTTGTTTCCTCCTGCGGCAGCGAGTGCGGCCTCAAGTTGGGCCTTACACTCTTGCAGCTCCTGAGACAGTTCGGTATTCTTCTTCGTAAGATCCTACAGTTCAAATGATCCTTAAATCAGTTAATACAACTACTTTAAGTCTCGGGCTACTGGCATATACAACTATTAAAATCTCTTACCCGTATGTCTTTTACATACTGCTCCGTGGCTCTGGTCAAACCATCTTGAGCGGCACGGAGGTGCGCGTCCCCCGCGTTAAAGGCATTCAACACCTCAGGGGAGAAGCACGCGTCACGAAAAACTGTCCGGCGGCGCATGTGGTTCATGGCGCTCTCCACCTCAGATTTGGTGGCGGACATTCTGTCGGCATCCTCCGTTGGAGGAGTATCCGGCTCGTGCCTTGCGCTCGCCTCCCCCTCCGGACCAGGCGCTGGAGCTTCGCTGGTAGAGGCTGGGTTGGCAACCTCTGCGCCCGCAGTCCGGCGGACGCCTTTTCTCCTACAAAAGTTATAAGCACTCAAACGCTTCCTAGGAACGTTGTTCTAAGTAATGAACCATGAGCTATACCTTTGCGGCGGCGTTTCAATTCGCGCCGCGCTCCTCTTCTGCCTGCTGGGCCGGACTGACCCTTGTTGGTCAGCCGCCGTGGGTTCAGCTTCCTGCCTTGAAGGCACCGCCTGCAGGACACCATTGTATACGGTGGTCAGAAACGCGCGAAGATGGAATAATGGTGTTAGGAATTCGGTCATAAGTACCTGGGAAGCCGGTGACAAGCCGGGGTAGTCGGCCGTAATGGCGACTAAAGCATTGTCCATGCTGAGCTGGTGGAACACCCCGTCAATTAGCTCCACCTTTATATCCGGATCCTCTTCGGAGGTCGGATCAAGGGATCTTCCTGGATCCTCGGGTTGTGGAGCCGGACTGTGAGTGTCCTCCACATCCCGGCGCAGTTCCTGCGTCAAAATCACAGAGTAAGGTACTCGGCTTTAAAAGCACGGGTCGGATGAATAAACGTCCGCTTACCCAGCTCCGAGGATTATTCATGGAAAACCCATTCAATGGGTTCGTATGGAGGAAGTCTTCTTTCTCCCCCTTGTACAGGCCAGACAGAATCTTCACCAGATCCTCGGCCGATCCCGGCCACTTGCGGCCGTGGCGGGTGGCATCGTCCTCCCCGTTGAAATCCCACATTGGGTGGCCCCTGTATTGCATCGGCTGCACCCCCTTGCATAATGCACGTGGCCATGACTCTGATCATGGTCAATCCGGAATGGGCCAACAACCTTATCCGGCCCATCAAATAATGGACGCTCTTGTCTTGCTCCAGCTGAGGGCTCCGCGGGCGCCAACTTAGGTGTTTCTTCAGAGGAGCATCGCTAAACTCAGGGAGGCCGATCCGAACTGGGTCCAGCAATGGAGCGTCTTCTATATAAAACCATTCTAAAGGCCAGTCTTCGGACGCCTTCCTAGGGGTTCCGGATAGGTATCCGGTCCCGGCGATGCGCCATATTTCGGCACCGCCCACTTGATATATTGACCCCTCGTAAGAGCGGGGTACGAGGCAGAATAGCCTCTTCCACAGCGCAAAATGGGGCTCGACGCCCAGGAATAGCTTGCAAAGGGCTACGAAACCCATGATATGCAGAATGGAGGCAGGCGTTAGGTGATGGAGCTGGAGTCCGTAGAACTCCAGGAGCCCGCGGAGGAACGGATGTACAGGAAATCCAAGCCCCCTTATTAGATAAGGGATGAAGCATACCCGCTCCCCTTTAGAGGGACTAGGGATGGCCTCCGCTTGCTTCCCACCTTTGTAGGTGGCCAGCCCGGCTCGAACCGGAACCATAAAGGCCGAAGGGAGATATCCCTCCGCTTGGAGCGTCACCAGCTCGCTGTGCGGAATAGAGCACCTCCTCCAATCTCCTAGCGAAGGACTGGGAACGCGAGAAGAGGAGCCGCGTCGACGGTCCATGATGGAATGGATTTTTGGTCAAGAAGCGCTCCGATGAGTACTCGCGGGAGGAAGATGTTGTGATTTGGATCTGGATTCCTGCCTCTCTTATAGGCAGGTTATTTGCGCCGCTAGGGGGTAAAACATAAAAGATACCCTGGCTTTTCGCATTCGTGCGACGCATGGAAGAAGGCCATTATTGGGCGTGGAAGCCAAGAAGCGCAACATTGATGAAGAAGTCGGACACTGTTCGGCAGGTACATGGAACTTGAAGGAGAACCCGCCTTGCAACGCCGAAGACTACACACGTGCTGGACTTATCGTCATTGAATCCTGGTTCGGGGGCTACTGAGGGAGTCCTGGACTAGGGGGTGTCCGGATAGCCGGACTATCATCATCGGCCGGACTATCATCGTCAGCCGGACTCCAAGACTATGAAGGTACAAGATTGAAGACGTCGCCCCGTGTCCGGATGGGACTTTCCTTGGAGTGGAAGGCAAGCTTGGCGATACGGATATGTACATCTCCTACCATTGTAATCGACTCTATGTAACCCTAGCCCTCTCCGGTGTCTATATAAACCGGATGGCTTTAGTCCGTAGGACAGAACAACAACCATTACAACAATCATACCATAGGCTAGCTTCTAGGGTTTAGCCTCCTTGATCTCGTGGTAGATCTACTCTTGTAATATCCACATTATCAATATCAATCAAGCAGGACGTAGGGTTTTACCTCCATCAAGAGGGCCCGAACCTGGGTAAAACATCGTGTCCCCTGTCTCCTGTTACCATCCGCCTAGACGCACAGTTCGGGACCCCCTACCCGAGATCCACCGGTTTTGACACCGGCAGTCAGATCTGGACATATTGGAGGATCTGGGGGGTTGGAGCTTAGGTTTCGGGTGTTAGAACTTGAGGTGTGAGAAGGCGCGAGGAAGGTGGAAAAGAGGCGTAGGCCTCGACCCCTTTATAAAGAGGGTGAATATCAAGAGTCCTCGGTGTGACCATTTGAGGCTTATCTAAAAACACACGGAGTTATGCCAACGACCGTCGTGGGGTCACGCACGCCCGTATTAATGGAAAATCCCGTAATAAGAGGAGCACGATCTCTGCCTCGACGGGACGTGCCAATAAAACCACCTCGTAACACGAGTCGAGGTAGGGTAAGAAACGCCGGTTCCCGTTGGACCAGCCCATGATGCAAGGGCACGATGCACGAAGATTGCCAGCGGATCAGATTTATGCTATGTGAAGATCATCTTGCAGATCTGGACACGGTCTACGTGTTCGATAACCACTTTGTAGTATTTGGAGAAGGAACCTGCCTTGCAATGCCGAAGACAATACTGTGCGCCGGACTCATCGTCATTGAAGCCTGGTTCAGGGGCTACTGAGGGAGTCCTAGATTAGGGGGTATCCGGACAGCCGGACTGTGTACAACGTCCGGACTATTGAAGCGTGAAGATACAAGACTCAAGACTTCGGCCCGTGTCCGGATGGGACTCTCCTTTGCATGGAAGGCAAGCTTGGCGATCCGGATATTGTGTTTCCTTCCTTGTAACCGACTCCATGTAAACCCTAGCCCTCTCCGGTGTCTATATAAACCGGAGAGGTTGGTCCTTAGAAGCCCGATCACAAAAACAATCATACCATCATAGGCTAGCTTCTAGGGTTTAGCCCCTACGATCTCGTGGTAGATCTACTCTTGTACTACACATATCTTCAATATTAATCAAGCAGGAATTAGGGTTTTACCTCCATCAAGAGGGCCCAAACCTGGGTAAACATCTGTGTCACTTGCTTCATGTTACCATCAGCCTTGACGCACAGATCGGGACCCCCTACCCAAGATCCGCCGGTTTTGACACCGCCAGGGGGTTCCAGTAACCCCCCCCCCCCGCCCCCAGCACTGCGGTAAAATCCAGATTTCCCCCGGAACTATTCTGATGTCCAAATATAGGCTTCCAATATATCAATATTTATGTCTCAACCATTTCGAGACTCCTCCTCATGTTCGTGATCATATCCGGGACTCCGAACTACCTTCAGTACATCAAAACACATAAACTCATATTACCAATCGTCACCGAATGTTAAGCGTGCGGACCCTATGGGTTCAAGAACTATGTAGACATGACCGAGACTCGTTTCCGGTCAATAACCAATAGTGGAACTTGATGCTCATATTGGATCCTACATATTATACGAAGATCTTTATCGGTCAAACCGCATAACAACATACATTGTTCCCTTTGTCATCGGTATGTTACTTGCCCGAGATTCGATCGTCGGTATCTCAATACCTAGTTCAATCTCGTTACCGGCAAGTCTCTTTACTCATTCCGTAATACATCATCCCGCAACTAAATCATTAGTTGCATTGCTTGGAAGGCTTATAGTGATGTGCATTACTGAGAGGGCCCAGAGATACCTCTCCGACAATCGGCGTGACAAATCCTAATCTCGATCTATGCCAACTCAACAAGTACCATCGGAGACACCTGTAGAGCACCTTTATAATCACCTAGTTACGTTGTGAAGTTTGGTATCACACAAAGTGTTCCTCTGGTACTTGGGAGTTGCATAATCTCATAGTCATAGGAACATGTATAAGTCATGAAGAAAGCAATAGCAATATACTAAACGATCAAATGCTAAGATAACGGAATGGGTCAAGTCAATCAGATCATTCTCTAATGATGTGATCCCGTTAATCACATGAAAACTCATGTCTATGGCTTGGAAACTTAACCATCTTTGTTTCAACGAGCTAGTCAAGTAGAGGCATACTAGTGACACTCTGTTTGTCTATGTATTCACACATCTACTAAGTTTCCAGTTAATAAAATTCTACCATGAATAATAAACATTTATCATGATATAAGGAAATATAAATAACAACTTTATTATTGCCTCTAGGGTATATTCCCTTCACACAACAGTACCAGAAGTGGTGATTTATTTTCTTATACTAATGGAGCTTACGATATTTTCTGTTGAAGTTTTGTGTTGTGAAGTTTTTAAGTTTTGGGTAAGGATTTGATGGACTATGAAATAAGGCATGGCAAGAGCCTAAGCTTGGGGATTCCCAAGGCACCCCAAGGTAATATTCAAGGATGTCAAAAATCCTAAGCTTGGGGATGCCCCGGGAAGGCATCCCCTCTTTCGTCTTCGTCTATCAGTAACTTTACTTGAGGCTATACTTTTATTCACCACATGATATGTGTTTTGCTTGGAGCGTCTTGTATGATTTGAGTCTTTGCTTTTTAGTTTGCCACAATCATCCTTTCTATACACACCTTTTGGGAGAGACACGCATGAATCATGATTTGTTAGAATACTCTATGTGCTTCACTTATATCTTTTGAGCTAGGCAATATTGCTCTAGTGCTTCGCTTATATCTTTTTAGAGCACGGCGGTGGTTTTATTTTATAGAAATTGATGAACTCTCGTACTTCACTTATATTATTTTGAGAGTCTCTAAACAGCATGGTAATTTGCTTTGGTTGCAAAATTAGTCCTAATATGATAGGCATCCAAGAGGGATATAATAAAAACTTTCATATAAAGTGCATTGAATACTATGAGAAGTTTGATTCCTTATGATTGTTTTGAGATATGAAGATGCTGATATTAGAGTCATGCTAGTAAGTAGTTGTGAATTTGAGAAATACTTGTGTTGAGGTTTGTGAGTCCCATAGCATGCACGTATGGTGAACCGTTATGTGATGAAGTCGGAGCATGATTTATTTATTTATTGTCTTCCTTATGAGTGGCGGTAGGGGATGAGCGATGGTCTTTTCCTACCAATATATCCCCTAGGAGTATGCACATAGTACTTTGCTTGGATGACTCATAGATATTTGCAATAAGTATGTGAGTTCTTTATGACTAATGTTGAGTCCATGGATTATACGCACTCTCACATTTCCGCCATTGCTAGCCTCTCTAGTGCCGCGCAACTTTAGCCGGTACCATAAACCCACCACATATCCTTCCTCAAAACAGCCACCATACCTACCTATTATG